>CAOKZL010000356.1:0-600000 GCA_948472985.1 Iguana delicatissima
TCTGAAGGTTTTTTTTTAATTAAGTAAAAACCAAAAAAAAAACTCAATAAAAACACAATAATACTACACACAAAAAATAATGCGAAGGAAATAAACTATAAAAATAAACTAGACAACAATGCACAATCAAAAAAAGAAACCAAAATTACAAGTATTAAAATAAATTACAAGACATCCACAAAACTGCAAATAGCTAAAAATTTGTTGCCACCCCTGTTGCAAACAGTGAATCTCAATCAAACTGTAGCAACTAATTATTAGACCCTTAAATCTGAATTAAAGTTAATACTTATTGCCTGTTATTTATTTTCCTAGTAAACACAAAGTTACAATATTAGTTAAAGGTTAATAATTCTAAGTAAATTATTAATAATGATTATAACTTAATTATTAACAATCATTTTCAACCACTTAGTAATTACTTGTCAATACAAAATATCACTCCTTATCAAAGTTGTTTATAAAGTTCACTCCTTATATACCGACTTAACACCTAATATATGAGTTTTCCTTAATATATTCTATTTCATAACACTGCGGGGGCAGGGGGCTTAAAAGGAAGTTGTGGAATTGGAAGAAGAAGAAACAGTTTATAGGCAGAAAGGTCTTTCCTCCTGGAGTCTGAAATGCCAAAAAAGACTTCTGTGCTGACCAAATTGTAGTCATATCATCGAACAATAAAAAAAGTTGGGGTAAGATTACAGAGTGTTGTCATTCCTTACAATAAGTATTTATTTTTTTCAATCCCCAGGGTGCAATACTAAGCACTACCAATTGGTATATATATCTGGACAGATGAAGGCCATAGTTTTAAACTATAAGGCTTGGTTTTCTGTACCTGTTTCTCATGTGATTATTTTATACTTTGATCTTTATGTGTCTTTACAAATATCAATTTAAATTCATTAAAACAACTGGTGTAACTAGGAGATGCTATCCGTCACTCTCTGGGTTAAGCCCCTGCAATATTGTGAAGGGAGGTGAAAAGAAAGAGGAAGAGATTGATTGCTTGATTGCTTGATTGCTTGATTGCTTGATTGATTGATTGTAGTTTGAAGCAGTTAGTCAGAGAGTTAGCCAGCTGAGAAGGAGATGGTAATAGTCAAAGTTATGAACTGCCAGGAGTGTGACAGCCGTATAGAGAGGTTGAGAAACTAAGATTAAGGCAACAACATAGTGAGTTGGCTTGTATTAAGGTTTAGACCAGCTGTGAAAAAGATGACACCGAACTGAGGAGTTCTCATCAGCTAAAGATCATAGAATCACAGAGTTGGAAGAGACCACATGGGCTGTCCAATCCAACCCCCTGCCATGCAGGAACACCCTCAAAGCACTCTCGACAGATAGCCATCCAGCCTCTGCTTAAAAACCTCCAAAGAAGAAGACTCCACTACTCTCCAAGGCAGCAGATTCCACTGCCGGACAGCCCTGACTGTCAGGAAGTTCTTCCTGAGGTTCAGGTGGAATCTCCTTTCCTGCAGCTTGAATCCATTGCTCCTTGTCCTGGTCTCTGGAGCAGCAGAAAACAATTGATGCAACTGAGATCTAGGTGTCTTAATAGACCACAAGCTGAACATGAGTCAGCAGTGTGATGCGGCAGCCAAGAAAGCCAATGCAATTCTCGACTGCATCAATAGGAGTATGGTATCTAGATTGAGGCAGGTACTGGTACCACTCTACTCTGCTTTGGTTAGACCTCATCTTGAATACTCTGTCCAGTTCTGGGCACCCCAATTCAAGAAGGACATGGTCAAGCTGGAGTAAGTCCAGAGGAGGGCGACCAAAATGGTGAGAGGCCTGGAAGACATGCCCTATGAGGATAGACTTAGAGAGCTGGGTATGTTTAGTCTGCAGAAGAGAAGGTTAAGAGGGGACATGATAGCCATGTTTAAATATTTGAAGGGATGCCATGTAGAGGAGGGAGTGGGCTTGTTTTCTGCTGCTCCAGAGACCAGGACAAGGAGCAATGGATTCAAGCTGCAGGAAGGGAAATTCCACCTGAACCTCAGGAAGAACTTCCTGACAGTCAGGGCTGTCCGGCAGTGGAATCTGCTGCCTCGGAGTGTAGTGGAGTCTCCTTCTTTGGAGGTTTTTAAGCAGAGTCTGGATGGCCATCTGTCAGGAGTGCTTTGATGTGGTTTCTGCATGGCAGGGGGTTGGACTGGATGGCCCCTGTGGTCTCTTCCAACTCTATGATTCTATGAAACCTACTTTGCATTCTCTTTAAATCCAATGGTCTGTTCTGCAGAGCAGTGACCTAATGAAAATTAATGAACAATAATGCACTTGGTCCCAGAAAATCCTGAACTTCATGAAGAGACCATCAGGAATAGAACAGTCAGCATGAGTTGAACAGGAGGGGAACTGTGGACTAAAAGCTTTGCCCAGCCAATGAGGAGCAAGACCTTTTAAACTGACATTAATCTTGCTAAATTTTGTTTTCTTTACATCTATGGAAAAATTTATTCTTGGGATTAGGGAAAAGATGCTATGGATTCTCCAGGAAGTTAACAGCCTAGTTCAGTTGCCTGATTCTAACTAACAAGAAGAAGTAAGAGGAGACAGGGGAAGAAAGAAACACTTTTTAAAGCAAAATTAAAAGCTAGAATATAGATGGTGGAAGGCAAAACCAAATTTTTATTTGAGAAAGTGAAGAAGAAATTAATATTACTTCTATTAATAATGACTTTGCCTAATGTGAGAATGCTGCATTTGTTTTGGTGCTGAGAGATAAGATAAGACAAGACAAGACAAGACAAGACAAGACAAGACAAGACAAGACAAGACAAGGCTGATTTGAGGTACGTTGGTTTCTTCAGGAACCTCCAATGGGCTGAGTTAAATAATAGCCTGTTGCAGTGTTACCATTAGTAGTTATTAGAAAAATTGCAGGCAAAAATTATTATTGATGAAATATTGCCACCCAGTGGTCTACTGAATATTATTTTTAAAAAAATTGGAAATGACAACTAGAATAATTGGAGCCAAAGAAGCAGTGAGAGTTACACTGCAAGGAGAACATCTATAGAAATATTTGCTGAAAAGGTACATTCATTAGAAATGTGCTGGATGATAAAGGAATGAAGTTGATGAGGAAACAATTATGAAGCAGTTTGACAGACAAGAGAAAATGAATCAAGAGTTAAACCAGCAGCTGAATCATGAAAAAGGCAAGAGTTTAGAACCTGTATTACAAATGCTTTAAAGAGCTTTTATAACCATTATAGCAAGCAATGAATTTGATTTTATAAACTGGAAAAGTATGTGATTGGTTCCTGAGGACATTCAACCCTTTTGGGCATCACCCAAACAAATTTCTCATGTACTGAGACCAGTTCTTTTGTCTCTACAATGGTGGAGAAACCCAAGGAATGTGCTGAAGGGGATGCCATTCCTACCTCAACCCCCATCAGTGTTGATGATGACAGATGCTTCGCAAGACAGTTGGAGAGTAACCTCAGACAATTAACAGTAAGAGGATGCTGGTCAGAAGCAGAGGAACATGACATAAATGTGCTAGAGTTCCTTGCTGTAATGAAAGCGTTCAATGCTTCTCAAAGTCATCTTCAAGGGAGATCAGTTCAAGTTGTGACAGATAACACAATGGTAATGTATTATATAAACAAGCAAGGTGGAACTCGTTCCACTACACTTCTAACACTGATTATTCAGTTTTGGAATTGATGCCTAAGGAGGAACATTCTTCTGGCTGCTATTCATCTTCCCCGACAGGACAGTCTTTTGGCAGACAAGCTGAGCAGGTTACCTCTGTCATGCCACGAATGGAAACTGAACAATTCTGTGATTCGGACCATTTTCAAGCAATGGAAGGTATCGTGCATAGACCTCTTTGCAACCAAGGAAAACAGGCAATGCACTCTATATTGCTCCCGTCAGAAGAAGGACAAGAAAGCACTGGGGAATGCTTTTCTGTTCAATTGGTCAGGAATGATGGTGTATGCATTCCCACCTTTTCCCTTGATAACAAAGGTTCTAGCAAAAGTTCGACAGGACAGGGTGAAGGCAATTCTAATTAATGGCATAATGGCCAAGGCAATTCTGGTTTACACCACTACTACAGCTGTCCAAAGGTCAGTATTGAATGCTGCCGTGCAGACCAGACCTATTAACCATTCATGACGGTACCATCTTCCATCCTGATGTTCAGTCTCTACGAATGACAGGTTGGAACCTGCTGGAGTGAATGATTTTCCCAATACTGTATGAAGGATTTTCCTGTCAGCACACAAACCCTCGACACTGAAGTCATATTCATCCAAATGGGGGAGATTCTGCAGCTATCTATGTGACATCAGTATCGACTTGCGGTACTGTGCAAGTTTTGACATTTCTTGCAAGCTTGCTTCAGATAGTCTATCTTTGTCCTCTATAAAAGTTTACCTTGCAGCTATTGGTATTTACAGCAAGAAGGGAAACATTAATGTTTTCTGGACTCTGTGGTTAGGAGATTCATGCAAGGTTACAAACCACTACACCCTCCAGTCCAGCCTCCTGTACCAGGTTGAGACCTAAATTTGGTACTGATGCAATTGACTCGTAGACCTTTGGAACCTATGGCGAATTGTGACATTAATTTGCTATCCTGGAAAACAGTGTTCCTGGTAACAATAACCTCTGCAAGGAGAACGAGTGAACTGTGCGTGCTTAGGGTGGATGCACTGTACTTACAGTTTCACAGACAAAAAGTAGTTCTCAGGTCTGATATAGCACTCCTTCCTAAGGTGGATCCATCTTTTCATCTAAATCAAGATATAGTGCTGCCTGCATATATGCAGAATCCTGAGTCTGATATGGAAAAGAGATTACACTGTCTTGACATGAGGCGAGCACTGGCTTTCTATGTGCAACACACAGCTGGTTATAGAAAGTCAAATAAGTTGTTCGGGTGTTATTCTCCAGATAAGTTAGGTGAACCTGTTTCCTCCCAAAGATTGTCAAAGTGGGTGGTATCTGCTATTAAGTTGGCTTATGAACTTGCTAAAAAGAACCATCCAAAGTTGCTACGGAGCCATTCCACTAGATCTATGGCAGCTTCTACAGCTTTTCTTCATAGGGTACCATTACATGATATATGTAGAACTGCTACTTGGTCACAGCCGTTGATGTTTATTTCTCATTATAGAGTTGACAATACAGCAAGAAATGATGCTAGTTTCAGCAGAGCTGTTCTTTTTTCTACCATTGGTTAAATGTTATCTAAATTCTAGATTTACCTGGATTAACTTAATATGGTAATGAAAGAGTATATAGTTGAGTGGATGAATAAACAAGTTTGAAGGCAATAAATGAATTATAGCAGTGGTTCTCAACCTGTTCCCCAGATGTTCGTGGACTTCAACTCCCAGAAGCCCCAACCACTATGGTCAATGCTCAGGGCTTCTGGGAGCTGAAGTCCATGAACATCTGGGGACCCACAGGTTGAGAACCACTGAATTATAAGGATGTCTTGTGAATAAAAGGTGTCTTTATCGGCAATTTCTTGGTTACTATGTTTCTGTGCTCCATATTCTTGTGATGATGGCATGTGTCTCACTATAACAATCCCACCTCTGTCAACAGCAGCTTGCTAGTCTCCCAATTGTGTGAGTCACAGAGACCACAAAGAAGAACAGGTTGCTTACCTGTAACTGTGGCTCTTTGAGTGGTCATCTGTGAACTCACACAGCCCCACCCATCATCCCCACATTGTTACTGCCTTGACGGGTACTTTACTGCTGCTACACGGGCAGCGGTGGAATTGACCGTTAAAGCAGGAGGGATCTTTTATAGCCTGGGAGGATGGGGGAAGAGTTAACTGCCAAAACACCTACTTTTAGCTTTGAGAAGTTTCCGAATGCTGTTTTGCGCAGGCATGAAATACCCAATTGTGTGAGTTCACAGATGGCCACTCGAAGAGCCACAGTTACAGGTAAGCAACCTGTTCTTTTTTTGAATGCAGAAAAAGCCTTTGATAACATGCCTTTGATAACACAAACCAGATTTTTTTTTATTTGCCAGTCAGTCAGTCAAGACTTTATTGTGGTCCACAAACCATGAGGCAATAAAATAGTTATATACATTCTACACACAAATAAATAATTATATACATTCTACACACAAGTAAAAATATGAACAATCTGTGTTAAAATAGAACAACAGGATATAAATTTATTACATATGAATGTAATAGTTAAGGGTGAGTTATCTGACCCATGTGAAATACAAAAAGAGAAGAGACAAGGATGTCCATTATCACCACTTCTATTTATCCTAGTACTTGTGGTCTTGAATAGAGACAAAACACAAGATTAGAAGACTGGTACATAAGGATAAAGAAAGAATCTTATAAATTAAGAGCTTTTGCTGATGATTTGGTGATTACTTTGGAAGAACCATTGGAATCAACATAAAAATTAATAGGAAAATTGAAAAATATTTAGAGACTTGGCAGGATTTAAGACCAGCAAGCAAGACAGTGATGTTGTTAAAAATATGAATATGACACAGTAAAGAGATTTGATGAAGAATAAGGGGTTTAGAATTGAGAAAAGGGTAAAATATCCAGACATTATAATGACAAATATGAATTGCATGTTGTTTCAAAATAACTACTTAAGGATGTTGAATGAAATTAAGAAGGTTATGAAGAAATGCAAGAATATAAAACTGTCTTTATTGGAAAGAATTTCAGTGATAAAAATGAATGTGTTATCTAGAATGTTGTTCTTATTCCAGACAATATGGTCTTGACAAAAGAATTGCCATTTCAACAATGGCAGAAGGATGTACCTAATTTTATCTGGCAACAGAAAATGCCAGAATGAAAATCAAAATATTGCAAGATATGAAGCAAAGAGGTTTGGTCTCATGAAATCTGTACATATATTTTGCTGGAGCATGTGTCCCCACGAGAGGAAGATGGCCGCTGGCAGCGTCCCAGTGTTTCAGTGAGCTCTTAATTCCTTTATTTTATTTTAATTATCTTTTAAAAGGGCTTATCAGCAGTAAGGAATTTCCTGGCTAAGCTTTAGTGTATTCAAGCTTAATTGGAAATAGATAGCTTGGAGTTAAGCCTTGGATAATTTTAAATAACTATAAATAACGACTGCAACAAGGCAGGAATGGGAAAAAGGCTAAAGAGGAAGAGAAAGAGCCCAAAAGAAAAAAAGAAGTTGACTAAAACGGGGAATGAGGCTGAGAAGTTACAGAGAGGGAGTTTTGAGCCTAATGAAATTGTAGAGGCAGCAGCTACTCTTAGACAACAAAGGCTAGAGGAGTTTTTTCAGCGTGAAGATCCAAAAAACAAGCCCTCTTCCTTTCTGTACTCCTCCCCTACACGTACAAACCTTGTGGATAAATCCTATGCCTCGTCAGAATGGGAAGCAGATGATTTTTCTTATTCTGATGAAGAAGGCTCTACAGAGACTAAAGGGGAAAATACCTTAAAAACCACAAGTAAGTCACATGCAGACTTGAACCTGGTGGCCAAGAATTGCCTTTTAACAGCCAAAACGGTTATTGCAATTTTTGAAAAGCTACTGATATCAATCGAAAAATAGATGAACTTAAGGACATAATGGGAAAACATGTAATAAAATCCCCTGTGAAGCCAACCTCTGATGTTGCTGAATATCTCCAGCCCACACATGTGGTACAAGATATCACTTACAAGGAAAACAACAGGGATGAATTAACATTACAGCGGCATAGGATTTTACTCCAGGTTGCAATCAACCCTTTTAATGAGGGGAAATGGTACAATAAACGAGTAGTACTATACTCACTCTCACAACTCCTCCAACGAAGGATATATTTTTAGTGAGATAACAGGAATCTCCTGGCTCCCCAGATGGCATGGTTTTGAAAGAATAATATTGACATGTAGGCATTTTGCTCTCCCTACATTGATTTTGGAAAGTAGGGAATTGCTGAGGAGATTCTCAATTATACCCACTCGTGTTTTCCATAATAATAATGTACAACCGCTGTTAAGCGATGGGAAGAGATCTAAATATGTACGGGAGGATGATATAATCACCAAAGATTATGAGCTTAGTAAGCAATCCTCGACACAACAGACTACTCCAACAGTCCAAAGACCAAGTGAAGGTTTACACCGGAGAAATAACACAAATGATTTAATCATTAGGAAAATGCAAATAACAGATGACTCCATGGAGGATGAGGAAGACCTTATTAAGATGTTTGGTATTCTCTCTACTGAAGAACAACAAACCTTATTGCGTAAACCAGAGGCAGTTAAAACTGTGCTACAGTCAGTGTCTTCTGCTGCAGCGTCTATTAACTACCTATTACCTTCCAGCTGTCCTTCTGGCGGGCCACTGATATGTATATCTCCTGAATCCTCAAATCCAATAAAGAGGAAAAAAAGAAGAAGGTGCTCTAGCTCTAGCTCTAGTACGAAGACTCCAACTACATTTTTACCTAGCCAGCCGGTTAGAGATCTAATTGATTTGACCACACTGACCACAGTGATAGGAGATGAGAGTGATGCTTCACCAAAAATAGAGACAGTAGGTCAACAGATTCTACGTGACCCCTTAACTAAGCCAAATGATACCCAGACATTTACTCCAAGCTACCATAGTTTAATAACAGGCAACGCAGGAGCCATGAGCCAACAAGAATTGCCTGCATTAACCCCCATGATGGATGAAGCTGAATGACATTCAATAAATGCTGCCTCATTGGCTTTAATTACCTGGAATATTGCAGGATGGAAATCTAGAAGTAGAGACCCTTTGTTCTTGGCTTATATATCTGGATATCATATAATTTTTCTTCAAGAGACATGGGCCGCGGAACATCTGTTCATGGAAGGGTACAAGACAATTATGCTAGATGCTGTACCTGGCACAGGACGTGGGAGGCTTTGTGGGGGGTTAGGTATATTGATATCTACTTTATTACAGGTACAAGTAACTAGATTACCTTCATTAGATCAATACACACTGGCAGTTTTGCTTCAATTCAACAAGATCCAACTTGTACTGATCAATGTGTATATTCCACCTTTGTATGTTCGTGCACAGATAAAACATGTATGGGACAAATTGAACATATATGTGGAAAACATACTGGCAGCATTTCCTGTAGCGCACACCATAGTGGCTGGTGACTTTAATGCAAGAATTGGAGCAGATGACAGATCGCTCTTTGCTAAATTTCATTGCCAACATTTACCCCCTGTAATTATCCCCCCTTTGTGCCGCCAGTCTAAAGACACATGTAGTGATTATAGAGGATTGTGTTTAATGCAAACTTTTTCCAAACTGAACTTGGTGATTCTGAATGGGTCCACAAGTGATGATTATCCCGCTGAGTATACTCACTGGACTGGCCTTAAGCCCTCCCTTTTAGACTATGTTGGCATCTCAATGAGTTTAATACCCTATCTGTCTAAGCTCTCAGTTGTCAGTCGCCCTGAGAGTGATCATTTCCCTGTTATGTTGTGTATGAAGGCTTTTGATAGGATGTATGTACCCGCACACCATATTACAGTGATGTCTGATGACCTTTGTCCTATACGCGCTAAATGGTCACCCCAACAAGCAGAAATACTTACAGATTTCCTGGGAAGGGAATCAGCTAAGTGCCTTTATGCATCAATAGTAAGCCCAAAGTCAGATGATGAGGTGTTGGATAATTATAACAACTTAATCAAATTAATTCAGTCTTGGTTAACTGCTCCCCAACGTATTTTCGCTGGGCAAAAACTAAAAACACGTCATGAGTGGTTTGACCAAGAGTGTCATGAAGCCTGGAATTCCTTAAAGCAGCTTTTCAAATTGTATAAAGAGGAAACCAACTCTTGTTCAACTTCGGAGCTCATGAGACTGAAAAAACAGTACAAACAGTTGATCCGCCAGAAGAAAAAGGATAACATGCGAGTATCTTGGGAGCGTCTGATAGCAGCAGCTAGTACAAATAACTCCACTCTCTTTTGGAGAGCGGTAGCACCATCTTTCCCAAGAAATATCTATAGTCCATCATCCCAGATTCCAGCCCATATTTGGGAAGACCATTTTAGATCCATGTATGCTGAAAAGGAAAACTCCATGATTGAATTGGAGCTGGATATATCTTCCCTTCCATACTGGCCCCCAGTTTCTTGTGTAGAAATTAAGAACTTAATTAATCAACTCAGACCAGGGAAAGCACCTGGTGCTGATCTCATCACCTATGAGGTAATAAAAAATGACCTGGACTGGTGGATCCCAGTGTTAACCTCACTTTTCAATGTAATTGACCGTACAGCTATGATTCCTAAAGACTGGGGATTAGCTATAATAATCCCTATCTATAAGAAAGGTAAAAGGGATGATCCTGTAAATTTTCACCCAATCAGTTTGTTAAGTCAGATTAGTAAAATATATGCTAAACATCTACAGGTTAAATTAATGGACTGGTTGGAAACTGAGAATACTTTGAGGGATGAACAAGCTGGTTTTAGGGAAGGTAGATCGACAGTAGATCATGCAATGGTATTGCAACATCTCGTAGAGAAGTACACTCACCAAGTTGGTCAATCCCTCTACGCAGCATTTATTGACTTTAAGTCAGCATTTGACTCAATATCTAGATCCAGATTATGGCTTAAACTTAAAAATTCCACAATAGATAAGCGCTTACTTCTGTTGCTCATTAAAATTCATGAGAATACCAGATTGAAAGTCAGGTTTGGCAATAAAGGACATGTCACTAAGGAAGTACAAGTAAAGAAAGGAGTCAGACAGGGATGTGTACTGGCTCCACTCTTATTTAACTATTATATAAACTCTTTGATTCCTTATCTGAGTAACTCTTCCTTCCATCCCCCTAAATTAGCCCATAGGCATATCAACTTATTACTGTATGCTGATGATGCAGTAATCTTGTCATTGACCTCTGTTGGCCTTAAGAGAGCCTTTAGATCACTTATCCAGTACTGTGCTGAAGAGGAACTAATAATAAACTACACCAAGACTAAGATCCTTACTTTTTCAAAACACCCTAAGCAAAGAAGTTGGGTCCTAGGAGGGCAATTAGTTGAGCAGGTTAAGATCTTTAAATATTTGGGGATAGTTTTCCAAGCTTCAGGAAGTAGAAATGCTCACTCAGATTACGTGTCCAGTAATGCTCAGAGAGCTGCTGTAGCCATTCAAAATTACCATTTCAGCAAAGGAGCACAGTTCATCCCAGCTGCAATCAAATTGTTTACAGCTAAAGCTCGAGCTCAACTGTTATATGGAGCTCAGCTGCGGATGTATAGTAATATGATCTCTTTAGAAAGAGTTCAAACAAAGTTTCTGAGAAGCAAATTTAGGTTGCTCGATGTGTTCCAAATGCTGTATTGCGAAGGGAGGCAGGAGTTAGTAAATTGGAAACAAGTATTTGGTTGAACATCTTTACCTATTGGCTAAAGCTATACAATAATCAGAATGGACTGACCCAGTTAATTCTGGCTGATAAATATAAATCCTCATGGGAAACAGCTGTGCTTCAGAAGTTGAGCCTTTGTGGACTTCGAGCAATCATATCCTAGGATTAGGATTAGACCAAGCAAAAGCTATTGTAAAACAAAGGATATTAGATATAGAAGGTCAAACAGAAATTGCTACCTTTACTAAGTATACACTTGTTAATAACCAATTGATGATCTCTAAACCGGCCGCATACTTGTACTATGTCACTGTGCCCAAATTCAGGAGGGCCTTAACATTGGCTCGTTTTAATGTTCTTCCCACAGTGATATTGGAAGGGAAATATGGGAAAATTCCTTACGAGATGCGATTCTGCCCTTGCAATACCGGTGCGGTAGAAACTACAATTCATGTACTCCTATATTGTCAGTTTTATCGAGACATTCGACAAGAGCTGATTACTCCTCTACTAACTCAATTCCCAGGACATTCTGATGGTTTCTATCTACGCCATCTGCTGGATAATCAGGAGCAAACTGTTATACTCAAAGTAGCAAAGTTTTTGTATATTATGTGTAAAATACGTTCTCAAATGGTTAATAGTGGCTGATGCGAGCCGTCTAATCTTTGCTATTTGTTTTTGTTTTTCTTTTATTAGTTTTTATGTATTTATTCTGTATTTATTATTGTTTTATTGGTCAATGACCGAAATAAAGTGTCTGCCTGTCTGTCTGTATTTTGCTGCCTAGCATCTAGTGTGGTTGAAAGAATAGATGATACTGAGAAATAAAATATTATTCGAGTTAGAAGGTCATGAACTGAGGTTTGGTTGCGATGCATATTTATGGTATAACGTTAAAATGAAGATAGATTTTAATAATCATTATGTGAGATGTGCCTTATTGAGGTTATGGGATAAATATAAACCCAGGCTATGTAAAAAAAAAAAAAAAAAGTCCTTATGGGTTTCAGCACAAGAAGCTTTTTATAGAAAAGAAACAAAAGGGAAAGATAAATGGCTAAAATATGAAGATTAGAGAATCAGCAAGGAAAATATATAACAAAAACAAAAGAGAAGTCATTAAAGGAAATTATGGCTTTCGATGGCTTTCCTATTTACCATTATCTGAAAGACTTAAAACGGATAAAAAACGTACATTCTTGAACAAAATAAGACAGAGATTGAATTGCAATTATGTGCTAATGATGAACAGATAATTAGTAAAATTATGAACTTCTGTTAGAAATTGATATGGAAGATGAACAAGTTAAAGATTTTATGATACAATGGGCAGAGAACTTATAATATTCAAATGGAAAAATGGGATATGAAGTGGTCAAAATGTCAAATGTGGTCAGGTTTATATAATGTTATTTTCTTAAAGAGAATTTCTATAAAATGATGTATTGTTGATATATGACACCGGAGAAATTGTCTTAGGTGTATAAAGGAATTGCAAATGTGAGAAACAAGAAGGGACCTTTTACCACTTTTCATAAGACATTTGGACTTATGAAAAAGAAAATAAATGAATAAATAAATAGGTTGCAAATACATACATTGATTCAGAAAATTTTGAAAATTAAGTAACAGTTAAACCAGAACTGTTTCTTCTGGGACCGAAGGATGAATGTTTTGACAAGAGCTATGAGAGATTACAGCCCTGGTGGGACAGTGGCTAAATGCCGGTACTGCAGCTACAAGGTTGTGAGTTTGATCCTGCCTGGCTCCAGGTTGACTCAACCTTCCATCCTTCCACAGGTTGGGAAAATGAGTACTCAGCTTGTTGGTGACAATTAGCTAACACATTTCAAACCACTGAGAGAGCACTTAGCTGATAAGCGGTATAGAAATAGACACACTATCACTATTGCTACAGCTGCAAGACTACTGTATGCACAAGGCTGGAACAATAATAATCTGCCTCCCAAGAAATATTAGTTGTTAAAAGTGGATATTAGCACAAGTGGATATATTGTCTACAGTCATCCCTCCATATTTGCAGGTTTGACCTTTGGGAATTTGATTATTCACAGATTATTTATTGCTGCCTCTGCTTCCCTCACTCACAGATTTTACTGGGTGGGTGCAGGAGCACAAAGAGGGAGGGGGGTGTCTGTGCTCCCTCCCTTCCTCCCTCGTCCAGATGGGGGAAAGGGGATGGGGCAATGAGAACATAAGGAGGGAGGGTGCACACATTCTTTCCCTTGCTCACTCACTCTTGTGGGCATGGAGAAAGGGATGGGGCAAGAAGAGCATGAGGAGGGAGGGTGTATTTGTGTGTGTGTGTGTTCCCTTGCTCATTCACTCAGAAGAAGGGGATGGACAGGAGAGGGAGAGGAGGGAGGCCTGTGTATGTGTCTCCTCACTCTCTTGAGCAGGTGGACAGCCAGAGGAAAAGAGATGAGACTGGAGATAGGGAGGAAGAAACATGTGTGTGTGTGTGTGTGTGTGTGTGTGTGCATTCCCTCACTCACTTGGGCAAGAGAGAAGAAGATAATCACATTTTTTCCCATTTTTGCAGAGTCCTGTCACAATAGCCCTCATGAAATGGGAGGGCTGACTGTACTTTGATTAGAGAAAAGTCACTGGCAACTTTTGTAAAAGACTGGAAACTCTTGATAGATTTGAAAATGGTGGTGAAATGTTGCTCATCATCTTTGAATATTAGTCTGGGTTGTCTATTAGAAGAGGCATCACATCCAGTTTACAAAGAGTGAGGGAGAACTTTAGGACATACGTTTATAACCACAGAAAAGTTAGTTGGAAGTCATTTTTAGACAGATGTGTAGTATATGTAGTAGTATGTTTAGGTGTGTATTTTTTCACTGTACATGCATTTGTGTTTGAATTGTGAGGCATTATTTAATTGATTAATTAATTATTATTTTGTTCAGTTCTTTGTAATTTGTTAGTCATTAGTTATTAGTCTGTTTTTGCTTGTGTATATTAAAATCACGCCAACCCTACAATCTTCAATAAAGATGATTCTGACAGACAGTGATCTTGAGCAAGTCACACACTCTCAGCTTCAAAGGAAAACAAAGACAGCCCTCCTCCAACAAATCTTGTGAAGAAAGACCTGTGTTAAGTTTGCTTTAGGGTCATCATAAGTTGAAAATCACTTGAAGGCATAGTATTATTCATTTCAACTCATATTCTAGTTGTGTACCTTCAAGTTGTTTCTGATTTATGGAGACCTCAAAGGGAACCTATAATGGGGTTTTCCTGACAAGATTTGTTTAGAGAAGGATTGCTTTTGCCTTCCTCTGAGGCTGAGACAATGAGATTTCATAGATTTATAGAGACAAAGAGGGCCATCAGTTCCAACTCTCTGCTCAATAAAGGACCACTGGGACTTGTGCTGGGAGATGTTTCTCTCTCTTTTCATTACCTGAATTATGTCTGCATCATAGATGCACCCTAAAGGCAGTCATACTCAATTCTAGTAATTAGTGCTAGTAATTAGAAAACTCAGAACACTTACTGAACCCCATGAGGTATCTTCCCTCACCTCAGTATTAGGACTGCTCTTCTACCTAAAATGCTGTATTTATTCCCTTGAGACTTTCCATCATTTTGATTTCAGGGTATCTCTATACTGTCATTTTCACCATAAAATATATGGGTAGAAGGAAGAATTCAGTACAATTTTTAAAACTTTGGTTGTACAGCTAGGACAATTCAGTTATGCCTCAGTCACCCTTCAAAGTCCACCTTCCAAGTGACCACTGAGTACATTTCTGGACTTCATTGTTACCGTGCTATTATTCCACTTTCAACATCCTATGGAATCCTGAGGTTGGCAGTTTAGGGAGAGGCATTTATAATTCTCAACCAGAGAGCTCTTTGGCCTCAAATAAACTACAAACCCCAGAATTCCACAGGATGTGTCAGAACCCAATTCTCTGCCTGTGCCTTTCTGCCAGCAAGGGAGAGGAGGCAACGGTAGTTGCCCAAGAGGAGGAGGAAGCAGCAGGAAGTGTCCAATACAAACAACATGTGGAAATGCTGAGCCAAGCAAAGTCAAGGTCAAGGTCAAATCCAATTAGTCCAGAAAACCAAATGTCTGTCCAGAGGGGTCAAGGAAGCCAGAATACAAGGGTCATGAGGGCTTGCGTAATAATTTGCTACAAGCAAACAACAAGCCAGACAGACTTAAATAGCCACTGAAAACAGACGTTACTTGTCATTGTACTGTTTCCTTAATCTAGCCAAAGTGGCTTCCCTCTGAGCTATTTGTTTCTGTCTCCTCCATGATGGGAGGGGCGGCTGGGGGGCACAGATGAGTGTAATTCCTCTAAATCACTGTTGGTTCCTTCTCTCTCTGGAGCTGGCAGGGGCAACTCTGCCTCCACTTGTCTTTCAACTGATGGGGGTGTTTGCAAGCTGCTTTGGTCTCTCACTGGCCCTTTTCGCATGCAATTTCTTTTGCGAGAGGGCCCCTCTCCATATGTCCATACAACGCACTCCCATTTACATGATGCTCATAAGCCTAACGCGAACCGCACACACACCTTTTCATTTTCGGCTTCAAGCCAAAAATGGTGCGCGGTCGCGCAAGGCTCCCGGGGCCCGCACGCACTTACCTGCGCTGTGGTACGTCAGGAGCCAGGCCGGTTGCGCTTCCTGCCTCAGCGCTAGCCAGGTTGCACTGCGGTAGGAAGGGGTGGGGCGTTCACGCGGCACTCGTGTGAGCGGCAAGCCAGCTGCGGTAAGGAAGGAGAAACAAAGTGAGCACCTCGCACAAGAGGCTGCTCGCACGAATGCCACCCCCTACCTCCGCGAAAAGGTAAGATGCGGAAAGGGCCACTGGCTCTTTTCCTGCCACAATCAGTGGCTCATCAACCTCTGAATCATCATCTATCACATGATGTTGACAGTGGAATAATATCACTATGACAGTAATGCAGAAATGTGCTGAAAGAATGGCAAGTGCCAGAGGCAGTGTTAACCTCCATGCTTGATTAGAGTAGTTGTCTCAATTTTAGAAGGAACTGTCACATAGAATTAGGAGGAGAGTATGGCTGATATTATGTAAACATACACTCACAGTTCTCTAGGCTACAATGAAGCAATTATGAAATTCCTTGGCTCCTTGCCACATGAAATATGATCATCCTCTAGTTCTCAGAACAATTATAGTTCTTCCTGAATGATGTTAATTGCGTGTTGTGTTTTTGCAATACCTGATTTACTTTTATAAAAGCTTCTGAGAAGCTTGATTTTGTTTCCATGTCTTTCTGGAAGACTTAAATATAATTGAACCCAACTCTTCAACTTCTGGAGAGCTTGAATATCGTTTAAAAATTAAAGTTTCACGGTAACCAAATTATCCCTTTATGTGTCCAGATAAAACTGCTTGAAGAAAAAGAAGAACAAGATCTGTGTTTTAGGTGAGTGCTACCTCTCTCCCTCCCTTTCTCTCTCTCTCTCTCTTGGAATGTGTTTTCTGTTGTTATTGTAGGCCTTTGATTCATTTCTGAATTATGGTGACCCTAAGGTGAATACAGGTTTTTCTGGAGGCTGAGAGCGTATGACATACTCATGGTCATCCTGTGGATTTCCATGGCTGAGCAGAGAATCAAACCCTTGAGTGTCATAGTCAAATGCTGAAATCACTACATCACTACTTCAGAAGGGAAAAAGCCCTCTTAATATCAACAAATGTAGGCATAGTCTAGCCTTCCCCGAAATGATGCCCTCCCCGCTCCATCTTTTGGACTAATCAATAGTCCAATAAATCAATAAAAATGGGCAATACTATCTTAAGATGATGGGAACAGTAGTCTGAAACATCTGGAAGTTGCCATCTTGGGGAACAGAAGACACTCCACTCAACAATTACATAGTCTTTTAGCATAAGATTTTTGTGTGTGAGAGAGACATAGAATTCAGAATATTAGAACAGATACAATTTTATATGGGTAATGGATGAAAAATTGAAAAAGAAGAGGAGGGATTGTGTTGTGGGGGAAGACCTTACAACATGACTGTTGAACCAGTGCTGTTGGACTCCCACAGTGTCCAGCCATCCTGGACAATTGTCAAGACCCCCCAAGGTGCCACACTAGAGAAGATTCTCTCACATGTCCTCACATAATCTATTGCTCCCACTGTTGGAAAGATAAGAAGGAACCCTACACCATATGTGACCTTTCAGGAAGGCATATCTAAGTTGGGGCCTCCCTCAAATATTTAGAGAATACTATTTCCTTAAATATTGAGATCCCAGAGTGTTTAGAGTTTTAAATGTCATTATCACCAGCTTGCATTCCAACCACAAACAAATTGGCAACAAGTTCACTTTCCTTTAAAACAGGTGTCATGCAGTCTGTATAAGTTGTCACAGACAGCAGTCTTAGCAACTGCATTTTAACAGTGGATGCAGTTTCTTAATTATCTCCTAGAGCAATCTCAGGTGTTGCATTAGCCTAATTGAGAAGTTAGCAGTACCTGAATTGGTGCAGTCAAGTTATTTCTGTCCAAGAAATGTTGCTAATCAGTACAGGTTGGATGCAAGCATGCTGAGCTACATAATTCACTTGGGCCTCCCAAGGAGGAGAAAGAGTCCCAGCCTGCTCGCCTACTCTTTCAGGGGAAATGCAACAAGCCAAGACCCATTTGCTGGACCTAGGAACCACAAATCCAACACATAGGTTCTCTTATTTTTCATCCTGGTGTTGGGATTTTCCTTTGGGTCTGTACAACCAAGGCAACTGACAATTCAGGCTGAATGCTCTCACGGACAAAAAATGTGTAGGAGGGAAAAACTTGCTTGTTGTGGCTGCTCTTTTTCTGCCAAATGGGTCCATATTAGTCTTCTAATCTGTCATGATGCTCTTTTGATGAGGCAAAAGAAGCAAATGCCCCTTGATGCCCTGGCCAATTGCAGAGTCCAAAGAGGGCTTTCTTTGAGTTCCTTGGTTCCAGGATCACAATTTACTCTAAAATAAACTGAGATCTGACTCGTCTGGAAGCATTTGACTACAAACAGGATGAGACTTGAGGATGTTTGTGAAAATATGCAGAGGTGATTTTGTTGTATAGACAAACCAGAAAAAAAAATTTTTAAACAGTCTCTTGCATTTCTCCCAGTATGAGATCCAAGGTGGTTCACAACATAGATCAAAACAAAACTCAGAAAAACATTTATAAGAGTTTTAAAAATTAATAACAAACAAATAACCTATTAAAACTAATTTAAACAGTTAAAAACATTCAGTACTTAAGAATGAAATTAGAAGTACAGCACTTCTCATTACAAACCATTTTCCATACAAAAACTAATTAGGATCCAAGAGTGTATCTAAATAAAATGTTTTTTTTCCCCACTGGAGGAAGGAACATAGAGAGGAAACCAGCTTACCCTCATTTGGATGTATGCTTATAGTTATTTGAAATAATGGATTATATATCCTTGTTTCAGTATTTCAGGATCTAACATGTATCTCTTGGTTTGATTATGAAATATGGTCTTTCAGATAAAATGCAGATTTTGAGGACATGATTGGTACAGAATCAAAAACAACAAAGCCACTATAGGGCACATCCAGACTGATGACAAAGTCCAGAAGGTCCCAGATGTTGTGCCTGATCTTTCTGGTTTTATTACTGAGATCCATATATATTTTTATAATTCTGTCTGTCAGATCCCAATATGATCAGAGACTTTTTCTACCAGCTCTCCAGGTCGGTTTATTTTAAGCCAGTATAAAATCAGGAAGAACAGGTACAAAATCTGGGACTTTTCAATCAGTCTCGATGGAGTCTACATCAGTGGCATAGCCTGGCATGAGCGGGATAGGAGCGGGGAGTGAGGAGGGGCAGGGGTGGGGGGTCAGGCTACAGTGTGTGTGGGGGGCTACAGCACACAGGGGAGGGGTGACAGCATGCAGAGGGCAGGCAAGGAGCAGCAGAACCCCCAAAAAAGTTTGGCCCAGGCCCTACTGCCTCCCTCACCCCCATCTCTGTGCCACTGGTCTACATTATATAATAGTAGACTACATAAGCTGCTCATGTTTGGGAGGTTGGAATGACATTTCTGTACTTTGCGGTTTATATCTCTTGTTTAGTGATTGGAGTCTTGGACAAGGAATTAATTCAACTTTTCTATTAATTGTACTTTCTTGTGGTTGTTTTATTGCCATCTCCTTTATTGTTGTCACACCACCCAAGAAAATCTTTTGTTTCTTGTACCTTTTCTTTATGTGTATATTGAATATATTTATTTCAGTCAGTGAACAGTAGGTAGAAAAAAGGAACAAGAAAAAATAGATAAAACAAAAACAAAATTTAACAGTATTAAATATAGAAATAAAAACAATATTAAATATAAAATATTTCTATTGTAGTAATTTAAAAAGCAACATAAAAGGGTAATACCTTTATACTAAGATAGTATCCTGTGCTGACAAGCTTTTGCTGTCATGCAAAAACTAGTTACCTTGACTGTAATCTCAGGAAACTGAAAGGGTAATCAATGTAAATCACTTCAGATTGCCCTGGTATACTTTGTAAAATTGGACTAATAATGTCATATTGAAGGTCATAGTAGAAAAAAAAGTACGATATAACATCCACCACAGTTTCTACTTTCTCTGCCTCACAAGGACATAAGTTCTCAGTATGGTATGTTATTATATTTTCTCTTAAATATTGCAGATGGAAGCACGTTGAGTTTAGCCAGAGTAAATGCTTTCCTGTTTTTTGGAGTAGTTAGATTATTCAGATAGTCAGCAGGAAGAAGAGCCCATCCTCTGTCCGTAAACACTCTAAAAATTTGGAAGTGGCACTTATGTGATTTTTTAGCTCGGTGTCCCAGGTACACTGATGTGTATTTTCCTAAGCCTTTGTGTAACCCATAGCAAAAATGGCAATTTGTAAGAATCCAAGACTTAGCACTTTCTCATCCACTATCTTTTTCTACCTTGATTGAAAGGTCAGGAAGGGTCAGGGATTCCAGGCCTTTAGGCATAAATAACATTTTTAACCAAAAACTTAACTTGTATACTTAGATCTGAGATTCAATAGAAATTTGACCAGTCTCTAACTGTAAAAGTCCATTGGGCACACAGCTTGGAAAACTGAAAATAGTTTTCAAAAACTTTATTTCGAAAGATTTGTTACCCTGTTTTCTGGGGGTCCCAGGAGGGACACCTAAATAACTTTGCAATTACACAAATTTGGGGAAATTAGTCAAGAGCACTGGTTGGCAAAACGAGAGGCAGGGTAACGCAGTGGAATCTTATAACCCAGTGTTTACTGGGTCAGGCCAAGTCAAGATGCAGACCGGTTTGAAAGTAATGAATGATCTTTATTAAATACAGGCACACAATGTAAGCAATACATGCACACAGATAACTAAGGAAAATAAAGGTGTGAGTAAGATAGTGGAATTTTTAGAGGGATAGTTGATTTGGGTGTTATGAAACCTGTTCCTGAAGCTCAGAAGAAGATAGAGAGCGATGCTGGAGTTCGATGTGGCTCAGCATGTGGAGCTGAGGGGAAGCTCGCCGAGCAATGCGGCAGCAAGGCAGTCTGGAACTCAGGAGCTATCCAAGGAAGGTCTTGGAATCAGGGTTTTTATAGGGAGAAGTGTGACTGCAGACTATGCCTTACTTGGGGACAACAATGAGTTTTGGGTGTAAGACAATGTCTCCAAAAAGTCACAATTTAGCATGATGGAATCAGAACCGAATTAACAATGGTGTAGCCAGTATGTAAATGCGCAACGCTTGACAGTGGATGGTTCAGCCTTTGTCAAGTTGCCTGCTCAGGGCAGGGAGCCTTTTGTAGGTAGTGCGTATACATAATATGGTGTTCGCCAGGGAGGTCCCTGAATCTGCGATCTGGCTATTTCTGGCGTGCCTGTATTGTTTGAAAATATTTCAGCAGTTAAGTGCCGAGCCTAGTTTCGTGCATGTCCAGAGGCATCACAAACACGTGGAGAGAGGTGATATGGTAAGGCCAAATTATGATATCAAAGTGATATTGGGTGCTATCGCCAGGTAGGCCTAAACTGCAGTAACAGATTCTAAAATCACAAAATTTCTAAACACACACACTTGTGCTCCATATAACATTTGTGGTGAAAACTAAACTTTAAACACTTGAATTGCTAAGGGAACATGCTGGCCTCCCTTGACACACACACACACACACACACACACACACACACACACAAATGGCATAAGTGAGTTCTAACTCCACTGTGCATTTTCTATGGCATAGACACTTGAGCTCTCTGGTAGACAGAAATATTACTCCCAAATATTTATAAAATTTGACCTGTTCAATTAGATGTCCACTAATTTTCCAGCCATTTCCAAGTAAAAACTAAAGCTTTAGATTTATCACAATTAATTGCCAACTGTCCAGTGTTGCAATTGACATCCAGAGCTCTTAGTAGCTACCTCAAACTTACACATGACGATAATAGAAGCACTGTATCATCTGCATAGAGTAGAATAGATATGGTTCTCTCTGCCAATTTAGTTGGATGACAATTTATTTCAGAAAATGTCTGAATCAAGGAACTGTTGAACAAAGTAGGGGCAAGAGCACAGCTTTGCTTTACTCCAATATGCATTGGCATTAATTTATGACCTTTCTGCACTAGGCTGCTATAGTGCTATTATTCCACTTTAAACATCCTGTGGAATTCTGGGGTTCATAGTTTACTAAGGTCAAAAAGCTCTCTGGCTGAGAATTCTAAATGCCCTCCCTAAATTGCAAACCCTAGGATTCCATAGGATATTGAAAGTCGAATAATAGCACTATAACAGTGTAGTGTGGAAAGGCCCTTAGTCAAACGACCTCCATGGTCACATCTTACTCACAGATGCATTTTATCATAAAGGGTGCAAATAAGAATCAGCTGGTGCCTGTCAGTGTTGGTGGGCTCAGGTTTATGCCAAAGTCTATCTCTTGGGATCATGTCAAATGCAGACTTAAAATCTATAAAAGCTGTATAAGCGGTCTCCCAGCAGAGGAAGAATATTTTTCTTATAAACACTGCAATACTAGCCCCAATCCACTGCCCAGCATCCAGAGCTAAAATGGTTTTGCACTTCCTCCAGGAAATTTTCTTTCTCCATCCAACTTGATAGTTTCTCTAGAAGATGACTAGTGTACAACTTATTGATGATATTTAAAAAACAAATTGGTCTGTTATTGGCAGGATCTGATCTATTTTTTATGTAGATTTGGATTATTATTGCAACCCTCCAAGTCAGATGGAATACATGCAGTCTGATCAGTAGTGTAAACCCAACAGCTAAAATTGGTGTCCAACACTCCAGATTTAACATAAGCTGTTCAGGGGCTATGTAATCATTTCCTGGGGTTTTTGCCCAATTTAAGTCCAGAAATGAGCTTGCCAATTTCAGATGATGAAACAGCAGGCTGAGCAGAAAGACCTGAAAGGCCATGTGGTATTAATGAGTCTCCAGGTTGCCTGTCTACTTACATATAACTGAAAAATTATTCCCAGTCTTTACAGGAATCTGTAGGTTACTTTCCCCACTCCTAGACACTATTTTCAAGTAAGTAGCTGAATCATGAGTCCATGAAGTGGCAATTAATTTCTGCCATTTCATTCTCAGTGCCTGTTTCTTTTTTTTTTTTTTCCCCTTAAGTTTTTATATTTGTTTTAGGGATAAACATTCTGCAGGTAAAGCGGCCATATCTAACTTCCTGTATATACTGTATTTTTCAGCAAGAGATTTCTTCATATCTAAACACTCTTGTCAAGCTAAGGTTTGGACATATAAGGTCAGTTATGTTATCTGGAAAGGTTATTGGATAACAAGCATTTTTACAAGTATACAATTGGACTCTGATATGAGTGTACAACATCTTCTGGTGGTCTTGCAGAGAGCAGGGAGTCTCTTAATTTAAGGCAACTTTCTAAGTGTAGGCAATTGGTTGAGACCTGCAATAATTTAACAGTCCATGCATATCTCCTTTATGTATGTACTTGTCTTTAACTTCCTCTTTGCCTTGCACTGGATGAATGTGAAATTTAATGTGAGAAATTTAATAGTGAAGAGAGAGAGGAGTGGAGAGAACCATAACCATGGTTTGGATTGTTCACTTTCATCCCTACAAATTTCTTTGGAGTGGTAAAGCAATATAAATGTAAACACTGTTTTCAACATAATCATAATTAACCTAAGTTTTTCAGGTTTTAATACAACTAACATTTCTATCTCTGATTAAATGTCTTATTAAATAACTGCATTATTTCATACAGGATGAAGGTTTGGATTGTCATTATAGCAGCATGTTTATGGCATGGAATTATCACTTTAGAAGAATTCTTCAGTTCAGAAGAACCTGCAACCAAAAATACGGTGGACCCAGAGTGCTTTTTAAATGTTGTAAGTTAGATACGGATTTGACCGGTGGCTGTTTATTAGATAGTGCCATAAAGGTTAAAATAGTAATCAGTGCCCATTAGAGTGAGCAGGCCCATATGGTTGGAGATGATCCTTCGAGTAGCCTAGACCAAAGTGTAACATGGACATGCCAACATCTTAATTTGATTTCTCTTTATGTCTGGTACAAAATATGCATTAGACCTGCCAATGATGCAGTAGTTTGCCACACAATTATCCCTTACTGGACTGATAGTGACACAATCATAGGCCTTTTCCTCACGGGACGAGGGAATCGCCCCATTCCGGTACTCACCGGACCTGTGTGCTCCTTGCGTGGGTCCAGTCAGGTCTGGAGCAGTGCGTGGTCGCACTCCGCACTTCTCTGGGGACGAAAATGGAGGCTTCCGGTTGGTGGAGGCTTTCCACCAACTGGTGAAGCTCGCCAGCCTAAAGCCCGCCCCCGGCAGATCTGCAAGCTCATACTGGTGCGAGCCTGCAAATCTGCACTGGAGCGCAGCCATGGAGTGGCGCGCTCCGTGCTTTTGAAAGACCTGTTTTAAGCAGTCTTTCAAAAGCACGCTGAACAACCACTTTGGGTCATTCCGGAGTGGGCTGAGGTCTGGAACTACACAAAGTAGTCCAGACTCAGTCCGTTTCCAGGTGTAGACGTCCTCCCTGGAGGACGCTCTGCGCTGTTTTAAAAACCCCATCCAGAAAAGGCCATAGGTTTTGCAAGCTGAAACTGAAAACTAAACAATATTTTGTTTCATTGTTTCTTGCATTTCTTCATTATGTTTGTCAACCGCTCTTTGATAAATTGTTTTAAGTAGCACACAATAAATTTGCTTGTTCATTTGTTTCATTTTCAGTTTTATTTCAGTTTTTGTCACAGGATAAGAAGAATTTGTATATGGATAGAAATGGCTTAAGTATTTCTTTCACAGAATAGTAAGAATAAAAATATCAAAGAATAGGTAATATAGTCTTTTATTGTCTTAAGAATAGGGTATAAGGTTTGTGAGTGTACTCTCTCTGTGTATCTCTCAAACTCGATTACTTTTCACTTTATTAAGAGATATTTTAGGGACTTACATATTTATTTTTACATAAGAGTGGTATTCCATGTTGAATAAGTTTAAGTAGTTCATGATTCTCCTTTCATCCAAGTAGCAAAATATGGCTTCTGTAGTTTATTCTTGTCTAGTGAGGTGAACACAAGCTACTTAGTAAGTCCAGTATGGCAACATTGAGCATTTTTTGCAGGACACACCTTGAAATGCATGACATTTTTCCTAAGAGGATGACTGTTTTCTCACTTAAGTTCTGCTAAATATTTATGGCCACTCTGTAGTGAAATCCTGGTAACATATCCAGTGTAAATGCTGTAAAAGTGGCATATAGCTGCTATTTTCGTGGGCTTCTATCGGGCACTAATTCCATCCTTGGACACTAATTCTATTCTTCTCTCAAAATTAATGCTTCCTTTTGGTTCCATTTAAATATGCCTACTGTGTTTTGCAGAGTGAGATTATCCATTATCATGGATACCCCAGTGAGGAACATCATGTTGAGACAGAAGATGGATACATCCTTACAGTCTTCCGAATACCTCATGGAAGATCTAATGGTGCTAAAAAAAGTAATGTCATGGAAGGCTAAGTGAAGCAAAGAAATTCCAATTTCTCCTCCACCCAATTTTCTTTTGTTGGTTTAGTATAATTAATTTGCTGCAACATCTACACCACTGCTGACGATAAAGACATGACACTTATCCTTTGGAAGAAAGCCAGTGAGGAGAGAGAGAGACAGAAACAAACCCCAGGGATGATGTGTTAGGTTTTGAATTAGCACAGTTAGTCTTAAAGCAGTGGTTCTCAACCTTCCTAATGCTGCAACCTCTTAATACAGTTCCTCATGTTGTGGTGACCCTCAACAATAAAATTATTTTCGCTATTTATTTATTTATTATTTATTTATTTATTTATTAGTTAGTTAGTTATAAATCCAACATTGAATAGATTGGAAACACTGCCCTAAATCACTGCTCTGGATAGACTTCTAATGCATAAAAACTGGTAACTCTCCCCGTTTTTTTAAGCACAGAAAGCGTCCATCAATGCCAGAATTAAGGCAGTAGTTCTAGTTCTGAATGTTAGGCTTCCACAGTTCAAAAAGCCAGTCACTCCCAAAGGCAATGCCAAAACAGCCCACATTTTACACAAGGCGCAGGGAGGAAAGGACAGGGAGAGAGGAAAGATGGTGGCGGCATAAGCAGATGCGTTTTGTTTCACTCCCACCCTCCCTCCCTTAAAAGGAGCACAGCTGCTCGGACGCTCTCACTCCCACGTTGCACAGGTGCCCCTTCCTTCCTCCTTTCGTCCCTCCGAGGGCTCGGGACTGGGGTGTGATACCCACTGTAGCCCCTCGACCATGCTACACCCACGAGCCCCTCTTGGTCTCCCCACCTCCTTCCCCACACCTGGCAGGGAAAGATGGGGAAACGTGCCCACACGCGCCCAGCAAGCCTCTTTTCCCCTCCTACCAGCAAGGGGTCTTCTCTTGCCGCTTCCACCCCCCCACACCCAGCAGGGAAAGATGGGGAAATATCCCCACACACGCCCAGCACGCCTCCTCTCCCTTCCTCCCAGGGTGGGGTCTCAGAAACAGCGCTCCCATTGGCTGTGAGGCCACCTTCTTTCAAAAGGGGGTGGGACGGGATAGAGAAGCAGCGACCCCTGTGAAATGGTCATTCAACTCCCAAAGGGATCGCGATCCACAGGTTGAGAACCGCTGTCTTAAAGGAACTCTGCTGGGCATGTGGAAATGTTTTTTAAGAATAAAATAATTCTCCATCCTTATTGTAAGACATTATATGAGGTGATTCAGAAAAGCACAGTGTTGTTGAAAGTCTTCTTTCTTCTTGCAATTTAGAAACATTTGAAGCATGATATGGACAAAGAGGTGATATTTAGGGTGGTTAATTCTAGGGAGGTTGGATGTGCATGTGCAGGGTATTTTCATGGATTTTTCAGGCATTTGTGGGGCTTTTATGTGGTTTTCAGATGAAAATAACCCCAACATTGGGTGGCAGGGGACTTTGGAGAACTGGTGAGGGGGTTAAGGAACCACAAGAGTGGACTCTAGGGTCTGCACTTTCTCAACCCCTTGGCTAGATGATTTTTAAAAGTGCTGAAAATCAGAAGATTTAAGACAGTGCCTTCTATATCCTCCCTGGCTCTGTCCTTCCAGTTTGCCCAGTACTTGTACTGTCTGCTGAGCTGGCTGTGCATCCATCTACCCACCCACATTCCCACATTTTACCATCTTGTTAGCAAAGATAATGGAAACTTTTTGTCAAATGCATGGCTGAAATGAAGATGTCCTTTATATTTCCATGAGGTAGTAAACCAATTCCTCTACCAAAAAAGGGCTTATTCCCAATGAGAATTTGGTAATTTGTTGTTGTTGTTATTTTAAACTGGAATTGACTGCAGGTACAATTCCAACAGTTCAGAAAGTAATAGTTACCAGTATAATTTTGACTAACTTCCTTTAACACTCACTCAGCAAGTGGATGATCTGAGTGAAAACTGGAGCAATAAAAAGCCTTTCCCCCTTTTGTTGTCGTTTGTTTCCAGGCTCACGGCCTGTCATGTTTTTGCAACATGCTGTGCTTGGAGACGCTTCTCACTGGATTTCAAACCAACCCAACAATAGTTTGGGTTTCATCTTAGCAGATGCAGGCTATGATGTCTGGCTTGGGAACAGCAGAGGGAACACCTATTCTTCAAATCATAAGACCTTGAAGCTCACTGAGCAGAAGTTCTGGGAATTTAGGTAAGAAAACACATAGAAATGATAGCATTTAATAGGAAACTGGTAGTAATAACCACCATCACATTTGTGAAGGGGATTGCTTTATGTGTCTAAGAGTGAAACTAGAAATTTTTCCTGTGTATCTCACTTTCTAGGTGAATGTCCTTTAATGGAAGGACTTTCACAAAATAGCTTTATTTGAAAGTATCTTTTCTTTGAAGAACTTCCCAGTACAGGACTCAATTAAATATATAAATAAAAAAAGAAGGGAGACTAGGGCCTTCTGGCTCCTCACCTAAGAGTTAGCTAAGATCAGGTACACTGGTCACCTAGTTACAGTCTTCCCCACAAACAATAGCCTCTACTGGTATTATAGTTACTATTTCCAAGTTTGTAGATGTGTAACAGTTCCAGGGCCCTGATCCACCCATTTCCCAGACCAAACAGTCCCCAGCATTGGTCAGAATGACGTGAAGTTACAGATGCAACTGAATGGTGTTTCACTGAATACAATGTTTTATTTTTTATTTAAAAACAATAGATATCCTTCATTAAACATAAACACTAAATTGAAAATATTTAAAATATGTTCAAGAGGTAAAACACCCCATTAAATATACTACTATAACTATTGCTATTATTTTGAGATGAGAAACAGTAATAGGTTAAAATATTTATTATTTATTTAAGGTATTTCTGTATTGCTTCCCAGCCCATAAGGGCTCCTGAGGTAATGAACAAATAAAAACCAATTAAAATAATACAAAGATTTTAAAAAAAATATTTAAATACTCTTTTACAGCAGTGGAGCTTGAAGTGCATAGAGGGGGGAGTGGGAGAGGGTCAGGCTACGGCCTGGTATGTGGGGGCATGGCTACGAGCTGGGATGTCCAAAAAACATTGCCACCAGGGGCAAACCACCCTCATCACCCCCATCCTTACACGACTGCTCTTTTAAATCTCCTAAAAGCTGTCTAAAAACAATCTTTTGGTTAGTGTTCCAGTCTCCCTTCAGTTATTTAAAGATGGCTATCATGTCACCTCTCAGTCTTCTCTTCTCCAAGCTAAACATACCTAGTTCGTTCCATTGCTTCTCATGAGGGCTGGTTTCCAGACCTTTCAGTATCTTCGTTGCTATCCTCTGGACACATTCAAGCTTGTTGATAACCTCCTTGAACTATGGTACCCAGAAATGCAGTCCGGAGATGCATTGTCTTCTTTTCTTTTTTCTTTTCTTTTCTTTTCTTTTCTTTTCTTTTTCTTTTTCTTTTTCTTTTTCTTTTCTTTTTTTTTTTTTTGGCTGCTGTATCATACTGTTGAGTCATGTTTAGCTTCCAGTCTGCAAAGACCCCTGGATCCTTTTCACAGATACTTCTTTCAAGCTAGGTGTCATCCATTTGTGCTTTTCATTTTTCCTTCCTAGATGAAGTACCTTATATTCATCCCTACTGAAATTCATTTTGTTAGTTTTGGCCCAGCTCTTTGATCTGCCAAGGTCATTTTGAATTCTGTTCCTGCCCTCTGGGCTATTAGCTCCTCCCTCCATTTGATGTCATAATTTGATAAGCATGCCTTATTTTAGAAATGACTGACTTGTCACTTATAAGACTGTAAAACAACACCAGACCCAGAACTGAACCCTGAGGTACCCCACTAGTCACTATTCTCCAGAATGAAGAGCAAGCAAATCTATATACCTGCTTTGGGCATATTTCCTTATTTTATTTTATTTTGAGCTGAACAGTCTTTTATAAATGCTCCCTAAGCAATGCTTTTAGAGAGTCCCCCGGTAGCACTTTAGAACTGTTTGGACTGATGTTTTCCTTATAGATATGCTGCCTTACTTCATTGCTTAGATTACTTAAAAAGCAGTGCAGGACTCAACTTGCAAGAAAAGAGTGTAGGTGTTATTTCAGGAACAAATTAATATGATGGGGCATTTGAATATGTTATATCCAAAGAACAGTTTCTCAGGAACTTCAGGACAGGACATCCCTATCTATAGCACTGTCAATAGATCTTATATTGCAGCTACAGGAAAGCATTTTAAATATTATTGTTAAGAGTCTTTGGGATTAACTAGTGAGTGCCTGTACAATGGATTATACATACTTAAGTATATTAAAAAGCCATATGTAGACTGAATGTGAGAGCTAACTACCACTTCTCATTACTCTTCCAAGAAGCTAATGGGGAATCATATTTTTTGTTCATATGCCCTTTCTATTTGCATGTAAAGCAGACAGTTATTTAATGTTTACACATTATATTCAAAGGCAAGGTGCCAAATTCTACCCATTCCATATATTAGCTTCCCATGTTTTGCAACTCTAGATAAGGCTCAGTTCCTTTTACTCGCTTCAGTACAACTTTTGTTCTAGAACAAACATTCAGCTCCTCCTTTACCCCCCCAACACACTACAGACAGCAAAGACATATACAGTTGGCCCTCCACATTTGCGGATTTCGCTTTCACGGATTTGATTATTTGTGAGTTTCTCCAACTCCTGTCCCCCACCTCATGTGCTTCGTTCTGGGGCATCTTCCCTCTTGGCAGCCCCAATCAGGTTGCATGGACTTTTAAAAACACAGTTCTGGCCCTCTTCCTCTTCTACCAGCCACTGCCTGGCCAGCTAAGGATGGCTCACAGCCTGATTTCTCAGCACCACAAACCCTTTCTGAATTCCTCACACACATAACCAAGCAAGGAGATGGGCAAGAGAGAGTAAGTATAGGACCACCATGCTGGTCCATCCTTTCGCCTTTCCTTTCCCTGACCTGTTTTGAACCCTGTGTGCCCATTTTCCCCACAATGCCTTGCCCACCTTTCCACAGACACACCCACACATACTGTGATATTTCTGGTTTTTCCCCTTTTGGGAGCATCCTCTGCCCCTTATCCTAGTGAACGTGAAGGGGAAACTGTACTTAGTTCCATTTAGTTTGACCCATAATTTATTTTCTCATATAGCATTGGTTTGCTACAGATAAAAGATTTCTCCTGTCTTCCGGAGTGATCAAAAATGGGGGAAAATATCGTTATCCTGATATTCTTCCACTGCCATTCATCTGAGATTGTGATTATGTACTTTGTCATGGTCAGTCATATTCTGATTCATCAATGAGGTAACTCTCCTCTAAGGCTCAAAGGGCACGTAGCATGGGACAACTGTGGCTCATTTTCAAAAAGAAAGCTAGTGGTGGTATCTAGGAACAGCCACTGCTGCCTCTAGATGCTCACCTCTTACTCTAAGAGGTGTGATAGTAAGGCAACATCTTAAGCCTATTGCAGCATGCAGAATAAAATTCATCTCAAAAAGCAATTCGGGCCGTGTCATACACATTCCATAATGCCCAGCGTCTACATTTACACGGAATGAGGAAGCTTATGCATATTTAGCTCCCTGTACACAGGTCTCCATGTAAGCCAGCCCATTAACGTATTATTATAGCTCTCTAAAGACAGCTGTCTTCATGTAGACCCTTCTAGAGGCTGGGACATTAGATTTGAAAATTAATTCAATAATGCTATATGATAAAAACTGGAAAATTAGTTCACTAGTATAAACATTAATGGCCTAAATATCCAAAGGCATCAGATCCTGTCTGATCGTGGAAGCTAAGCAGGATCAGTCCTTGTTAGTACTTGGATGAGACTACCAGCTGATACCAGGTGCTGTTGGCTATATTTCAGAGGGGGAAACAGGCAAACCACTTGTGAGTATTCCTTGTCTAAGAAAATTCTCTGAAATTCATGGCATCGCCATTGACAGGTGACTTGAAGGCACAGACGCACATATTGGTATTGTGTAATTCAGTAAGTTGCTGTTAACTTGTTTACTGGGCATTCATGATGGGGAAGATCATGGGATTTATAGACAATGGCATGGAGGTTGTCACTATTGCACTTAAGGAAATACATTTTGTCACTGGATCCTTCAAAGGGACACTTCTTGTCCTTTTAAAGTTGTTCTTCAGCCTGGAATTTTTTCCCCCATGGACATTATAGAATTACTGCCTGGAAATGGTGGTAATCCATCACATCTGGAAATTGTCAGGTTAGGGAAGGCTATTCCAAAGCATGAGATCTTATCTTGCAACATTTTCACTAAGTTTGTCACACATCTGTATCTCTGTTTCCTTTCCACCTCTTCCAGCTCACACATTTCATTTACTCTTCAAATGCCTTGTTTGTTAAAGATTAACAAGAATTAACTTATTTGAGCTGGAAGACACTGATCTTCCCAAGCTCAGCAGTAAGTGAATACCTCTATAAATATGGGTCAGTGAATTAAGAGTGGATAATTCTTAATGCAAAATTTTGGGGAATATTTGGGCATATGCAGAATATTTTTCTACACAACTGGATAACTGTATCCTTTTTGCATGCCCACTCCCACTGTAGAGTTGTGGTCTGCAAAGATCGGTGGTAGAGAACTGATTTTTCATGTAAGACCTAAAGATTCCAAATATATCTTGTGTCATCACTAGTTTTCCCCCTTTTTTTATTTATTTATCAAACTTTATAAAATGGACACTAAAAGAAGAGGAAGTCTCTATAGTCTTGAATTTAAAGCATATATCAAACAACCAAACTATCAACCATCTATCATTCTGTCATTCTTCACACATGACTTCCCCAGTGGATTGTCCTTGCAGAGACAAATTGCATATACAAATAAGGATCTATTTTCACAAATATTAAATAACCACAGGGCTCTACTGACAAAGACAAAAATAAATTCCTACTTTAATTTGCATCTAATATTCTTCAAAATGTCATAGGTAGGATAGAAGAAAGAAAATTCTTGCATTTGTTATATTTAAGATATAACTTTTCATCATTGTCTTGATCCTTAGTCTATAAAGCTGACTATCGTTAAGTCTCCCCATTTGCTTCTAAAATAAGAAACAACTGGGCCCCATTTTTTAACAAACATATCAAGGGGGGCCCTCTTAATAATATTGTTAGTTTATCCATTGTTGCAGCATTGAACAATTTTATTTCCCAGTCTTCTTCATTTGAGATTTCTGTTCCTTTCCAGATTTTAGTATAATTAATTCTTGCAACAGCTGCCATGTAGAACAAAATTTCTCCGTATTTGCACTCTAATTCCTCTTTGGGCATGCCTAACAAATACATTAATGGTGTCTAACAAACCCACTGTTCTCTGGGCTCATTGTACTTTAACTGTAGAATTAAAAGAGGACAGGGAGAAGGAAAAGGAAGGTGGTGATGGTAAGAAGAAATATGGGACAGATGGGGAGAGAAAGAAGGGAAAAGGCAAAGGGAAAAGAAACGGTTTTGACAGTATATCAGGCACACTAGTTAAAAAGCAGTCATGGTGCACAAATTATTCTGTTGTTCAGTATCAAAAGAAGGTGTCTTGATGTATTTGATGCTTTGGATAGATACCAAGATTTAGTACCCTAATTTAGTAATTGTGGGGAAAGCAGAGCCTTGGTTTGACAGCTTACATCCATCTGCTTTCATGTGAATCAGAAAGAATGAAAGGATTATTGAGAATTGCTTACATGGCTCCAGAGTGTTACATTGGTCCTGAACATTGAGCACAATAGTGTTATGGGGAACTCATTCTGGTTCCCTGGACACTCTAGTGCACCAATTTGTCTACAATCAGCAATGATGTACAGGATAACTTCATGTTCAGAGAAAAGGCTTAGTGGATTTCAAAAGCTTTATTCAAGAACCTCAAAGAAAACAGCTGCACACTTTTGAAATTTCCAAGACTAAAGAAGCTTTGGATTTGCAATACCTTATAAGCGGTAACATTACAAATTAGCACATGCAAGCATTCTATTTGACAGCTAATTAAAACAACTCTTTTCCCAGACACTCATTCAACCTGCCAATTGCGTGACCTTGCAGCTGCAGCTGCTCATTCTTATCAAAGGCTTATTACAACAACATTCGCTGTTTCACAACACACTGTTTCTCACCTGATCCCATCATCGCCTTGCAACACAATAAAACTTGTTTTCAAACATCAAAGTATTACTTGGCAGGGAAAGCAAAGCTGACCTGACATCAACCTAACACTCTATAATTTTGATAATACTTGGATTCTTGACCAGAAGCTGATGGTGGAGAAACTACGGTTAAGCCATCATACTAACTTTGGAGTGATAAGAATGTAATTCTTTGCTGATATTGTTGTCAAAGTAAGGAACAAGTAATTTTAGCAATTTTCTTCTCCCTGCAAGAAAGTCTTCCAAAACTGTACTGCAAAGACAATTTGCCGTTCCAGCTTCTTCTGTGCAAACTTTACATATGGATTTTTTTCCCCAACAGATAATAGCATTTTCTAGACAGAAAGCACTACTTCCTGCACAATATGTGCATATTGGTATATGTGGGTATGTGTTCACAGAAAACAGCATTTTCTGCACAGAATATTCTGCTAATACTCAGACTCTTTACCAGAAGGTAATGACGGGAAAACTATCAGTTTTCTGCATAATAAAATAAGCAATTCTTGCACAGAATAAGACCTGAACTGCAACAATGCTTGTCAATCCAGGATTCTCTTATTTAGGATTCCCTGACACTTTTACTATCATTTTTGAACATTATTGAATAGCAAATGACACACAATTTGGCTACAAAATGAGAAATTTAAACTGTACTAATGTAATTAAAGAAGAGAGAGAAGGGCAATGAAAGTGAAGGAACATAGGAAGGAGAGAAATTATTAAAATCATAGAGTGGGTTGCACCTTTCTCAAGACTCTCAGCTCAATGCTGTAAACTTTCAACTGGTCCATCAGTGGAGTAAACCACTTTGGATCAAGTCAGCAACTATTAAAAGTGAGAATTTTTTTTTATCCTACTCCTTGAAGTTTTGGATAGCTGTGACCTGCTGTGACCTGGATAGCTGTGATTGCACCTGCCTACCCAATGTAGGAAGCTTATACAGTGACTGGACCAAAGCAATGAATACAAGCTGGAAACTCACATGGGAATGAGGGTCTGTTTGAGTATACAAGTCAGTTGATCTACCTGGTGTACAAGTCAGATAACTGACATAGATAAAATCTGGCTCTCTAATCTGTTGGCAGACATTTCACCTGGGCTAAGCACAAATATTGACATCTGAGATAGTGCTGTTAATAATTAAAACAGATAACAGTCCTCCTTCTCCCAAAGAAACTATCATTCAAGAAACAAAGTAGATGCTTAGCTTCAGTCTTACAGATCAAAATGGGAGCCATATTGCTCCTCCCTTTCTTATTACCACAAGGAAAGAATGAGGGAAGCCCACAACCTGCATAAGTCTCCATGATTTCTCCCCAGTGGCAGCACATTTCTGTAATCTACTCTTTCCCTGCTTCAGGTGGGTCAAAGGGTCTCAGATTATTTTGTTATAAGCCAGTTCAAGTTTTCCATGTGTCTTTCATTCTTCTGTGCTGACACTCACTTCTAGTTTAGAAAATGTTAACAAAATACACTATTAATGCTTGCTTATACATCCATATATGTATTTTCTATCTAGTTTTCATGAGATGGGATACTATGACATTCCTGCTGTCATTGATTTCATCCTGAAGAAAACTGCCCAAGAACAACTATATTTTGTAGGCCATTCTGAAGGCTCAAACACAGGTATGTTACTGACATCATTCTTTTTTTGTGAATATTTTGAAAAGCAATTTCAGGAGGAGAGATGGAATCTGGAACTTTTAGCATGGAAAGTATGCTCTCATCTACCAAGTTATGACGTTTCCTCTGTGGTCCTTTCTTTGTTGTAGTGAAGTCTCTGTCTTCTACTTCTGAAACACATTATCCTGCTTTAAAGAAAGACTGGGAGGACAGCAAACAAGCCCAGGGCATTCCCTTCCCTGCTTTCTGTCCTGAATCATATATCAAGTGTCTTTCTCTCTTTCACTAAGGCTGTTACTATGCCTTTTCATTCTATAGCAATGGTACTTAATATAGGGGTATGAATTGGATTAATTCAAATCCAAAATGCTCAGCCAAAGCTGATTACCTCAAAGCCATTTTGAGCCCATATGAGGGAAAGAGGTATTCTCTTTGAACTGACCAAAGTTGAACCTGGACTTTGATCAAACCTCACAAATGACTTGGCACTTCTGATGGCTGCAGAAATGTAGAATCTCTGTGTCCATTTCTATGTTCAATATAGACATTTTTGTGTATGGAGAATACCCAGTGGACAAGGAAAAGGACAGGATTTGAGTATCTGACAGATCTTCCTTTGAGGTGCAGAGCACCTTTTATTTGCATACCTGTCCTTCTATACTTTAGCCAAGGGGCAGCCCTACACAAGTCAATTGGGAAAGGGATATTAATTTTGAGGTACTTGTTTAAACCTCCCCAGAGTTGTAATGATTCCTCATGCATCAAATCCATCCACATGATATTCCCACAGAATGGGTGACTATGCCGTAAATGTCATCCACTTCTGTCAAAAACATCAAAAACAAACATAAAAGGATGGGAATGTGTAGCCCACAGGCTTAATGCAACACCCCAGTTCCATGTCTGCATTGTTCTAAATCTCCAAGGACAACCCAAAGTCTCCTGATCCCCTATTCTTTATTGCTTTGTTCTACTGCTCTTATAGTTGTTTTCTTTAAAATGGTTATGCTTTTTGCTGCTTTTAATAGTATTGTTAGATTATTTATATTTTTGCACGATGTGAATTTTTCAGCTTTGTCTGTTTTTACCTTTCTAGGCCACCTTGAGTATCACCCTGCAAAAATGTTTGGGGAGCAACAACATTTTTTTAAAAAAAAAAAAGCTGCTTTTTGCCTGGAAATTTCTCCATATACCTTAAAATCTTCCCAAAGTCATCATTTACTCAGTTTATCTTCCCCACCCCCTCCAAAAGGGTAGACCACCAGAAACAGGAACCAGAAGTAATATAATGTCTCTTCTGGTTCTCTACTAGTGTGCTCGTGCTCCCAACAGTTCTCTCTACATTTGACATGCTAGTTAGAGGAAGACTTTCTATATGCAATTAACTACTTGAGGAAACTGTCAATTGCTTTGCTTAGGATATCTTTTATTTTCACAGGTTTCATAGCATTCTCCACTTGGCCAAAATTGGCTGAAAGAATCAAAGTTTTTTTTGTTTTGGGACCCGTAACCACAGTAACGTTTGCTAGAACGCCTGTCATAAATCTGGCACACGTTTCTGAAGGACTGCTTCATGTAAGTCTTTCTGAGCTCTCTTTCTATGACCACTGATTGCTACATTCGATAGTTATATGATCCCAGTTTTTTCTTGCAGCAAACTCAAAACAGCTTACAAAACACATAATTAAAAGTACAGGTATATTTCTGTTAACAAAACCTCTGGCAAAGAAGCTCCTCTTTACAAAGCCTTTTTGTGCCTGCCCAGCTCCCTCCTTCTTCCTGGTTGTCTATCTAGTTGGGCATGTTTCAGCAGCAGCAGTACTGAGAGGAGGATGAAGAGGGGATGGACAAGCAGACCTTCAGTGTCATGTTTGAGCAGTATGTCTAAAGTAATCAATGCAATAAAGCTTGAGCCCAGAGAGAATGGGATCCAGCTCTAGCCAATAGTATTCCAGGTGTGTTTGCCTACCTACAACAGTCAATGAATATTTTTGTTCACATTTTTCAAGTTTTTGTGTCATATTAAGTAAGTAGAGCTCTGGAAACATTGGTAATTTGTATTGAAAAATCTCCATTATCTCTGAATTTTTGACCAATACTTCTTTGCTAACATGCAGGACCATGACATATGGAAGAACATTTTTTTTTCTTGGCATTAACATTTACTGGTTTTATACATCTTATTAAGTTTTTTTCTGGTGTTAAGTACTATCTACTATTTTAAAATAGTTTTCTTTTGAGTCTTGAGCCAAGCTAAATTTTTGTATTTTCTTCCAACAATTCTCCTAGTGTTCTAATTGTATCTTGTGTCCAATATTTTGAGAGCTTTTAATCATTGCCTCTTTTACTGTCTCCTCTTCCAAATCTCTCAGCAGTAAAATTTTGTAAATCTTTGCCCTTATGTGCCTGGGATTTTCTAGCAAAAGTTTTTCTAATTCACTCCTCCCATTCTTTTCTATTTCAAAGTCTTCACATTTTAAATCTACTTGAAATCTTCCTGTAAGTTGTTTATATAAGAACCATGGATTTTTTTATTCCTGTTCTAGTTCTTCCTTTGTCTTTATTTGAATTTTCTCCTGGGGGTCTCCAGTTAAAAAGTCTTTGCTTTTAATCCAATCTTCTTTCTGGTTATGGATCATAAAAAAAAAAAAAGCAAAAAGCCCTTGGTCATCAGTGAATGCTTTCAATTTATATGTTTGGCCTCTGATATTAATAGGCTGTATATAAGAATCTGGTCTAATGCTTTTGTTCAATACCTCTTGTTATAAACAGAAGAGATGACAATGGACAACCTTGTCTAGTACCTTTTTATGTCAAATGATCTTCTCTGATTGCTAATAATTTGAGCCTTCTGTTCTTTGTAGATAGATTCAATCCATGAGATAAAGTTTTAGCCTAGAATCATTCTCCATAGCACCTTTGTCATAAACATCATAAATATCCAATTAACTTTGTCAAAGGCTTTCTCTGCATCCACATTACATTTTTTGTAGTGTTCGATTATATTTAATATTATTCTTGTATTGTTTCTGAGAAGTCTTCTGGGGAGAAAACCATCTTGGTCTTCATGAATTACTTACTGTAGAACTCTTTTGAATATTGCCAAAGTAGAACATTAGAAAAAATGCATACAAAAGGTATATATTTAAGAAAAATTATCCATTGTCATGAATATATACATGCTGAGGGATAAAATATTTCTCACAACCATATCCAGAAATGGAATTAAGTGAGCATGAGCATGAAGGTGAGAAATTCAGAAATGAAGTGAGAACAGGATTTACAGATATTCACATTCTTATTCTGTAGTGGCTAAATTCAAATATTATATCTTTCAGATCATATTTGGGAGCAAAGGAATATTTCAGTATCCTACATATCTACGAACGCCATTCACTAAACTCTGTACTCATTACCCTCAATTATGTGCCAATGTTTTATGTTTTATAGCAGGATATAATATCCCCAATTTAAACATGGTAAGTGAGAATCTTTTTTTTTTCTAACATTTAAGAGAAATTTAAGGGAGGCTTGTGTTTAGATTTGATAGGTTTGGAATAGAATTGAAACCCAAGTGATACTTTCTTTGCCACTGGGGGCTTTGGTGAAGTTTCAAAACAGAAAACATTGAGCTCCATTAGAAATAACTGCCTTTAGAGATTTTTTTTTTTTGCTGGTCAGGACCATCAGTGTGTATTTTGTACATTATAACCTGAATCATAAATTCTTAACCAGAAAAAGAAAAAAATGTGAAACTGAAAAGAAACTTTATTTTGGGGTGAAGTGTGGAGTAGGAATGGAATTCTTCACTCCCCTTGATCAGCCAAGCAATGACACCAGCCTTCTTTTTCCTCATAGCTGTTCCCTGTTAATCAGTGGAGTAGTGAATGAGCATTGTCTGTTCCTTAGCAATCCTAGTAAGCCCCCGGCAAACTGCTTAGGAATATGATGTGCTGCCGATATGTACCATAGACATTTAGTTAGGTAGGTAGATAGCAGAAACTACTAGATTAGCAAGAACTACTAGATTAGACAAAACATCTCGTGCTGGTCCTGCAATCCTATTTACGGCATTGAATGCTGATGTATAGGATGCCATCTTCAGTGCGTGTAGAAAACCACCACTGACTTGTATACATGTTTCAGGAATTGAACAACCAGTGGGCAGGACATATGAACCTGGAATATGATCTCCCTGATTTGTCTGCATTTGGGATAGAGGTGCCATCTCTTTCAGATACTTGTGGCTATAGGGGATCCACACACTTAAGAGGTTAATATCCCATGATCTCAGCACAGAGAATAATATATAACACTATCTTCTGCTTAAGAATGTCAACAGTAGTGTTGTAAACTGCCACCTTAAACGTACCTCACTTTTATTTTGACCAACAGTTAAGAAGGAAGAAGCCAAATTATTTTATTACTATATTTAATAATTTCTGTTACTTGTTTATATGTGCATTTTTCAAAAACTCGATCCCAGCTTCAATACCAATATTACATTATTTTAAAACATGAATGACTAGAAATTAGTGAAGGATTGCGAAGTTCTGTAAGGAACAAACCAGCACATATACCAATGCAATCATATTAACAATCACATTTAGCAGCAATCAAGTTGCCCTGCTGGTACAACGAATTCAAGTTGCGTTGCAATGTGGACCTTTTGGGAAAATTATGAAGCCGGTTCATAACTGCTCCAGCCAAGGCCAAGAGAAACATTTGGAAGCTCTCATATTTCTCTTTTGAAGCTGGAAAGATGAGCATATAAAGTTAGACCCCAAGAAGCTGCATCCATATAGTGATGTTATATTTGTAGACTAATAATACAAGTTAAAAGTACACCACATAAAAGGAGTATGTACTGCAGTGCATTGCCTCTTTCCAGAGGCCCCCTTCCACAAACCAAGCTAGGGAAGAGCTGCTAGTTATTAGTTCCTAAAAGAAAACCTGCCTCCCTTTTAGACCCTAAGCCTTAGCTTTATCTCCTTTACCATACCTTCCAAATGTCTTGATTTGTCAGGGACAGTCCTAATTAACCCTTTGTCATCCCACTTTTTCTGCTGATTTTAAAACATTCCACCTTCTCTGTCCTCCTCTGACTTTTCCTCTTTGTCTAGGCTTATTTCAGTTTCTGGAGACCAAGGTCAAAGTGAAAGAGTATTTTGCATTCAGTTAACTCAGCAGGAGGAGAGGAGAGCAGGGAGCAGACTCTTCCCCTTTCCAATAGGTTCAGGGAGATAGAACCTATCACATCCTCATCTAGCTGGTTTATTCTTCTGATTGATAACTTTTGCCATGTTGACCATACTCTGATATTGCTTGGCCATATACATCCCATTTTTCATCTATGAGATTCTGGAGAATATGTTGTAGTCATAACTGTGTTGGGAAACCGAGAGAGCCATCTGAAGCCCTGCAGATGCTGTTGCTATCTGCCTGTCTCTGCATGCCTTGTTGGCATAGAAACATATGACATGTCTCCCTGCCTTGGCTTGAACCCCTTTTGACCCAACAGAGTGGAAAGAAAAGATAGAGAACATGCAGTGCAGCTGCAGGCACATCTCCAGGTGTGGCTGTTTATATGTGGCAAGAGGAATTAGTTCCTTCTTGTTGCCTTTGGACTAAGATCAAATGGCACTCAGGATCTTGTCTCAGAGAAAAATGGAAGTGGAATTTACCACATAATTTAGTGTCCTATTTGTGAGTGCTGTTTGTGAATTTCCAGACAACTCATCCCATTACACTTTAGGAAAGCAACAGGCAGACCTGACTTTAAAATCTTTTCTCCCCTCCTCCACCTCACTAATTTTTAAATGTCTTAGCTGATGAAGACATCTGAATATCTCAAAAGTTTGCACACTCCCTTGTACCTTTTTGATTAGCTTAATAAAGCTATTGTTATAATACAGATTTATATCCTAATAAAATACTTTTGAATTCTGGTTAAGCAACATGTGCTCTACCTTAAGACATGATTACCTAACGTTTTATTTCAGAGCCGGCTTGACATGTATGTAGCACATAATCCCGCTGGAACATCTTTACAAAATGGTCTTCATTGGCGGCAGGTATATTAATTTCCCAGATATTCTGTATTCATTATGAATTAGATCCAGCCTTGCCCATAAATAAAATTGGTGTTCTTGTTACATGCCTTCAAGTCAACTTCAGCTTATGACTATCTTATCCTGAGGTTTTCTTGCAAAGATTTTTCCAAGAAAAAGTTCCTTGGAAACTCAGAGTGTGGTTTGCCCAGAGTCACCCACCAATTTTTCATGCTTGAGTGGGGATTTGAGCCCTGGTTTTCTTTAGTCCTAGTTCAACAGAATAGATCCAATGAATTTGATGGGACGTCTATTAGCCACGGATATTAATGGATCTATTCTGAAGATGACAGGCTGAACTCACAGACTAAGTAATGTGCCTTTACCTCGATCCCATATCACGTGGAACACATTATATTCCTTTCCTTCTGATGTGAAAACACTTCTTTTTGAAGCCTGAGGGCTTTCAGGTGATGTAAAAAAAGTCTGTTTAACTCTGCTATTTTGGAAAAGAATTGTTTTTTATCTTTTAATTTATTTATCTTGATTATTACCATTCTTGATTATTACCATAAAAATTATATATGGAAATAGGATTACTATACACAACTAAACACAAAGTTACCAGTGGATAAAAAAGAACCAACATAGAAACAGACAAATAAGCAATAATAAGGTCCTGGTAAAAGTAATTGATATCTGTTTGATCACATAATACTTATCATAAATTTACTTCCTCTCACCTATTACTTGGTATATTATTGATTAAATTTGTGAAGAAACCACTTTACAGTTCTTCTGTTCGAATGATCTGTTATTTCATTGTTGAATTTTCCTCTACATTTGAAATTTTATATTTGTTATCCCCATATTATTAATTGTAGCTTTCCCATCTAGTGTCAACATAGCTGTTTCACAATTAAATAGTCCATGAATGGTTTCCATTCTTCTTCTGCTTCCTTAATCAATTTTCCATTGATTTGTCTAGTTAGTGTATCTTGGTTTTTCATCTCTAATAGGTCTATCAACCACTGATCTAACTCTGGGATTGTTCTATTTTTCCAATTTTAGCAAGTATAATTCTTGCTGTTGAGACCATGTATAAAAGAACTCTCCAAAGTTTTCTGATGATGTTCTTGTCTAAATCGCTCAACACGTTTAGTAAAAAGAATTCTGGTTTCAGTGGAAATTGAGTATGAAATACATGGGATATGACATTGTGTATTTTGATCCAGAACTTAGGTACTATTTGGCACATCCACCAGGCATAGTAAAAGGTACCTGCTTTTTCTTGACACTTCCAGCATTTGTCCTTTCCTGTGTGCTATATTTTGTTAAGTATTACAGGAGTCAAGTAACTTCTGTACATCATTTTTGTAAAGTTTTCTTTCAAATTTTGGGATATTGTAAATTTATTTGTGTTTTTCCAGGCCTCTTCCCAGAATTCTAACTGAATATCGGAGAAGAACTTTTTTTTTTTAATGTGTTGACTCCCAAATTGGGATTGTGGTAGAATTGGAGGTGGAGGAGTGAGGCAATTTGTTGAGTGTTCACTTTAGATCATCTGGTTGTTCACACCATGTAAGGGTAGCTCCTTTATTTGTATTGACATTTGGCAGTACTGCCTCCCAGTACTGCTTCTTCCAGATATTCACGGTGTCCCCACCTCCACTTTGGATTTAGTGTTGCACATGTTCACAGGTCAGCCTCCCCTGTGCTACTGGCTTCATGTTATGGAAGCCAAGTGGGTGATGAGAACAATCAGAAGGCAGAGAAAAGCTATTTCATTAAGCAAACATGTTAATATGTGCACGCATAGGAGGAATTCTCCTCTCCCACAGCTGCTAGAGTTGAGTGATAAGACATAAACTGATATGGCAAGTGTGCACACTGTAGAAATGACTCTTTGTGCCAATGTGGGTATGTAATGGGGTTCCTGTATGGCTTTCTGAACTGATTTCAGTTGATTAAAGCAGGTGTGTGTGGCAACAAAGGGGTTAAACGGGGGCAAAGGATATAGTCCTCATGTAGATTCTGCCCAAACCTGAATCTAGCTCTATATATGTATTAAAATATCCATCCCTGGGAGGAAACAATCAGTATTAGTATAATGATTAATTGATTTTCAGTTCAGATACTTGAATTATGTATAAGGGTGAATCTAGGTTAATTTATACTTACTCAGACGCACTAAAATCAGTGAAATTAGTTACATCTCCTTTGTCTATTACTCCTTCCCACCTCCATCAGAGGAAGCTGCCTTGGTCTTAAACTGATCACTATCACCAGTAATGGACTGGATGATAAGAAACAAATTTAGATTTAATTTTATCAAGATTTAGCCTGTGATGGATGGGTTTACGTTGCCTTTGAAGATGGAGGTTCATAGCTTGGATGCACACCTGGATTCAGCCATGACCCTGGACACTCAGGTCTTATTGGTGCCCCGGAGTGCTTTTACACAGTTGGGAACTGTGTACCAGCTGCACTCATTTCTGAAGACTTTGGATCTAGCCACAATGAGGCATGCCCTGGCTATTCCATATTTGGATTATTGTGACATTCTGTGCATGGGGCTCACTTTGAAAAGTGTTTAGAAACTTCAGCTGGGCCAAAGAGTTGCAACCAGATTGTTAACTAGAGTTGTCTTGTTGTTGCTTTTGTTGTGTGCTTTTCAACTTATGGTGACCCTAAGGCAAAACTATCTTGGTGTTTTCTCAGACTGTGTGATCCACCCAAGGTCACCCAGTGGATTTCTATGGCTGAGCTCAGGTTTCCAGGGCTGTAGTCCAATGCTCAAACCACACAGAAAGCATATCACTTCCTTGTTGCAACAGCTCCACTGGCTGCTGATCTGTTTTGGTGCACAATTTAAAGTGCTGTTTATGACTGACAAAATAAACTTTTGTAGGTCCAGCAAAATGGAATAAGATTTTCAGCTCCAGAAGTTTCTGCTCCTTGATAGCATGTTGCCCCTGAAAAAGGCCTTTGAAATATATACATAGGCCAAAAAACATTGGTTTTGTTTCAAAATAGTAACAACAACAACAAAATAATAATACAGTATCCACTGAGGGTTTGGAGACATATCTGCCTTCTTTCTGTATATGGCCTATAAAGCTCTCTGTGGCTCAGGACAAGGTTTTCTGAAGGACTGTGTTCTTTAATGTAAACCTGACTACGAATTTAATATGTTCTGGGGTACTTTTGCCCTGTCCCACTACCCTCACTGGTATGTATACCTAGTGGAAATGTGGGGGAAGGCTTTCTTGGTGGCTGCTCCCAGGTTCTGGTACTCCCTTTTTGCGACCTCCTTGCTATCTTTCCAGAAGCAACTGAAGCCTTTTTTTTTCCTGCAAGCCTTTGAAGACTGACTGTCTAAGGCAAATGGGTACTCCATTGTCTATTTTTTTCCTTATTAATCATTATGTTTTTAATTGCTTTTCATTTGATTCATAGTTTAACTACATTTTTAACTGTTGTATAAGGTAAATTTTTGCCTGTCTTTGTGTTAACTGTTGTACTTTGTCTTGAGTCCCAACCTGGGGCAAAAGTATGGATGACGATGACGATGATGAGGAAGAAGAAGAATCTGTTTTATTTCACTGAAATTAAAGCACATCTAATATAGCCTAGTTTAGGTCCTTTCCGCACGACACTCTTATAGCGTGATTATTCCACTTTCAATCTCCTAGGGAATCCTGGGGTTTGCAGCTTCGGGAGGGCCGGTTGGCCCCTCCTGAAGCTGCAAACCCCAGGATTCCCTAGGAGGTTGAAAGTGGAATAATCGCACTATAAGAGTGTCATGAGGAAAGGGCCTTAGGCTTTAATTAATACTGGGGATGTAATTCTTCACTAATTTTCCTTTCCAAAGCAAGGAGTCATTTAAAAATTAATTTATACCTATATCATCTATATCTATATCTTTCTCAGAAGACAGTATTCCCTGCACAAGAAGAAGCCTTTCCTGCACAGAAAATAATAGAAATTGCAAAGGCAATTTCTGGACTCTTCTCATTGGTCCAGGGTTCTATTCATAAGGATTTCCTGATGCCCCCTCCAAAATATTTTCCAACCATTTTTCAAATATTTTCAAAAATTGTTTCCATGCTTAATAAATATTGATAATTATCAAATCCTAATCACTGTTCTATACACTCTAGATTCATAATTCAAAGCTGTTTCAAGCATATGGCTATGGATCCACAGGAAAGAACATGGAAAAGTACAATCAGGTAGGACAATAAAATAGGTATTAAGCAAAAGGGGTAGATGCTCTGCATTTGTGGATGTGCACAGACAAACAAGTTCAGTTATGACCCTGAGTGGGCCCTTGTGAAAAATGGCCTTATCCCACTCAGTGCAATTCAGGGACAGCTGCCTGAACCCAGATCAGCCTCTGATCCACAGGATGCCTTTAGTCAGTGTTCAAGTTCAAAACTTATTTTCTCTCACAGAAAACAAATCATATAACACCACATCCATCCTAGATATTTATTTTTCTTTTTGTCCTAAGGTCTGCAACTGGTATCCTGGGTAGAGATGCAGAGGCTGCACACTGAGCAATGTGTTTCATAAATGTGCACATACATGCATGCACACACACAGAGCCTACATGTCACTATGGAAAGAGGGACAGTTTATATCTGCCCTCTTTCCCAATTTTGTCAACCTCAAAGATTTCTATCAGAAACTTTAAATCATGCAAAAATGGAAATTTTATTCTATATTTGAAAATCTAGCATTGTCTAATCCTTTATTGTTGTTTCTCTCCAGACAGCACCACCTATCTACAAAATAGAAAATATAAAAACACCAATTGCTATCTGGACAGCTGGGCAAGACCTCTTTGCAGATCCAAGAGATGCAGCATTGCTGTCACCACGGATTAGTAATCTCATTTATGAAAAGCATATTCCTGAATGGCAACACCTAGACTTTATCTGGGGGCTTGATGCACCTGAGCGCTTGTACATGGATATGATTGAGATAATGAAGAAGTATCCATAATTCCCATGTATGTATAGAAATCAAGGAGTGCATGTACACAAAAACAAGAATTTCATAGTACCATTGACTCTCCACATTTGCTAGGGTTAGGGGCACAGGACCCTCGCAAAAGTAGAAAAATCACAAATATAAAAATTTGTGTGTATGTCTGTGGTAAGAGGGACAAGGCATGGTGGGGACAAAAAGCACCCAGGGTCCAAACCAAATCAGAGAAAGGAAAAGGAAAGTGGGTGGGTTGTCATAGTGGCTATATATTTCCTCTCTCACACTCATCTCTTTCCTTGGGTGTTGGGGTGCATTGGGTGAGGGTTTGTGGTGCTGAGGAATTGGGCTGTGAGCCATCCTTAGACGACCAGGCAGTGGCTGGTGGAGGAGGATGAGGACCAGAGGCAGGTTTTTAAAGGACTGTGTGGCCTTATCATAGCCACTGAAAGTGAAGGTTCCCCTGGAAAAGAAGCACCTGGGGTGGGATGAACAGGAGTTGGAGGAACTTGCAATAATCAAATCCCTGAAAGTCAAACCCTCAAATGTGGAGGGCTGACTGCACTACATAATACTGCTGTAAAATTGATGCTCAATAGAGATGATTTACTGAACAAATAAATATCCAAAAACCATGTTTCTTAAAGTTTACAGTAGTCGTGCACAAATACGTTGTAAAGATTACTGGGATGATGAAGACTTCACTAAAAGCTGATTGGAAGTGCGTAGATCCCTTTCTTGCTACTTCCTGCTGTGTTTTTAAATGGTTGTAAGCCACTTTGAATAATGTGCTGGGAGAAAGGCAGAATATAAATTGAATGGACGGGTGGTGGCCACTCGTTTGTGTGAGCTGGGATGAGGCTTCCTTGTGTGCTGATTAGTGCTCTATTGTTCTGTTGTGTGTTGGGTTAAGGTGGATTGTTTGTGGCTTGATTTTCTACTTGTAAGTGCCCAGAGGAAGTGAGTCAGAGTTAGAAGAGGAGCTAGCAGCCACTAGCTCTCTATATAACTGCAGCCCCAATCTCCAGGGCTTGGTTAAAATGTGTCCGTTTCCACACTAGACTGTTATAGCACTATTATTCCACTTTCAACATCCTATGGAATCCTGGGGTTTGCCGTTTAGGGAGGAGCCAGGTGGCCCCTCCCTAAAAGGCAAATCCCAGGATCTCATAGGATGTTGAAAGTGGAATAATAGTGCTATAACAGTCTAATGTGGAAACGGTCTGTGTTTCATGTAGATATGATGGAAGAGACAAAATGAGTTTAGCTTGTGTCTGTGGGGGAAAACTTCCCTGGAGAGTCTTTTTGAAGAGTTTTCTGGGTTAAGACTGTTGTGTCTGTTGAAATAAGGCCACTTGGTTGTTTGAGTTGGGAGGAGGGTTGCTGGTGTGCTCATTAGTGTTCTATTGTGTTTTGGTGAGCTTGTGTCTGTTGGATTAAAGCTGCTTGTTTGTGTGAGCTGAGGGGAGGTTTCCTTGTGTGCTTGTTAGTACTCTATTGCTCTATTGTATTTTCTGAACTTGTATCTGTGGGGTTAAGGATAATTGCTTGTGAGAGCTGATTGGGGCTTGATTGTGTGTTCATTTATGCTCTATAATTCTGTTGCGTGTAGGCCCAGAGGAAGTGAATCAGAGACTTGGCTGGGAAAAAAGCTAACAGCCACTAGTTCTGCAACCCAAAGTGGAGGCCTAGAGTTCTGCTCCAGTGCCTACTTAAGACTACTAAATGTGAGTAGTGAGGGAACTGTTGCAAGTGGTATGTTTGTGATCTTGCTGGAGAATGTATATAGCTGCCCTGTTAGAAGAGAAAGTCCAGCAATTTGAGGCCTGTATGTCTACTCTTCAGCATATTAGGGAGCATTAGGTTATCTTGAACAGAGTGGAGTAGACTGTCCTGGATAAGGAATACACAGGAGATGCCTTTCAGGAAGAGGTCAGTTCCCAAATACAGGAGGAAAATATTTGGAGGAATGTGACCCACAGAAGTGGAAAGACCTGGAATCATTCTGTTAGTTTGGAGCTACAGAATTGATTTGAAACTGTGTCACCTATCAGTGAGGATGAGGAACAGCAACAGTATCAGTCCTCAGAGAATGTGCAGGTGACCTTGGAAGATTCAGCACATGGAATGGTCCCATCCAATCCCCAGAGGAGACATGTGGTGGTTGTAGAGGACTCCCTGCTGAGGGAAACAGAAGCAGTGGCAGGCCTGACAGAATGTCTTGAGAGGTGTGCCTTCCCAGGGCCAAAATCCATGATGTAACCGAGCAGCTGACAAGACTCATCAAACCACAGACCTTTATGCCTTCCATTTGGTCCATGTGGGAACCAATGACACTGCAAAGCATTGTCCAGAATATAACTTTGTCAAGAATATAAGTTCCCAATAAATTCATCACTTGCCTTGCAGAAAATTTCAGTGTCTAGAAAGTGGAAGAGGCAACAAAGCAACAACTTATTTTAGATCTGATCCTAACCAACAATGATGGCCTGGTTAATGGGGTGGAAGTGGTGGGATCCTTAGGTGAGAGGGACCATGTTCTCCTGGAATTTATTACATAGCAGAAAGGGGAAACAAACTGTGGTCAGACACACATTCTAAACGTTAAGAAAGCTGATTTCAGGAAATTTAGGAAATACTCAGTGTGATCCCACGGCCAGAATACTAAAAGTGAAGGGAGTTCATGATGGATGGGAGTTTCTTAAAAGTGAGATACTGAAAACACAATTTCAAACAATTCCAATGAGGATCAAAACTGAGAAGTATCTAAAGAAACCAGGATGGATGTCTAAAGAAGTTTCAACTAAGCTAAGATTTAAAAGAGGTATGTACAAGAAATGGAAAAAGGGGGAAATCACCGAAGAGGAATTCAAACAAACAACCAGCAGGTGTAGGGGAAAAAAGAAAAGCTAAAGCACAGAATGATCTCAGACTTGCTAGAGAGTTTAAAAATAATAACAGCTTTTTTGGTTATGTCTGTAGCAAAAGCAAAAAACAAGGGGATGCTAAGACCACCGTGAGGAGAAGATGGAGAAGTGGCAACTGGGGACAGAGAAAAAGCAGAACTACTCAACGCCTTCTTTCCCTCAGTCTTCTCCCACAAGAAAAACAGTGTTCAATCTAGAGAAAATGGAACAGATGATGTAATAGGGTAAATGCAGCACAGAATAGGTAAAAAGGTAGTACAGTAATATCCGGCTACTCTTAATGAGTTCAGGTCACCAGGGCCAGATGAACTACATCCAAGGGATTTAACAGAACCGGCAGAAGTAATTTCAAACCATTGGCAATAATCTTTGAGAGTTCCTGGAGATCAAGAGAAGTCCCAACAGACTGGAGGAGGGCAAATGTTGTCTCCATGTTAAAAAAAAAATGTTGTCTCCATCTTCATAAAGCGGGAAAAAGAGAATCCAAAGAATTACTGCTCAGTCAGCTTGACATCAATACCAGGAAAGATCATACAGCAGATCATTAGAAAGTCTGTAAGAACTAAGAAAAGAATGCAGTGATTACTCAAAGACAACATGGGTTTCTCAAGTACAAATCATGCCAGACTAATCTAATTTCCTTTTTTGATACAGTTACAAGCTTGGTGGATGAAGGAAATGCCATGGATGTGTTACCCTGACTTCTGGGGGTCCCCCGGGGGACTCTTTGATTTGCTCCAAAATGCAAAGATTTGGGAAACTAGCGGAGCACTGGCTGTAGCTAAATGAGGGGCAAGGTAATCCAGCAGAATCTTTTACCCAATTTTTACGGGGTCCAACCAAGCGAAAAGCCAGATAAACATAACAATAACTGGATTTTATTAATAAAAGTGTTCTCACGCACCAATGTGCTCACTCACTCATGCACACAAGGTCTATTGAAAAGGGAAAGAGGTGAAAATTAAAAGGGGATTCAGCAGAGAGGCTGTAAAGGATACTGCACCTATCCTGAAGTCTTCAGTCCAGGAAGCAGCGAAAAGAATGGAGCTCAGCGAAGAGAAGTGGCTGAAGGGATCACTCGTCTAACAGAGTGCTGGTCTGCTAGCTTGGTGGGGAGTTCTCCAAAGAGACCCTCAAAAACTAGGATTACTTATAGGGCAGAGCATACCTTGAGAGCAGGCCCTCTCCCGGGAAGAACAATGGCCAAAACAAAGGGACAAACACTGCACAATAGCAACTTGATAGTTTTCATAATTGGCTTATGCAGATGCAGTGCAGGGTATACTAATTTCAGAATTGTTCAACCTGGGGAAAACCCAATAATCCACTCAGGTTGACTGAAAACCTTTTGATTGTGTGGACATGTTTAGCCTGAGGTCTTCTGGGGAACGTGACTGGAGATTTTCCTGGCCTGACCTATTTTCGGTCGTTCAACCTCCTTGTCTACGTACCCACTTGGGCAACCTCTCTGGCATGGCAGGCATATTTAATATCAAATTTGCAGTCCTCAGGATAGGGTATGCCAGTGGGGTAACAGATGAAGTGTATCTTGATTTCAGTAAGGCCTTTGACAAGGCCTGCCATGATATTCTTGCAAACAAAGTGGGAAAATGTAGGTTAGGCTACTGCTAGGTGGATTTGTAATTGGCTGACTGGCCAAACAAAACGGATGCTCACCAGTTGCTCCTCTTCATCCTGGAGAGAAGTGACAAGTGGAGTGCCACAGGGTTCTTTCCTGGGCCCACTGCTATTCATCAATGACTTGGATGGAATAGAAGTATGCTTATCAAATTTGCAGATGACACCAAATAAGAAGAAATAGGTAATACCTCAGAGGACAGGATCAGAATTCAAAATAACCTGAACAAATTAGAGAACTGGGCCAAATCTGAAAAAAAAAAAATCAAGAGGGAGAAATGTAAGGTACTAAGGCAGAAAAAAAATTAAATGCACAGATATAAGATGGCTTGACCACAGTTCATATGAAAGGGATCTAGGAGTCTTAATAACTCATAAGCTGAACATGAGTCAACAGTGTGATGCAACAGCTAAAAAAGCCAATGTGATTCTAGGCTGCATCAATAGGAGTATAGTGTCTAGGTCAAGGAAAGTAACCAGTACCACACTATTCTGCTTTGATTAGACCGCTTCTGGAATACTGCATCCAGTTCTGGGCACCACAATTCAAGAAGGATATTGAAAAGCTGGAACATGTCAGAGGAGGGCAACCAAAATAGTAAAAGAACTGGAAACTATGCCCTATGACAGCGGTTCTCAACCTGTGGGTCGTGACTCCTTTGGGGGTCGAATGACCCTTTCACAGGGGTCGCCTAAGACCATTGGAAAATACGTATTTCCGATGGTCTTAGGCTCCATTCCCTCCTCGGTGGTGGTGCGCAAGCGCGAGCCATGTGCTTGTGTTCTCCTGCCCCCTTTGGTGGGAGCGCGTGCGCCTGCATGTGCTCCCACCAAAGGGGGCAGGAGGACGCGAGCGTGTGGCTCATGCTTGCGGACCACCACTCCTGGGTCTTTTCCACATGTTACCTTATAACGGAGGTGGGGGGTGCTATTTGCGAGGCGCTCCCTTCACTGCTCCTTCATCCTGCAGCTGGCTTCCTGGTCATGCAACCGCCCCACCCCTTCCCTCCACAGTGCAGCCTGGGAGCTGTAGGCTGCGCTGCACTGGGGGAGGAAGGGGTGGGGCGGTCGTGTGACCAGGAAGCCAGCTGCAGGACAAAGGAGCAGCAAAGAGAGCACCTCGCGCAAGAACCTGCTTGAGCAAATGGCACCCCCACCTCCGCGATAAGGTAACATGCGGAAAAGCCCTGGAGTGGTGGTGCGCAAGCGTGAGCCACACGCTTGCGTCCTCCTGCCCCCTGTTCAGAAGGGACTGAAATCGCTTCCCTTCTCCGCTACCGGGAGAACCTCCTGTCTGATAGGCCAGCTTGGGGGGCAGCAGCAGCACAGGGGGCAGGCCCCCTCCTCACCACGGCCCCTGCCCCACTCGCTACGGAGGGGGGTGCTGCGGAAGGGCTGGGGGCTGCAAGGTGGCACTTTTCCGGGGGGGCAAGCTGCACCCGGCGCAAAAGACAAAAGCTCTGGGATTCCTCCCCCCAGCCAGGGTCAACGCTCTGGAAACTTTTCCCACACTGCCCCCCAGTGGAAACGAGAGCGAAGCAGAAGCAGAGCCTGGGGGGGTCTCAGAGTTTTTTCCCGGGGGAGACGTGCGGCTTTCCCTCCCTGCCTGCTCCCCCCGTTCCTGGCCAGCAAGGCGGACTTTGCCGGGGGGCATTGTAAATAATAAATAAATAATTTTATGGTTGGGAGTCACCACATCATGAGGAACTGTATTAAAGGGTCGCGGCATTAGGAAGGTTGAGAACCACTGCCCTATGAAAAGCAGCTTAGGGAACTGGGTAAGTTTAGCCTGGATAAGAGGAGGTTGGGAGGTGACATGATGGCCACATTTAAATATTGGAAAGGATGCCATATGGAAGATGAAGCAAGACTGTTTTCCACTGCTCCAGAGACTAGGATATCAAGCAGTGGCTTCAAACTACAGGAAAAGAGATTCCACCTAAACATCAGGAAGAATTTCCTGATGGTAAGAGCTGGTCAACAGTGTGATATATTTCTTTCAAGTTCAGTGGAGTCTCCTTCTTAGGAGTTTTTAAACTGAGGCTGTGGATGGCCATCTGTCAGGATTGCTTTGATTGTGTATTCCTGCATGGCAGGGGGCTGGACTAGATGTTTCTTGTGGTCTCTTCCAACTCTATGATTCTATTATTCTATTATCTTTGAAATTGACTAACAGGGTTTACGTAGCTGGGCCTATATAAAGCTACATAATGTGCAGTGCAATAGAGGATTCCTTATTATTATTTCTTACTCACCCCTCCCTATGGACTGAGACGGGGAACAACAACAAATTATACAGATGACACCGGTTAAAACAGCATATAAAGCCAATACATACTAAAAACAATCTTTACATACTTTAATATTTATAATTAAATATCACCTGGATAGGCCTTCCAAGAGACTGGTTTTCACTACTGGTTTAACTCAGAGTATCCAGCTGACAAATCTCCTCCAGAGGGTCATTACACAAACTGAGTAGCCAGTGAAAATATTCTCTGGCTAACAGCTGTCTGCCTAGTTTTGGCTGCCTGAAATAAATACCCTCCAGGGGACTTTAATATATGGGCTAGATTATACAGGAAAAGGTGAATCTGTACATAACCTGGGCCCACACTGTGTAGGGCTTTAAAGGTAACACCCAACATTTTGTACCTTGCTCATAAATTGATAGCTAGTGGAGTGATTTTAAAACTAGTGTAATATGATCACTTCTAGAAATACCAGCAACTACCCTGATTGCTTTGATTTGGACTAATTGAAGTTTCTCAACTTGGTAGAGAGATAACCCAATGTATAGCACATTACAGAAGCTCAGCTTTGAGGTTACCAGATTCTCCAGCTCTAGGAAGCAGCTGGTATAAGAGCTGAAACAAATAGTAAGCACTCCTAGCCATCACAGTTGTCTGAGCTGTCATTTGGAGTGACAGATTCAGAAAAGTTGCTAAGTTATGAAGACAGTCTTTCAGAAGGAGTAAAACTCCATCCAGAACTGGTTGACCCATATCCAAACATATGTTAGGACCTTTGATGGTACATACTGTTGTGGCCAGAAAAGAGACGAAGACCAGGTTTCCAGGGAAAAATCAAAAAGCCTTTTTTTGTTAACAATTTACTTGCGCAAGGATGACAGCAATCTCTGAACTGTCGTGCCAATTGATTAAAACACCTAAACTTTATACCTTTGGTCAACAACGTCAGCAATCAATCATTCATTTAGCCAGCCCATCACAGAAGAAAAAGATCTTTGGTTAACTTTCCATTACATCATTAACTTAGCACACACGTGTACAGAAGAGAACAAAGAGTTAGTTAGAAAATGATACAAAATGATGCATATGGCCAAAATAACTCCTGACTCCCTTAGTTCCCAGACGCCTGAGTGAGTGTTGCAAGGCCATTCCTAAAATTTGAGATAAGACAAAGACATCTGCTGTTTCACTCAGAGACTCAATTCAATTTGCTTATTTTCCTATTCAAGTAGCAATTCCTTGGATTTAACCCCTTCATTCTCCCCTTCATGCTAAATTCAAAACTTTGCAATTTCAAGCATGTACTATTTCCTATTTCCTTATAGCACAAGTGATACATAGCAGTAGAATACATAGCAGCATTAGGATTCACTAACACACATTACACGCTGTTCCCAATAACGGAGGGGGTCTGATTTGTGCATAGAGAGGTTAGCTTCCTGGAGTAACCCCAGCAGAAACCTAGCCCCAATCTTCTATTCCTCAGCAGTTGCTGGGTCTGATGTACAACGCCTGGCAGCCTCCGGAGTGCCAGTTGTATCATCTAGCCCAGAATCCTTCTTTCCTCAGCAGTTGCTGGATCTGACATGCGTTGCCTGGCAGCCCTGGAGTGCCAGTTGCATTGTCTAGCCCAGAATTCTTCTGACCCCCCTTTTCTGCAATCACCATTTAGGCATACACAACAGCTTTCTCCTTCCATTGACTTGAGCATTACAGATTAGAAAACACTTTAACATGCAGAGTAAAGACAGGCAGATTTAGGAAGGCCATTACGTTAGTACAAAGTACTTCTGCATACAGTGCCTTTACCCATACTCACTTAGGGAACCCAATAATCATGTCCACATGCCTGCAGACCACTAGAATGATCTTCTAATATTGTATACTTCAAAATACATTTTCCCTTTTTGTATTCAACTTATTTACATAATGACAACAGGTTGTATTTAACCAAAATACTGAGTACCCCTTCACAACTGAAGAGATAGTTTAAACCTATTTCATGCTGGGCTGACAGCCAACAACGCATCTGCCTTACATGAAAACCAACTCCCTCCATGGGGATCATGTGTTGTCAGTATTACCTTTTTGTGAATCCTTTTCATTCTTGGCCAGCCAAACTATATCAATTTGTGCACTGAGTGAAAAGTGATTCCCTCAGTGGCCAAATCAATTCATCCCAGAAGATGAACCATATACCTATTTACCATTGTAAAAACTGGTTGCTTTCCAGAACTGACTATGGAGGACCAACCCCCCTTTTCTCACACAACTCAATAAAACCAATGCTGTAGCTGAAAAGAAGTTAACATTGAGACATTTCCCTGGGCATGCCTGTTTGCCATATACACATATCTTCCAATCCCTAGTGATAAAATAGGTAAACCAGACTTCCTGCTCCTCCTATACTTACCTCAACCCATGGTATTTTTTCCACATTCAAAATCTGATCATGCATAAAATGATGCATGTGTCCCAAGTTGCAAGCACCGCATCCTGGCCACCTTTACCACAGTGGGGGTTGTCACTACTACCTGATAGGTCTCCTCCACCCATGTCCAGGTTGCCCCCAATCCTTCACCCATGTCTCCTGGTTTGAGAGGGTGTGCCTGTGTTTGTAGGGAAAGAAGCCCCTATTTTAACATTTCCTCCCTTGTCGTACTCAGAGCTTTCCCTAACGCACTAACTCTTTCCTGTAGAGTTATGTTCCCTTAATCCATCCAAAAGGGCTTTTGCTGAAAGGTGACAACTTTATGACTCTTTGAGAGGGATTTCCTATGCAACACCTTAAAGGCTTATTTCCTCATTAACTCGCTAATTCTATTTCTGCTATTCCCAAAACTCTTGGCTAAATAAATGTCTAGCCCAAAAACAGCAGCTATAGGGTTAAAGATCTGGAGGAGGAAGGAGGGGTTGCAGGGGGACAATACTGCTTTCCAGCAAAACAGGAGAGAGACACACAAACCTTTGAAATTTTCCTATTTACATTAATTCACTAAATCAGTGTATGTCCGCTATCTCCAACCAGGCAAAAACTGCTTAAAATACATCTCTTCTAAACCCTTTCTTGACAAGAGAAAGCCTCTGAGCTCCTCCTCCCCCTTTTCCTACTCTCAGTCGGTAACCATTTATGAGAGCTAGCCTTTTCCTCGTTCTTCCTTGAAACCCTTTGACTGTTAATTGCCGGCCCATTAAATCTCCATTAAAGAGGTCAGACTTGGTCCTGGAAAATGCCTTACTTTCTATCAGGCTGAAACGCGTTGCCCCCACTGCCTGAATTGCAAAATCAAGCTCCTTTTTTTCCTTTCCTCTTACACTTAGAGAAAACAATGAGATTCTGCATTGCTTCCTCACTATTTCTCATTAACACCTGAGGTTTTGCACTGACTTAATTTCTGCCATTTCCCAGCCTCTGGTTGAGTTAACTTCTGGCTTAAAACAACGAATGACTACATGGTTTACTCCAGAGAGCCCAAGGAGGAGAGGCTTCAGGAAATGGCTTCAAACACCGAGAGACAACTAGAGAAGAAACAAACCATTTTTTTTCCCACACTACAGCAGCAATAGTAAAGTTTCCACTAAATCCTCTTTTAAAATTCTTTAACATACAGCCCAGAGGAGACTGCCGGCTCTCTCCCCCTCCCATTTCCTCCCAAGTTCCAGACAAGACACAATGGGAATGGGATTGACGCACGGGTGAAGGGGGTCCCGTGCACCCACACAAAGGGGTTTTGACTCCAGTCACTCTAATATCGACCTAGCCACCTGGACGATCAACAGCATGTATGTAGGAAGTGCGATATTCACTCAAATCATACACGCTTCTTTCATTCAGACGAACAACCTCCCATCAGGCCCATTAAACCACAACTGAGATGTCTCATTTATTATTCCGCCATACCAAGAGTTTTCAGGGTTTCGCTCTCCACTGCTGAGAGGTACTCGGCCGAAACTCGGGGAGTGATCGGTTCCCCCTTCCCCCTTCCAAACATAAGGGGGGGGTTACTCACCAGAGGGCCATGGGAGGCTTGGTTTCCAGCTGTAACCTGAGGTCCGTTGACTGGATCGTTGTCACCAGGGACGCCACCACTCCCCCAACCAAACCTCTTTGACAAAAGGTCAAGGGCGCCCTGGGTTTTGTCAAGGGGGGGCCGCAATCCCCGACGTCCAAACGTCCGTCAAGGGGGACAGAATAGCCCCTTCCCCCATTTCCCGGCCAATGCGCCAGAAATGTTGTGGCCAGAAAAGAGACGAAGACCAGGTTTCCAGGGAAAAATCAAAAAGCCTTTTTTTGTTAACAATTTACTTGCGCAAGGACGACAGCAATCCCTGAACTGTCGTGCCAATTGATTAAAACACCTAAACTTTATACCTTTGGTCAACAACGTCAGCAATCAATCATTCATTTAGCCAGCCCATCACAGAAGAAAAAGATCTTTGGTTAACTTTTCATTACATCATTAACTTAGCACACACGTGTACAGAAGAGAACAAAGAGTTAGTTAGAAAATGATACAAAATGATGCATATGGCCAAAATGAGGTAGCAGGGAGTACGCCTGACTCCCTTAGTTCCCAGACGCCTGAGTGAGTGTTGCAAGGCCATTCCTAAAATTTGAGATAAGACAAAGACATCTGCTGTTTCACTCAGAGACTCAATTCAATTCACTTATTTTCCTATTCAAGTAGCAATTCCTTGGATTTAACCCCTTCAATACCTCTCTCTTGTCTAGATTCAGCTTCAGTTAGCGTTGATGCAGAGAGCCATCATAGCATACTGGTTTGACCATTGAAGTATGATCCTGGAGACCAGGGTTCGATTCTCCGCTTGGCCATGGAAACCCAGTGTATGACCTTGGGCATGTCATACGATAGCAGAAAACCGCATGGTAGGTTCACTTTAGGATTGCCATAAGACAGAAATGACTTGAAGGCACAAAGCAACAACAAAGTATTAGGACAGTGCATAGTGGCCCAGTTTACCTTAGAACCAGATCTGGAGATTTAGATTGGGACTTTTATAGGACTAGATCAATCTGGAATCTTAATCCAAATAAAATTTTGGAAAGCTGGGTTGCCATTCATCCTCATTTGATTTGCTTTGGAAAGTCAAAATGGCTGTAGGTTCGTTTTATGTTTTTTTGACACATCTGTCTAACATTTGGAGATATGGGAGACTTGATTCTGGACGGGTTGTATGATAGACTGCAGAGCCTCAGGATTTGTCCAGCCAGTGAAATCAACCAATTAAAGCACTTGGAAGGCTCAAAAGAGTAGCTGAGGGGAAAATAAAAGGAGAGGTGTGACAGTTTAACTGACAGTTGAGTCAGGGAGAGTTTAAATTGTGTGGTGAGTTGTGGTTTGAGTGTCTGGAGAGAGAATTGGAGCTGCATACAAATTGTGACATTGACAGAAGTAGTGAGCCAGCATTTAGACTTGTTGTTACAAATAAACTTTTTATTGAATAATCTGTTCTTGACATTTATTTTAACTACTTCCTAAATGGCTCATTCTGTTTTTTGTCAAAGCCACAAACATACACACACATGCAAACACAAACAAGAACCTTATCCTTGTCAGTACTTGGAATCACTCACAAGGACTATAAAGAGAAATCTAAGGAAAGCTCTGAGAGAGGAGTAGGAGGCATGATAGAACCCAAGATTAAATTCTGAGTGAGGACAGCCTGTGATAGATGGGACCAGAGCTAGAAGAAGTTGGAGCTGAGCCCAAAATAAGTGACATTTACAGTACTGCCAGATTATCTAGAATGGTGCTATTCAATGTGATGGTCCCTGGACTGTTGCTGGTCCCAGGGCCAGTGGCTGCTGGTCCCTGGCAGGTTTCCAGGGAAGAAAGAAACAATTGTATCCAAGGAGCACAAATCTAGTGCTGGTCTGAGGCACACTGAAAAAAATATAATCACCGGTCCCTCACAACAGATAGCTTGAGAAGCACTGGCATAAAAGACATATACACACTGCTATCTATGGCCCTTTCCGCATGAGGTGAGGGAATCGCTCCGTGCAGTTACCTACCACTTCTTCTGGGGTCCGAAGCAACATGCACTGTCCCTGAACCCCTTCCACAGGGCTCCTCCTTGGTCCAGGGCGAATCGGAGCAGTGCAAGGTCTGTGGATCCGCACTGCTCTGGCTTCCAAAATGGCAGCTTCCAGCTTCCAAAATGGCGGCTTTGGCTTCCAAAATGGTGGCTTCCAGCTTCCAAAACGGTGGCTTCTGGCTTCCAAAATGGTGGCTTCTGGTTGGTCTTGGGTCCTGACCAACCGCTGAAGCATGCCACACCTAAAGGCTGCCCTCCACAGATCGCAGGCTCACATTGGTGCGAGCCTGCAAATCTGCACAAGGGAGCAGGAATGCAATGGTGCATTCCAGGAAAATAAAGACCTGTTTTTTGCAGTCTTTAGAAAACACACTGGAGGACCACTTGTGGTCGTTTTGGAGTGGACTGAGGTGCGGATCTCCGGTAAGTAGTCCGCTACTAGTCTGCTCCGAGGTGCAGATGACCTCCGTGAAAGGACGCACTACCCCGTTCTAATTGCCTGGTGGGGAAAGGGCCTATGTCTCTGTTTCTCCACCTCTGACTCCTCCCGTCCCCCACTCACACCATTTACTAAGCTTGTGGTTGAGATGAAATTTGACAAAATTCAAAATTCCCACTCCTACATCTCAGGTCTAGATGTTTTTACTCAGAAATAAGTGCACAGGCTCATTTCAAGATGGTAAACTGGATAGTATCACAGCTATCATTTCCTTTGGTGCATACCCAAACCATTTTTTTCCCCTATATACGTGAATTTTCTTATTATTGTTTCTGGTCTAAAAGGTTTTGCCAGTTCATTGCAGAGATCTGAAAATCTTCAAAACCTGTTTAACCTGGAGCAATAGCTGTTGAAGGGCAGAGGTGTGTGTGTGTGTGTGTGTAAACTCCACAGAATTCTGTCTATACCACCTTCAGCTCTCCTATATCTCTTGAAAACTATTCTTTTCCCCCAACCTTAGAGAATACATTAGCTCTCAGTTCAAGCCCCCTTCATCCATTCCCCCATCATGTGATTACAGTCATGTAAGGAAGAACAGCAGGACTGCATTTACTGTCAGGGCCTTGGGTGTGGCGACTCCGGTGGGCACCGCCAGCGCCGATGTCGCGGCTGCCTCCGATGAAGAGGAGGAGGGCTTGGGCCCTCCGGAGGCCGCAGCCGACAATGGGGACCGTGCGGTCGCCGCGGAGGGATCCACCGCCGGCGGGGATCGCCGGAACGCCGCAGCGGTCGCCGATCCTGGTGGGGGTCTCCCCGGCGTGATGGAGACCGCCGCCGCCGAAGAGGACCGTCCCGACACTGCGGAGGCCGCCGGCCCGGCTCCCATGCTGCCGGGCGTGGCGGGCGGAGACTCGTTGGAGGAGGCGGTCCCCGGGCCCGATCCCAGGGCACCACCTACTCACGAGACCGCTCCTGAGGAGGCTGAAGCCTCCGCCCTGCCGCTGACGTTCTGGCAGCGGCGGCTCAAGGAGGCCAGCCGCCGGTCTCGGCGGCTGCAGGAAAAATACCTGGGGCCTGGGAGCTCCCAGCTGTAGCGCAGCTGTGAGTCCCACCCACGTGCTCAGGCCGGATTGGCTGCCGGCTACTCAAGGGGTCTTCTTAAGGCTGGCGCGGGGCTGGGAGAGGCACGGAGCAACAACTGTCGGCTTTCCGCGCGTCTGTCGCCCATGCCCTGTTCCAGTCCAGCCCGCGTCTGTGTCCTGCTGCCCGGCTCTTCCAAGACCCTCCCCCACGTTAAGGTGAAGTAACCACTTTGTGTTTCGGGTGAGGCAACCCACCATTATTTTCTGTTGAAGCCTGCTGTCAAGGCAAACCTTAGTTCAAATCGCTGGTGTACTGCAGCGCCTCTGTTATAGACTGTAATAAACGCTGCTTGTGACCAACACCGGACCGGCTCCTGCTTGACCTTGGCCCGCGCTGACATTTACTAGTTGAACCCTCATAACCACATCCTATCGCCCCTCCCTGGCATCCACATGTGAGGTTGAAGCAGGTAGACTCCTGTGTGCACATAGGCTTCCTTTGCAATTTAGAACCCTGACCCCACATTTATGGACAATGGGAGGCAGGGCCTGTGTAGATGCAATAGTTGGAATTGTCTAATCCTTTTCTGCATGTGATCATAATCATGTGCAAAACAAAAATCTCAAAAGGATAAACTGATTCACCATTTTATTTTATTTGATTCTGCTTTATTTCCTAAAATGAAATGCCTGTTTCCCCAGATGTCCTGAATTACATGGTTGTGTTCATATCAATGGGCATGAAATTATGTTTTCACTAAACACTAAATAAAGATGCTGAAAATGATTTACCTGAATTATTATTTGAAATTATTTGAAACTTGCCTATCTCTCCTCATAAGACTCTACACACCTGATCATTTCCTCTCTCCTCCTTTAAACTCATTCCAGATCGTTTCTCTTCTCTGCCAAGCATTTTGATAAATTGGAAATGGTTCAGGGGAGGGCAACATACATTATCAGTTGTATGGGAAGTTAGTCCTCCAAGGAAAGGTCAAAGAACTTCCATATGTTTGAATTAGGGAACAGAAAAATGGAGTTGGGGATATGTTAGCACTCTTGAAACTGAATTGAAGAAGAAAGAAAACTGTCATGCAGAAGAAAGAAAGAAAGAAAGAAAGAAAGAAAGAAAGAAAGAAAGAAAGAAAGAAAGAAGACAAAACTAGATCTAATAAGTAGAAGTCACAGGTTATAAGAAGAATAGTCTAGCTAATGAGGATACAGTTGTGAAATTCTTAGAACTGAGATCATCCTATTTTCTAGTGAAATGATTTGGTAGGTATAGTAATATCCCTTTAGATCAGTGGTTCTCAACCTGTGGGTCCCCAGATGTTTTCAGACTTCAGCTCCCAGAAGCCCTGAGCATTGACCATAGCGGCTGGGGCTTCTGGGAGCTGAAGTCCAAAAACATCTGGGGACCCACAGGTTGAGAACCACTGCTTTAGATAAAGAAGTGTTTGGATTGTCTTCTAAAGATCAAAACTTGAACAAAGCCTTGACTGGGGTGTACCTTCTCTTCTGTTAATTTTGGAGAATAGTCTGTATTGCACCGAAACTGATTTGGAGGAGACTGCTTCTGATCACATTTTGTTTGACTCTGATGTATATGTCTACTGTAAAGTGTAGAATTACAGTAAAGTTGGTTAGATAGAAAAATGCTAGTTACATTAATGGATAGAAAGAATATTCATTTCTATACATTTCCCTGAAGAACAATGGGTTTCCTGACACCTGAGAAACCCCTGCAAGAAGAATAGTTCAGTGATGACAGTCCTTGAGAGGCAAGTCTTTGAGGAAAATTATTCCTATGCAAAAATACCCATTTTTCTGTGCAACTGTCCTTTTTTTCACCAGAAAATTTGTTTCCTGCACAAACACATTGTCCTGTGTGAGAGAAAACACTGTTTCATGCCAATCCCCTCATGATATTTTCCCAGGAGAAATTATGACTGGCATTCTGTTCAATATTTACAAGAGTGTAAGCTAGACTTATGATCTCTTAACTGCTGGGATTTGTTTTTACTGTTGTTAATAACCAAATGTGACACTGAAAACCTGCCTCTTAAGCCAGGCAGTGTTCCAAATGAAAGCTTTCTAAGCTATTTTCTAAGCAAAGGACCCTAGTAAATGACAACCATAATCCTCTTCTAGTTCTGGATAGTGTTAAGACAAGATGATGTGGTAGGATCCTGAGAGTTTCTCGTTTCCTGTCTCTACTTGCCTTGCAACTGGGAAAGTGCTACAGTCATCATTTCCCAGGTCTCTGATCTATAGTACCTCAGAAACATTTCGGGTGGAATACCACCTGGCTTAAAAGGTAGGTTTGCGGGGAGATGGGGATGGCTTTAGCAGGTACAGCAAAAACAAAAACAAAAAACATTATTGACAGTGCAGAATTTCAGCCAACATGTAGTTCTGGGCAGAATAATTCTTCAAAAGATTTATTATAGTGCAAACACTGGGAGAATACTACAGAAAGATCTTCGTAGTGTTCCACAGCAGGGGAGACTATTTTTGCATGTAAGCATGAACAATGGAAAAAGTTGCACCCCTAGTGGTGCACTTCTAAACTGAAAAGAGCTACTTAACTATTTAACTATAAATCTTTCCCTTCCCATTCTTAGTAAGATCATTGCACCCAGGATCTAAACTTACCTCGATACATCCCTGTCTAGCTTTTCTAATTCACATCTCATGCCTTATCAGAGAATAATTCTAAAAGTTATTTGCATTTTAAAAGGGATTTATGGGAGGTCTACTTTTCAAGGGACACATATAACCACATCTTTCTACCAGGAAAATAAATCTTTGCTTATTTCTTTCATCCATGCAAGAATGGCTAATTTCAAAAGTACCCTGGCAGGAGTATTTGCAATTTTTTCAACTTTTTTAGGGGCTTTTTTGTGAAAAATCTGTGCAGAAAGTACCCAAAATACTTATGTTTTCTGCACAAATATTTGTGTTTTCTTTACAAATATTCACATTTTCTGTGCAAAAAATGTAGCTTTTCCATGAAAAGCAAGTTCTTGTTCTCAGTGACCACTCCCAGATTATGAAACTCTCTTTCAGAGCAGATTAAGATAGCTTTCTCCACACTGTCTTTCCACCAACAGGCAAAGACTTTTCCATTTAGACAGGCCTTTGACACCTGGCTGCCAGATGTCGTCAGACATTTGGAGGGGAACTTTTAAATATTTTACTGCTGTATATTTTGGTTCTCTCTTTTTTAACTATTTTAATTGCTGTTTTAAGAGTAAAATTGTTTAATTTCTAGTTTAAGACATATGGTTTTTTGTTTTTTATCTGAATTTTTGAAATCAGATTCTAAGTACCTCACATGCCAATCCTGTTAGAAAGACAGGGTGTAAATCGAATAACAGATTTTAAACATTCAGACAAAAAAGTGCTGAATATTTTACCACTTTTTGATGGAGTGTCTTAATCTGTTGAGACACTTTTTTCCACCAAGGATGAGAACATTTGTAAGTGTTCTACTGTCTATTCCAGGTTATGAGCATGTAGTTATGAAATTCTTTGGGTACGATTTACCTGATGTGTGATCATCCTATTTTGCACTAAAATAAACAAAGTGATATGATAATGTAATTATGATTGGAATTAGCTAACTCTTCATCATTCTGGGTATGATACAGATTGTGAGAAATCAGGTGCAAATACATTATGGATAAAGTTTTCTAACACTATCATGACAAATTTCCTTTTCAGTTCTTTGGATATTCAGTATTCTGCCAGTTTGAAGGCCACAGATAAGCCCATCTCTTGTTGGTGCACGTACCGCAAAGTCAGAAAACTGGAAGTGTAGGTTGAAGTCTCAACAGACACACCCTGTGAACAGGAGTGCTGTTGTGCACAGGCATAACTTGCACTTGTTTACAGCTCACCTTCCACACAAGCAACTGATTTCCCACATTGTCCTGGTCATGAATTGCCTTTTCAAACAGATGAGTTTTGCTATATCACCAGACAAGTTATCCTGTGAGCTGACCCATGTCTTTGCTGACTATATCATGAAATGACTATATCATGAAATGATATAGTCACACAACAAAGTTTCAGTTAAACATAGGCAACTTTATGTGACCTATTGGCTAATTAAGGTTAACCTTAGAGAAATGCAAGGGGGAAAGATATAGTGTGGGAGCAGCTGAAGCAAGTAGTTTTCCTTGGACTTCTACCTCCTGGGCAAATACCAAGATACTGAGGCAAATCCATGAAGTGGTGTTGCAACCTCAGCCACTTGCTTCTGGAAGGTGGACACAAGGAGCTATCACCTATTGTTGCTGAACAAGAAGTGAGGGCACCAAGAACAGTCTCCTTCCCTACTCCACCCTACCCTACCCCACCCCATATCTCAGAACATGTAATGGAAGTTCCAGAGGCTATAGCTGGGTGCTATAGATGTTCCCCGAAGTCTCACTTTCTCCCCCATTACCTGCCACAGGTAAGGACAAGCAATGGCTTAGTCCTTAACCCCACCAAGCTGGCCAACACAGCCTTCATCCCCTGTTGCAAATACTTAAGGAAAAGCTGATTGCCCTCTATGGATAAGTGGATTCCCTCAGCCCTGTAGAACTCAGACCTTAGAAATACAGTTTCCTGGTGCAGAATGTAATGACCCAAGTCTTGCTGCAATGCATTTTGGATTTTGCCGTTAACATGTTGTCATGCCACATCATCACAAGCAGCCCAAATGTAACTTCTCCTTGTGTTGAGAGCCAAGGACATACTGATGGCCCTGACTGCTTCACCCTTCTGAATTTCCATAGGTTGGTAGGCACTGGGTCCGGCACAGCTTCAGCCTTTGGGGCCAGTTCTCTGAAGCTCTCCATCTGCATGTGGGAGAGAGCGTCAACCAGACTGTTTTCAGCTCCCACCACATGGAGCTCCATGAACACTGTGTTGAAGCAAAGGCCATGAAAGGTAAAAATCTTAATGATGAACATAACTCTTTTGGACTTGGAAATGATGGAATTTATGACCTAGACTATAGCCATGTTGTAGTGGACAAAGGAGTTAGCGGGTTACTGTGCCTAGATTTTAACTGTGACAAGAATGGGGGGAAACTCTAGGAAGGTGAGGGTCAGATGTGACTCTCAAGTCAGCCCAGTCACTAGGCCATCACTTGCCCTGGAGAAAGATTCCAAAACCCAGGGGAGATCTGGAAGGCATCATGCCTCTTAATCTTCTCCCTCCAAAATGACCCCACTGAAGTCTTCTAGGAATTCCTGCAACATGAGGAGATTCTGTTGTGTCCCTAGCATGATCCTAATTCTGATGTGGCTTGCAGACCCCATTAATTGCATCACAAGGGCAGTTGAGGAATACCCTACCAGGAGCCTTCTTGGAAGGGACTTTGCCCTTTACTGAAGCAGGCCCGTGCTTAGGTACTTAGGCAAATCTGAGGCATTTGCTCAAGCTCCACACTCACCACCTATTCCTCATGTGCTTTTAATTCCCCACTTACTTGTTAAGCCTGCTTGGAGATTTTAAGCAAGAATCACAGAATATAAAGTGCACAGAATCACTAGATGTCCCTCCCATAGCAGGTACTTGTTAACTATTAATATTTATTTGTTTAGCTCAAATAAGTCTATGTTGGTAACCACTATGGTATAGTGAAGTAAGGCAATGAAATCTAGGAGGTGACCAATAGGGCTCAACTAAATTTGCTGCCAAATTGATTCAGCCCAATTAAGCAGAATCCAAGGATAGCAACAACAAAAAATAAATGTGAAATCAAATTATGCAAATCAGTTTAGATACAAAGTGATCAAGTTATAACAAGACAGCTAAGTAACTTAACTCAAATTAAACAAATTAACTTTAAATGATCAGCAACAGAATATAAGCAAAGTAAAGTAACCTCATGGAAAAAATTTAAATTAGTCTGGCAGACAATATGCTGGCAGCTGCTAGCAAGCTGACTGATCCCTGCTGCCAGGAGAACTGACTGCAATGGCCCAGGGCCTATACAAAGCTGGCTGGGAGGAGGAGAGAAAAAAGGAGGAGGGAAGGTGGGTGGATGAGAGAAGAAGGGGGCACTAAGCTAGCTAACAACAATAGGCTGGCCAATGTTCAGCTGTGCAGAAGCCAAGCAGCAGCCATGTGGTGGGTAGGGGATTCACAGATGGACAGCCACATGGAAGATGCAACTGGCTGACCATGTGGAATGTGTACAACTGCTCCTTTGAATGGCCACATGGCTGTTGGTTCTATAGGCAACCTAATATCTGCTCCATGCCCTACTATCCTGTTCAATCAACGCATTGCCTTATTGCTAGAGTTAAGCATTTTGCATCCTGCCTTCAGTCCACTACCTCCTCTGCCTGGCAAACTGGGCCTACTTACCTAACAGAAATCTGCCCACTATGCAGCACCTGCCCCCATTAGAAAACCCTTTCTAGCAGCCAAGGATAAATGCTACAATAATGATCTGCATTGAAAAGGATCAAAAAGAGAAGGAAGAGACAAGAAACCAGAAAATACAATTTTAAGAGACTTCTCTGTGTGGTGACCCAGCAAGGCAGGTAATCAGCGCAGGATGCTGGTGCCTCTCTGTCCATCAGCTCTTCCCATGTTGGATCATGAAGTGAGGCAGAGGCGGAGATGGCTCGGGCTTAAATGAGTTCTTTGCTCCTCACTGGACCCCACCACCATGGCACGCTGTGCCATGATGTCACCAAGTGACCTTGCTTCATGTGCAAGGTACTTCCCCCTATCATCACTGGGTGACTGGATTGGAGGGGAGCAGATTTTGTTGCTTACATCAACAGCTAGTAGGCTGGACCTCTCTCCCTCCTTGCCCAATCCCGAGGTTTTCTTTTCTTTTGTTTTTACAGAAGAAAACCTTCAGAGATATATCTCTTTCTGCCTTTCTGAAAATTGAAGCTCCGCACAAAGTCTTGGTTGCAGTCCAGTTCTCCTTCTATCAACATCTGGGACCAGGAAGGTATGGGGAAGCCTGTTTCACTTTGGAAAGTAGTTGAAATAGTGGCTGGTAGCTTTCATGTTAGTGAGGTGCTGTTATTTCTATAGGTATATCCTTAGGCTTAATGAATCCAGTCTTAGTCTTACTACTTAGCTGCATTTCGTTTTGCTTTCCCATAAGAATTTACCAGCTGTCACAGATTTCTTCATATTAACATTGGATAGAACATTTTTTTCCCCTCCAGTCCAATATCGTAAAGTTACCTGTATATATCCAGGGCTTTTAATGGATAAATCTCTGGTTTTTGAATTGCCTCATACTCTGAATTGATACTGGCTGATTGTTCACCCACCCACCCACACGCTTAAGAGTCTCATCAACTTCATCATCACTGTGGTAAGCAGATATGATATGGTTATCTCCATGTGAGGAACAACTAAACCAACCAAGGTTATGCAACCATTTTAATGGAATGATAAAGCAGTCAGATCGATTTGTGACAGCTCCAGACCATATTGGTTTGACCAAACTTGGTTCATAGAATCACAGAATCATAGAAATGTAGAGTTGGAAGAGACCACAGAGGCCATCCAGTCCAACCCCCTGCCATACAGGAACACCCTCAAAGCACTCCCAACAGATGGCCATCCAGACTCTGCTTAAAAATCTTCAAGGAAGGAGACTCCACTACACTCTGAGGCAGCATATTCCACTGCTGGACAGCCCTGACCATCAGGAAGTTCTTCCTGAGGTTCAGGTGGAATCTCCTTTCCTGCAGCTTGAATCCATTGCTCCTTGTCCTGGTCTCTGGAGCAGCAGAAAACAAGCCCACTCCCTCCTCTACATGGCATCCCTTCAAATATTTAAACATGGTTATCATGTCCCCTCTTAACCTTCTCTTCTGCGGACTAAACATACCCAGTTCTCTAAGTCTATCCTCATAGGGCATGGCTTCCAGGCCCCTCACCATTTTGGTCGCCCTCCTCTGCACTTGCTCCAGCTTGACCATGTCCTTCTTGAATTGGGGTGCCCAGAACTGGACACAGTATTCAAGACGAGGTCTAACCAAAGCAGAGTAGAGTGGTATCACTACCTCCCTTGATCTAGACACCATACTTCTATTGATGCAACTGAGAATTGCATTGGCTTTCTTGGCTGCCGCATCACACTGCCGACTCATGTTCAGCTTGTGGTCTAGATCCCTTTCACATGTACTGCTATCCAGCCATGTGTCCCCATCCTATGTTTCTGTATTCCATTTTTTCTACCTAAGTGTAGGACCTTACACTTCTCTCTGTTGAATTTCATTTTGCTAGCCTTGGCCCAGCTCTACAATCTGTCCAGGTCATTTTGAATTTTGATCCTGTCCTTTGGTGTATTAGTAATCCCTCCCAATTTAGTGTCATCTGCAAATTTGATGAGCATGCCCTCTATTCCTTCATCCAAGTCATCGATGAAGACATTGAACAGCACTGGGCCCAAGACAGAACCCTGTGGCACCCTGCTAGTCACTTCTCTCCAGGGTGAAAAGCAGCCATTGGTAAGCACCCTTTGGGAACGGTCAGTCAACCAGTTACAGATCCACCTGACAGTAGCCCTGTCCAGCCCACATTTTACTAGTTTCTTTGCAAGAATGCCATGAGGAACTTTGTCAAAGGCCTTACTGAAATTGAGATATGCTACATCTACAGCATTCCCTTCATCTATCAAGCTAGTAACTCTATCATAAAAAGAGAGTTCTTATGTGGAACAGCACAGTCTAAAGCCCTTCTGACTGATTTGGAAATCCAGATCTAAAAATGTGTGCAAAAAAGCTAGACAGTGTATCACCAAGATGATCATATAAAAAAGACACCAATGTAGTGTAATGATCATCTAAAGAGTGGCAGGTGAAGGAGGGGCAGGGTCACACCCCATGCTTGTGTGGAGAAAGGTAGGTCAGATTTAAAAGGATCTTTCTTCACATGGAATTGGAAGGTGCTTATGGCTTATGTTCAAGAAATACCAGCCCACAACTCTCTAGGCTATTAAAGAGTCATTACGAAATTTTTTAGAACCTTGCCATCTGATTATCCTTATGAAATGGCACAATCATGATTGGAGTGTGTTTACAACCTATCAGTGCTTCCAATATCAGATTTGCTTTATAAAAACATCTGAGAAAGGCTTCAGACTGGTATTTGCAGAGCCAGTTTCCTCTTCCTAATTTTGGAAATTCCAGCACAAAAAAGAACTTCAAGGAAAGGGAGAATGTTTAACTTTGTTTTGGGTGAGTGTTCCTTTACACAGAGAAAGAATATAAGGTATAGCTCTAACAATCCCAGATATTTTGAACTACAACTTACTTCATCCCTAATAATTAACAGTGCATTCTTGGGCTGATGAGAATAGTTGTCTGAAACATCTGAAGTGTTTGGATTGTCAGTTATTTTCATAACTGAACATCTAGTTGTTGAATTTGAAAATTTCAATGAATGTAGCAATTTCACATCTTCCTTGCAATCAGTCAGTCAATCAATCAATCAATCAATTGCTTATGTTGCCTAGTACGTTCCTATCTTTATGAGGCTTGCAAGGTTGTTCCAAGAAATAAAATGTGAACAAAACAATGTGTATATTTAAAAATGTGAAGTGTTAATAAAAAATGCACAGAAAAGTATGTTTGGCAACAGGAAAAAACTGAATGTACATTGCATGAATAAAAGTTAGAGTTAAAAGTTAGAGTTAATAAAAGTTAATAAAGAATAAACATTAAGAAAATGCCTTAAAATTTTATAAACTTCAATACAGAGAGAAGACACAAAGTTTTGCAGACCACTATGAAGAAAAGACAACAAGAGAATGCAGACAGGACTTTGAAAAACCCAACAAACAAAAGATTTGACAGGAGGAAGATACAGGTGGGATTTACAGCAATAGAACAAAATTGTCAAATATTCATATCCTTATTCCAGTTAGTGTTGGCAATTTTTATTTATCCGAACATATCAATCTGTGTGATACATGGAATTATAAATACTGAATTAATGGTAATCATTATTTAATTTCAAGGTGACCACTTGATATTTTTAAGTGAACAAAAATGCCAGGTACCAGAAAGAAATGTCATCATCATGAAATGACACCAGAAACATGCCCAGCTCTGTGAAAAAAGTATATTTTGAAATAACTTGCACAGGTGTATAATTTACAACACTTAGGCCATTTCTGCACTACACTCTTATAGTGCTATTATTCCACTTTCAACATCCTATGGAATCCTGGGGTTTGCAGTTTAGGATTCCATAGGAATAACAGCACTGTAAAAGCGTAGTGTGGAAATGGCCTTACAGTTCTAGCTTGCTTTACCTTCCCTAGAAGGCAAAGGATGTCCTCTCCACTCATTGTTCTGATTGACTGTACATAGGCCCTTTTCGCGCAGCATTTTTGATGCGAAAGAGCCCCTTGAGCGTTGTGCACATGTGAGAAGTGGTTCACACGACACACTCACATTTGCACAATGCTCCTGGGCCTGGCAGGGCCCACTCATGTACTTTTTCATTTTCGGCTTTAAGCCGAAAATGGTGCACGGTTGCTCATTGCTTCTGGGCCCCGCTCGCATTTACTTTGCGTCCAGAGCCTCAGGAGCCAGGCCAGTCATGCTTCTTGTCCAGTGCAGCCTGGGAAGGTCTCAGGCTGTACTCCAAAAGGAAGAGGTGGGGCTCTCACACGAGCATGCAGCAGCTGCAGAGCTGGAGGAACCGGGACGTGAGAGCCTCTCGCTGGACACTGCTTGCGCGAGCCACGCACCCCAGCACTGCGAAAAGGTAAGATGTGAAAAGGGTAATAGTCAACAAGCCCTTTTTCTTTCTCATTTCACTTGCTCTGTAAACATCTTTTGATGCTTTGTCTCCCAAAAAAGTATTTATTAATCCTGTGTAATATAATCTAGCTTGTACCCACGGGAATCTGGCATGCACTAGTACAGAAAGGCTTGCTTCTGAGGAAGCGGGAGATTCTAGCCTATTCTGTTTGTCTCTTGCCTTCATCTCTGTCCAACAGCCTGAATAAGTCTCTCTTCAGCCCTCAGGTTATCTCACATTTTCCTTAGTTCAGATGCTTGTTTTTATTTAATTAGAGTATTTATACCCCACTCTTTAGCCAAAAACTCTCCTTAAGCAGTTTTCAAATTGTTAATTTGATAGTTCCTGGCTTTCAGGATTGCAATCTAAATAACACACTGACACACAATGAAAAGGGAGAGTGATAGTGCGGGAATTCAGCCTCCTCTGTTCTTCTCTCCCTCTAAGGCCACATTACTGGCAGTTGGGATGTGGGGAGGGCCTCTCATCAGCTGTTGGGGCCTAGTCAGGATGGAGCTGTGCCTGCTGTTCTTTTCTCCCTCAGGCCATTTCTGCACTACACGGTTATAATCAGTGGTGTAGACTCGAGTCAATAGACCCGGACTCAAGTCGGACTTAAGTCACTTCCGTGGCTTGACTCGGACTTGACTTGGAACATTTCCGCAGGACACTCTTAGAGCGTGATGATTCCACTTTCAACCTCCTATGGAATCCTGGGGTTTGCAGTTCCAGGAGGAGCCGGCTGGCCCCTCCCAGAACTGCAAACCCCAGGATTCCATAGGAGGTTGAAAGTGGAATCATCATGCTCTAAGAGTGTCCTACGGAAATGACCTCGGTCATAAATGATGCACTGGCTTGAGTCAACTCGAGACTTGTATATTTTTAATGACTGACTTGATGCCCTTGCTTCAGTAACACAACATATTCATTCAGAAAGCTTCCAAATTTGAACAACACCTCTATCTCTTTTTGCCTACTAGTCACATGACAATCTCTCTCAAGCCCAAAGAGTGGGCACATTTCTCAGAAGGAACAGCAAACAGGTTAGGCAATGGGCTTGAGGCAGGCTTGAGGTCCGCTCAGCAGCCTGTCCCTGCTGCATATCAGAGGAGCCTTCTAAAACATTTCCTAAGATCGAAAGACAAGACTTGCCCGCAGAGTGCAGAGTGCATTTTCAGAGGGGAACAGCAAATGTGTTAGACAACAGGCTTGAGGAAGAAAGATCCTTCCTTTCAAAAGCTTTGAATCTTCAGTAATGGGGAGTAAGATAGAATGCTGTTCCCTACTTCCAAAGCTGCAGATGGCAAAATTGCAAATGTGGAGAGCTGACTTTGCTTAAATGTTTGAAACTGAATTTATTTCACTCTATCCATTAATTCTGAAATTTTGGTTGTGATATAAAGTTGACTTCCAGACTTGAGGCTTGACTTGAAAGTATCTTCAAGGACTTGAGATGTGACTTGAGACTTGAAGATAGAGACTTGAAGATAGAGACTTGAGACTTGGAGTAAAAGACTTAGGCCCTTTTCGCATGGCATTTGCCATGAGAAAGGGCCCCTCAAGCATCGCACAAATGTGAGGAGCGATCCACATGATGCCCTCACATTTGCGCAACGCTCCAGGTCCTGGCAGGCGCCACTTGCACACTTTTTCATTTTCAGCTCTGAGCCGAAAATGGTGCTCAATCGCACATTGCTCAGGGGCCCCGCAAGCACTTACCTGGTGTGCAAAGCTCTGGAGCTGCACTGGTCGCACTTCCTGCCCCAGTGCAGCCTGGGAAACTCCCAGGCTGCACTGCGGAAGAAAGAGGTGGGGGTCTCACGCAACCAGGAAGCAGCTGCAGAGCTGAAGGAACCAGGAAATGAGAACCTCTCGCTGGAGACTGCTTGTGCAATCCCTGCACCCCAGCACTGAGAAAGGTGAATTGTGGAAAGAGCCTTAAATACATCACTGATTATACATCCTTTGGAATCCTGGGGTTTGCAGTTTAGGGAAGGGCATGTAGAATTCTCAGCCAAAGAGCTCTTTGTCCTCAGTAAACTACAAACCCCAGAATTCCACAGGATGTTGAAAGTGGAATAATACCATTGTAACAGTGTAGTGCAGAAATGGCCTCAGAGGCCACAGTGATGTTAGCATTTTGCTTACAGTTAGAATGTTCAAAATGGAAGATACTGCAGTTGAAGCCTTCACACCTAATTCAATGGTAACAATACCTAAGCTATTCTCCATGAAATGTAGCAACGTTATGTACACCTTGTTCACAAAATCCTGTTTACTCACAAGCATCTCCCATTTTGTTCACCTCTCTCTTCTTATGCCTTTGAGAGTTCTTGTAAAAAAAGGGAAAAAAAATTATACCAAAAAAAAAATTCACATCTCACTGTAACTGTCACAGCAGCTTTTTTAAAAAGGAAAAATACTAGAATAAGGAAGTGACTATTAAAATACGCTGCAATTTTCTTTCTCTCTTGTGAACACATTCTGATTAAATGCTCCCTTTCAGAACATTTCTTTCCATGGTTGAAAGCAGTGAGAAAGAGATATGGTTTTGCGACCAATGTCTACATTCTAGTTACACAAAATAGTTTTATGAGGGCTCTCCAATATCTTGTGGGACAAGGTTGTTCAAGCAATACACAATTCTAGCATTCAGTGGCCCTTGATAGTCCTCTTTCTCAACAGCTGTTTTAACAAACAGGACTGGAACAGTGTCGCAATGGCTAACTTCCTTTTTAAATAATGCTGGGTGTTCAAGTTCATCTCTGACTTCCAATGTATCTCCACATCCATCATCCACTTTTGTCTTATTGCAGTTTCAGTAATGCTGATGCCATGTGAATGGAAACAAAAAAGACTTATAATAATTTTTCATTCCCTTTCAGTGGTTGAGAAACGCAGTTTTCGATCATTCATGTAACTGTTTCATTCTCTCCCATGGTCAAAAAGGAGTGAGTGGTATTGGGGAAGAATAAATCATGGACTTTTTCAACTTCATTCAGGTTGTAGTGTAACATAAATTTAAATAACAACATAGAATTAATGTACAAGAAAAACAGAGTCCTGTTTCAATGTAATTAACATATTTTTTCAGCTTCCTCTTTGTAATTGTCATATATCACAACTTTTTTGCTACCATTTCTATATCTATTAAACAGCTGTGTTATTTCATACAGGTTGACAATTTGGACTGTCATCATAACAGCATGTTTGTGGCAAGTAATCAAATTAGGATTGTACACTTCAGAGGAATTTGCAGCTGAGTATGCAATGGACCCTGAATACTTTTTCAATGTTGTAAGTTACGTACAGAGCTGACCAATAGTCTTTTGGTAGCTGGTGCCATAAAGGCCCATAGGGCCACTAGTGTCCACATGGGTCACCATCTTTCCTGTGATGACTCAGAGCCTGGCCATCCAAGTCAAGTGGCTTGAATCCAAGGCCCTTTTCACACGGTATTTTTGATGCAAAAGGGCCCCTTGAGCGTCATGCACATGTGAGGAGTGGTCCACACAATGCACTCACATTTGCATGACACTCCAGGGCCCAGCAGGGACCGCTCATGCATTTTTTCATTTTAGGCTTGAAGCTGAAAATGCTGCACAGTTGTGCATCGCTCCAGGGCCCCGCGCAGACTTACCTTGCATGCAGAGCCTTGGAAGCTGGGCTGGTCACACTTCCTGTCCAGTGCATCTTGGAAAGGTCCCAAGCTGCACTGTGAAAGGAAGAGATGGGCTCTTCCTTCCTTTCTTCCTTTCCTTGCGAAGAAGCAGGGAAACAAGAGCCTCTCTCTGGAGGCTGCTCGCGCGAGCACCACACCCCAGTGCCGAAAATAGGTGAGTTGCGGAAAGGGCAAGTCTGATGTGTGCATGTGATGTAAAGAACACTTGAACACTCCACTTCCACAACATTTTTCATATTTGGGGATATTTTTTTTGAAAAAAAAGATATGTCAAAAAACATGCCTCTTATGCAGGCTCTCAGAAAAGAGTATAATTTACATGAAATACACGGTTTTCTATGCAAAGAAAAAAAGGAGTTTTGGCAAAAGGCAGTGGGGTGCATAAATAATTTTTTCACAGAAATGTCTCACATTATAAAGCCATCTCATGAAAAAGAACAAGTATTCATGTATTGCATATTTAGGTTAGGTTAGGTTAGTTGTAAGGTGGAAATATTAATGGATTGAACTGACCACTTATTTCTATGTTTGTATATATGTTTATGTTTGTATGGTTTGTCTATATTCTCTATTTGTAGTTTTATTAAATTGAATTGAATTGGCAAATAATGAATTGAATTGGCAAATAATGAAGTTACTTATGGCACTGTTACCACTTGCTCAGTTTCTAGGCCTTAAAATACTGGCCATTGTGGCAACATTAATACTTCATTAAATTTGTCAATCACCTGTACATAAATGGAAGTTAGTTGTACAAACAATCTGAGTATCTTCCAGCATGAGCTTTTCACCACAAACTTAGAATATGAAGAAGATGGATCTGTTCTCATACATGTTCTTCCACATATTAATGGTCATTCTTGTACTGAAATTCTAGTAGCTTATCAGATGTTAAATGCCATACAATTAGGGATGGGACAAATCCAGAATTTTCTAAATCTGGATCCAAATCCCAGGAAAGTTCTGGGAATCCACGAATCTCAAGACTTTCAAATCCTTTTTTAAAAAAAGCTTTAAAAAGCAAGGGAAAGAAGGATAATCTTGGGCAAGACACACTCTCTCAGCCTTAGCAAAAGCCTAGGCAAAGGCAAACCTCCCTCTGAAGAAATCTGGCCAAGACAATTGTCATAGTTTTGCTTCAGGATCTCCCCAGATTGAAAATGACATGAAGGCCCTTAAGTACATAGGCAGGAAAATGTGGATTAATCCCATTTTCGTGCCTGTGTAAACAGGGCCACTTACTACAACAGAGAGATAATCCAGGTCAAAACAGGCTTTTCTTTGCATAACTCCTTCTGGCATCCTGGAGTTTGTAGTTTGATTATGCACCAACACACTTTGACAGAGAAGGCTGTGACCCCTTGTAAAACTCCAAATCCCAGAATTGAGTCTGAAACAGGTTTGCAAGGGAGCTATGCAAACGAATCTTTCAGCTGTCCTTGAAATCTCAAGAAGACTGTACCTTCCAGCCAATCAGGCCATTGGTGAGCCCCAGAAGCACCAATTTTTAAAAACATTTTTTCCTTTCTGCTACATGTAGTTTGTCATGTGGCTCATGAGAAACCATGATAGATATTTCATTTCTCATCCTATTCTAGCTATAGGTTTACAACCAGGCACTGGTCTTGTGGAAGGAGGTACACTGGCTTACATGTGGCGATCACTGAATGAGATTGTGTGACCTTGCCCTCTGTCCCACTACTTCTGATAGGTATCAGATCCATTGACCCCAGCCTTTATACGTGCCATTGATTTTCAGCACAGAGGGTAGTGCTGAACTTAAATATCAAATGTTCAATTTAAAGATATTAGAATACAACCCCAGATATAATTTTGGAAATTGTAAGCAAGGGCCATTATTGCTTCAAGGGAAAAACTCGCATACTTGCCATCTCCCCTTGTATGTATGGTCTCCCAGGTTTTCAGGTGTCCCGGTCTCCAACCAACTATTTGGTTGGAGGATTCAAAAGATTTGGTTTGCCTATTTTAGCACAGGGATTTGGATTCACAAATCTCAAATCCTTGCTGAGGTTTCAAGGATTTGTGGATTTGGTTGGCCCATGCCTACATACAATGGTATGTAGCTGTCTGAGGCAACATTTACCATTAATTCTGTTCTTCTGTTAGAATGAATGCTTCATTTGATGTGGAGAAGATACTTTCACATAAATGTTTTATGTTTTACAGAGTGAAATTATCAAGTATCATGGATACCCAAATGAGGAATATCAGATTGAGACAGAAGATGGCTATATCCTTACAGTTTTTAGAATACTTCATGGAAAATACAACGGTGCTGACAAAGGTAACAGCCAAGGAAAGGCTAAGTGAATCAAAGTATACAATTTTCATCTACTGCCATTTTTTTATCTGTTGGCTTAGTACCTACAAAGTATAATTAGTTCACTGTAACATCTTGCTAACTTAGAATCTATCTTAGTATTTCTTATTTCTGATAGCAAATATATGTTACTGCACCTTTGAAAGAAACCAAGTGGAGATCTGAGGAAAAGAAAAACAGAAGCAAATTCCAGGGAAGATATGTGAGAGTTTTGACTGTTTGAATTCAAACTTTTCTCACAGATATTGGAATTAACTTGTTGTTGTTGTTGTTGTTGTTGTTGTTGTTATACAGGTTGAGTATCCCTTAGCTGAAATGCTTCAGACCAGAAGTGTTTTACATTTAGGATTGTTTTCAGATTTTGGAATACAGTGCAGGTACATGTATATAAAGTGGTTTAGGGTGGCAGCACAGTGCTGGTAAGCCCTGGCTGCAAAGCATGCATTCTTCAGGGTCCTCTGCCCCCAAATTTTGCACAAGCAGTTGCCATGGCAGCTGTTCCTGCTTCTCGAATGCTACCCCTCCTCAGCCCAAGTGAGGTCTAGAGCAAAATGCAGCAGCAGTGGCTGCTGCACTATTGCTTATTAATTCACCTGGATAAAGACTCAAGAATCACAGTTTAAAAGAACAACACAAATTTCTAGTGATTTCACATAACTTTCTAGATTGGCAAATTAACTTAGGCTTTAACAAATTAGGTCATTAGAATTCCTTAGAATTTTTTAGGGTGGGTGCTTCTTTTTCTGTCACATTCAGTAAAACAAGGAAAGCCTGATATTTCAGAAGAAATACTAGAAATGGAAGAAATGTGTCATATGGCTCTGTGGTTAGGCAGATTAACCTGTTTGATTTCTTTGAGAAGATGCCAAGTGGGGGGAGGGCAGAAAGTACTTTCTGGAATCTAGATGATATAGCTGGGTTTATGGAGCAGAAAAACAGTTAAACTGAGAGAGAAGATGGCGAGCTGAGAAAGAAAAATGGATCAGATATGAAGATATTTTAGTAGAAGAAAAGACAAGTCTAAGAATAAAAACAAGAGAGGAACTAGAGATGGAAGGTTTCAAATGTAAATGGTTCTTATATAATAAATTGAAAGAAAGATTTAAAATGGATAACAAACTGGAAGGATTTGAAAGTATAAGGAAAAGAAACGAATTTGAAAATGTCATTCTTGAAAAAAAAGACCATACGGTGGCTCAATTATACAAAATATTATTAAACAGAGAATTAGAGACAGAAATAATTAAAGATTCAATGATACAATGGACAAGAAATATAGGACATGAAATTAGCTTGGAACATTGGGAGAAAAGCTGGAAGAACACACAAAAATTTACATTAGCCCAAAAGCTGAAAGAAAATTACTTTAAGATGCTCCATAGATGGTACTCAGATCCAGCAAAATTAAGAAAAATGTACAAGATTTCCAGTAAATGTTGGAAATGTAAGACAGAAGAGGAACATTTTTTCATATGTGGTGGTCATGCTCTGAAGCTAAAAGATTTTGGAAAAGCATTCAAAAGAAAATATTGGAAATATTATAAATTAATATTCCTTTGCACTCTGAAATATTTCTTTTAAATATGTTACATCAAATAGAAAAAGAGCATATTAGATATAGGAGAGTAATACTATATATGGCATCAAATGCAAGGATTACTTATGCAAAGTACTGGAAGTGTGAACATATACCTGATATCGAGGAATGGGATGTTAAACTATCAGAAATGATAATGATGGATGCTTTGACAATGGCACTTAAGGGTGAAACAAGAGGGAAAAATAGGGAAGAATTGAAACCAATTAAAGAATGCATACAAAGAAAATGGGCGATTCAGAAAGAAACATGAAAAGAGTGAAAACAAGCAAAGATATGGGAAAAGGTAATTGAAAAATATATTTTCAAAATCATATGGCAAGTCACATAAAAAGGGAAATGATCTATTTATCTATCTATTTATGTAGATTAAGGTAGAAGATCAATATAAGAAGAAGAAATAGAATTAGATGTTGGATAGGTATATAAACTTATATAGGTACATAAATTTGATTGTATATATTTCTTTGCTTTTTGTTTCTTATATATTTATAAAAAGAAAAAATGATTATTTGTGAATATTGTTTGTTATAACTTTAATAAAAATAAAATTGAAAAAAAAATAAACTGAGAAAGAAGAAAAGCAGCATGGAGAAGAAAAAAATTGATCCTAATAATGGAATAAGAATTGTAAGAGGAGTAATTTGTTTGCTTGACGGAAAAACAGGCCACTTTGATAATGCTCCTATATACAAAGAAAGTGTTTGATATCCTTCTGAGGAGTGGGCATGCACTGTGGCTTTGTTTAGTCAATTTTCCTCTTCTTTTGATTATGTCCTGGAATAGTCTCTATTGTATATTATAATATAATATAGTGTGTCTCTCTTGTTTTTAACAACATTTTCTTTTCTTTGTGCTTTGCAGAGCACAGGATGGTATTCCATCTATAGTTGGTTCAGACCGGCTTCCCTTCCTACATGGGGGAGAGACCATTGAACTCTATGGCATCTACTCTTGCATAGAACTGTACTGGTGATGAGCTATTTTAGGACCAAATGTGAGAATCCCTGACCTATCTTGAAGTCTGAAAATAAAATGCAGTAAGCTGTCAGACCATAATAATGTTGTATAACTTTAAATAAGAAGATTACAGTTCACCTCTGTATATGCAGTGTTTCCATTCTAGGAACCCCCATATAAAACAAATCAAAATGCTCCCACTCCATTATCTTCAATGGACTTGACATGCACGTGCCTGTGGCAGTGTGGGTGCATGCCAGTCACTTCCACTGATGATAATGGATGTGATGCTTTGCACAACTTTAGATCCATGTATGCAGAGGTAGCACCACAAGAGGGCTCACTATATATTTGGTATCAGTGAGTGAATGAGCGAATTAAAATGAAAATAATCTCATGGAATATTCATGGTTTAAATTCACAGTATAATATAAGACAAGTCTTCCATCATTTTTAAAAATTTAAAGCTTGACACCATATGTGTCCAGGAAACTCTTATCAAGATAAATAATGAAAGATTCTTGAGAAATAAAAAAATTAGGAGAGTGTTTAATCTCATCTTTTGTTTAGAAAAGAGAGGAATAGCAATATATATCCAAAGTAAAATATGTAAAGATGAAGAAGGGAGAATAATTGGAACAAAAGCACAGATAAAAGGAATGAAAACACTAATGGTGGTTACTAGGAATGGGATGAATCCAGAATTTTCTGAACCCGAATCTGGATCCGAATCCCTGGAAGATTCTGGAAATCCACAAATCTCACGAATCTCGAATCTTTCAAATCCTTTTTTAAAGAAGAATTTAAAAGGCAAGGGAAAGAAGGATAATCTTGGACAAGACTGTAACTCAAGCCTGTAGCTTCCAATCAAGTGCTCAACTTAAATATGAAATGTTCAATTTAAATATCTTAGAATACAAGCCCAGATGTAATTTGTGAAATTGTTAGCAAAGGCCATTATTACTCCAATGGAAAACCTCACATACTTACTATCTTCCCTTGTATATATGGTCTCTCAGGTTTTCAGGCGTCCCAATCTCCCAGATTTTCAGGCATCCTGGTCTCGCTGGTTTTCAGGCATCCCAGTCTCCAACAATCTATTTAGTTGGAGGATTCGAAAGATTTGGTTTGCCTATTTTGGCACAGGGATTCAGATTCCAGAATCTCGAATCCTTACCCAGGATTCGAAGGATTTGAGGATTCAGTTGGCCCATCTCTAGTAGGAATTTACGCACCTTGCAAAAATAAAGAATAATTTTACAAGAAGCTATATGAGAAACTACTGATCTGCAAACATGAAAATATAGTTAAGATGGGAAATTGGAATGGGGTTCTAGATACAAACACAGATAAACAAATAGTTAAGCAAAACAAGAGGAAAACATAAGAGAAGCTACCAAAGTCTTTCTTTGGCCATTTCTGCCCTACACCCTACATAATGCTATTATTCCACTTTCAACATCCTGTGGAATTCTGGGGTTTGCAGTTTGCTGAGGTGAAAGAGTTAATTGGCTGTGAAGTCTAAATGCCTCTCCCTAAACTGCAAACCCCAGGATTCCATAGGATGTTGAAAAGTGAGTAATAATATTATAACAGTGTAGTGCAGAGATGGCCTTATATGATGGGGAAGTTAGTATTAATTGACCCCTGGAGGCAAATGCATCAGAATGAGAAAGTTTATACTTCCTTTTCAGAGGTTCATCACACATCATCATCAATGATAGATACAATATTGACATCAAAACATATATTAAGACAAATTCAAAAACAGATTCTTCCTAAATTAATGTCAGATCATAATCAAGTCTCCTTGATTTTAAAAGACACAAAGAAACAATAGAAATGGCAGCTCAATGAGAATCTCTTGAGATTGTGAGATTGTGACAAAAGCAAAAGAAACCTTATTCTTTCAAGAAAATATAAAAGAAGAAGCAAAGATGAATATAATAGTGATACAAATAAAGCAGTCATGAGAGCCTTCTTTCTACAACAACAACATCAACAGAATAAAAAAACAAAGGAAAAATTCAAAATTTAACAGAGGAAATCGAAAGAAAACAAGAATTAAAGAGAAAAATTTAAGAAAACTTCAATTGGGAAAGAGATAAATATACTTCAGAAATAAATATACCTACTAACGATAGAAGATGTAGAAAAGAAGCTAAAATCTTTAAGACATCAGCATTTTGAACATGCAAAAAAAGTGGGCAAATGGCTCACTTATAAATTAAAAATTAGAAAGAAAAACATCTCATACTGGAGATAAGAGATGGAAAAAATCTACAGTGTGTGAAATAAGATAAAATAGATTTTTAAGAAATATTATGTCAAATTGTTTAGGGAAAAAACAACTCCCTTCAACAATCAGAGAAAATAAGCAAACACTTAAAAATGAAGCAAATTTTTTTAAAAAAAAAATAAAACTAAAAACACTGTTAAAATCCTGCAAGAAAAATATAGTTTACTTAATGAACCAATAACAATTAATGAAATAGTAGAGGTAATACAGGAATTTAAAAAAGTGAAAACTTCAAGACTGAAGCTTCACTGTTGTATCATAAAAAAATCAAAGATGAATTATTGATACCATTGTACACAAAGCTAAAGGGATTAACAAATCAAGGAAGGCCAGAAACATGAGGTCAATTTAATGTCGTATTAATCCCAAAAGAAAATCCAAAATTGCAGGCTGATCTCACTGTTAAACATTGATTATAAGATTTGTGCTTTGATCATGGCAGAAAGACTAAAAATAATACTACAGCAAATGTCTCTTGGGATTTTATGGTGAAAATCATTGAAGAAATGGATTTGGTAAAATGATTTAAAGAGTGAATAAATGTAATTTATGAAAACCAAAGAGCAAATTTATAATAAAAGGAGAAAAGCATAGCCCTGTGATGTAACAAAAGAGGTGAGAAAGTACCAAGTACCATCTGTACAGTATTTTAAAATGATTCTCTTTCAAATTTTGTACCAAAGTAAATTTTTGAGTGTCTCTCCAACTTTTCTCCCAGTATTCCAGCTTTATTTCGTGACCTATGTTGCGTGGCCACCCGATCATTGTATCTTTTACTATTTCCATCTCTAACTCTCTATCTAACATAAATTTATAGAAAAAGGATGTATGATGTACTTTTTTCTCAAATATTATTTTTTTCAAATTCCTTTAATTGACTGTTATTCTCAAAACCCTCCAGCTTTTGGTCCATTTTAAACCTTTCCTTCAAGAATCACTGTAAGAACCACTGACAGTTCCAACCTTCATTTGCCAACTCTTCCCTTGTTTTTATTCTTAGGCTATCTTCTCCATCCATTGTTATTATTTCTTTATATGTAATCCAAGTTTCTTTTCTATCCTTCAATTTCCCAAATAAGGCTTCCTACGGAGACACCCATAATGGAATTCTGGAATATAATTTCTTTTTCCATTTCTTCCAGATTTCTAAAAGTGTTTTTCTGATGTAATGATTTTTAAAATCTTTATCTATTTTCGCTTTATTGTACCAAAGGTACGCGTGCCATCCAAATCTGAGATCTGCTCCTTCTATATTCAATGTTCTTTCATTTTCCAGCTTTATCCAATCTCTTATCCAAGTCATTCCATTTGCATGATAGTATAGTTTTAGTACTCCGCAACCTCCTCTTTCTTTTTTTCTGTCAAAATTTTCCATTTGATTCTGGGGTTTTTTCCACCCCAAATGTATTTTGAGAGGTCTTTCTGCCACTCTCTGAAACATCTGGTAGGTTCTGAAATAGGTAATTCATCTTCATCTTCGGTAAAACCATCATTTTTATTGCCAACATTCTTCCTAACAGGGATAATTTCAGATTTGACCATTTCTGCAAGTCTTGTTTAATCTCTCTCCCTTTTGACCTATAGTTATTTTCAAACAGTTCATTGTTCTGTTTAGTCATTATTATTCCCAAATATTTAATTTTCTTCTCTTCTTTAAAGCCTGTCATCTGGGTCAAATCTTCAATTTCTTCCTTCCTCATATTTTTTGTTAATATTTTTGTTTTCTCTTTATTAATTTTAAAACCAGCCAATTTGCCGAATTCACTACATATTTCCCTCAATTTCTTCACACTTTGTTTGGGATCTTCCAGAAAAATCACTAAGTCGTCTGCATAAGCTTTTAGTTCATATTCCTGTCCTCTTATTTTAGCTCCTTTAATCTCCTTTTCTGATCTTATGGCTCTTAACAGGATTTCTAGAGTCATTATAAAAAGTAGAGGCGAAAGCAGGCAACCCTGTCGAGTACCCTTTTTTATTTCTATTGGTAAAGTCTTTTCTCCATTTATTATAATTTGCGTTTTGCAATTTTTGTATATTTGTCCTATCCATTTGATGAACTTATTTCCACAGTTCATCGTCCATTAATGGCGATCATGAACTCCTGCTCCATGTTATCAAACGCTTTCTCCGCATCCACGAAGACCATTACACATTTTCTCTCATTGTGCTTCTCATAATATTCAATCATATTTATCACAGTTCTTGTATTGTCTCTACTGTATCTTCTCAGTAAAAACCCGTTTTGGTCCTCGTGGATTATTTTCTGCAGTATTTTCTTCATGCTTTCAGCAATTATATTTGTAAATATTTTATAGTCAATATTTAACAATGCAATTGGACAATAGCTGCTTGGTTTTCCCGGGTCTTTCCCTTCTTTTAGAATCAATGTTATGTTCGTTTCGCTCCACGAATCTACTTTCCCATTATTCGCAATTTCATTGAACATTTTTTGCATCGATGTGCTTAATTCTTCTTGGACTTCTTTATAATAAAGTGCAGAGAACCCATCCGGACCTTGCGACTTTGCTATCTTTAGTTTCTTAATCGCCTCAGTAACTTCCATCATTGGTATATTTGCATTTAAGCGGCTTCTTTGTTCTTCTGTCAATAATGAGACCTTTTATCTTTGGAGATATTCCTCTGTTTTCTCCTTTAGTTTTGTATTTGTCTTTGTATTATACAAGTCTTGATAAAATTTTCTAAAGGAGCTCTTTATTATCTCTTGATCTGAGATTTCTTTATTCCCCTTCTTGACTTGTAATATTACGTTTCTCTCTCTCTTCTTCCTTAACCTGCACACAAGCCACCTCCCAGGTTTATCTGCATTTTTGAAATGTTTCTGGTTCATTATTCTTAATTTCTTTTCCATTTCTTGTAGGTTTTCCGCTTTTATTACTTCTTGCAATCTTTTTATCTCCTTTTTTATTTTTTTATTTGCAGGATTTTTTCTTAACTTCTCCTCTTTCTTTTTTATTTCTGTTTCTAACTTTTCAATCTTTTCCAGTCTTTGTTTTCTCATTTCCGAGTTACATTTCATGAAAAACCCTCTCATTACAGCTTTCCCAGCATCCCAAATTACTTTCGATCAAATATCTTCTGTGGTATTGATTTTAAAGTAATTCCTCAATTCTTCTTTAGCTTTGTTCAAGTACTCTTCATTTCGCAATATCATATCATTTATTTGCCAATTATTATAAATATTGCTCTTTTTTATTCCTATTTTCATTTGGATTGGGTTATGATCAGATAATATCCTGGGAAGTATTTCCATATTTATAACTTTTGAATGTAGTATTTTAGAAATTAAAAACATATTGATTCTTGACATTGTTTGATGAGGATCTGAGTAATAAGTGAAGCCGTTTTCGTTTCCATTTTTATATCTCCAAATATCTACTAGTGATAGATCTTCCATTAATCTGAAAAAGCTCTGAGGTAATTTCCCGGCTTTCTTTTTATGACTTTTGTTCATTGATCTATCCTTCTCGGATCTGTTAACCCCTTCAAATCTCCCATTATTAAAATGTTTTCTTGCTTAGTCTCCGTGATATAGTTCTGCAGCAATGTTCCTATTTTCTCATAGAATTTACTTTTGTTTTCCAATGGGGCATAGATTCCTACCAGTAATATCGTTAATTCTGGGAACTGTACTTTTACTCCAATAATGTGCTCATTTTCATCTCTAAAAATTTCTTCTGAAGCATATTTTGAGTTGACGTATATAACCACTCCTCTTTTTTTCTTTTGGAAAGCCGAAATATAACATTTCCCTAACTTTGGGTTCTTTAAATATTTCACATCTTTTTCTCGTATTTTCATCTCTTGAAGACAAATAACATCCGAATTTATTTTTTCCAGAAAATGGAAGGTCTGTCTGCATTTATAGTTAGAATTAAGGCCCTTTACGTTCCAGGAAATACATTTAATCTTCATTTTCTTCTTGCCTCTTTAATCTCTTTAGTCTCTTTAGTCTTATTCCTCTATTATTGATTTCTCTTCTCACTCTGAGCTTTGTTGTTCCTGTTCAAAGTCTTCTCCCTGTCCTACGGTTTCTGTTTCTCCTGATAATTTGTTTTCCTCTGTTCTCTGTTTCCTCTCATGTTTCTTTTATTTTGTTCTACAATATCTCCTTTATTTTCTCTAAAGTGTCCTTTGCATGTTCTGATGTAGTATATTTGTATCTTCTAGCATTAAAAGTAAAGGAGACACCCTCAAGTCTTTCCCATTTATATCTTATATTGTTTTTTTGTAACAGTAGTGTTAAATTCTTATATTCCTGTCTTCTTTTTAAGATGTGGAATGGAATATCTTTAAAGACTTTAACTTCTTTCCATCCAAGATTAATTTCTCTTCATAGTTTTTCTGTAACAATCTGTCTTTTAATCTTGCCCATGTGAAACATGCAATAATATCTCTAGGCCAGTTCTTTTCTCTTGCTAGTTTTGAATTTATTTGAAATATCCGATCAATTTCATTATCCATTCTTTCTTCTCAGATTTCCAAATAGGCAGCTAGTTCAGGAATTAATCTTTCATAGATATTCTCTCCGACTCTTTCCTCGATCCCTCTAAATTTCAGACATCTGTCTCTATACCTCATTTCGTGTGCCTCTGTCTCTATTTCAAATCTTTTTTGATTTTCCATTATTTCTTTCCTCTCAGTTTCTGCTTTCCTTGTTCTTTCCTCTATATCTTCTATTTCTGTTTGCATAGTCTTTATTTCTTTATTCATCTTGTCAATTTTCTTGTTGAATATTTTTAGTTCCTTTTAATATCTGTTTTTATCTCTGCTCTTGTATCCTTAAGTTCCTGTCTTATCTCTCGTTCGAAATTTTTTAACTCCTCTAATATCTGTAGTCCAATGTCAACAGTCTGTGGTGGTTGCTCCAACGATGGCCTTCTTTCTGTAACTATTTGAGGTTGCATTTGTGTAGTGGTTTTCTTCCTCGTAGTCATCTTTGTTTGTTCCTTCAAATTCCAAATACGTGTCGGGCTATATTCAATTCCAACTACTATTGCTTGATTTTACTTATAGAACTGTTGTTACTCAATATATTTTTGAATTCAATATAATTATGTCTCTTAAATTCTTAGTAGTTCTATTCACTTATGTTACAACCTGCTTCTCTAAATATATTATTTTCTTTTTAGTTAAGTAATTAATAATGAAATAATTTTAAACAATGCTGCTCTTAAAAACCAAAGTTCTTTTCAACCACACAGTTCCAGTTTATAAGTCCATCCGTATATTAGAAATAAACAAAATTCATTAAGCTCCAAAGTTCAAAGTAGAACATCTAGTTCATGCAGCACTATTCTTGTTTATTATTAACTTTTGATTCCATTAACGTTCAATTCTTCAGTATAATATAGTGTGTCTCTCTTGAAAAATAATTCTATTCTGGTTACTGCAGCAAAATATTGGAAAAAATAAATCAGTACCATCAAAAGACGAATGGGAAATCCAAATAATGGAAATTATGGAAATGGAAAACTAACAAATTTGATTAGAGACATTCAATTCAACAATGTGAAAAGCCATGGAAACAGGTTTTTGACTTTGTGAAAAGTAAGGATATACATTAGAGTGTAAATAAGAAACAAAAAAGAGAAAGTTTTAAAAAATCTTATTTACAGGTATAATGTAAAAATCACATGCAAGATTAGGAGAGAAATACATATAGAAATAGGGTTTTGATAAGTTGATATAAATGCATATGAACTGTGGTAAAACACATAAAAAAGAAGACAGGGTTTGTTATGTGGGGAAGGAAAGGGAGAGAGAAGAGATAGATGAATTTCTACATAGTATATTTATCATTTATATGAATTCAAATTTTGGACTAAAAATATTAATAAAAAAAGAAAAGTAGAAAGATATATCCTGAGAACCGAATTATCAAGGTGAAACATTATGAATACACTTTGGACAATAACTACTCCTCTCCTGCTCTTGTTTCCAGACTCACGACCTACTGTCTTTTTGCTGCATTGTTTCCTTGGAGAGGCTTCCATGTGGATTTTCAACCAACCCAACAACAGTTTGGGGTTTTTTTTAGCAGATGCTGGTTATGATGTTTGGATTGGAAACAGCAGAGGGAACACCTATTCTTCAAATCATAAGACTCTGAAACCCACTGAGCAGAAGTTCTGGGACTTTAGGTAAGAAAATTGGTAGCGCCCAATTATTCTGTATTATTCTGTATTTTGTGCTAGATATTGTTACCACAGGTAAGATAATTGTTTATCCATCCCTCTGTATGTGTTTCTGTCTCTAGTTTACATGAGATGGGATACTATGACGTTCCAGCAGTCATCGATTTCATCTTGAATAAAACTGGGCAACAACAACTATATTATATAGGACATTCTGAAGGCTCAGCTGTAGGTATGTTTAGAAATTCATACTTTTTGGTGAAAATTTCAGGAACCAGAGAAGATGTCTTATATCCAGTGGTAGCTGATAGTTCCCATCTTAGTTGAGCAGCAGGAAGATTTTCTAGTGTGCACATGGACATAGAATGGGGGGGGGGAGTGCACTGTGAAAACTAATAAGCTAGAGTTGCAAAAATGGGAGGAAAATTAGGCACATCAAGTGTTTATTGAACAAGCACATAAATGTGTTTATCATGCACTCTTAGTGAAAACAGGAATCCAGTTTTTGAGGGGTACCAGTTTTGACAACACAGATTTAATAAGGCAGCAGGAATGGTTCTAGCACTGAGTTGGCATTAGTACTGGTGCATAAGCCATCAGATTGTCTTGTTAATTAATGAACTGAGGCAGTTACATGAATACACTGTTGCTGTATATGTAAATAAGAGCTAATAATTGCTATGGAGAAACTGTCACTGATACAGAGTGCAAGCAAGAAGAATGCTTTGTGTTCATCTCACTTTTTTAAAAAAAGTGTGTGGGAATTTGTGCAGTTTAAATACCTGCCTTTAAAAAAAAAAAAAACTGCTGGGTTTCACCTAAGGGACTTTGTTGACCATACTTGTTGATGCCAGGGGTTGAACATGGGACCTTTAGTTTACAAAGCTAGGTGAGTTACCACTGAGTTATTACTCTTCCTCTACGGACAGAGAGGTGATGAAACAGGCTGCGGACGAGTGAAGGAACGGCGAGAGCCAGCTGGAGTTCACAAGAAGAGCTTGAGCTCATTGGGAAGCAGAGTGGGAGACTTTCTTTTGGGAACTTATGGAGAAGAAGTTTATGGTTAATCTGAGGCATTAAATATAACTTTGTTAAGTGTATCATATAGAGTGCTATATAGAACTAGATATATTTTATACAGGTACACATTAAGGGAGAATTAATTAAACATTGAATATATAATATTAAGGATTATAAACAGTAGTGAATCGGATAAAGGAGCAGGTGGGATAATTTGTTTTTCATTGGAATTGCATAGCTTGGTAATAATCTTGTAGGGGGATATTGGATATATAAAGCAGATTCCCTTGTATGTCGAAGATAAGGCTGTGAAAAAGTACTGTGGTCACGGGTGGTAAAGATAAGCAGCGTCTTAGCTGAAGAGTACAGTAAAAACAAAACAAAAGAAGTGTCCTTGACTAGAACAAGGACAGAACATTAAGCGGGAATAGTTTGAAGAAACATCATAGTTAACCCTGTGAAGTGAAGGGCTGTAGAATAAGGAAACTTAACAGCACCATCTAGTGTTGGAAAAGGGAAATATATTATTTATAAATCCTGAGAATGGCTTCGGGAACAAGAAAAGGCACTAGAACTCAGATTCAAACGCAGTTACATTTGACAGATACTACAAGAAGAGGTTCAACAGAGATGGGAAGCCAAATGACAGAGATACTGAATGAAATTAGAGGCTTAAAGATGGAAATGTGGAAAGAAATGAAAGAGACAAGGGCAGAAATAAAAGCAGATATAAGGAAGGAAATAGATGGTATTGCAAAGAGAATGGATAACATGAATAAGGACATTGAATCAATGAAAAGTGACATACAAGTGATACAGGAAAAAACAAATCAATTGGATAAAGAAAAGATCCACATGAAAAAGACTCAGAAGCAGGAAGAATTGAGGATAACTCAGCAGGAAATGAGATATAGAGACAAATGTGTAAAAATGAGAGGAATTCCAGAGGCCCCAGGAGAATTGTTAGAAGAGAAAATTATTACTATTTTGGCAAATTTTATAGGAATGACAGAAGAAGACTTGGAGAGGGACATTGATCGAATTTTTAGGGCTAACTTCCGAATTGCGAGAGAGAAAACTGGCCTAGAGACGTTGTGGTTTGCTTTACAAGAACTAGGATTAAGGAAAAAATTTTGCAAGTAAATTATGAAAAACAATTGGTGTATGAAGACAGACTGATAAAAATATTCAAAGATATTCCATATGAAGTCTTGAGGAAAAGACAGGAATATAAGCCTCTAACTCAGTTATTGCAAAAATATGGAATTACATATAAGTGGGAGAGATTGGAGGGATTATCTTTTACATATAAACAGAAGAGATATAAAATTATTGATACAGCCAGAGTGAAAGAAGTATATGATAAAATGAAGAAAGAATTAGAAAAATCGAGAAACAGTGATAACGGGAAAAGACTGGGGGGGGAACAAAGTAGTCAAGAAGAGGCAGAGGTGGGGAGTGAAGAATGAAGAGAAGACAGTCAAGGAATGGATGAGAAGGGGGGAAAAAGAAAGCTATTCGAAGTCGGAGGTTGAACAAAAAGGGGCAGAAAGTCAGCAGAAACAGGATTTGGAGCTAGACGATTTGTACGCAGGGGAAGAAGACATATAAGGGGGGGGAAAAAATAATAAAGAATTTGATAAGGGGGGGGAATTGAATATGAAGGTCTTTTCTTGGAATGTGAAAGGAATAAAATTATAAGAGGCGTCAAATTTTTCACTACATAGAGAAGATTAAAGCAGATGTGGTTTGTCTCCAAGAAACAAAAATCAGAGAGAAGGATATTACATTGCAGCAGCTACTAGGAAGAAAAAAGGAGTAGTTTTATACATTAATCAATTATACCCCTCAGAAACTAAATTTCAAGATAAAGAAGGTCATTATATTGGGGTAGAGGTTCAGTTTCCTGAAACTAAGATACTGTTTATTGCAATATATTCGCCGACGGAAGCAAAGGATAAATTTTACAAAAGGGTGAAGGAAGAGATTCTGAGTTATTCAGGGGAGAATGACCATGGAAATTATATAATGTTCGGAGATTTGAACGGCGTGATTGATCCAAAGTTAGATAGATCGTCATCTATGAAAGAAAAAAAAACATTACGGAAAACTTCCAAATTCTTTTTCAAGTTATCTGAGATGTTATCGTTACAAGATGTCTGGGGAGGAATACATAAAGAAATCAAGGGATATACATTTTATTCAGATGTACATAAGACTATGTCGAGGATAGACATGTTCCTGATATCGAAAAACTTGTTACATTTAGTAAAAGACATGGAGATACTCCCGAAGACAATGTCAGATCATAATCCTATACAAATGGAGTTGAAAGGCATGAAAAAAAGTGCAAAATGGAGGATGAATGACAGTCTTTTTCAAAATGAGCAAAACGTAGAAAAGATAAAGGAAGTAATAAAATATTATTTTAAAGAAAATTGTACAGAAGATGTAAAGAAGAGAGTGACATGGGACGCGAGTAAAGTGGTGGTGCGTGGTCATTTAATTAAAAAAGGGAGGGGAAATTAAAAAGAAGAGACAAGAAAAGTATCGAGATTTATTGGAAAAAAATTAAGATACAGGAAGAGAATTTAAGAGATAATCCAAAGGATAAAAAGGTGCAGTTAAAGTTGAAAAATTTACAAGTTCAGCTTAATGCAGAAAATTAATCAGAAATCAGTAGAAAGTTAAAATGGATGAAACAAAGACAATTTGAGCAGGCAAACAAGCCGGGAAAATGGTTATCGTACAAATTAAGGAAAGAGAAAGAAAAAAGATTAATTTTGGAAATAAACAGGGAGGGGGTGATAACTACAAAACAAGAAGAAATAAAGAAAGTTTTTTACAACTACTATAAGAATCTTTACAGTATTAAAAGTAAGGACAAGATGAGAATGGAAACAGTGGAATATTTAAAGAATCGGACAATACAGCAAATTAAAGAGGAACATGCAAAAATGATGGATGCGAAGATAACAGCCAAGGAAATTGAGGAAGTAATTAACAGATTAGAATTAGCAAAGGCGCCAGGACCAGATGGATTCTCAGCGATTTATTATAAGAAGATGAAAGAATGGATGATAACCCCATTGGTGGAATTGTTTAATGATATCAAAGATAATGGAAAACCAGATACTTGGGGAGAAGCTTATATTACATTGATTTTAAAAGAGGGAAAGGACCCAAGAGAACCAGGAAATTATCGTCCAATTTCACTTTTAAATATTGATTATAAGATTTTTACAAACATTTTGGCAGACAGACTTAAGAGAGTACTACAGGTAGTGATACAGGACGATCAAAATGGTTTTCTACCAAACAGACAAATTAAAAACAATATTAGAGCTGCGTTGAATCTTATTGAATACTATGAGAAAAATAATGAGAAGAAATTAGCGATGATCTTCATTGATGCCAAAAAAGCGTTTGATAATATCAGGTGGGATTTCATGATGGAGGTAATGAAAAGAATGGGTATAGGTAATACCTATTTAGAGTGGATCAAAGAAATTTATAGGGAACAGAGAGCGGAAATAATTGTTAATGGGGCCAGAACAATACAGTTTAAGATAGAAAAGGGTACAAGGCAAGGGTGTCCGTTGTCGCCGTTATTATTTATATTAATGTTAGAGATACTGTTGAATGAAATTAGGAGAGAGCCAAAGATAAATGGTTGCAAGATTAAAGGGCATGAACATAAAGTAAAAGCGTACGCGGATGATATGATGATTGTGTTGGAGAATCCTGAATCAAGTATCGAAATTTTGATACAGGTATTAGAAGAGTTTGGGGATGTATCAGGATTGAAGATTAATAAAGAGAAAACTAAAATCATAATGAAAAATTTGACTAAGGTGGAAGAGCAAAGGCTGGTTCAAGTTACAGGATTTAAAGCTGAGAATAAGATAAAGTATCTGGGGATATGGTTAGCCAAAAGAAATAACGAATTATACGAGAATAATTACAAAAGAATCTGGAATGAAGTAAAAAAATCATTGGAAAGTTGGGCTTCTCTAAGATTATCTTTGCTGGGAAGAATCTCAGCTATAAAGATGAATGTGCTGCCCAGATTAATCTTTTTATTTCAAAATATTCCAATTATAAATAGTGAAAAACCTTTTAAAGAGCGGCAAAGAGATTTGACAAAGTTTATTTGGGAAAAGAAAAGACCAAGAATTAAGTGGAAATCGTTAATAGAGAAGAAGGAAAGAGGAGGTTTTGAAAATGTACTATAATGCCTGTGGGCTTTCATGGCTTAAGGAATGGATTACGTTACAAGACGAAAAATTATTAAATCTTGAAGGGCAGGGAAAGCGGATGGGTTGGCATGCTTATATGTGGTATGAGAAATATAAAATCGATAAAGATTTCTCAAATCATTATATAAGGAGAGCATTGTTAAGGACTTGGTTACAATTTAAGAAGAAGTATTATATAAGAAAACCTCAATGGCTATCCCCGCATGAAGCATTGTATGGGAGATGGAAAGACCCACAAAGTAAATGGATAAGATATAAGGACATGATAATAGAGAAATCGGATGGATGTTCATTAAAACCTAGGGAAGAAATCGAAAAAGAGGGCTTTGATTGCCACTGGTTTTTATACAGACAGTTAAGAGAACGATTTATCATGGATAAAAATGCAGAAGGGATTGGAACAACAAAACAGGAAGACCCATTTATGAAAATAATATGGGACTCTAAGAAACAAACAATATCCAAGATATATAAATTACTGTTAGAACGTGAGTTGGAAAGTGAAACAGTAAAAGAGACAATGATAAAATGGAGTAAGAATGTTGGGCGTGGAAGAGAATTGGAACACTGGGAGGCTAGTTGGAAAGATACAAATAAATTTATGGCAGCACAGAGTTTAAAGGAAAATTACCTGAAAATGTTATACCGGTGGTATTTAGACCCCGTAAAATTGAGTAGGATTTATAAAATTACAGAGGATAAGTGTTGGAAATGTGGTAAGGAGAAAGGTACATTCTTCCACTTGTGGTGGACATGTGAGGAGGCAAGAAAGTTCTGGAAAGATATTCATGAGAGGATAACAACAATACTTCAAATTAAGTTACCACTAATACCAGAACTATTTTTATTAAATATGACTCATAAGATAGAGAAGCTGGCAAAAAGAAAACACTGGAGAGTAATATTATATTTAGTTACTGCCGCACGGTTGACATATGCACAGAAATGGAAAAATAGATTGACACCACAAATGGAGGAATGGCTGATGAAAGTGTTAGACATGGAAGAGATGGACAGATTAATGGGGATGCTTCAGGGAAAAGATCAAAGTTACTATGAAGAGAGTTGGGGATTGGTGAAAAAATATTTGGAGAATATATAAGAGTAGATAAGACATAATCAAAGGTATAGCGGGATTCCCATAAGAAGGTATAGGAATCGGAGAGAGAGAAAAGTAAGACGTACAGGTGGAGATGTGAATATAGATAAGTAAAGGACAAAGGGATCATGTAAAATGACGAGTAAAAATAGAAGAATGAAACTTACAGAATTTTTTTTGTAATGGAGTAATAAGGACTTATCCCAAGGGGGAAGGTGGAGCGAGAAACGTAGATAAAGGTTGGATGAGGAAAGAATACTGGTGAATGATAAGGAAGTAGTGGTATGATTGGAATAAGGGTTGAAGATATTATGTAAGTAATGAGAAAACAAAAGTGTGAAATAATACGAAGAACTCTGGAAGAATGAATGCTGTGGAGTAGGATTTGTTGATGGGGTTGGGAGATGGATGGTTTTAGATTTGTGGGTAATGTAAGTGTACAAGTGGTTATATGTTATATGTCAAATGTTAATTGTTATTTTATTGTTGTAATGGAAAATGAATAAAGAATATAATTAAAAAAATAAACTGTAAGAGTAAACTGTAAAAGCAGGGAAATCAGGCTTGTCTCATCTAATTTTGCCTCCCATCTTCTAATTGGAAGATTGCTGGATATGCAAAATGCATAGGCTAAGCTGGCCCATTTGGGTTGCCAAGGATTTCTGGTCTAGAGTGAAACAGACTCCTTGCTTGGTGACTTCTCTATGCTGTCCATTGTTCCGTATTTGTCAGGGCAGGTGCATTTTCAGACAAATCATCAAAGTATTCAAGGGCTCACGTGATCAAGGAGTCTTGGAATCAGGACTGATTTCCTTTCTTCTAGGAACCAAGCTTTTGAAAACTGACCTTGCTTCTGTAAAAATAAAACTTGAGAGATAGTTGTGTAATTCTCCCTCCCCCAAAACAATGAAAAACTAGTGCATGCTAAGAGCCAGCTCTTATAGGGAAGCTTGTCACAGAATATTTTAAAAGAAAAAAGACAACTTGGGTGTTTGAAATATAAATGGAATATTACCACAAGCAGTACTTGAGACCATTTCCATCCTATTTCCCAACAATATTTTAATTAACATAATCATAAGTTTTCCATAAATGTTGTGTCAGGTAGCCCCATAGGTTTTTGGTCTCTTGGAAGACTAGGCTGTGGTACCGCAGTGGACAACAGAAAAGGGAATATGATATTAATGATTATGTAGGACATTCTGAGTCTATGATGGCACCGTCTATGCCCTCATTTATTTTTCTTTATACTTCTGGATATTGAGGTTCTTCAGTGAATAAGAATAGGTTAGCAGCTTCTCACTTGTCTAGTCCAATGAGCTTCAGGTGGATTTTAGAGAATCAGTGTCTCCAGTGGCACTGCTGGGTTAACATGGGAATGATGAATACAAGATTTCTTTTCTTCCAGAAAAATTACTGTTTATGTAGTCAGCAGAACCAGGCAAGGATCATCCCACTAGGGTGCCAGTGACTTCTTGTGAAATTATTTCTTGTGAAATTGTAGTGTAATCATTTCAGATAACTGTGAGTGATAGGGGATGTGTAGGATATGTTAAATGCTCAAGCCTTGTTCGATTTCTTCCAGGAGGTGGTGCTTGTGTTTTGCAGGTTGCAAATCCACATAGTCCATGTGAAGGTGTTGAAAGGGAAAGACTGGTAGGGGTCGTCTTCCTTCAGAAGGAGAAGCAGGCAGAGAAGGGCCGTTCCACTGATGAGTGGCACATGCCTTCACTATTGGTCTACAGATGGGTTGGATACCCAGAGCATACCAATAAGAGGTCAGCAAGTGAAGCAGTGCCACAGTGGTCTCTGTGATGATGGCACCATCTGGCTGTGGGAAAATATGTACAGCAAAGTAGGCAGGTTGTCCATCTGGTAGGACCCAGTGATTGTCTTGTTGAATTGCTGTTGGCTGCTTCCAGTAGTGCAAATCCTTAGAGGAATAGGTGAGGGGTGTCAATGTCAGGCGGCGGCTAAGCAGACACAGAGGCAGGAGCTGAGTTTATGGCTTTAGTAATAAATAAAGCAAGAGGTTACATTACCAAAACAAACATTCAAGTCCCAGGGACAGCAAACTCAAACAGCAAGGTTTAGCCTGGAACAGAAAGCCCATGACACAGGACGCAGATTCCCAGTTGGTAGATGGTTGTTGTCCTGTGCCCAACTCCAACAGCGTCTGTCTTAAATACACAGTCTTTAGCCCAGCTGGGGCTGATCAAATGTTCGTTGGCCCAGCTCACAGCTGGAGCCCCTCAAGACTTCAGGGCCAATTCAGCAGATGCTTCTCCTGCAGGTGCTGAGACCTCTGAACCGCCCCCTTCTCCAGCCGCCTCTGAAAGAACATGAGGGGAGGGTCTGCTGCAAACTCCAGGCAGGAGTCAGAAACACCAGCCTCTGTAGAGTCAGAACCACATGCTTCTGCCTCTGGAGTACAAACATCAGCTGCAGGTACTGGCTCAGGATCCGTGCCCGGGACAGCTGTGGGGTCGCTGGCAGACTCCTCCCTGGCCTCTGAAGGAGCCCCCTCCCCCGAAGGCCCCTCCAAGGGATCCTCCCCCAGCTGGGAGTCTAAGTCTAAATTGGAGTCCAAGTCTGAATCGGCAGCATGCTCAGCCTGGCTCATGACATGGGGTTGTGCTGTCAAGTTGAAAGGGACAGTTATTGAAGCAAGGGCTTCAACTGCAAGGGCAGTTGAAGTGCAACAGTACAGCTTTGCAAAGAACTATAGCCAGTCTTTTAGAAAGGAGGAGTGCATCCAAAACTTTTTTGGGCCTAGTACAAGATGTTGAATGTCTTTTCCAGCTGCAGTTTTAGAGTCTCTAAATTTCCACAAATGGTAGTGGCAATGCACAATATCATAGACCTACCAGCTATTTTACAAGTGATACCTTATTGGCCAGTCAACAGATGGCAGGCTCAGGCTAATGCATAGAGCTCAGCTGTTTGAGCTCCCCTATTTGCCAGGAAGGGATGCCAATTCTGTGAGTTCCCATTCAATGGTACCAACATACCTGGTAACACACTTATCTTCCAAATAATAAGAGCTATAATTTGTAAAAAGGATAAGATCCGGGTCGTCCAAGTGTTCATCATGAAGATCCTCTCTTACCTGGAGGACGGTGTCCAACAATTCCAGGTGATTGTGGGAGTTGTCAGGGGCTGGCAGGGCTGGAGTAGGAGGCTTGAACTTGAATCTTAACAGATTCAGCAGATAATAAAAGTCCAACATTAGTATTAGAAGTTCCTCATAGGGACTCAGGAAAATCTTGGGGGGTCTGGAAGAAAGCAAGAACCATGAGATTCAGGTGAAGGGAAGGGTTCCCAAGGGAGTGTAATGAACAAACCCACCTTCTCAAGAGTGCAGGTTAGGCTAGCCTCAAGTTTACAAAATAAATCATGTCCCATTAGGAAACAAGGGGCTTTGAAGTACACTAGGGCCCTTTCTGCACGCGGTTATTAAGGCAGGCCAATGCATCTTGCCACGGAGGTCTTCTGAATGTTGGAGCTGACTAGGTTCAGTTTATTTACCTTCATTCCTCACGTAATTCTGACTAAATGTGCCCCCATGTGGTGGTAAAGTGTGCTATTTGAAAACCGGAAGAAATCAGTTTTCCAATTTTCCGGATCAATCTGATTTGTACTTTCACAGTGGTGCAGACATGTACATTCCCACCAATGTGAGTTGGTGGTCAGGGGAGGGCTCATGGGAGGGGCCAGGGGGTAGTATGGACTTTCTCATGTACACATGTACGCACGTATGCACGTACGCAATGATGTACTAAACCATACACACACAAAAAATGCACCACAGCCAATGGGGTGAGGGGAGGGGAGTAGTGTGAGTGGCCACGGCAGAGGCAGTGTGGATTCATGAACTCACACTCCTCCGAATCAGAATGGAACATACACAGTAGCTGTGCAGAAGGAAAAGAGGGAAAGTCTGCCTGGTTTAGAGCCCAGAAAATCCGGTAAGAAACGGCACAGACCGATTCACCAGCCTCGTGAGGAAAGGGCCTAGGAATGGGTGATATAAAGATTGGGTTTGGAAGGTGATATGGAGAGAGACAGTAAAAGGTAATTTGACTGTATTACCACTAACACTTACTGATGAGTTTCATCAGATCTCCACCGGGAGCAGCATAGGTTAACAATGAAAAAGTAGCACTGGTATCTGGAAGCAAAGAATACAAACAACCCTTAGCAGGGAGAGAAACTGGTGGTTCTTTAGTTTTAAATAACAATTCAGCAAGAGACATTCGAGTAAGCCATCCAGACTTAAAATTGCATTTGTTCCCTAGGGTATCATCATTCTTGTATTTTGATGGTCAGGTGGGGCCGTCAGGAACGAGATCCTCTGTACTGTTGATCATCCTGAAAGAAAATTAAATGGCCTCTTTTTTTGGTTTGTAATTAAAGTATGTACAAAAATACACTCCATTGCTTTCTTAACACATTGAAAACCTGTGAGGAAATGCTCTGTATGCATTAAATCAGGAATGAGGGTCATACAACTCTGTAGAAGTTGCAGAACTCCAATTCCCAGCATTCCTTATCCTGCACTAAATAATATTAGAAATCTCTCCTTATAAGACTGTGTGGCAAACTGGCAATGATCATAATTTACTATAGCTTTTTAAGGAGACATGCTTGCAACCTCAACCTAGCAGGAAACAGCAAAGGCAGTTATAAAGATAGACAGCCATTGTGTGCGAGCATCGTACATGGAATTTTGAGTTGTTGCATTCAGACAGGCAGAGGAGCAAATAATACAGAACACGTCAGACTAGATAATGTCAGTTTAAGGGTGATACTATATACATCTGTAATAAATTACACTTAGTTTCCCCATTTTGTTCTATCAGAGAAAGAAAGCTTTGTTGTGTGACTTCTTTTTTTAAAAAAATCAAGATTTTATATTTAAAATCTTTGCTCATAAAGTGGAACAAAGGTCATACCACTGAAATGATGCAATGAGCACAGTCATGTACCATATTTGATTATGTGTAAGGTTTTATGGCTTCTAGCTTGCAGCTAACTGTGAAAGAGAAACAAAAGGAGCAAATCTGAATCTATGAATTACTAGGTGTAGGGAACCTTGTTTAACCATTTTTGACATGGCTGTAAGACTTGGCACTTATAGAAAGATCCACCACTCAGCTTTTGCAAAAAAAGGAAATTAATAGAAAAGGTCCCTTTAAAATTCAAAGTGTGACAACATGCTTGTGATCAACAATAGCTAACTTGAAATTCTTTAAGATAAACCAGTTCCCTTAATTCCAATGACAGCTATATTGGCTTAAGCCTGGATGTTTTAATTTAAAATTACAAAGCTTAAAGTTCAAAGGGAAAAGTAAGAAGGTCACAGAATACTTTTAATGTGAAAACTTTTTTTTTCTTTTTCAACAAATAACTTGTTAATTATGGCTAAAATGGCAGATGAGCTGTTCATTGTTTGGGCTAGGCTTTAACTTGAATTAAATCCAAGCACAACAGCAAGCTTGATTCTTGATTAGGAAAGCAGAATAAAACATACATCAGCAAGATTAGTATTTTACTTAAGACTGACTACTTGTTATTTCTTATCTAACTCTTCCGTCAGCTGTCTGTATGACCACAACAGTGTGTAACTACCAAAATGTACACAAAGAAGGCTATTACTAATATAACAAATCATGTTACTGATGTAACATGTATACTCCAGATTTCAGTAATAATATTTTCATACAGTATAGAACACAGTTTAGTTAAACAGAATGTCAAGAACAGCAGATGATCATTCTTTTTGTTAATTACATTAGTAAGAGCACAATTGGGAATCTTCTAACATCCCTCATGTGTATTTTTTAAGCCAACAGTGGAATATGGTGTGAAACGGCCTACTCACTCTACTTGTGCAATGCTCCTGATGGCACAACAAAGCTTCTGTTCTGGGAATACAACCATTGTGCAACAGGAGCATAAATCTTTCACCAGAAGCTCTGACTAGTTTACTTCCCAGAGTCATCATTTCTGCCATTCTAGGACCTTTCCAAGGTCTCTGTTTTGCAGCTTCCTGGTTTCAACACATCACAGTTTCTCTTTAGGATAGCTCCAGCAGGAAACATAAAGAAAACTGTTTTCTTTTTCTTTTCTTTTCTTTTTTTGCCCATTAACCTATGCTGTCTGCATGATTTGCCTACACATTGGAGATCCTGCCATTTCATCTGCTTTCTGTAACATATTAATACTCCTTCACTCCCTTTTAAAACTCATCTGTGGGTGGGAGTCCAATTGTTTTGTTACTGCTGGCAAAATTTCTATGAGGTCTGTGAAGTGTTGGTTGTTATCTTTAAACCCCTACATGGTTTTGGTCCAAGTTACCTGCAGGAGCATCTCCATACAATCCGCCTGTACACTCAGGTCCTCTGGGGGCCATTTACTTAAACCATCGAGGACTAGACCGTCTCGTCCGCCACCCCTAGACTGTGGAATGACCTGCCGGGAGAGATTGGACAGCAAAATATACTGTCTGAATTTTAAAAAGTGCTAAAGACTTATCTCTTCCAGCAGGCCTACCCAGTCTATTTTTAATTATGATGTAATTTTAATTACAATATTAATTATGATATATTTCTATTTTGAACAGTTTTATGTTTTTAGTGTATTTTAGTGTGTGTTTAACTGCATTTTCACCTCTGTTGCCTTGAGGAGAGGAGGGTAACAAAAATATTATTATTATTATTATTATTATTATTATTATTATTATTATTATTATTATTATTATTATTTCCCTCCAGTCTTTCTTACCCCTCCTCTCAAAATAAATCAAGCTACCAAATATGTGAGGAAGTGACTCACTAGCTGAAATATTATTAATTAAATGGGAGTCAACATGTGTGCACATGCTCATAATCATTTTCCAAAATCTTTCAACTAGCCCTGTATGTGATTATGACCCACCAGATGAGCTAGCTTCTGCTGCCCTCTGGTGTTGTAAACCAACATTTTGAAAATTTGTTTCACTTTTGCAGCCTCTTAGCTTTCTCCTGGAGGCCTTAGAAGCCCAGCACCAACTCCTCTTTCTTCCTCATTTTAGAAATCCAGAAGCCCAGCATCAACCCCTATTTCTTCATGTTTTTAGAAATACAAACATTTTGCTTGGGTCTGGCATAATGCTGAGGCAAAAATGCCACCAACTTTCAAACCAGACTGCTAGTTCTTATGAAAATTATACTCTTTGAGCTAATTTGTCACAGTTAAGTTTACTTATTAGATTTATAGGAGCTAATTGATTTCCTAGCAGAAGGTTCCAGCTCTGCCCAGAATTAGCTGTCCCCTTCAACAATAAATGAAACAAAATCCCTCTCTCACATTTAACGTAGCTAGAAATGTCACAGGGCAGACTTATAATCTTATACCTTTGGGAATTCATGCTATGGCTGCTAATGATTGAATGTGATCCAAAAACCTGCCTTTTCACCTAGGCAGCTTCTCTGACAAAGGGTTTCCAAAGTGATGTAGATTGTGCTACTGGGAAATAATGGCCATTTCTGCACTACACTGTTATAGTGCTATGATTCCACTTTCAACATCCTATGGAATCTTGGAGTTTGCAGTTTAGGGAGAAGCATTTAGAATTCTCAGCCAGAGAGGTCTTTGGCCTCAGTAAACTACAAATCCCAGAATTCCAAAAGACGTTGAAAGTGGAATAATAGCACTATAACAGTGTAGTATGGAAACAGTCAATGTCTGCAGCACTCCTCCAGTGATGTAGCACCCTGAGAAAAACAGTTGCAGTTAAACTCTGTGAGTTCTCTCCATCTACCTGTTCTTGACATGCCTTGTAACTGGGAAAGTGTTGCAGACACCACTGCCACAATCTCAAAAACCCTTTGGCTAGGGCACTGCTTGTTTGAAAAATCAGGTTTTTGCAGGTGTGGCATCACCAGAAATTTCTATGACTATGAGCTCTGTTGTATAAGTTAAAGCTAACATTGTGAGATCTCTGGCCGTGTACCTGTTTCTCTCAAATTAAGCAGGCATAATGCCTTTAGAAAGAGTTGCTACTTCTGCTATTCCATCTATTTCTCACATAGAGAGACATGTTATAGCATTTTAAAATTTCTTACAATAACACAATCCATTTGTTTGAGTGGTTGTACCTTTTTAAAGCTTGCACAAGAAGTTGTCCAATATTACCATGCACAAGTGCTTCTCCTAATTGCACACAGCATAACCTCCAAGAGCTAAGTAAGACAACTATTGATTGACCCATGGGTACCTTGGGAAGCTCCCAGCTGGATGCTGGGACTACCCACCACACCATCATTGGGCTGCCTGACTCCATCTTCCTTCTTTGTGTTCACACTCCATCCTCCAATCCTTGGTCCTCAAGTATGCCAGTGGAGCTTTCCATTTGGGTGAAGTGAAACAGGATTTTGGTTTTTATCTCCACATTTCAAAGCAGACTGAATCCAAATTGTTCTCAGAAGGCTACTTTCTAAAGTACTGAATTGGGATACAAACTGAACGTGGATTTCTCTGGTCATCCCTAATATGGGGGAAATGAGAGCAGTACTGCCTTACACGATACCATTTATGCCCTGAAGAGGATAGCCAGGACTTAGTCACTGTGCCTCCATCATGGCTTATGGTAAGACCCACTGACTCAGTAGACTAGTTGCTAAATCAACTACATCAGTTGCTAAATTGGTGCTATTATTCCTCTTTCAACTCATATGGAATCCTGGGGTTTGCAGTTTAGAGAGGGGCATTTAGAATTCTCAGCCAGAGAGCTCTTTGACCTCAGTAAATTACAAACTACAAACTATTTCACAGGTGGAATAATAAGATAGAAGTGGAATAATAACACTTTAAAACTGTAGTGCAGAAAGGCCCTATGAAAGGCCATTTCCACACTAGACTGTTATAGTGCTATTATTCTACTTTCAACATCCTATGGAATCCTGGGGTTTGCAGTTTAGGGAGCAGCCTTTGAGCCCCTTCCCTAAACTGCAAACCCCAAGATTCCATAGGATGTTGAAAGTGGAATAATAGCACTATAACAGTCTAGTGTGGAAATGGCCAAAGTGAATAAACAGCTAAGTAGAAGACAAGGCCTCACACCTTGACTTTCTGTTGCCGCTAATAAGGACAACAGATCCTGCAACTTCTGCTTTCCTAGAGACAGACTATCAAGCCTTTTCACACATTTTGTGTAATTGAATAGCAAGTTTAAAACATGCATAATTTGTTGTTTACTGCTAGCTTTGCATTTTTGAATCTATATAAACTGGTTGAGATCCTGCATCACCACCGTAACTACAAGAATGGAGCTCCACCACTATAGTTACCATTGATAATGTTCCCCCAAGCTACATTTGTTGTCTGGCAGTGCCACAACCAAAGCATTTACAAACAACTGGAGATGTGGGCCACTAGGAAATTATGTTGCTATGCCTTGAGAATGGGCAGCTGTAGAGACTCCTCAAGGTTCTGCCACAAATGCTTGTCCCTAGTTATCCTGTGAATGGAAGTGTGTTATGGACACCTGATCTGCTGTGCCTCAGAAATGCTTTGACTGGAGCTCTGCCAAGCTGCAAACATAGGTCTGAGGAGTCATGTTCAATCATTCATGACCATAAATGTGAATCCCCAGCAGTTATAATATTGTTAAGTCCACCTTATGATATTGTACTGAACATAAGTCATCAAATGCCCAGGGCAGTAGGCTGGGGTGGAGGAGTGGTTGAGTAGTCAGTCCAGTCCAGGTCAGTCATGGGTCATCTAAGCAAGATGCATAGAGAAGCATGGGGTAGTCTTAAGCTAATCCAACAGTTTTATCAGATGTCCAAGTACATGATCCAGCAAAGAATAAGCAGAACAATCCACAGTGGAGTCAGTCCAAGGTCAAAACAAAACAAAAACACAATAATGCTAAGCAACCAGATTAGACGGTTGTCAGCACTAAGACAGGGAGGTAACCCTCATGATATTTACGAACAGCTCCTTCAGGATCAATAAGTGTCTCATCATTGCTAATTGGGTCAGTATTTATTACTTAAATGGATCTGAGTTTTTCCCTCCATCTCTCAGTGAAGGAAGCATGCATGTCATCTTCAGCATCTGAAGCCTCTACCATGTTTTTTGTTTTGTTTTGTTTTGTTTTTTGAGCAATTAGGACCCTCCTCAGCCCTTAACCCTCAGACTCAAAAGAAAGCTACAGCCACCTGGGAATCTCTGTTCTCCTGCTCATCATCATCTGAGTCCTTCCAGGAGTGAGCTATGATATGTTGTAACTGCTGAACACGATGCCATCCTTGGTGTCTAGTGAAAAAAGAAGCTGGACCTGTCAGTGTTATGTTAACTGACAGTGTGGGTCTACCAATACATCTATAACAAAGATGGCTGGAATTGTATATCAACTGCTGTGTAAAGTATACTTAAATAAGTTGAGTATCCTTAACTAAGCAACTTCTTCTGGCCTGATCACCCCCAAAACTTGATGGAAACATCACTGAACTCTGTTCTAATCATGAGCCAAATGGACCTCCTTCTCACCATACACTATGCATACCCAGTCAAGTGGGTTGTAGGGGGAGTTATGATTAACGCAATGTTGTCAAAATAATTACTTAAGTAGAAATCATGACTGTGAAACATTTACAGAAGAGTAAATCTAGGTAGTTTTTTCATATTCACTATCACTACTTAATCCTCATTAATCACACTTAATCCCACAATTTACAGGGCATCAGCTGCATGGGGAGAAGGAAGTTAATTCTATTAGTGATCAAGGTACAATTGAATAATGTTTCCACCAGGCTTGGGGAGGGACTAGGCCAGAAAATGTTACTTGATTTACTTAACTAAGTAGCTGATACTGAATTCTAGCAACTAAACTTTAATTTTATCCAAGAACTTCTATCTGTTTAAAGCCCAAAAAGGGTGTTTTGTTTTGTTCTGTTCTATTTTGCAACAGTCCTCCTTTTCAATAAACACCAGGGCTGGTGTCCTGGTTCTGGGCAATTAAATTTTAGTAGGGATGGAAAGAATATTTGCCATTATTTGTATCCTGGCTGAAAATGGGTTTTGCAACATTCAGGAACACCAATCAGAAGCATAACAAAGAGATGAGAATTTCACACAATTTTCTCCTAGTATTTACACATCCTGAAATGTTGGAGAAATTATTCTACAGAATTACCCCTTTTGGTGCAAAAAGTTTATTTCTGCAGAAAAGCCCATAATTTTTACTTAAAGGTATTATTTTGTGCAAAAAATGTAGCAAAGTCTGCAGTTTCTTTTTCTATATTCTTTTACTATAAGTTTTTAAAAATACAAAATACAAAAAATAAAGCAAAAGAAGAAATAAAAGTAAGATAAAAAAGAAAGATAGACAGAAAGAAAAGCAGCTTCTGACTTTTCTTTAATTGGTTATACATACATATGACTTAATCGGACTTCTCTCTTTAAAGTTACATTGTTCACTACTTCCAATAACCAAATCTTACTAATTTTCAAACCCAAAAGTTAGCAAATTTTTTCTTTTTTTCTTTTTTTACTTTCCATGTTTTTGAAAAAAATATACAAGGGGTTTCCAATCTTTTAGAAGAGAGACAGTGTGATATATTAATTTGAGTACTGGACTACACCCCTGGAGATCATGATTCAATTCCCTGCTCAGCCATGGAAACCAACTTGGTGACCTTGGGTGCATCACACACTCTCAGGCCCAGTAAAACCTGTGATAGGTTTGCCTTAGCATCACCATAAGTCAGAAACAACTTGAAGGCACACAACACTTCTTTAAGAAATCTCTCCAACAACTTTTTTCTAATCTTTCCAGATAATTTGTCCATCTCTGATAGATCAGTCAATTTCAACAACCATTCCTCCATAGTAGGTAATATTGAGTTCTCCTTTCTTTGTGTATACAACGCTCTTGCTGCAACGGTCATATATTGAAGTAGATTCCTATGGCCTTTTTCCAACTATTCATCCATAAGTCCCAAAAGAAGAAGTCCTGGTTTTAATTGAATGGTAACTTTTAAAATCCCCTGCATCAAAACATGTATTTGAACCCAGAACCTTTTTAGCCTTTTCACATATCCACCACATATAGTAAAATGTCGTTTCCTGTTTTCATATTTCCAACATACATTCAAAACATCCCTCTACATTTTAGCCAATTTCACTGGTTTCACATACCAACAATACATCATTTTATAAAAAAAAATCTCCTTAAGATCATAATGTAAATTTCAACCACTTTGACCATTTCTTTTCCCATTGTTCCATCTGTATATTATATCCAAAATGCTTAGCTTATTTTATCATGCAATCTTTCATTTATCTTCCATATCAAATTTTAAGAAAAGTTTATACATTTCATCAATCACATGTTCATTATCTGTGCACAGTTGCAATTCAAATTTTGCTGTTACGTTTTCAAGGTCATTACTTTTTGTCCAATTTAAATCTTTCAAACAACTGTCGATAGGAAAACCATTGAAAACTATATCCTCCTCCAAGTAACTGCTCCTTTAATTTAATTTTATATTTTCCTTGGTAATTCTTCAAGAGATTTCATAAGTTAATCAGTTTTGTCTATTGTTTCTCTTCTTCTGGAATGAGCTTCTTGTATTGAGACCCATAAAGGCATTTTTGAGCACAACCTGTATTCATATCTATTTCATATTCCATATCCATGTCTCGCAAAATGATTATTAAAAGCTACTTTTACCTTCACTTCATTTTACTATAAATATCCATGCCCTTCCAATTCTAATAATCTTTTATTTCTCAGCACCATCCATTGTTTTGACCAAACCAAACAACAAGCTACAAAATACAGCTTCTGAATCAGACAGAACCAATCCTTCTCTTTCCTTTGAATCTTGTACTTATATTTGATTCTTATATTTGAATCTGTTTTTTTCCCTTGCCATATGAACTTAGATACATCCTTCTACAACTGTTTAAATGGTCCATCAGTTGTCAAAACATCATTCTGGGCAAGAAGTTCATTTTTATGACAGAAATTCTGCTCAACAGTGACAAATTTAATTTCTCCCTTCTTAGCATATCCTTCTTAATTTCATTTTGTATCCTAACATAAATTGTTTTGAAACAGCAAACAGTTCATATTTGTCATAACAGTACTCAAATATTTAATCTTCTTCTGAAGATTAAATAAAACCTGTTTTATCCATAACTTCTGCTTCATCATTTTATCCATAACTTCTGCTTCATCTTCCATTTTCATATTTTTAGTCAATGGCCCTTTTTGCATGCTTTTTTTTTGCGCGAGAGCCCCTTGAGCCTCGCGGGAGTGGGAGCGTCGCTCCGTACGACGCACTCCCACTCGCGCGACGCTCATGAGGCTCAAGTGGGGCGAGCGCGCATTTTTTTTATTTTTGGCTCTAAACCAAAAATAACGCGCGCTCGCACAATGCTCGCGGTGGCCTCATGCACTTACCTGCGTGCGGTGCATCATCCCAGGTGAGCATGTTGTGCTTCCTGCCCCAGTGCAGCCTACAGCTCCCAGACTGCACTGCGGAAGGAAGGAAGGAAGGAAGGGGCGTGAGAGCGACAGTCGTGCTACCAGGAAGTGACCTGCGGTACGAAGGAGCGGGGAAGCAGCAGCATTTCGAATGAGGCTTCTCGCGCGAGCCACCCTCCCCCGTTGCACAAACGGGTAAGATGCGAAAAGGGACAATGTCTTTGTCTTTTGGTTATCAATTTTAAAATAAACTAACTTGCCAATTCTTTTAATTTTCCTATTAACTCTTCTACCTTCTCTAGAGCATTTTCCAAAACTATCAGCAAATCATCAGAGAATGTTCAACTTGTGTATTTCTTTTTAAATCCTTATTTCCAAAATTCTCTCATCTTGTCTTATGTCTCTATTCAAAACTTCAAGAACCAAAATAAAGGAAAGTGGGGACAACAGACACTCTTGTTTTGTATCTTTTTGAACTCCACAATGTTTTGTTAAATCTCCATTGACTGTTATTTGTGTTTTTTGGTAAAGTACAGATAGATCTAACCCATTTAATCAAATTATTTTCAAAATTCATCTCGTATAAAGCTCCTAAAGTTGCTGGGTTATGGTATGAAAAAGCCTTTGGTAATAGGTCAGATTTACATATCCTGGTAGCCAAAGTCGTAAAAACCCTGGCCATATCTATTCTCAAGAAAGATCTATGTCTTTCAGAAAAATAAGTATATTCTTTATCATCACCATGTAGACTTTATAACTCTATGTATCAACTAACTTCAAATTGTCCATTAAATCAAAAAAGACTTATGGTAACTTGGCTTGTGAGATACTAATCCCATTCCAATATCACATAATGTACCAATTCTCATACTGTATTTCTTGCATACAAATTATGTCCCATTTAAGATGTGTGGTTTTTTTTCAAAAAAATTTCTTTTGTGGAGCATTAGCTTTACTTATATTCCACATAAGACATATGTAATCAAGCAGATTACTTAGAAACTTCCACCTCTGCAGTAGCCAATGTAGAAGAATCCTTTTCGTCTCTCAATTGCATCTGATCTTTTTGGTCTTAATTTGTTGTTTTATCTATCCCCCCTTAGTCTTGCATTTCTTCCAGCTCACCTTTGAATTTTTCTTTTTTCCATTGTTTTTAATGAAAAAATAAAGTAATTTGAGAAGAACTTGAACAAATTAAACTTGAACAGAGTTAGTTTTGATCAGCTAATGTCTTCTAGTAAAAATCTTGAAATGTTAAAGAAAAAGGAATACTTTCTGATACTGCAATTAGTACATTATTATAAAACAAAAACAAAAAGAAAAGAAAAGAAAATCAAACAAAACATATGCATATATGATACAAAATTATTTCCATTAGTTAGAACTCTACCTCTTCTTGAAAAATAACATAGATTTACTACTTATCACTTAAACTTTCTCTCCTTATATAACCTCTTTCTGTGTTTTCTCTGTGCTAATTGATATTGTTCCTCCTATATGTCCATATATACTCATGATATATAGATATACATATACACAGGCAAACATACATCATTATGTGCACATAGACTAACCTTTTTACAAGAATATCTGTGTCCAATCAAAATGGTGATGTCTATAAAAACCATCACAAGTCCCATGCTTGTTTGTAAGTTCATTTGTTCTTTAATCTGTCTAAAATGTGTTCAAGCTTGTTTAGTTTATTTGATTTATTTTATTCAATAATTGAGTTACCCTATTTTTTACAGAGAAATATCGTAATTGCGTCCCATTCCTTCAATATTTTATCAGATTTCCCCTTAATTTTACAAGTAAGCTGATCATTTTCTTTCATATCCAATATTTTAATCATCCATTGCTCTAAAGTGGGGATTTCACTAGTTTTCTAACATTTAGCTATTAATATTCTAGTGACAGTAACGAGATATAATAAAACTCTCCAGTATTTCTTTGAGATTTTTGAGTCTATATTTTGAACCATATTTAATAAATAGATTTCTGGTATGAGGGGTATTTGGGTTTCAAATATTTCCGTCAAAGCTTTACTCAGCTGTTCCCAGAATTTTTTAATTTTTTGGCAACTCCACCACTTGTGTATGAAAGTTCTGATTTTCTCTTGACGTTTCCAACATTTATTTTGGTGTGTATTATACATTTTATCCAATTTGACTGGTGTTAGATACCATTTGTAGAACATCTTTTCTTTAAGATCTCGGAATAGTGTAAATCTGTGGGTTAATTTCCATGATGTTTCCCAATGTTCTAGTTGAATTGTGTGACCTAGGCTGTTAGCTCAGGATATCATGGTGTCTTTGATCGTTTCCTCTTCCAATTTATAATTTAATAAGAAATTATAGAATTTTAATATAACGTGGTTTGACTGACCAAGTATAATCTTCTCTAACTTATTAGGTGTTTGCTTCAAATTGAATCCTTCTAGCTTTAAATCTATTTCATGTCTCTTATGAAGTTGCCTATATGGAAACCATGAAAGCTTAAAACCCATTTGCTCCAGTTTTTCTCTTGTTCTTAACTGTGGGGTAAGTGATTCTAGTACTAGTTCTAGTTCTAGGAGGTCTTTATACATCAAGCATTTTTCTTGAATATCAAGCCATCTGCCAAAAAAAGCTTCCTGGAGTAATATTTAAGCTGGCATTTCATTGTAAGTTTTTTTCTTTATTTGTATCCAGATTCTCAATAAAGATCCTCTTATAAAGTGATTTGTAAACTCCTTATCTACTTTCACCTTATTGTACCAAAGATAGCCATGCCAGCCCATTCTGTTATCAGCTTCTTCTAGCTCTAATATTCTTCCATTTTGTAACCTGATCCAATCTGATATCCAAGCTAAGCCACACAGATAATAGTATAGTTTAAGATCTGGTAAACTACATCCGCCTTTTTCTTTTTGATCTATTACATTTTTCCAATTTATCCTTGGTTTTTTCCCTTCCCAAATAAACCTTGAAAGGTCTTTTTGCCATTCTTGAAATGGTTTGTCATTTTTTATTATTGGTAAATTTTGAAAAAGAAAGATCATTTTAGGAAGGATGTTCATTTTCACTGTCGCGATTCTTCCGAAAAGAATAGATGTAATTTATTCCATTTTTCTAAATCTTTCTTTATTTCTGTCCACATTCTTACATAATTATTGTTGAAAAGCTCTGTGTTTTGCCTTGTGACCCAAATACCTAAGTATTTTAGTTTCTTTTGAATCTGAAAGTTGGATTTTTTAATAATTTGTTCTTCTTTCTTGGGGTGCATGTTTTTTGTTAAAATTCCAGTTTTCTCTTTATTTATTTTAAATCCCGCACTTTCACCAAATTCATAAATGATCTTTAGAAGCTTGTCTATACTCTCAAGTGGTTGGTGCAGAAAGATTACCAGGTCATCGGCATAAGCTTGCAATTTTCAAAAAATCTCCTAGCTTTCTGTATAGAATTCACTTGAAAGCTTTGTTATTTAAAAGTAAAAATCACTCCTTCCTACTTATCGCATCTAAATGAGACTTTTTTCTGTTTCAGTCTACCTATCAGGAAGTCATAATCTTTTATCTTATGCAAAATTCTAACATGAATCTTTTTAACATATCAATATCACATCTTTGCCATCTATCTTCAATCTGTGATTGAACTGCTTTTGCAAAATTTCATATCTGTTTTTTAAAAGAAAATAAATAAATAATTACACCTCTTGCAAGTCAAGAATTAACTCTGTAGATTCAGTCAATCTCAAATTCCATTTCATCTTGTTCTTTTTCCAGATAAATAAATAAATAGATATAATAATAATAAAAAGCCAATATCCTCAATAGATTCCTCCAAAATCAACATCTGTCTTAGACAGTATTCTTTTCCTCTGAGTGTCAAGTTATTCAAGTCTTTCTGCAAATCTCTGTTTATAATTTCAGTTTTTTCTACCAAAGTTTACACTTGGTCATTAATTTGCAGCCAATCTCTTGTCAACTGTCCCTGAGATTCCTTAATTCCTTTAAGCTCTCATCTAAATTCTTGTTTCAGTTCTTACATATCATGTCTCATCAGTCGCAGGTGCATTTTTCCACAAAGTAATTTTCCAAAGCATTATGAGAAATCCAAATACTGGGGGGGGGGCTGCAAAGAAATATTCATTTTCTGCTGCAGCTGGGGAAAAAACACAGAAATGACTCAACCCCACTTCTGAAAAAGAGCTAGTTAATGGTTTACATCACTAAGGACCTTTCCACATGATGACACTCTTTCACATCATTGTGCTGCAAATCTGGGCCTGGAAAGGAGTGCATCAGCAACACTCCCCTCCACACCTGCTCACTCCCTGCAGAATAACCCTGCCCCTTCCTTCTGCAGCATGGCTGGGCATTTGCCATTTCTGCGCTGGGGTAGGAAGCATTGCAACCACGCTGCCATGGCTTCCACACAACAGTAAGTACAGGAATACCTAACAATGGGAGGTGTAAAGTGGATTGGTTTCATTTTTAAGATACTGCGCAAAAGTGATGCTTCATGACAGGATGGCAGTGGGATGGCAACAATATTGTGCAGAAGCACAACCTGCTGACACTCCTATCCCATTGCAGAAGCAGCTCAGTGATGTCATGCAGAATTGGCCTCAATCCCTAGCAGTAAGGTCAAGCAGACCAAAGTCAGCAGCATTAAAGCCTTAGACTGTCAAAAGAAATATCAAGTGGAGAGTCTCCAAGGTTAGGAACCAAGAAACAAAGCCAACTTCATAACAAAATTCCACCAAAGTATGAAGAAAAGCAACCATGGGTGAATCCAGAGCCAAACCTTGATAGTCTAGAGTTGAATGCCACCAAAGCAAAACATGTCAGGAGTACAGGGATGCTACTAGTGCCTTACCCAGGCTCAGCTGCACATTACCTGAGGCTTCTAATCACAGCTTTTCCCATAAGCAATCATTTATTCCCAAGAAATCATCTACTGAAGTTCTTTCTTACCTCCACATGTGTTGATGTCTCAGAGACTTGGAAGTAGTTCTGACTACATTGTGGAGATCTCCTTGTCTTTAGAAAGTGGTTGATCTGCCATCAGTACTAAGGGCTCATGTTACTCCTGGATCCAGGGCATTCCAATTTCTATGAAGGCCTGCTAGTTGGGAGCTGTGGGTTCTTGTTAAAAGACTCTTACAGTAAGACATTATATAAAATATATAGTCAAATCATAAAAAAATAGTGAAGATTCCTTCCCACTTCCCACATTTTTTTCTGTTGTCCTTGACTTTCTTATCATATATTAGAAGAAGTTTGTCAATCCATGCTCCAAGGGTCAGTGTCCATTTCCTTGGAATAATGCTAGTGATGGAGTGAGCAAATTCCAAGAAACATTCCAAGAAGTATCAGTGGTAAAGTTAATTTGCTTAGTGACTTTACAGGTGTTGTTTGTTGTTGTGTGCCTTCAAGATGTTTCTGACTTATGACAACCCTAAGGTGAGCCCATTATGAGTCTTTCTTGGCAAGATTTGTTTAGAAGAGTTTTGTCTTTGCCTTTCTCTGAGCTGAGAGTGTGGCTTGCCCAAGGTCACCAAGTGGGTTTCCATAGCCAAATGGGGATTAGAACCCCAGTCTCCAAAATCACAGTCCAGTGCTCAAACCGCTACACCACCCTAGCACTTAATCAAGAGATCTCGGAAGAGAAATCTAGAGTTAGCACACCTCTTGTTGCCCTGCTCTATGAGCAAAGATGAACTTGCCTACAACTGTTTGTGATCCCTGCCAGTGCTGCCTGTCTTTCCCATGAGACTGAACTTTTGATGAAGAGGAAAGTGGAGATGATGGGCTCTCTCAGAGACTATCCAGAGCATATTTTCCTACCTGGAGTTCAAGTAAGACTACCATTTGCATCATATTCACCAGGCAAGCCATTTTGCTCACTAGAAATTATGCTAACAGTTTTACTTTCTCACCACCATTTCTGAAACTAATTTTCCCAATCCCTTCAACAGAAAGAAAATGTATTCTGCCAGTACTCTAGGAAGGATAAAACTACCTCTGATATTGATTCTTCTTTAAAAAAAAAAAAAATGATATTGTTGAGGCTGGGAAACAGCAGAAATGGACATTCTGTGAGTTGCAAACTCTCAGACCAAATATTTGCATGTGTACAACTTCTTTCAAGGTGCAGAATTGGTGCCCGTGGAATTATAAGTCCATGGCCTTACAACAACAACAACAAAATCGCAAACCCCCTGAAGCATCACAACTGTAGAGTGAGTAAGCCTCACTTTCATTATATCAATAGAAATGTGAATGAACTGAATTTTTGTTGTCTTAACAAGAATCACAGGGGTAGATTGGATGAATACTGTAGATTTTTTTTTCAGTGTTGTGCACAAATCTAGTGATTAATTAAATATTTCTCTTCATGCATGGTTCCAAAGTGGAAATGTGCATGTAGTCCAGCGGTGACAGGCATAATATTCAGATTTTATCTTTCATTAAGTGTTGAAATTGAAAGATAAGGAGTAGTATCATCATTAAAACAGTAATTGAGAGCTCAACCAATACAGATTGTACATCTCATTCAAAGGCAGTTGTAAATCATGGCATCTGATTTCAAGGTAATTGTTAATCAATCATGCCAATGAGCTCACACATTCAGGGAACCTATATTTTCAATATACTTCCTAGAAAAATAAGAGATCTTGTGAGACATTATCACTTCTGAGCCATTTTTTTTTCTTGAGAACACAAGGCTTGCAATTCAGGAAGCATGTGACTGGTGGATTATAGGTAAGAAACACAGAATCATCATCATCATCCTTATCACCATCATCTTTATTTTGATCAACCAAAATGCCAAGAAGAATTATAGTTTAGATTGGTGCTACTCAAAGAGATGGTGTGTGGATTATTGCCAGTCCTCAAGCCATCAGTTATCAGTTGATGTCAAGTTTCAAGAAAAGAAAGTTGTAGCTAATGGGCACAAATATGTACTCTGAAACATTAGATTTTTTTAAAAAAATGCCAGTCCCTCACATTACGTACCCTGGAAAGTACAAGTTTAGGTTCACTCTCCACATGATTTTTTTTCCCTTGATGGATGCTATAGGATAGTAGATGCTACTGTTCAGAGAAAAAGTCATAAAGCCTCAGACTACTTCTAAGAGTCTGCAGAAACTCAGATGTACCTCTTGCCTAACCATAATTCTTGAGCTATTTTCTATAACGCTGCTTATTTTACTCATGCTCAGAATCATCTTTTGCTACAGAGAAACAGGATGCAAAAGAGGAAAGTCACTGCCACTCTAAAGTTTACCAAAAACTCTGTGACAGTGAAAATGGTTTTACAGACAGCCCACATCCCTTTAATTCCAAACCACTATCATTATGTCTAGATGTAAATAGGTCACGAGTGTGCCCTGAAGAATGTGCTAGGCTTAGGAAAAGAATCCCTGCATACTATATTTAATAGTTGTGTCCCTTTCATTCCTCACTGAAAGCCACTTCTGCAGCCCCTCAATTCTGCACCCTATCACCACCCACTCTTGCCAGTTTTTCTTCACTTGCTTACCAGGAACATGAACAGCAATAGTAAAGCAGAAGGGAAATAAAAGAAGAGAAACCCAGATAATACTTCTACAGTACAATCCTATATCAGTCTGCTCAGAAGTGAGCTTCGCAAAGTTCATTGGGGTTTTACACAAAGTAGGTGTATACAGGATTTCAGTGACAGAAAGAATGCCAAGAATCAGACATCTGCAGTGCTATAGATCTATAAGTCAACAAGGAGGCTGTGATTTAAATATGCTGAAGGAACTGGCAAAGCCATCTCTGAGTATTCCTTGCCTAGGAAAACCCTGTGGAATTCACGAGGTCACCGTAACTTAAAAGGCAACTTGAAGGCATATATACATACACAATGTTGATGAAAAAAAATCAGTCTTATGATGTGTGCATTTAGCACAAGCATAATGTAAATGCAAAATGATGAACACATTAACAGAAAGCAGACAAATTCAGTTCAATCACCACGTTCATTTGCAAAAAAACAAATATGAAAATTTGCAATGCCAGCGAGTTAGCAAGGATGAATAAAAAGAAGTTGACAAACATGTAAGCTTTCCAGATATTACCACTTCAAACTGGATGTAACTTCTTGATAAACTACCAAAATATACATATCCAGGAAAAGTGAGATTGATAAATTTAACACCATTGGAAATAATCACACGCTGATTCTATGCACTCATTGATCACACATTGAGTAATATGGTAAGTAGCTGGAATGTTTTACTCAATTTCTTCAGACAAAATGTCTCAAAATGTAATTGAAGAGCAAGCAAATACATCTTCAATGTCCAGGAATAACATGCAACGTTTTAAAAACATTTTTTAAAAAAATTTAAAAATTTTTTAAAAATTTAAAAACCATACCAATGTAGTGAATTCCACAGATTTCCAAATTAAGTTACTATGTGAGTGTGGGGTTCTTACCTTTAAAAATGTTTTAAAATTCAAACAAGAGGATATCTTCCAAGACAAATATACCAAAACGAAAACAAAAATTAAGGGTGGATTTACCTCGCAAAGTAAATTCAAAGGCCTGCAGAAGCCTTTGGATTAACCTGTAATTGTGTTAAAAAAAAAAAAACCTAAATGAAATCTAAGAATGCATTAAAGAGCAACAAAACTTAATCAGAGAATCCACGCAACTTCCTCACATAGCAATGATGTATTTGTCCATTTATACTGATGGGAATAAATTCTATCTATCACAAGAACTTAAACACTGAAACCATGGGAATGATTACTTAGAACTTCCTCATTTTGTGACCAAAGTCTCCTGTTTTTCATAAAATAAAAAGCGTAAAGCAGTTCAGCTTGCTGAAATATGATGTTCTGTGCAGGAGGGAAGTCGCACATCTCTCTCGTTGTCTCTTCCATCGCTACTATCTCTAGTTATGCAGACCTTTGAAAATTTTTAAGTAAACACAACAAAATGGCAACTTTTTTGGACTAGAAGTGATACTGGGGGGATGAATGTAAGGCTCTACAATGTTATAATGTTGAAATATGTCTAAAGATGAGCAGCACACATTAAATTTTAAAAATTTCCAGGCCAATATTACCTCAGCCATGAGCTCAACTGTTGCCTAAAGCTAGCTAACTGTGAAATAACATTTTGCTGATAACATACTTTGAAAGAGTGGTGGGGAACCAACAGGGAGACAGAGGTGAGACAAAGGCCCTTTCCGCACATGGGAGAGGAACTGCGAAAAACGCTACTCACCGGACTTCTTCAGCGTCTTGGCGAGTCTGTCGGGATGAGGAGCAGTGCGAGCTCGTCACTCCGCACTGCTCCGGCGTCCAAAATGACGGCTTCCGGTTGGTGGAGGCTCTCCATCAACTGGAGAAGCTCGCCAGCCTAAAACCCGCCCCTGGCAGATCTTCAGGCACACACTTGTGCGCGCCTGCAAATCTGCACCGGAGCACGGGGACGGAGCGACATGGAGTTGTGTGCTCCGTGCTTTTTAAAAACCTCTACAAAGAGGTTTTTAAAAAGCACACTGCACGACCAGTTCTGGTCAGTCTGAACTGGACTGAGGTGCGGAACTACAAAAAGTAGTCTGCCCCAGTCCACTCTACGGTGCAGAAGACCTCCATCAGAGGTTGCTCTGCACTGTTTTAATAGCCCGGTGAGGAAAGAGCCAAAAAAGAGAGGGAGGGAGAGAAAGAGTTTGCATGAGATAACTATGCTGTCTGGCAGTGTTGCAAACACTGGCCTCTTTAAATGTCTGATCTACCAACCAGTGTCTACAGTCCTCTACAGATTACCCCTGAAGGGCTGTGGACTTTGACTGAAAAGGGAAAAACAATCTTTCCGTTTTACAACGCTGTTGTAAGGGAAGGGTATCCAACCTGTGCACCCCAGGTGTTAAATTACAACCTACTACACTAGCACTGCATAGATTCTCTTTTACCAAGGAAGGTTAAATGTATCCCTCTGGTTTTTGTAGCTAAAATCACTTCCATTTTATTATATGGTGCCCAAATCTGAGGTCATTCAAACAAAATTTCTGAGAAGTATTTTTGCAGTTTCATGCTGTGTCTTTAATGGAGCTTTACAACTAGAGGTGAGCCTACTCACTATCAAGGCTAGAATCTGGATTCCCACACACAAATACCTGCAATTACCTGTGGTCTCACACAAAATGTCTTGTTACAGATGCGATATATGAAGGCCAAATCGTTTATGAGACATTGTATATGGGACATAGAACTTCAAAATCATCATAATGTAGCTAGAAACATTCCAACTATAGGATACCATCCAAAATTTACAATCCCAGATAGATAGATAGATAGATAGATAGATAGATAGATAGATAGATAGATTTGGAATTTTTTTTTATTATAAGGGGAAAAAATACATAACAGAATAAAACAAAAACACCATGTGAATAACACAAATGCGAAAAAGAGAAAAATTACAACACAAATAATTTACATTACTATTTTTCTCCAGATCCTTTGTCATCATATACTTATTCAACATATTATATATCATATTGATTATATATTTTTATTTCATATATCTAAATGTCAGTCTCCTTGTACTCATTATTGCCATAATAATTTCATTCTTAAATCTATTCTTTTCAACTATATTTAACCTATTGCTAATACTATATATAATCCAATTATTAACCATAAACTCTAACCCTAAATATGAGCCCATTCCCAGAGCCAATTATATTTCAGCTTACTCTGCTTTCCAAAATTGTAATTCTTCTTGAAGAGGTGTGACACTTCCCTTTTTTATTAAAGCCTTTTCCACAAATATTTTCCATATTGCTTCAAAGTCATTCCCTTTTCATTATCCCTTTTTTAACCTTAATTCGACATGTTAACTTATCATTAATCACAATTTTCCACACTTCTTTATTCCAATCCTTTATTTGAAAGTCTTTTTAGTTTTCCATTTTCTCAATATAATTAGCTTTGCTGCAGTTAATAAATTTGTAATTAACTCCTTCACTGTCTGGGTACAATTAACCTTATCAAATATAGATAATAACACTATACTCGGACATATTTGTAAATCAATTCCTGTTATCTCTTTTATCTCTTTAAATACCATTTGCCAAAATTTCTGTACACCTTCACAATTCCACTGCATATAGATATATGTGACAATCTCTTGGCAACCCCTCCAACATAACCTTGAATGATTCTTGTCTATGTGATTTAACCTTACTGGTGTTAGGTACCATCTCCCAGATATCTTACTAACTTAATAGTCTCTAAATTAGATGCACATTTATTCTGGCTTGTTTAAACCCACTTCTATCAATTGTTTTGGATGGTAAATGTAAAAAAAAAGAGGAAGGAAGGGAAAAAGCATTCCTGCCCACTTGTTCATATGTTATTGTTCATGTGTTATTGTACTGCCCATTTCACCAGGATACTCTAATCACTAATTGAAGACTAATTAGACTAATTGCGCCAATGATACAAACATTTCCAGGTAGTACAGAAAGCTTTTACTTATCCCTTCCACTTGGGCATAAAGATTACCAAATTACAGAGATGGTTGCCAGGTTCCTTTTGTATGCTATTTTAGCTTGCAGACAAATAACAGAAGGGAAATCATAATACAGCAATCATTCATATATACTCATAAGAGGAAGTATCAGATATGAAATTTTAGTATTGAAATAGCAATAGCATTTATTTCTATACCGCCTATCAACTAGTGTTATCTAAGCGGTTTACAATGTATTTTAGCTAATTGCCCCCAACAAGCTGGGTACTCATTTTACTGACCTGCGAAAGGATGGAAGGCTGAGTCAACCTTGGAGCCTGGTAGGATCGAACTCACAACCTTGTGGTTGCAGTACTGGCATTTAACCACTGCGCCACCAGGGCTCTTTAATCCTCTTATTTCTTATTTTCCTCAGCTTTTATTTTCAGGGTATCAGATAGAAATGAACAGTATTCAGATCTGATGTAGCATTTTAACCATATTTGTATTCTTACTTCATTTTATATACTGGTTTTATAAGTTTGGTCTAGGACTATAAATAAATAATAACTTTACTGAGGGCCATAGGCATGGACTGTTGTTGTTGTGTGCCTTCATTTTCAACTTATGGTAACCCTAATGCAAACCTATCATGTTTTTTCCTCCCTGGGACTGAAAATGTGTGACATGCTCAAGGTCACCCAGTGGGTTTCTATCGCCTAGCAGGGAATCTAACTCTGGTCTCCAGTATGGTAGTCCAATGTTCAAACCACTACACCACACTGGGTCTTGGATATAGATTACTGTGGCCCAAATTAAACATGACATTAAATGTACATTTGCATCTACTGGAAAGCATGGTAAGAAACAGACTCAGAGCAGTGACTGAGAGGAAATTTAACCTGCTTTATTCCTGAAGGGAAGACCTTCCACTGCACCCCCTTTTACCTGCCCTATAGGTCCCCCAATAAAAAAAAGTAACAGAAACATAGAAAATCGTGTTCTTGGAAGGTTACAGGAAGTGTGAATCACCTTTAAATCACATTACATACACATGCCTTGTTTTTTTTTTCAGTGTAAAGGAGAGTGAAATTGAATTTAGAAGCCACTTCTTGATTCAGTGGGAGTGGATGGGAGGGGAGGCATTGACTTCTTTAAAGTTCCCCTCGGGTCCTAAGACATTGCCACCCAGTTTGTTTTTAGGCACTGCGTTGATGAAATAATCAACAAAACTAGCTACTTGCTCTAAAGAAAAAATAAGCACCTGCTGAGGTATTAAGCTGCAGCCTTCAGACAGGCTTTGCTTTTGCCTCTTCCATGGAAGTAACACGTCAGTTTCATCAAAGCCTTTACCATTTCTACCACTTCAGTACTAACCACACCAATCTCAAGTTCCAATCAAATTCTTCTATTACATCAGTTTACAACATCTACCAAACATCATTGAGGTTCTGAGCTGTCACAGCTTTTCACGCTTCTCTGATACTGCTGATTGCTTTCTATCTGCTGTAATTTTTCTGGAATATATTGATTTCACCGGTTATCATTTCCTTTGATAAATTGACTAAAGGTTCACATTACATGTTGTTGTTTTGTACCTTCAAGTCATGGTCAACTTATGGAGACCCTAAATCAGAAGATTTTCAGAAGATTTTCTGAGCTTGAGAGTGTGTGATGTGCTCAAGATCACCCAGTGGGTTTCCATGGCCAAGCGGGAAATCAAATTCTGGTCTCCAGGGTCACAGCACAATGCTCAAACAACTACACCACACTGGCTCTCTCACATTACGCAGCAAGTTTTAAATAGTATGTCATGGTCCATTATCTGTATCAGCAACATCAAGTTGATGGGGGATAGATCACTTCTAGAGGTATAAAGGTTTCAAGGATGACAAGGTAGGACTGATGGCCCAGGACTTTGCTCAGTAGCAAGAGAGCCTGGGTTTTCAAATAGGTTTTAAGCTGAGCAACAAGACAAAAATGCTTTAACATATCCATCTTTGAATCCATGCATTGTTACCTAGAACCATCAGTTGTATTTCCATATTACAGTCAGGTTTAGTTTGAGAGTGTACATGTGTTCTTGTATGTGTTGAGGTAATTCAGAATAGTAAACAAGCACTGGCAGAATTCATCTTGCTTTCTTTATCTACAGAAGCAAATGAAACCTTGCACTATAAGATTTTTTAAAAAAAATCTGGCTTGGATCCAAGCTATAAACTGCCCGAGCTTAAAAAGCAGGTGAGAATACCCCAATCCTCAAATGTGGCAATTAGAATTGACTAAGAGATCGATACATCAGTTGAGGTTCTCAGAACAAATCAGACCATGACGATTTCTACCATGAACTGCAGCTTTTTATTTGTTACCTTGACCAAAATTATACATGCCTAATCTCTCCTCTATCGTGTGGTGCCTTTATGAAAGACATATTAGATTAATAAATAGGCTAGACTCCTGTAAGCTAATGCATTTGGGGGATACTGCATAAGGAGTTGACCATTGCCTTGGCTGTGCAACTGCAGCCAGAGGGCTCCCACTAGCAGCTCCGTTCCCTCTAGCTGCAGACTAGAGGCTAAAGTGTGCCCTGCTGCTTTCTGGCTGGCCTCTAACATTCAAGGAAGCAGGAGCAGCGTACACTGGATTCAGATGCTGCTTCATCATCCCTAGGTACGCACAAGGGCCACCAGAGCATGTTCATGTCCAGCTACGTGCTGGTAGTTTGACAGTAATTGGGGGAAGTGGTAGAACTGCACCTGGGAGCTTCCTGTCGTGCAGCCAAGGAGGAAGCGGAGAACAAGGAGGTGACTCCATTTCTTGCCCCACCTTATACTTATACTGTTTTACTGGTAGTTATGTTTTTTCCTCCCTCCATTCCTCTGTGTGTGTGTGTGAGAGAGAGAGAGATCATGGACTTCCTTCTTCCCATGCAGCTGATACTTAGCCAGGTTCAGGGAGAGTTTTGATCATGGCGACAGTGTCACAAATGTGACTAAGTACTGATCGTGAATATGAAACAACTACCTAGATTTACTCATCCATACCCGTTTTGTATTCACAATGGCTACTTACTTAGAACTGTGACAGTATATTTCCATGACTGTAACTCCCCCTCCCAAATCTACTTTACTTTTACTGATACAGAATTCCAGCTATATTTATTATAAATCAATTATAAAGAAAAAAGTCTTCACTAAAGAGATGGTGGCCATTTTTTGCTCAATTCCACTCTATGAGTCAATTATGTTTTTCCACAATACATGCAAAGTCCTCAACCCATAGCATAAGTAGAATATTTAGCCTCTGGTCATTGTGTGGCCTCCACATTCCTGACTGCGGCTGAATTTCCTGACACTACTTCTCAGTGTCACTAATGGCACTAATGGCAACAGAAAGTGGGAAACTGATTGTTCTCAGAAAAACTTGTTTCTTGCGCATGCATGTATGCACACACACATACAAACACAGAAGTTTCTTGAACAGGAGATAATGTGTTTTGCACAGAGAACACCATATATTTTTTGCAGAATAATTGTCCAAGACTTCTCAAAGTGTGAAATACTACTCAAAACATGTATATTGGGAAAATACTATGCAAAAATCTTTGAATTCTCCCATAGTGGGGAGAATACTATGGGCCTTTCCACACAGGGTAAAAAAAACGGCTTAGGGTGACCTCATCCTGAGGTCATCCACACCGTGGAGCGCGCTAGAGCAGTTTGAATAGTGGAGGTTCCACACCTCAAACCGCGCTAGCACGGCAGCAAGGGGTGGTGCGTTGCGTTTTTTAAAAACCACATTTTATGTGGTTTTTACAAAAAGCGAGCGCGCTAACCCGTTGCAGCGCCCCGTGTGAAGCTGCAGGGACGCACTAGCGCGTCCCTGCAGAGCTGCCCAGGGGCGGGCTTCCGGCTGGCGCGCTGCCCTGATTGGCGGAGCGCCGCCGGAAGTCGCCGGCCGCCATTTTGGGCGCCGCCGAACGCCGCCGAACCTCACCAGCGTGTGGAGCGGCGAACGCGCGCTCCCCGCAGGGACGGAGCAACCCGTTTTCAGGTAAGATCCGTCCCTGCGTGCGCTGCCCCGTTCCCCCGTCCCCCGTGTGGAAAGGGCCTATGAAAACTACTTATCTTTGTATTCATGGATGACTGATGTAAAGATCTATATGCTTACAATTGCATGTATAGGGAATTTAAAAAAGCTGTTGTGAAGACAAAACGACAGAGGAATGGTTGGGGAAATGAGATAATGTTTGTTGTGTGGTTCACAACTGAAATAATCCATATGACAATCAAAGAGTAATGCTGTTACATTCAGTACCACACTTTGGCCTCTCTAAGGCAAACATTACGCTTTATCAGAGACTGCTTTTGAAAGTCTCTTTACTTTTAAAAGATTTCTGTCATATGGAATGGGGAAGGGGTGCATAGCTGCTGTTCAAGAAACAACACCCAACAACTCTTAAAAGTATGAGGAAACAGATAGGTAATTCTTTGGCTGATGCCCAATCTATTGATCATCATCCTATTTTCCAAGAGGACAATTACAGTTTAATAGAGAGTCTATTTTCTATTGGTTCAGTGGTTAGAGCATATGACTTATCTTATAAAGCTGTGTGAGAAGCTCAGTCCAATATCTGTTTTGATTTGCATCAAAAGAAATTGAATTTCATCTACTATAGTGTCAAAGCAACATTAATATCTGCAGTACAATTTCTCTGTGCTACCCTGGAATTGAAAACCCCAAAAAGCAGCTTCAAAGTCAAGGAGCAAAGGTGAGAGAGACTTTGTTTGGTGAGTGGTCTTTTTTATAATACAGATTTTTCAAAACTTTGTTATATGATGCTATGAGACTGTTGAACAGAAGCAATAGCAAAACAGTTCCAGGTGAGCCTACAACGGGAGAGAGATATTTCAAATTACTTTGTAAGCAGAAGATCTAACAATTTGCTTTACAACACTTGGAGAATTTATCTTGGAGAATTACATGGACTGGAATCCTCATCTAGGATCAAACCTTTTGAGTGGGTCTGTATAGGACCACACCATTAATTATTTTAGTTGAATGTAATTTAGATTAATTAAGTGGTTTAGTTTAACCAGTTTTAGTTAACTTTCAGGTTACAAGGTAAACATGAGAAAACTGGGATGGATAGGATTTAATATGGAGTAAAGTAGGAGTAAAATAATAGGAGTAAAATCCAATAACATTTGAGGGTATTTTGTGAGGGAAGACCCTATAATAAGAAGACAAAATTTATCAAATAGCAAAATTAATGTAGTGAGGTAGTGAACCAGTACTCTTCGAACTGTCAGATTCCCAGTTCTTTCAGCCCTGCCAGTTTAGCTAATGCCCAGGCATTGTAGGATTTTGACCCAATGACTGGAAAGCTTCAGGTTCCCTAACCCTGTCCTATAATACAATACTCAGGAATGTGAATTCAAAAATGTTTACATAATGTAGGTCAGTCATAACGAGTTTATTCACATAGTTAATTAAGCCTAGCTGAAGTGAAAATAAATGTGCTAGCATGAGTTGTATTTTTAGTATTAAATATTTCACCATAATAAATCTAATTGCTTTATTACAATGTCGGAAGAACATGCTATCAATAGAGGATGGAATGGGTTGGGGAACCCAAAGGTATTAGTTAATACTGTGTAATAGCCAAGGGATAGAAAAGGAATGGCATTCCCACGCATGGCACATTTCCAAGGCACCAAAAAGATGCAAAATTGAGGAGAGGCTTTTGAAGACCAAAGAAAAACCACTACATTGTATCAAATGTATTATCCTAATTAAATGAAAGTTGAATTTATTTCCTGACAGAACAGTCAGACTAGTATTAGAAACAGTATACTAAAAACTCACCTATCCTGCTCAATGTGAAACTTTTTTTAAAAAAAAATTACAGCTGTTATTTGAACTGACTGAAATGTTAGACTTTGCACTGTAATATTTCCATCTCTTTGGTGTCAGATTAGTTCCTGTCTTGGTAAATTGAGTCTTCACAGATTGAAACACTGGAACATTGTCAGGGAAATGCAAAAATCCTGGAAAGCAAAACAAATAAATCTAACACTTCTCAAATTAATCTTGTAATGTGAATATTGTAAATTGTGTCTCTTCCAGCTGTAAGATTCTATGATTCAATGATTCTACGAAACGTTTATGTGAGCAGTCACCTGGCAGAGTCCAAAAGAGGCTAAAGTGGTGGGGGGAGAATATTTTCATCCTGAAACTCAGGAAGTTGTGTAACAACCAAGGATGACACATTTGAATATTTCTTCACCAAGATATTGTTCAACACTTCTAATGGTCCAGCCTTATGGTACCTCTTCTCTCTTTGGCTCTGGAGAGAAGTACAGTATCTTCCTTGCTATGGTGTTTTAACAACAAGTCAAGAAGAGTAACAGTGCAATTCTAATTAGGTTGGCTGGAGTAGGCTAGGATGAGGCATAAGATATTTGTGCTGGCTAAATTGTTCCTGAGCTGGCTAACTCCCCTTATAACAGCATAACCCTCTTGTGCTGGCTGGTCCTTAACAGATCAGCTGGCAGAAGAGCTAATATCAACCAGCTGAAAGGACAAAAGAAGGGTGAGTGGAGAAAGGGTGGAGCAGGGTAGGACCTGAGTTACACCACATCCAATCCTTGCTCAACCTAGAGTCACAGACCCTGTGCCAGCACAAAGTTAGGCCAAGGTTAGGGTTGGCCTAGGTTATTTCCAACACATGGAAACCAATGGGAGCACCTTCAAAATAAAATTCCTTGGTTCCAGTCCATCAACCAGAGCCACACCTATGCTGGAAAGGTCAAGGTTTGGATTCAACACAAGATTCAGACAGCCTCAAGTTGTCTCAGCCGGCTGTTGGCCTTCTTGCTGGGTTAGGGTTGCCATGTAAATTGGTGTTGTCTTCTACAAGGATGATGGAAGTAGATCATGACAGCTTGATTGCATTTGAACAATTAAAGTACCAGTACATTTGAAGTACTTTCTCATTCTGGTCCACTACAATAACATGTGCATGAATAGCTCTGCATGGAAGGAACTCTTCCAAAGTTAGGAAAAGATACTTTTTGGACAGCAGCTCCCAGAGTTCCCCTTATTGAACAATGGCCCTTAATCCAAGATATTTAAGTATAGGGTTATAATTTAAAAATGGTCTCAAAGGTTTAGTGTCATGGCGAATCATGAGATCTAGCATCCATAGGTAACACGAATATATTATGTTTAAAGCATCATTGGTAGATGAGACCTCAACATTTTTTCTTCACCTTAATGAGAAGCTGTGGGCTTATTATTATTTATGATATGCCTAAGTTGTTGCCGCTGTTGTTGTTGCTGTGTGTCTTCAAGTCATTTCTGGGTGATGATGACCCTAAGGTGAATCTATCATGGAGTTTTCTTGGCAAGATCTGTTCAGAAGGGTTTGACTTGGCCTTCATCTGAAGCTGAAAAAGTACGACTTGCCCATGGCCACCCAGTGGGTTTCCATGGCTGAGAAGGGATCCAAACCGTGGTCTCCAGAGTCATAGTCCAACACTCAGACCATTATACCAGGCTGGCTCATGAAAGAATATAGCATGCATATATGTATGTGTATATGTATATATATGGCATTCATATTCATATTGCAATCTTATTAAACAGTTCTATTATTTCATACAGGTTGAAGATGTGGACTTTGATCATAGCAGCATGTTTATGGCAAGGAATTCTCAGTTTGGAAATATTCAGAATTTCAGAAAAGCCTGCGGCTAAATTTACAGTGGATCCAGAGTGCTTTTTAAATGTTGTAAGTTAGATAAATACTTGAACAGTGGTTTTTTGTTAATGGTTGCCATAAAAGTAAGAAAGCCAAACAGGTGTACTTGCTCACCAGGCCTAGAAACATTTCCATGAAGCAGGATAAATTTGATACAAAGGAAACAAGATAAGAATGGATGAGATAAAATGGAGGTAAAGAAGGTACAAATTAACACCATAACCTAGCTCTTTGATATCAGTGGCAGAAGTAGGCTAAAAATGGTGTCTTAGTGGTTCACCCCTAAAAAGAACAGCATTGCTGGTTGGCTGTTGGGGGAACACTCACTATGGTGGAGAGCCCTGATGCAGAAAGGCAAGTTCTTCCCAGTGAAGGGATGAAAGGAGTTGGTTTTAGATTTCTTGGTGCAAATCTGGAATGTAAGGATCTGTCATCTCTCGGCCTGCCAGGGCTGATGTAATGTTCAACAGATAAAGACATGTAAAACATTGAACAAACAAATAAAAGTATTCCAATACAGACTTAAACAACTTCTTGAAAAACACCTGTAATACTAGAGGCAATTAAAATATTCAGAGTAGCTATTCCTGATTTTAAGGATGAAGGATATAATTATTTTGAACTGTTAGTCAGAAACTCAGAAGAGTTGAACTAAACTGATTTGCCTTGGAATGAAATTCAATAGCCATGGTGCTCCTATAAAGAAAGCCTTGTCATGTCTAGCCATAAATCTAGCTTCACAGGGTGGTGGTGGGCTACGCAACAGGACTTCCACCAAGGATTGCAGATTTTGGATAGGTCTGTTCCTGTACCTTCTCAATGCATACCATATCTGGCCTGGCCTCCCACTGTTAATGGTACACAGTATGTATATTTTGCCTTAAAGTTAGCAATGTATGTCACAAAAATGTACTCTTTGTCTTTTTATTTACTAAGGAAATCTTTTTAAAGGATCATTTACTAATTTGCTAAAGCTGGTTTCTCAATGGGCCTCCATTCCGTACAAGATTTGCCTAATAACATTAGGTTTCCCGTCTCATTCAAGCAGAACAAGGTGGCTCCTGCTATTTATTTTGTCCAGATGAATGCAATCTAGTCTTGTAAGACAACTCAATACCATTAAAGCATTAGCTTTTTATGACTCACCCTTGGAATGCAGTAGTGTACATAGTGTGCTGCACACCCAGGGCAGATAATTTTTAATACTCCTGACTGATAGGAGGGAATACCTATGTGTCAATCAGTGTGGCCTGAAGAGCTTCAGGTTGTGCTAATCTCATTAATATTTTGGTAATATGAATATTGAGCATCAGATGCCCATCATTCACCATATGCTGGGCCACTTCCACCATAGTTTCCTTCTCTCCTTAATTAACAAATAGCTTCTCAATCTTTCCCAAGTTTGAAAATTCAGAGAAAACATATACACAAGCCAAGCCACTGTTGACTGTGGAGCTGGTGGGGCAGCGGAAAAAGACTTTGGTTCAATCAAGTCTTATGCTTGTTTTACCACCTATGAAACCACAGGTAGGAATTAATAGGCTGATTACATTTACTCAGAAGAACTCTCACATGTCTGGGTGCAATCTGTTTGGAAAAGAAATACAGCCTGCAGAATTCCACAGCCAGTTTGGCCAATGTGCATAGGGGTCGGTGGGGAGGGGGAACAACTGGGAGCTGTAGTTCAGGTTGCAGTTTATTTCCAGGCAAATATAGTTAGGACCGCAATTGGGCAATATGCAAACTCTTCTGGGAATAAGCCACACTAAATAAAATGAACAGCATATCCTGTGAACACAGTGAAGTTTGTTTCCAAGTTGTCATGCATACTTCCCTCTGCACAATTACTCAATTACTCCTAATTAGTGACTTAGAGCTACACAGGTATGTGCACACGAGTGTAAGCTTCAATGGTCTAAAAATCTGAACAGGCTTACTTGATGGTGAAATTCTATTAAAACAATCATTAGGGGATTGAGTACAGGATTGCTATGTGGGATTGGTTAGAAAAGGGGGAAGGGAAAATCCCATTAGCATTAACTGGTAATGTTGGTGGGAGCTGATGGAAGATGTAAGCCATGAACATCTGTTCCAGTGAGGTATGCATGGAATCTGCTTAGGGATCCAAACCCCCTTCTTCCAGAGTCCTAATCCAGTATCATGTTGATATATCTACTTAATTTCATTTGAACTTTCTTCCAAGGTTAGCTTTGTGGCCTCACTCTATCAGTCTGAATAAGAAGAACCTTGCTGTCAATTACGATGATGATGATGATGATGATGATGATGATGATGATGATGGCTTGCTAGCTTGTGAATAGCTGCATCATGGTGCTCTAAAGACAGCACCTTTAAACTAATTTAATTTTTTCATATAACTCCTTCACCTCAATAGAGAATCCTCCTCCTCTTCCTGAATGCACTGAGGTTTTGCAGTATGTAGATGAGTATCACTGTCTTGACTTCTAATTTTGGTCTAAATTTGATTTGATGGAGATCTTCCTTCCACATTACCAACCCTGGCTCTTTTCATTCTGGATTTTAAAGGTTGCCAATTCCAATGCAGATCAACCTGGTAGTGAGCACCAATGAGGCTGTCTTGATGAATTAAGACGCATATGACCTAGCTATGCAAAACTGCCCATGGGCAGTTATTTTTCTTTTCTTTTACTAAAGCTTTAATCAGTGGACAGAGATCAGGCCACTAAGTTTCCAGAAGAGCTTCCAGAAGATCCTTCTTTCAGATTCCAGCTTTCTTTTCAAAATAAAGTTTGGGGAATGGAAGGAAAGGGTTAAGCCACAGGTGCTTTAAGATTTGAGGTGGGAAAGAGAAAAGGGAGTGGGGATGCACTTTGCCCCAGAGAAGTTCCTTAATTAGGGCCACTCAGCAAGGGTGTGTTTTGTGGGAGGCAGTGCATGCCCCGGCAAGCAAGCAAGCTGGTGCTCTCTCTCTCCTCCCTGTTCTAGCTTCACACATGTGCACAGTTTCACAACATATCCTGGCTGCTGTGGCAGGGTTGTCTGGTGTTGAGCATGTGCTGTCATCTAGTAAGTGGAGTGAGTGCATCATGCTTGCTATGCTACTGTTGGAATGTATTACCGTTATACAAACCAAACAAAGAACGTCTTGCTTAAATTCTATGACAATTTAATATTCATTTCATATCAAAATCCTGGTAAATTATTCTAATGAGTTAAAAACCATGTCAGTAGCATCTGATTGACCTATTTTTAGGCTTTCTTTAGCAATAATTTCATTCTCTCTCTTTATTTCTTGTGAAGAGATGATATCTTCAACAGTTGTACTGTATTCCTCTTTGCCTGCTACAGAGTGGAATTATCCAATATCATGGCTATCCCAGTGAGGAACATCATGTTGAGACTGAAGATGGATATATCCTTACAATCTTCCGAATACCTCATAGAAAATACAATGGTAACAACAAAGGTACTGCTATGCAGAATTTGAGTGAATAAAATAAGAATTTTTACTGCCTTACTTTGATTTGCTATTTTGGAACAGAGATTAATATTCTCTAGGGGTGAAACTCACATTGTTTTCTGTCCTGTTGGTGGTATGCTACCAAATTTTGGTGGTGAAGAGAAGCAGCAAGTACTTCACTCTTTTTACTTTAAAATTGTCACTATGTTGCTAATTTTGGCAGCATGGTGGCATGGCAACCGTCCCCCAATGCACATACATTTTCTTTAATGTAGGAAGCATGTACCTTGTTTAAGACAGAAGCACATTTCTGGGAATCTTCCAGGAAGCATGGTCCTTTAAAAAAAAAGAGGAGAGAGGTGTGCACTCCTCACATAATTTATTCTTAAAGATTTGATTATATTTATTTTAATTAATTAATTAATTTTAATTGATTTTATTTTTGCTGCAAATTTTATTTTGCTCACCACAATTCCTGAGCATCAGGGGCTAGACAGATTACTAAATGGAGTGTTGAGCCACACATAGCTGACTGGTTGTGTTTTGGTTTAGTACGTCTTAAATTTTGAATACCTATATGTAGTTTTGTGAATTGCACTGTTGAGGAGCCTCGCTCCGATCCAGTTTGAGAATTTATGCTAACTATGAAGTGTTTCATAACAACATTGTCAGAAGCTATCTAATCATAAAGGCTGGTAAAATTTTAGGGACAGAAAAAGAAAGGGACATGGCTGGTGTCTGTAGTGGTGTCATCTAGGCAAATAGTGGGGAAAAAAATTAACCTCTGGCACTTGCCAGAGGCCATTTCTGCACTACACTGTTATAATGCTATTATTCCACTTTCAACATCCCGTCAGTTTCTGGGGTTTGTAGTTTACTGAGGCCAAAGAGCTCCCTGGCTGAAAATTCCAAATGCCCCTCCCTAAACTGCAAACCTCAAGATTCCATAGGATGTTGAAAGTGGAATGATAGCACTATAACAGTGTAGTACAGAAATGGCCAGAGAGGACATTTCATTATAAGGATGTAAATCCCTGATTATTTCCCCTTATGTATCAGGGTGAACTATTAACACTGTTGTCTCCTTGCTGTAGGGGAAAAAAAACATTTTCCTAAAGTCTTCTTACCAAATTTTTGAGTTTTGAATGAGTCTAAGGTAATCTTGTTACCCCAAAACGTAAGTGCCTTGACGGCCACCCTGCAATGCCAGTATCACCATGCAAAGGTGGGAAGTGAATTAACTCAAAATCAGGAGACTAATGAGAGGGAGGCAACTTAGCACAACCTTTCTACCAATGTTTACAGGCTCATTTAGGAAAGGAACCAGCCAGAGATTCAAAAGTAAACTAAAATGTGTTTTATTGAGAGGAATTCACTCAAATATGCACACAAGATTCATACAGTCAAACATTCACACAAGAGCTGACTGAAGGATAAAGGGTGGAGAAATTATGGATACAGAGGCTGAGGGTTTGGGGCTGTAATTACCAGTCCAGAAGAGTAGTGAAGAGGTTGAAATGTGGCTTAGACTTGTGCCTAAGGGCACGCCAGATCGGGATTCAGGACAACATAGTGGTGTCCAGCATTTCATCTGACTGCCCCTAACTTCTCAAAACCAAAGATTTATATACTCTATTTCCCTCCCTGATGGGGTGTGAGTTAATTGCTTTCTGGCAGAGTAAACAAAAGGGATCTGGAATGGACTAATTGTTTCAATGTCTTGGATGGGTGAGGTTCTGGGCAAGGCTTCTATAGGAAATGCACATGGCAGGGCTCCTTGCCTCTGCACCTAGGCACCTTATTGTTTTCTGAAATTGGCCAGTTAAAAGGATTAGCTCAGAGCCATTAAGTCAGACTTTACAACCTGGTCATGCTGGGGTCATCTCTGACTTATTCCCAGTCAGTGTCACTTTCTACATGGCCTTTCCAGCCATAAGGGTGTACAATTTGTATTTTATGCCAGCACATCTGCCAAGTAATATATTTTGCCCATTAAACCATATCAAAGCATGAAGGTGTATAGCCTGGTAACAATCTTATGGAAAAATATACACTATGAGTGAGAAGAGTGGGTGTCAGTATCTCACACACACTAGAGAGTAACCCTCAATCATTTGATACACAGCAAAATGGCTTCAAATTAGGCTTGCTTGCTTATTTATGCATGCATGTATGTATGTATGTATGTTTGTATGTATGTATGTATGTATTTCCATCCTTCAACCAAAAAACTTTCCCAGGTGGCTTACAAATTGTTAATTCAAGTTTCCTGGAATCAGGTTTACAATCTAAATAAGACACAGCACATAAAGAAAAGTGAATGGTAGTGTAGATGGCGATTACATCCAAAAGATGCAGGCTGCTGTTATAACCCTCAGAGGGCAAAGGAATGGCAGTTGGAACACTGAGAATGCTACTGAGCCAAGGCAAAACGGACTTGTGCTTAGCTGCTCTTCCTTTTCTCGGAGGACCTGGCAGTGGCAGTTGGAACATGGAATGATAGCCTCTGATCAGCCACAGGACTTCTGCCTGGCTTCTCTTCTTTCCCTTAGAGGCCAGTTGGAAGATGGAGGAAAAGTGTCTAATCAGCTGCCAGGCCAAGGCACAAAAGTGCTGTACTTGACTGTTCCTCAATCCCTTGGAGCCCAGAACAATGCTATGGGAATCCTTCTCTTGTGAGCACAATGGGGCTACTTTTTGTCCTCTCTGGCCACCACTTTTGTTGATGGGCAATGGTTCACAGCACACATAGCAGCAAACCAATTCCAGCAGCCATCACAAGATTTTGAAAGGTTTAGGAGTTCCCATGAAATCTAAGACCTCATGGAAGCCCAGAGATCTCATATGAGTGCCTCTTTCACAAGACTGGAGGGCATATTATATAGGCCAGTGTCAGATGATCTTGGCCAGTCTGGCTGACATTTTCTCTAGGTGAGTGATTGTAGGCAGCTGGCACTTGTGGTCTGGATATGCTACTGGCCTGAAATACTAACTTAACTCATCAGACAGGTACTTAACTGGGACAGTTACTTCAGCAGACTTGAATACTGAATACTGGCATAGTACTGTACATAGTATATAATACTGAATACTTGAATACTGAATACTGGCATAGATCCATGAAACTCTCACCTGTCACTTCTTTTTCCTTATGGGAAGAGTACAGTTATTGCTATGCTTAAAGCAGGTCATAGAAATCAATGCAAGTTTGTTTTGTCAAACATTATTTCAATGCATTTACTGCAGGAATAACTACCTCAGCCTTCTTGTAGTAGGAGTGAGTGAGGATAACGAGAAAACTGTTAATCTACTATATCCCTTACATTATTGTAACACAGAAATATGCTGAAACAATTCTTTTCAACAGTTTTGCAATTCACACTTCCTATCTTGAAGATGAATTAAGAAAAAGCAAAATCTCATGAGACCTGTAGAACTATATTTTGTTAATCCAAAGCTGCCAGAATTCCCAGCTGTTACAGGCAGAGATCATACTGCCTATGGGTGGGATTCTGAAAACTGCAACCAAATCATTTTCTTTACTAACTTAATAACAAGTGCTTTGGGCAGAAGCAGTACAAGTACAGAATGCTAAATTTTATAAACCTCCTTTGATAGTTAATAACAAACTAAAGCCCCTTAATAAGGATATACCTAGGCAATAACAAGTCACACTTCTTATTTTACAGGTCCACGGGCAACTGTGTTTTTGCAACACTGTGTCGCTGGAGATGCGTCCCACTGGATTTCAAACCAACCCAGCAATAGTTTAGGTTTCATTTTAGCAGATGCTGGCTATGATGTTTGGCTTGGAAACAGCAGAGGTAATACCTATTCTTCAAAACATAACACGCTGAAAACAAGTGAGAAGAACTTCTGGAAATTTAGGTAAGAAAATATAAAATGGGTAGCACCTGTAGAAGAATGACACCAATCTCCACCATCATACCTATGCATGGTGGCTGGTTGCACCCATCTCGGTGGGATGGGAATCTGTTCTCATTCCAGATTTTAAATGAGCTGCCCAAGGTGCTGAAGCCTATCAATTCAAAGTGCTGCTGCTGACCTTTAAAACCCAACTCAGCTCAGCTTCAGGTTATTTGAAGGATCATATTCTCTCTTATGAATCTGTTGGGGAGGCCCTTCCCTCTGCTCCACCACCTTCACAAGTGCATCTGATGGTAACTTAGGAGAGGACTTCTCAGTACCTGCTCCCAAGCTCTGGAATTCCCTTTCCAAAGAAGTCAGACTGGCATCCTCCCTACATTCTTTCCATAGACAAGCAAAGACATTTTTATTCCAACAAGCATTCAACATGTGATTATGACCTGGCTGAAGAAAGATGCTGGCTATTGTTAACTGTAAAAAATTTATGAATGTTTGTGTTTTTAATTAGGTATTTTAACTTTGTTTTAATTCTTATTTGATAATTTGTGTTTTAACTTTTGCATTTCATGATTTTAACTATTTTTTTAATTATTGTAAGCCACTTTGAGTCCTTACAAGGAAAAAGGCATGTAAGAATAACTCCCCCCCCCAAAAAAAGGTACAGCACTTTCACTAGTTCCTAAAACCTAGAATGGACTCACCAGTCTAATTATGTGGGAACCATCAGCCACGGATATTTTTGTGAAAGTGATTGGTTCTTAGGCTGAAACAAGAAATGTTTACAGCTAGCTAAGGGAGCTATGTGTTTTACTCATTTATTGTTATGTATGTGATATATAACATTGATATGTCTTTTTCTCCAGTTTTCATGAGATGGGATACTATGACATTCCAGCAGTTATTAATTTCATCCTGAATAAAACTAGGCAACAACAACTGTATTATGTAGGACATTCTGAAGGCACAGCTATGGGTATGTTACAGAACACAAGCAGTTTGCACCCTGTCATTTATACATGGTGGGGAAAATATTGCTGTTCTTACAGTTTTTGTATGGCATTATGTCATTTTATTCATTGATGGTACACTCTTGGAGCAGAGATAGGCAAATCCAGATGATGTCATGGAGTCATGTTCCGTCATAAGCCACCATCCCCATGTCATTCAGCCTCACTCCTCCTTCATATTCATTTCCGCTGTTCCCCATGGACAGAGTTACCATGCCTGCAAAGGCCATAATATTTTCTTTAAAAACTAAAGAAGATATGCAAAGATTTCTTTTTAAAAAATCAAATTTAAAAGAAACATAAGACAAAATATCCTACACCTATTTATATGGAGAGCATCATGCTCCATCCCTTGAGAAGTAACTGTATCTGCAAATATTGTCCAGTTCTGATAAATTTTATCGGAGTATCCCAAGTATGGCCTGAGTGATACATGTCAACCTCAAGGCTATTTGTATGGCCCTTGATTCCTCCAGATTCCCAGAAGCCATCAAGAGTTAGCAATTTCGCTTTTCAGTATGCTACAAGGATACTGTTTGAAAAACAAAAGTGACTTGGCCACCGCTTTTTTAAAAAAATGCTTTGGTATTTTTGATTGTCCAGGTAGCCCTTTAAGTTTACAGGGCCAGAAAACTCTCCCTCACCATTTGCTACAGTTGCCCACTTTTGTGATACAAAAAAATGTATTATAGCTGTTTTTGCCTTTCCTATTAATTGAAGGAACAAACTTTCAGTTTTTAAATCTTGCATCTTATTCAGGCATTAATTCCAGCTGAGTGACTGCTGAATTTTCCAGGTTGTTTTCCAAATGGTTGGGCTAGGTCAGAACCAACTCACAATTAAATTTTCTGATTAGCTCCAACTCCTAATATAATGCTGTTGCCAATGGAGTTTAGTAAGAATATACTAAAAAGGGGAAAGACATGTTTATTACTTGGAACTACTTTCTTTGCTGATGAAAATTTCAGTTTCTTTCCCTAGTGTCTCTTTTATTTTCTCAGGTTTTATAGCATTCTCTGCTTGGCCAAAACTGGCTGAAAGAATCAAAGTTTTTTTTGCTTTGGGTCCTGTAACCACAGTAACGTATGCTAGAACCCCCATCATAAAACTGGCACAGCTTTCTGAAACAACATTGCGTGTAAGTCTTTCTGAGTCTGTTTCTTTGACCATTGATTAGATGGATCATCCAACCATATACATACATTGTTTATTTTTTTAAGCAATGCTCCCACTTTTCTTCAGTTGCAAGCTTACAACCCTTTCCATAAGCATAATTAAAAGTATATGGAAGTGAGACCATGAAACTCAATGGAATTTATCATTATTTATAAACTCAATAAATAACTTATGAATGTATGAATATTTGTAACCAAAGGACATAATCCTAATGTACTTACTGGGGAGTAACCCTCATTGAAGTACGTAAATTTATCTTCCAAGTAAAGATATGTGGAATTATTGCTATCCATCTCTCCATTCTACCCCGACTCACAACAATACCTAGTATTAAGTATTCTAATATATTCAAAGCACTTCATACATTCATTATCCAGCTGTAGTCAAGGGCTTGCTGATGTGTAACTCTTGTTCTCCTAACTATTGTGATACACAGAACCATAAGAACATAAAACATGCAACAAGCATGAGTTGGACAGATTTTCACATTGCAGAGGAAACTAATTTCAATTACCTTGTATTTCAGGTTCTTTTTGGGAACAAAGGACTGTTTCAGTACCCCGTAAATCTGAGAAAGCCAGTTACAAAGCTCTGTACTCATCTTCCTAAACTGTGTGCCTACTTTATTTCTTTCACATGTGGATACAATTCTCCCAATTTAAACATGGTAATACCTAAGGAAAATCTGAGAGAAACTTGTGTTTAGATTCTGTAGGCTTGGAATGAAAATGAGAGGCCTCCTTGAGGTGTTAAGTAAAAGCAAATTGAGCTTTACCAGAAAACTATACATTGCAAAGTATCCTTTTTGCTTAGGAGGGAGATTGTGGCAATTTCCACACTACACTGTTATAGCGCTATTATTGTATTTTCAACATCCTATGGAATCCTGGGGTTTGCAGTTTGCCTAAGGCCTCTCCCTAAACTGCAACACCAGGATTCCATTGGATGTTGAAAGTGGAATAATAGCGCTATAACAGTGTAGTGAGGAAATGGTCTACAACATGGATCCGGGATGTCAGAGCTGAAATCCTAGCAGATGCTAGCAAAAAAGAATGCTGAAACTGAAGATACTGATGTAAGATTAAGCACAGTTCATAGTTCTATCCAGAGTGTATCAGTGGAATAAATGATATGTATGTAAGCAGTAATTCGCCACTGACGAGTTGATTCTATAGCACTACTCTGGCTAAAACTCTGAATGTTGATTTGGGACCAAAACCTTGGCCTAAATCCAATTGCTAGCCTCAGATAAAATAAACACAATGAAGTCAATGGGATTTATATAAGTGTTGACATGTTATTCAGCATTTGATTCAGTGAATCTTCTCTATTTGGAACTAGCTTCTTTTACCTCTTCTTTATTACTAATATAATAAATTAAAATAAATGCAGTTTTTGTTTCAGAAAGTAATGTCTTGAATCCAAAGATTCCAACATCTGGGATCTATAGTAACAATCTTTTGGTTTGACCCAGTATCTTAGCTCAAATGAAAGGAACAAAAATACCAAAGTGTTACATTCTTTCCCCATGATCTAGAACTCTGAAACTTGTCATCTGTAAAGTCCAAAACACCTTCTCAATCTGATGTTTTATTTTCCCCAAAAGAAGGTACTCACAGTATATCACAGACTTGTCAAAGTATTTTCTCACAATTAAGAACCATTACTAATATGGACATAATCTCAGTGTACCCTAACTTATGGCCTTTCTGTACTACAATGTTATAAAGCTATTATTCCATGTTCAACATCCTATGGAATCATAGAATCATAGAATATGGAATCCTGGGGTTTGTAGTTTAGGGAGGAGCATTTAGAATTCTCAGCCAGATAGTTCTTTGGCTTAGTAAACTACAGACCCCAGAATTCCACAGGATGTTGAAAGTGGAATAATAGCACTAGAAAAGTGTAGGACAGAAATAGCCTCAGCCTCTGTGTGGAAAAGCCCTTAGCCTTGAAACGTCTGAAGGAGAGATATTCTGTTAATCTATTCCTAGAGAAAAGGGACATGGGGCCGTGGTGGGGAGACAACATGCTTCAATATTTCCAGGCAATCTACAATTTTAATTTTCAACACAAATAGAAGAAGGTTCATTAATTACTAGGACAGTCTAAAATGGAACTATCCATCTATAAGAGTTCTGTTGTCTTATCTAAGTTGAGTATATATGTATTTGTCTGTATTTGTTTTATTGTTGAATAATCAATGCACAAAATGACTAGCTGTAATACACTTTTCCCATACTTCATAGAATAGGTATACATAATCTCCTCATGTAGAATTGTGCATATTTTTCCATTCACATCTTCCCACAACTTTTATAGAATGTGCATTTCTGGCAGGATTTTGTACACTGTTTAGGAAATATGCATAGTTTTCAACTGGGGAGCAGGAAGTGCCTTCTTCAATTGTAATTTTTTCATTCTCTGGACAAAATATGTATATGCCAGAATCCTAGATTGGCAACTTACCTACCTCTGAAAAACTATATAGTCTTCCTGGCAGAACCCCTCCCAGCCCACCTTAAGACATAGCCACTGTATTAGGTGAAGGAGGTCCATTCAGCTGCTGATCAGAGGAGTCTCAGTGGTGCCATCAAATAACATATAAGGGATATAGAGCTTCAAAATCATCTGAGCTTAGTTACCAAATATCCTCCCCTAGGAATTACTGCAAAACTTTTCACTTGCCCTAATTATCTTACTAATTTAACAATTCCTAAATATAGGAAAGCTTTTACTTTGGCATGATTTAATGCTTTACTATCTGCTACACTGGAAGGAAAATATAGGAGACTCTCATATCACAAGTGCATTTGTCCTTGTGCTAATGGGGAAGTAGAATCTCTTAATCACGTTTTTCTATACTGCTCTTTTTACCAAGGGATGTGTCTTGCACTAATTACACCTATTATCCAAAATATCCCTGCCAGAACAGAAGCATTTTACATTTCTTATCTACTAGCTGCCCAGGATTCACCTATCACAAACAAGGTTGGTAGATTTTGTGGATCTGCCATTGCAACTCCTAGGCAGATAACAAACCAGCAGTAGAGAATGGCAATAAAGAACCAATGAACCAAGGGAGTTATAAAGGAGTGGGGTTAATATACAGACTTAGATAAAGTGTTTTGATCTACATGTGGAACTACTTATAACTGGTTTTAGCATCACTATTACCATAAGTGAATTTTAAGTATTTATTGTATTTACTGTATTGTGTTTTATGTCACTCTGTTTTACGTATTTTATTTTTTATGTATTTTAAGGCAAAATCTGTCATCTTTGCTCATGCTGGTCTATGACTGTAATAAAATTATTGCTTGATCAGAGGGGTGCAAGGAAAGTGGAGTTTCCACATCCTCTTGCCAGTGAGTTCACTCACGTGTCAGCCTGCTCACAAATGAGGAGGTAGTGGGGAGGTCCTCCACTTGATCCAATAGCAGGCTCTTCAGGTGCCATGGGTAGTATTTATGTAAGTTTCCAGTAAGACTACACAATCTTACTTAATACAGACCAGCTATAGATCCCTAACACTAGGTTAAAATCTGAAATACTGAGTACCAACCACAACCTTCAAATGAACTTAGGAAATGTGTATTTTTATACATCCTCTAGCAATACAAACATTGACTGGTCAACATGCATGGACTCAAAGCCTGGTCTCTTGTGCATCTTTTTAATCTCCAGTTTAATACAAGCAACCCATTTTCAACAAGTCAAATACAATCTCTGATTTTCTACCTTTTTTAAAAAAACAAACACTTTTTTGCATTTTATTTTTTTAAATATATTTTTCAATAGATTTCTTGTAAAATATATACAGTATAGAATTTTTATTAAGACTTCATGATTAATAATTTTTCTTTTTCATTTTAGAGTCGACTTGATGTATATGCTGCACATTTTCCTGCTGGAACATCTGTGCAGAATGGTCTTCATTGGCGTCAGGTACATTGATATTATTTTTCAATATTTTATCTATTTATTATGGCTGGGATATAGACTTAGTCATATTTGGAAAGTCCACTGAACTTAATGATTCTAAAGTTAGTCACCAATGTGAATGGAACTATTATAAAGTGTGACTGAATAGGAACCCAACCCTATAAACTGATTAAAATGTGTGTGTATGTTAGTGAGTACTACTACAAATACATGTATATTTCCATTTTCAAATAAATATATACAATCTTTTTCAATCCCTAGAGGGCAACTGCCATATGAAAATATCACCAGATAAAACAGTATTATATACTTCAGCTACTTTATGTTGGGAAATGTGGATACTTGAAATGCAGAAAGTGAATCAATGGTATAACCAATGAGTCAAGTCTAACATGTTGTATTTATTTTAATGGGACTTACAGTACAGCTAACATAGTCTGGATTAAATGTTTGTTTAATAAATGTTCCACATTTCTCCCAGCACAGAAGAAAGGTGGGATGCAAATATTAATTATTATCAATGCTATTGTTAATAACATTCTTTTCAGTTCCATAACTGTACACTATTTAATTATAGGTTCATAACACAAAGCTCTTTCAAGTCTATGACTATGGATCCACAGAAAAGAATATGCAACAATACAATCAGGTAGGATAGTAAAAGAGGCATTAAGCAAAATAGTTAGATGTTCTGCATTTGTGGATGTGCACTGACCTCCATATTCAATGTAGAACTTGATCTGGACTCATGGAAAATGGCTCAAGGCCATTCAGAGTCCATATGCTTCAGCTGGCTTGAGCCTCTGATCCAATGGAAGATGTCCCTGTGTGTGCAAAACTTTCTTCCTGCATATTTTTCTCTTTCTTTAAATTACAGCTGTCCTTGTTTCAATATGAGGCCCAAGGTGACTTATGCTAAAACAATTTAAAGTATGCAGAGTCTGGGGGAGGGATTTCCTGAGGGTTGCATATCATTGTGATGGCGGTGCATGATCACATGGACCCACCCACCCAGCATAAAAAATAGGGAAGTTGAAGTCTCCCCTCCTTGCTCACTGGCTTTGCCCTTCTCCCAGTTATCCTATTGATGCAGATTGCTAATTATTGTTATTGTGTGCCTTCAAGTCATTTCCAAATTATGGCGACCCTAAGGCAAACCCATCACGGGAGTTTCTCAGGCTGAGAGTGTGTGACATGCCCAGGGTCACCCAGTGGGTTTCCATGGCTGAGGAGGGATCAAACCCTGGTCTCCAGGGTCATAGTCCAGTGCTCAAACCGCTATAGAATGCCGGGTAATCTCTATGATTAACACTGAGAAACTTGTATTATTAGTATGAGTATTATGTCATTGATATCCCTTAGACTGAGTTACTGATTATTAAAACAAATACAGACCAAAATACATACAAAGAAATTAGTAAACATATGTAAATTATTATTTGGGCTTCAATATACAATCAAATGATCTGTGGAATTAAAAAACAATGAAAAATCAATGAAAAGCAGAAGATAAAAATGAACAAAAGAGCACATAATTAAACGCCCATTGCAGTGAATTCCTCAAAACACGCTGAAATTAAAAAAAAAATAGTTGCAGTGAAATGACAGCGAAGAGGGAGGGAGCAATCCTAATCCCCCTAGCGAAGGACTTCCAAACCCTGGGAACAGCCACTGAGTAGGCCCTCTCCTTTGTTCCTGGCAAGCATGCTTCGAGTGATGGAAGCTTATGGACTTCAGGTTGCCTATAGGTGGCATTCATGAAGTATTCATGAAGTATTGACTCCTAATTGGCATCACATTTTTCCATCCAGGCAGATAAGCAAGTTGTGTTACCTCACTAGTCTTCCAGTTTTAGCTGGAAAAGGGCCTAGTTCTCCAAAGTAAGGTGATGGTTGGTCAGGAGCAAGCAGAGAGCCACAGGGATGCACTACCACTCTAGGAAACCAGGGATTGAATCCCCATTTATCCACAGAAACACACTGAGCACTGACCATAAGCAAGTCACATCGTCTCAGTCTTAGAAAAAAGCAATGGCAAACTTCCTTGGAAGAAGTTGTGCCAAGAAAAACTCAGGAGAAGAGCAACATAAGTTGATGTCAACTTCAAGATAAACAACAATAACAGGAGCAAGCAGACATGGTCATGATTCCCTGATGAATTGTTTTCTTCTGCCACAAATGCCAATAATCCTTCATTTATCATCTTTAATCCAGTTTTTGACTGGTCCACTCTCTTAGAAAACATTCAGTTTTAGGAGGCTGTTTTCACCCCTGAAGAAGGGAGTAGCTGTGTTGCATCAGAAACAATAAAGTTGCATCAGAAACAATAAAGTAGCTGTGGCATCTTGAAGGCTTTTTTTAAAAAATCTGCCATTGATTGAAACCTACTTCATAAATTGCAAACACATGGTGCTTTGCATATATTATAATATTCTAATGGCCAAAAAACATCCACATCTATCTGAAAGACCCCCCCCCCCGCCCAATTAATAGAGCATCAGGTGCAGTCCAAGTCAGGCCAAATCTGTTTCAGACTATGAAGTTCTACACAACCGCTTTTTAAAAACTCTTAACATCAACATCTCTATGCAGACTTCCATTATGTACCTATAACACAGAGGGTTGCGCTAGATTTCTTACTGTAGTAAGAAAGCTTTATTTTGAATAAGTATTATTCCTAAAGAAAATCCTCTGAAATGCCAGTTTAAACTTCTTGTTTTTCTAATGGTCAATTGCACATAAAGTCACAAGCTGTTCTAATATTCCTGGCATATTTAGCAAACAAGCCCAGGAAGTCTCAATTCAGAGCCCTTCCTTTACACCACAATCCAAAAAGGACATCATATTAAAGAGAATGTCTCCAAATGTTCCACATTTCTCTTGACCTCAATTTTGTTACAAACCAGTTAGAGCCCTAAGATCCGCTGGGGAAGATTTTCTCTTCGTCCCACCACCATCTCAGGTTCGCCTGGTGAAGATACGAGAGAGCGCCTTCTCAGTGGCTGCTCCCACCCTGTGGAACGCCCTACTGCAGGAGGCTAGGCACGCCCCCTTCCCGCTGTCCTTTCACCGGCAGGAGACAGCATTTCTGTTTAAACAGTCTTTTACATAAACTGGGTAGCTTTATTTATTAACTTGTCATAAATCGAATATTGTTTTCAGTGTTTTATGGTCTTATATTCTTTTAATGTTTTTTAACTCTTTTAAATGTTTTTAATGTATTTAATGTGGGTTTTTTTTAGTGTGTTTTAATGTGTATTTATTGTTGGAAGCTGCCTTGGCTTCCAATTTAAGGAGAAAGGCAGCCTACAAATACAATGCAATATAATAACTAACTAAATAAATAAGTAAATTTATTTAAGTCAAGCTAAAACATTTCTAAGAGGAATTTGAAAAATTATGTAAAAATGCCTTCATTTTTATGTAGGAATCTAACAATCTAACAACATCAAATCATTAGTTGTCATTTTTATCTCCAGACAGCTCCTCCTGTCTACAAAATAGAAGATATAAAAACACCCATTGCCATCTGGACAGGTGGGCAAGACTACTTTGTTGACGCAAGAGATGTAGCAATTTTATCCTCACGGATTCATAATCTCATATATAACAAGCATATTCCTGAATGGGAACACCAAGACTTCATCTGGGGACTTGATGCACCCAAACGCATGTACACAGATATTATTCAAATAATGGATAACTATCTATAAGTTCCGTGAATTCTGTTCCCTCTTCTTGCTAAATGAGTACAGTCAGATAAAGATCATTAATATTTTGAAAATTCGTAACAGTTTACAGTACTGCTTTAAAGTTTCAGTAAAACTGAGTTGATAATTTGCATAATGAAGAAATATTCATAATCTCTCTGTGTGTTGTTCAGGGATGTGATCTTTCACCAGGTTTTTTCTTAAAGGTAGCAACAAATAGTTTCAGCAATTTTCATCCTACTATTGAAGACTATTCGCGGTTTGAGATTTATTCAGAACAAAGTTCACATGTGGTTTAGCGCAAAAAACAATACTTTCTGCACAAGAAACAGAATTTTCTATATCAGGAATTGAAATTTCATTTTACACATAACAAATCCCCAATGACGGGGGGGGGTGTTTCTGTGCAGGGATTAATATTTATATCTGGAAATACTGTTTTCCTTGCAGAAAATCCTGTTTTCTGCACAAAACCACATGTGAATTCTGCATGGAATAAATCCAAAACTGTGAAGATTCTCATCAGTCCAAGATACTTCTCACCAAGGTTATTTTTTCACTTCAGAAATATATTTTTCAACCATTTTCCAAATATTTTTGAATATTTATTCAATCACAAATGTTGTTTCTTCAAAATCTAAAACCATTAAGTACATGTGCATGATGGAGATTGTTGGAACTATTAAAGAATCTAATAAAGGCTGCTTTAGAAAGAAGGGTGCTGTTTCCTTCCTTGCTACCTCTTTGTTTCATTCTTTGCAATGTAGCAGTCTTCAGGCGGCTAACCATTACCGTATCTTTTAAAACTGGGTATATTTAGTTCTTAGTTTCATTCTTCGCAATGTAGTAGCCTTCAGGTGGCAAAGTATTATCTTTTAAAACTGGATATATTTCACTTTGAGGTGTTCTTCTACCTGTATACTGTCTCATTGACTGTAAATAAATCTATAATAGCCAAAGCTTTGTTTTTCTTCATTCTTCTGGAGAGAAACCTACCACACGCCAGACAGCAACATTTTTTTTTTCATTAAGAAAACATTCCCAATGAGAAATAGAAACTCTGCTATTATTATCATTGGTTTGTAGCTTTGGTATCTTTAGGTCCCTACTATTTCAACTGTTGTCTACATTTGACTCCTTCAGATAAATCCTGAATGTGGGGTCCTTGCAAAGAACTAATAGCCTGGATCAAAGTAAAGACTAATTTCAGGACAAATAGATGCCTATGGAAAGTACAATTGCAAGAGGTGAAAGCAGTAGTTCTCTCTCACTGTTGTTCATCTGTTGACTAGTACTGAGGTGAATGTTGCTGCTGATTCTGGTAGTTGTACAAAGAAATCATAACCAGTAGCCACTGATGGCTTTATTCTGCATGAATTTGACCCTTGCAAAACAATCTAAGCTGGTGGCTATCACTACATCTTGAGGCTGAATCCTTGGTTATTTCTTCAGCATTCTGGACAAAACAGTTTCCAGTTTAGAAAATATTTCCAATAGGAAAAATAAAGAACTCTCTTATCAGTTGATGGCTTTGGGATGTTTATGTCCTTCTTGTTTAGTCTGCTTTCTACTTTGAATCCTTTCATCAAGTACACTGATTTCAGGTTCCTTAACAGAGCACTGCTGAAAAGTTTGTTTGTGAACAACCAGATGCCTCTATAGGTCCCATAGTAGGACATAAATATAACATCTCTCTATCCAAAGCTATCTATCCAAAGCTCCCAGAATTCCTCAGCCATCATAGCCATATTCTTTGAGTTGTAGGTCACAAAAATTACTTTTCAAGCCTCTGGGCAATTACCAAAAATTCTGGTAGCAATTTAAGCTTCCAATTTCCGTTGCTTATAAAAATGAAACTTGATCAAAGAACCAGAAGCTTCTCATCAATTATCTACTTCATTATGGGCACAAGCATTCCAAATTTCAAGGACTCTGATAAAGACAGCCACAGCAAGATTTTTCAAAAAAAAGTTGAAACATGACCCATTTAGCTCCTCCACCAAGTTTTATGAAGGCATGTCATATAGTTATGTCAAATTTTGATGAAAAATACTGCTGTACTTTGTTCAGGCTTGTTGGAGAAAAAAACTCTATCGTTGATTTCATGAAATTCTGAGCAGTGGTTAAAATAATATTATGGTTTCCATGCCCTATTAAATCAATACAGTGTCTTGCATAAAATATTCACTCTCCTTTTACAACCTGGAATTGAAATGGATTTAATTGGCTTTGCTACCACATCATGTACACAAGATACCCAATGGTCTAAAGCTGCTAAAAATTTTAACTCTGACACAGAAGTTAGGCAAGCAAAAATACTCTGGCACTTGTTGGTTGCTTTAATACCCACACACAGACCAATCAATACAATCCTCCTTACACACTCGTGGGTTTGACCTTCACAAATTTGATTATTCACAAGGCATGTACTTACCTTCCCGCCCCCTAGTTCCTTCTCCCATTCTCTTGCATTTCTCATCCCAGACTTGTGAAGCTTCTGTTTAAAATGGGCATTTTTCTTCCTTTTGGGACGAGCAAAGCCACCACACACTGCTGAAGGTGTGTCCTCTCTGCCAATGTGGCTGCACATTGTGCTGTGTAATGGCTGCTGAGTGGTGAGGTGCTCTCCTTTCTCAGGATGGCTGCGGAAGCAATTAAAATGCTAGGAATTTTGCTGTTCTTTTTCTGAGGGGAAGGTACTATAAGCCCTTTACTTTGTCTTTTTATTTCCACCCCCCACCCTCCGGAACACTGGGGCCAGAAGCAAAGGAATGGGAGTGGGGAGCTCCAGAGGGAATCGTGGGGGGAGATTATTTGTGTTTTTTCCACTTTTGCGAGGGTTCTGCACCCCGAACCCTCATAAATGTGGATGGTCTACTGAACTTGGTAGAAGTACAGGGGTGTGTATTGTGAGACATGTACGTGTGTGTGAATACTTCTCCAAAACAGCGTGTGGCAGAAACAATGAAAAAAAGTTACATTGTGCATGCTCAGCTTCGTTATAAAGCCAGGTACTTGCTTTAGGATGTCAAGAAGTCTAATGAAATAGCTTCCTATAGAAACAGTCTTCTATTGATTATTACTGGAAGTGAGCAAACGAAAACCTCTGTTTGTTAAAAATGGCATTTTCAGTAGGTCTGTATGAGGGGATTACACCTACCAAATGTCAGAGAAATAGTTCCAGGTTTTTGTGTTATCCAATTGCATTTTTTTTTTAAAAAAAAAAGTTTTTTTTTCTTGGCAGATAGGTGCCCTTTCATATCAATCATACCTTGCTTCAGGTGATTAGGTGAAGGGAAATTCTTGCAAAATCAGAATTTACAGCTTTGTGGGCTGTCAAAAAAAGGGAACTCTTTCAAGCCTCACATACCCTGCTGCTTCACTTGGAGGGACAGCTTGGGGAGAAATGGTCTGGCAGAAAACTCTGGCTGACAAAGAAGCCTATGATGCTTTGAAAGCTACCGTGATGTATTTACATATTTTGGTTGGACCAATAAATGTATTAGCACAGGATGGATTTGGGATCTTATTTGCTTGTTTGTTTTTAAGGCCAAGCTACATCATGTACTAGAGGACAGAAAAGTTGAAATCCCATTCAACAACCCCCTCATGACCCTTAGAATTTGTGTGTGTGCCTGCCCATATCACTCTGAGGGAAGCTCTCCATGTTTATGGAGTAAGTGTATGTATTTGCCTTCTCAGAGGAAAGAGTCCGAGTGTCCATGAGTAAACAGAGAGTTTATGCATGTGCTATGTATGGTGATACTTTTGGACATGTGCAACATACATTTCCTCTTTGGAAACCAGATTCAGCTGTCAGGCCTCAAAAGACTATGCACTTCTGTTTTAAGAAGTCTGCCCTCCCAAGTTTTCTTACAAATTAATCAAGACAACACCAATTCAAAACCCACAATACTCCTAGGAAATAGTAGGGACGTAAATCTTCTGCTCTCACATTCAAAAATGTTAAAAACTTTTATCCACACTGGGTGAAATTATAAGACTTTTACACTTTTTTCCAAGAAAGTTTTTCTTCACATTTTGGAACTTTTTGCAAACAAAAGGGAGGGGGAGGGGATTTTTTGTGTGTGTGAAATATTTCTTTCATAAAAAAGCTCCAAAACCAAAAAACCAAAAAAGTGATTTTAAAGATCTTGTGCAGGGATAAAAAAAAATCCCAATTAAGCTGACCTTTTTTTAAAAAAAGCAGGATGTTTCAACATGTAAAGACAGCCTACCTCATTGTACATAAGAAAACTTTCCAAAATTCTTTATGGTTCTAGAAAAAAAGTGGGAGATGGGTGTGTTTTGCTCTAAGATTTCACAAAACACTCCTTGCTTTCAAAGCTTTCCTAAAGGTTGGCAGAGGGGAAAACAAATGTACTTCCTTGGTGAGAATACTCTAAAGATAATGGGACTACCAAAGGAAGGAACTGCAGGGTGCACATGTATGGGAGATGCTGCCCTCTAGGATTTTTTTTTCCTTCAGCGGTGGAGCCTGTTTCATCGAATACAGCCCAATCATCCACCCATGTCCAACTTACAAAGAAGGAAGAGGTGGTAGTGCACTGGGGATGGTAAAGGCATATCTGAACCTTCAGTGTTGGTGCTATTCACTTCAGCAACCTTTTTCTCATTTTTGAAAATATATTACAGTCAAGATGTAGCTGGCTGGGCAAGTTTATGCTTAAAGCTATTCATCTTATCCAACAACTTAAAATACACAATCCATTTCTACAAGAGAATGAGGTAAATATATTTTCATCCCACCATCCTAACAAGTACATCTGGTGGGAATACAAGAGACAGCATTTTTGATGGCTCCTCTCAAGCTCTGGAACTCCCTCCCAAGAGCGACTAGACTGGTACCCTTCATGGAGACCTGTCAGAGACAGGCAAAAACCTTTTGTTATTATTATTTTGGACAAACTTCTGAGAATCAACTACTGATGGGGAAAAATGCTTTTATATGGTACCATATTGTCTTTGTTTGTTGCTCTTGCTCTTTTTGATGGGTATTAAAATTTTGGAGTGCATTTGATGGGTTTAAAAATTTCTTTTAATTCTGTTTAGTGTTTAATTATAATTGAACTTATATATGTCTTTATGATGTGGAATTTTATCTGCACTTGCTTTAATATCTATACTGGTTTAAATAAGCCACCTTGGGGAAAAGGCAGGAAACAACAACAACAACAATTCTGAAAGCCATTTTGACTCCCAAGGCTAGGGAAAAAGAGATATAAAATAACAACAACAGCGGCAAATTTAGGATCAGGGTAGCAAATTGAAGCTCCATTTCATTCCTGTATTTTTGGTGATGCTGTGATTCTAGTGAATTTGATGCACTGAAATGTTCAGAGTATTATTCCTCCTCTTCACCACCTCCTGTCCTCTTCCTCCTAAATCCTCATTTTCTGACAAACAGTAGGAATATAAATCTTCAATTATTTCATTCCCATGTTTCAAAACAAAAAACATCCAAATGTTTTCTCCTTGCTAGGTCAGATTATGACAAGAATTTTTTTTCATTTTTTAAATGATTTTCTGAATTTTGGTTCTTATTTACTGATGATTTTGCAAAGATTTTTTTTTAACAGAAAAAGGAATAGAGTGCAAAAAAAATGTAAAGGAAAAGGGCAACACTATTTTCAAAGAAGTAGCCATACTAGTCTGTTGCAGCAAAAAAGGAAAAAGGAGGGGGGAAAGTAATCTACAAACAGCACCTCTAAAGCTAACAATTTATAGTTTAGCATGAGCTTTCATGGATATCAATCCACTTCCTCAGATGCAATGACAGAGTGATATTAAAGCTTCAGGTTATTAAGTATATTTAAACAGTAGTGGGAGTGGGATAAAGTCTATACAAGAGGATGAACAATACAAATCTGACATTATAAATGGTAATACCCTAAAATCAGTGGCACAACATTTCAACTTTCCTGAACACAGACTGTGAGATTTACATGTGACAGTCCTCAGAGAAGGAAATTACAAAGGAAGACTAGAAAGAAATAGCTGAAATGAGTTATACTCACAGCTTCTAATCCACGAACAAAGATAATGGTTTCATGACACACGCACTAATATTAAAATATAAGTTCTCAAAATTGCATGTGCATACACATAAACATATAGAATCTCCTCGAAGCCGGCTTTGACGCCAAGGGAACTGACTTTTGGTAAACAGATTAATTTCTTTCACATAATGCTGCGGGAAAGCTAAAAAGATCTGAAAAACCTATATTACCTCAAGTAGCCCTTTGAAGATTTAGGATAAAGCTCACAATTTGTGTCTTTCTGGATCCTATTACAGTCTATCCTACTCCTGTAACTGTATAAATATGCTTAGCAACCTTAGGCTTTAATACTGCTCATGTCACTTCATCTGAGAAAGTAGACTGACACTTGCCCCTACCCCTTCTATTACAAACAACCAAAAGTCACAATGTATAAAGGTATATTTTCATATATTCAAAAGAATTATGTGTATTCAAACACTGAGTGCCAGAAAGAAAAGCTGTCATTGTGAGATGACTCTAGAAATTTCTCTAGCTCTGTGAGTAGGGGGTACTCCTGAATAAACTGCAAAGAACTGATGACAGATCCATGATCATAGCACCTGCAGTTCTAGCTTTCCCACCCTTCCCCAGGGATTTTGGTCTTATATCTGAGTCAGGTTTATGTTGAAATTTAAAACTCATTAAAACAGTGTAATACAACTGTTGTTGCACTCATTAGCATTGAATATACTACTACAGAATGGTTTAACTCTGAGTAAGCTTTCACAGGATTCCTTTTGTCTCCCTCTCTCCATGGTCACCTACCTGTCAAGCTGAGGGACCTGACCCTGTACCCTAGTGGTGCATTGATTAAATGCCAGTACTGCAGCCACAACATTATGAGTTCGATCCTTCAGGGTTCCAGGTTGACTCAGCCTTCCATCCTTTCGTAGATTAGTAAAATGAGTAACCAGCTTGTTGGGGGCAATTAGCTAAATACCTTGTAAACCGCTTAGGGAGTGCTTTGCACTGATAAGCGGTATAGAAAGGTACCATATTTGCTGACATAACTTTGAAAATAGAGTGAGTCTTATACGCTGGTAGAGGCAAAACAGATGGGGATGGGGGAATTGCAAGAGACCTTCTACTCCTCCATTCTCCTTCTCCCCTTCCCATCATCTGTTTTGCTTTAGCAGGGAGAAATCCTGCAAGGCAGAAGGTATGAGAAGGGCAAGGGTTAAAACTGCCAGAGATCCCCTTCTCTCTGCCTGTTCTCCACTCCCCTGCCTGTGGTCTGTTTTGCTTTGTGTCTGCTTTGCTTTGGCAGAGAAACAGGAGAAGCAGGAGAAATCCTGCAATCCAAATAGGATGCAAAGGTTGAGGGAACTTCACCAGACCAACACAGTAGATTAGAAATGTACTGGTACTAAAAAAAAAATCCTGGAAAATGACATTTAAAATGGGGTGTGTCTTATATGCCGGTGCATCTTATATGCCGGCAAATATGGTAACTGCTATTGCTATTGCTTTTCAGCTTTCCCTTTTTCAAAATTACCTTCTACTTCCCTCACCTGAGGTATCTTTGTCCCCTCTCACCATTGGTCAGAATGCTTTTCAAAGAGAAACTACTGGATGTACTTGACCATAAAAGAAGATCCCATTGATTTAGTTGCATAAGGACCCTGAATAGTTAATTTAAATAAACAACAATTTATTTCAAGAGGGTGTTTTATATTCTAAAATAAAGAACCATTTTTTTCCTCTGTTTTTATTATGTTTCTTTTTCTTTTTTTTTCTGCAAAGCACAGAGACAATAGGGATGGTGTCTGAAAAATTTAAGCTGACATCTGTAAAATTTTCTGCCCTGCCATTTTAGGATGATATGCAGACTATGGCATTCTAATATCATCATTTCTCCCCCTTTCCCCCATGTGATGTGTTTGTAAATATCTATGCCTGATAAGGAAACCATGGTTTCACAAGATGATACACTGTGATTTTGTCCCTTTTTTGGTTAACTTAACAAAAGTATTACTTCACCACAATATGGACCTGGGAATTTGTTTCATAATCTGCATGGTTACCAGTACATTTGAAATTCATTTAAGCTATTCTCAGAGAAACACAGCTATTCAACTAATGCTTACCTACATTTGTATAGTATTTGTCTATTAATTTGACCATTCTTTATTCCACTGTTTATATCAGGGGAGAAAAAGCAACCTGAACACCCTAGCTGGGCCTGCAGTATCATCTGTGTGGCACTTAAGCTTGTCCATGACACTTCCAAAGCCCTGGTGACCCCAAAATGGCCAAAGGTTGCCCAAACTGCCACAAAAAGAAAATGGAAGTCAGGGGCAATTTCCCCCCACTAACCCAAGTCTCTAAACCTCAGAAAATGGCCAATATGGGGCTGAAACTGAGATCCAGCAGTGACATAGCTATACATCAGCAATGAAGCCCACAGTACATGTACATGTGTGTGTGTGTGTGTCACAAAACTAATTTTATCAAACCATTCCCACCTCTGTCCACCTCCCTCTCCTAGTAATTAGACCTCAAATGAGAAGGAGGGGATCTTAATTATTTAATTAATTACAAGGGAAACAAAACTCTTATCCCACTATAATTATAACAGTGTCGTTTAAAAAAAAATACTGAAAGTGTAGGTTACCAAGTCAACATGTAGAAGTCTGCTGCCTCTTTTTGTCTGATTTCAAAAGCTACCTGGAAATAAAATTCTCCCTATCGGTCTCCACTAAAACCCTAAGGCCTTCTGCCTGCTCTGCTTGCACACAGGATCAGGACCGGATACATTCTCTTTCTTGCCACACGTGAGGTAAAATTCGCGCAGGGTTGATTTGCACAGAAACATAATAGCATTTTCTGCATGGAAAATAGCATATTCTGCATATAAAACAGCATTTTCTGCACAGGAATTAATATTTCTACTTTGAAATATTATTTCTCATGCCAGTGTTTTGACAGAGGGGGAGAGATAACAAATGAAACCTCTCACCCCTGGCAAGTATGAGGTAGAGTCTCGTTTATCCGACATTTGGTTATCCGACGATCCGGATTAACCAATGTCGCAGCGGCCTAGGGGCATGGATGTGGGCATTTCCACGTCCCCAGACATGCCCTGACACACCCCGACACGCCCCCGACATGCCCCCAAAATGGCGGCTGCCACGGGCATCCAGGTAATCCGACCTTTCGGTTATCTGACCCTGCGGCCACCCGTTTGGGTTGGATAACTGGGACTCTACTATAATTTTGCCTTAGAATTTCTGGTAGTTACTGGGTGGTTGAGAAACATTGATTTTATTGCATATTTTGAAAAGCTGTTTCCTTTCTGAGTTCCAAACAGCCTCACCTGTGAGATCACTGGAGGACAGAAAGATCTCTTTGGACAAAAGAGATAAAACCTCTGAAACCTCTGTTTTTAGTGTTTTTAGTGTAAGTTTGCTGGTGGATATTTATGCTACACTGAAGCAATGTATGTTCTTCGCCTACACGCATTTAGCAGGGAAAGTTGCAGGTATTTGCCTCTGTGTGTGTCTCTCCATGGGTAGAGAGAGGGTGCATGTGTATACTATGGCTTTATGGCTTCATGCTTTTAGTTGCACATGTACACATGTGGAGTACCTGGCCCTTCATCAGATATCCTTGTTTTAAGGCACCCATGTTTCTAAGGTGTAGAGCAAAGTAATCAATACAATAACAATTTAAAAATAGAGAAGTGGAAAACAATAGGAATGTCCTTCATTACTTACTTTGTTCTTAATCCTGAGAATGAAATAATTCACCTGCCTAACTGACAATATATGAGATTTACCATTTTTAATGGTCTTTTTTCTCACATTTTGAGTTCTCAGGTTAAAATTTTATTGTTTTCTCGGGGGGATGGTGTTTTATGTTAAAAAACAAAGTGAAAAAGATACTAGTCACTTTAGTCTCATGAAGGGGCAAAAAAATCACACAGAGATTGGCATATTTTTTTCCCTCGAAGAAATCATTCAAAAGGAAAAGAAAATGAGAAGAAATCCTACAAATAAAGACATAATTTAAGAATTTAAGATTCTTCAAAATTTCTTAAATGAAGTAAATCTTGTTGAAATAGAAAACAAGATAAAACAAGCAGGTCAGAACTACTTTAAGCATGCTAATAAGCCTGGTAAGTGGCTGGCCTACAAACTGAAAAAGCAAAAGGAGAAGAAAGCAATTCTGAAAATCAAAAATGACAAAAACTTCTTACCAACCAGGAGAAAATAAAAGCAGCCTTTCACAGGTATTACAAAGACCTGTTTGACATAAAATTATAATCTTCACAAGAATATAATTGGATATCTACATATTTAGATAAACAAGACATTCAAAAACTCTTGGAAGAACAAAAGGCTATTCTAAATCATCCAATAAATGTTGCTGGAATAGCGGAAGCAATCAGGAAGCTAAAACCAGCAAAAGTGCCTGCTCCCTATGGATTCTTGGCAAGAAACTACAAGTCATTTGAAGATGAAATAATCCTTCAACTGCAAAAAAACCATAACGAAATTTTAAAGGAAGGCAAACCATTAATGTGGAACAAGGCAAATATAACACCAATTCCCAGGGAAGGAAAAGATTCCTTGGACATCAAAAACTACAGGCCAATATCACTTCTCAATATCGATTACAAAATTTTCATGCTCATAATAGAAGAAAGACTGAAAAAAGTCCTGCTGGCACCAATATATCATGGCCAAAATGGCTTTTTGCCAAAAAGAATGTTAAAAAATAACATCCAGACAGTCCTTAATATAATCAAATACTACAAAAGACATAATGAAAAGAAACTGGCAATGGTCTTTGTAGACACTGGGAAAGATTTTGATTTGGTGAAACAGCCAGTCCTTAAATAGACACTTTGGAGAATGGACATTGGTCGATTGACATTGGTCAATTCTTCTTATCTTGGATAGAAGCCATCTGTGAAGACCAGGGAGCTCAAATCCTAGTCAACAGAGAAAAGACAAAAGCCTTCAAGATAAGAAAAGGGATGAGACAAGGCTGTCCCCTTTCACCTCTTCTCTTCATAGTCATCTTAGAGTTGTTAAATAGAGCTATTTGATCTAGAAGTAAAGGGGGTGCAAATAAAAGGATATAGTTTTAAGTTGAAAGCTTTCATGGATGACCTGATCTTTTTTTTCTAGATGACCCAATGCAAAGTCTGGAAAAATTGACTCAAACTCTAAAAGAATTTGGCAAGATCTCTGGTTTTAAAGTCAACAAGGAAAAAACTGCAATTTTAATCAAAAATATACAAAAACAAGAGGAAGAAGAATTAGTGGAAAAAATCATGATTTAAAATAGAAAAGAAGGTCAAATAGCTTGGAATTTGGATCTCCAAATAAAACACTGAACTTTTTGACAACAACTATGACAGAATCTGGAAGGAATCAGGAATGATTTGGAAAAGTGGTCCAATCTCCAGCTTATTAGGCAGATTCACTACACTCAAAATGAATATTAATGTTCAATAATGAACATTATTCCAGAACTTTCCCACAATTGTCAATGACAAACCTTTCAAAATATGAAAAAAAAAGACATGACAAAATTTATACGGACCAGCTGGAAACCAAGAATTAAACAATTTGAAAGCTAGAGGTGGATGCCATGTCTCAGACCTAAAAATATACTATCAGGCTAACAGCCTGACTTGGCTAGCAGACTGGATAACTCTTCATAATGAAAGAAGGATCGCCCTATAGGAAGCAGACTTAAGATTTGGCTGGCACACTTACATTTGGTACAGAAAGGAAAAAATAGACAAGGAATTCACCAATCACTTCATTTGAAAAGCTTTAGTGTGAATATAGAATAGACTCAAAAATCTGATATATAGAAAAATCCTGTGATAACTGAAGTCCCTGTCAGAGCTGCTGCTGATGAGCAGCAGCTGTTGGTCCCAGTGGCTCTGGCTGGGGATGAATCCTGCAGCTCAAGAGCTTCCCCTGCTGCCATGGACCAAGCAGGCTTGGACGTTCCTCTGCCTGCTCCTTTAGGGCAACAGGGATCCAGCTGTGATCCCAAGGATGCCCTGGAGCCTGCGTCAATCAGCCCACAAACAAGGCGGAGACTCAAGAGAGCTGAGCAAAGGGAGGTTTCCTTGATTAAGTTCAAGAAGCAGTGACTGGCCACACCTGTGCCTGAGCTATATAACTCCCTGCCTGGAAGCTTTCCTTTGCTTGTGGCAAACTTTCTACAAGCCCTCTCCTTGCCTGTTCCTTGCTTCCAGCACCTGGCTCCTGATACCTTGGATTGATCTCTTGGCTCCTGACCCCTGGATTTTGGATTCTGACTATGGTTTTCACTTGTCACTCAGGCTTAGGTAACTGGACTGCCTATGAGTTAATTGCTTGCTTTGACTCCTCCCTGTGGGACTCTGCTATCTCTCCCTCTCCTTTCTCCGGGCTGGCTTGCCGCCTGGGTCTCTGACCTTGACAAATCCCACTTGAGGGTCTCACCTCAAGAGGCTTTCTTTTGCAGGTGGAAGGACATGTCAGAAAAAATGGTTATGATACAGACATCTTTATCTTCTCTACTCATGACAAAATCAGATTCAAATCAAGAGAAGAACTGGAAACAGAAGGAATGGTTTTCATATAAGCAATTAACTGAAAGGTTCAAGATGGACCTAAAATTAGAAGACAAAATTCTGAGACAAGGTAAGGGAAAAAAAGATTTAGAAAAACTTATCTTTAACAACCCCAACAACGTGGTGTCAAAAATGTAAAAGACTTCACTGCTGTGTGAACAAGAAGAAGATACAATAAAAGATCCAATGATCAAATGGTCAAAAAACTTTAGAGAACTGATTCAGCTCAAACACTGGAGCAAAGCTGGAAATCAACTTTAAAATTTACCTCCACACAAATGCCACAGGAGAATCACCTAAAGATATTTCACTGATGGTATTTAACCCCAGTGAAACTCAGCAAAATGTACAAAATTGGCATGGGAAAATGTTGGAAGTGTCAAGAAGAGGCCAGAACATTCTTCTACATATGGTGGTCTTGGCCAGAATGAAAAACCTACTGGACACAAGTTCACAATATGATCTTGGAGACTTTCCAACAAGAATTTCCTATGTTGCCAAAACTCTATCTTTTATACATGACACACAAACTGAATTCAGCTTTTCTAAGAAATATTGGAGAACCCTGCTGTAATGGCAGCCAGAATTACCTTTGCAAGAGCATGGAAGAAAAAAGGCACTTCAGATGTTGAGGAATGTTAATAAAAAAAATAATAATGCAAGCGAAATCTTTGAAGACTACCAGGGAATACTTGTTGCTGTAGAAGTGGAGACATTTCAAAATAAGATTTTATTTGTTAATATCTATGGACCACAGGAGAATAAAACCTGTTACTATGAAAAACTACTGAAAACAATTATAGAATATGATTATCAAGAAATAATAATTTTGGGTGATTGGAATGGGGTTATCAACTCCATCTTGGATAGAACATCAGATAAGAAAACAAAATCCCCACAACAGAAACTCCCAAAATCCTTCTTCAAACTTACAGATAATCTGTCTTTAATGGACGTATGGTGTTATTTGTATGGAAATGTAAAAGAATTTACATACTATTCCAAAGTTCATAAAACATGATCTAGAATTGATATGATGATGGCATCGAAAATATTAAATAAGTATATCAAGAAATAAAGAGTGAAATGCAGGCCCTACAGAAAAAGATAATAATTCAGAATACTATAGAAATTGAAAAGAAACTGAAATATATAAAACAAAGATATTTTGAACATTCAAATAAAATAGGTAAGTGGTTGGATTATAGGCTTAAAAAAGAAAAAGAGAGAAGATTAATCCTAGAAATTAAAGAAGGAAAAAAGATATACCGACAACAAAATAAAATCAAGGTGGTCTTTCATAATTATTTTAAGAAAATATTCAATGACCAGGAAAAGTCTAACCAACATTTAAGGAATATCAAAGAATATCTAGAAGGAACGATGATAATAGAAATAGGTGAAGAACAGAGATCAGAACTGAATAAACCAATTACAAAAGTACAAATCCTGAACACAATCAAAAAGCTTAAAGTGGGTAAACCCCCGGGCCCTGACAGTTACACAGCAAGTTACTACAAGACTTTTCAAGATCAACTAGTGAGGCCTCTTCAAAAAGTACTGAACAAAAATAGACTGTGTAAATCAGCCAGCCTCCTGGGGAGAAGAAATAATTAGCTTGATTCCAAAAGAAGATAAGGATCACCTGGACATTAGATTTCATTGTTTTCATTGTTAAACACAGATTATAAAATGTTCACTATTATCCTTGCAGAGAGATTGAAGAAGACCTTAAAAGATTGGATATTAGAAGATCAACAAAAGATTACAGGAAAATAATCTTAAATGTAATAGAATATTATCAGAAACACAATGAGAAAATGCTGGGTATGATTTTTCTCAATGTGGAGAAAGTGTTCAATAAAATTAATTGGAGGTTTATGGAAGAAACATCAAAGAAAATAAACATTGGTGAGAAATTTACTAATTGGATTAATCTAATATATAGAAACCAATTGGCAACTGTATTAATAAATGGAGAGAAAGAGAAAATTGGTATCAAAAAAGGAACAAGACAGCAATGTCCGGTCTCCCCTTTAATACTCTTGATATTTAAAGAAATACTGAATATACAAATAAGAAAGGAGCCTTTAATAAAAGGGGATCACCTCAAAAACCATACATTTAAAACCAGAGCATTTGCTGATGATCTTGTGATCTTACTCGATAATCCAATCCAAAGCATAAATAAATTGAAATACACTCTACAAGAATTTGGTAAGGTATCAGACTTAAAAATAAATACTGAAAAAACAATATTGATAACTAAAAACATGACAAGACAGGAAGAAACAGAAATTGAAAGAGAGTCCCAGTTCAAGATATCAAAAAAAGTGAAATATCTAAGTGTTTATATAACTAAAAATAATATGGATTTATATGATAACAATTATAAAAAAAAGTCTGGCATACTGTAAGGGAGGACTTAAAAGAAATGGGCTAAATTAAATCTATCAGTGATGAGAAGGATTGCAACAATAAAAATGAACATTCTCCCCAGAATGATTTTTCTATTTCAGAATCTTCCCATAATAGTAAATGATACACCATTTAATCAGTGGAAGAAAGACCTTTCTAAATCTATATGGAATGGCAAAAAGCCAAGAATAAAATCAAAGATTCTGAAAGACCCGATGGAAAGAGGTGGAATGGGTCTACCCAATCTAAAACTATATTATCATGCTAGCTGCCTCAGTTGATTGATTGACTAGATTAAGTTAGAAAAAGAGAGACTATCAATCTTGGAAGGGGCAAATCTAGCTTTTGAATGGCAAGCACACCTATGGTATGAGAAGGTAAAAGTGAATAGAGAATTCAATAATCATTTTTTTAGGGAGTCCCTTCTGAGAATATAGTCTCTGTAAAAAAAAAAAAATTGTATTCAAAAATACCACTATGGACTTCCGGTGGAGACAACGTGGTGGAAGGTAGGGAATCCGCGGAGCTGCGGAATCCCGAAGTCCCGGTGGGGTCGGAACCTCGGATTACAATCTAAAGAAAACGGGGACAAGTTCCCTTTGGTAAAAGGGATACGGAGGTGACTCGAGGGGGACCCGGATTAAAGACGAGTGGACAGAAGGGGAGGAAAGTGGATCTGTCCACAAAGCTTACAGATGTGTTGCAGAGCCGCCATTACCTCGCCGGGCAGCCCGGAGGCTTTAGCCACATCACCATTGATAGAGCTGCAGGTCTGTTTTGGACCAATCAATAATAGAAAATTCATCAGACGGGGTAGGTGAGACCCGACAATCCTTTATTGAGTGAATCTTAATTTAAATACTCTAATCTACATAAAAGAGTTAAGTATACTTGATAAGGATTGCTACTGTAATACTAAAAAAGAACACGTGGCTGCATGGTAAAGGCTCGGTACTGGGAAGCAGATGGACTTTAAAAAATATAAACTTACCTATTTAAAAACAAATATTAATAATTTAAGGTTTTGTTTCTTTTGGAATAAATTTTCGAAATTGAATACTGCATGAAAAGTTTGGAAGGGGTGCAATTGTTTCTGAACTTCTAAATATTGTGATACTGAGATATATAAGGAAAAAAAGGGACGAGAGGTTTTAAGACGGGAAAGACGAAAGAGACGAGGGAGCTGTGATGAAGACTGAACGTTGGGAGAGAACGTCTGAGACGAGTGTTGAAGTACCAATAGATGGATGAGGACGGTCGGAGGATTGGGGAGGGGAAAGCAAAGGCTGAAGGGAAAGTGGCGACGTGGCGAGCTCAATGACGAAAAGGCCGGCGGATGAGAGAGACGAAGGAGCGGGGAACAAGAGCGAGGGGGGAGGCAAGAGCGCGTGACGGAAAGCAGTGAGGAACGGCCACAAAGACAAGACGACGGTAGGTGGTGAGTCGAGTGACGAAGGGCCGGTGGACGAGAGAGAGGTGAGAGAGAAGGGGGATGGAAGAGTTGGAAGAAAGAGGAAAGGAGAGACCGAGGACGAGCGACGGTAGGGGTGGACAAAAACGGAAGGGTTGGCTAGAAAGGGAAGAGACGGCGCGAGAGAAGATGGGGAAAGGGGAGAGGCCGAAGAATAAGTGGTAGCAGGAGGAGGAGGAGACGCGAAGAGGCTAACGGCTACAAGAGAGATGGAAGACGAGGTTTGAAGTAGTGGGGATGGAGAAATAAGGAGAAGTTTACTATTGTGGCAGGTTCAGTTGGATAATGCTTTAGGGGGTGGATGCCTAAGTGGGTTGAGGAAATATCTACATCAAGTAAGACTACTGTAGATTGCTTCTAATTTACATAATATTTAGATATATTTAAATATTTAAATAGCTACAAATTAATTAATTAATTAAGGTGAACGAGAGGTCTTTCTTCAGAGTCATAAACAAGGTAAAGGGAGTCTCATTGGAATCCTGATTGACTCACTAATAATAATTGAATTTTGATATATTGATATATTGATATATTTTGATATATTTTGGTATTTTGATATATATTTTCAAGATTTGGGTGTTTAGGTAGAGGGAAAATAATTAGGAGAAATTAGGAAAATGATATTCAGAGATAATAACAAAAATAATAACAATAATAATAAAAAAGAGGAGTAAGGAATTAACGTAAAATGACAAAAAAATAATTAAATTTTTAAAGGAGAAATAAAATGACATTCATAGATTAAATAAGGAGAAAGCAGATAGATAAATCTCAGAAGACCACAAGAAGATTAAAGACTTGGAAGATCCAGAAGGAAAAATTTCAGATTGAGTACAATTAAAGAGAGAGAGAGAGAAGATGATGGCAGCAGGGGAAAAGGAAGGCGGCTATGGGAGGCCAAACACAAATACAGACATTAATACAAAGAAGAGCCTACAGAATTAAAGCTGTCCAACCCAGAAGCCAAGATCTATTGCCGAGACTTTCAGAGTTGGATCCAAAAATAAAGCCTACAGACATAATGAAGAGATAAGGAAGCTGACCATGACATTTAAAAACGAAATGAAAGAGACAAGAACAGAAATGAAGCAAATGAGGTCGGAATTAAAACAGAGATTAAGAAGGAATTAGAGGTATTTAACAAATAATTGGATAACATCACAAAGGAACTAAGAGGCGTAAATGAGAAGGTTACAGAAATAGAGGGAAAATCTCTGAGAATGGAAGCACAGATGAAGAAGATGGAAGAAAGGACAGAACTTTTAGACAGACATTATTAATAGACATAAAGAATAGAAATAAATCAATAAAAATAAGAGGATTATGGGAAGCTTCAGGAGGACCTGTATGAAAGGCCTTTGGACCATTGGCTCAACTTATTAATTGGGTTCCAGAACAGTTGGATCTTGAATTAGACAGGATTTTTTAGTAGACTAGATAGCCAAAGAGGAATATACCACGCGATATAGTGGTCTATTTCCTAAGAGAAAGAGTGAAAAATTTGGTCATACAACAGAGCTACATAAAAAAATTGATTGTAGATGGAGACGAATTAAAAATTTTTAAGGATGTAGTCCACAGCCCTAAAACGAAGAATACGGGTAAGGTCTGAAGATTAAAGGAATACGATATACTTGGGAAAGAACTGAAGGTATCTCCTCGATATGGAAACGAGGCCTCTGAATACAGTTATTAAAGCAAAAATTGGAAAAAATATGGACTTAAATGAACAGGGGAAGAAAGAAGTTGTAAAGAAGAAATCGGGAAAGATACTGACCAATTAAGGCAAACGATTGGGAAACCTCAAAGAAAGTTAAGGGATAAAGAGAAGTTTATGGATACAGAGAGGAGAAGAAAAGGAAAGACAAGAAGAATACTGAAGAGGAGGGAGAGAAGAATCAAATTTAGTTAAATTCACAAGTCAAGAAATGAAGATTGAAGAATAAGTAATCAACAGAGGAGATAAGGGAAGGGGGGGAGGAGAGAAAGAAGGAACTTTTTTCTTTTTTAAAAAAACAGGTTATAAAATGAAATTAAAATTATTGTCATGGAATGCGGTTTAAAGTCCCAAATTAAAAGGAAACATATATTTCATCAATTGGAAAAATTAAATTTAGATATTAAGATGCAAGAAACTCATATTAAAGAAAAAGATCTAAAATATATTAAAAACCCAAAATTTGGTCAATCATTTTCATCCTCAATAGATAAGAAAAAAAAAGGGAGTAACCATATTTGTAAATAATAGATTCGAGGCAAGACAATTCAGAAGGCGAATATGGGGCATTGGGTGGGAATAGAGGTAAATGCAGGAAATTTAAAATTAATAGTAGTTGCAATATATGGCCCAGGTTCAAAGGTAAGAGTAGATTTTACTCAAAGTTATTGGAGGCTTTATTAGAAGTGGAAATAAAAAATAATGATCATAATGGGGGACTGGAATGGTGTAATGGACCCGATGATAGATAGATCTAATTATAAGAACAAGAAAGGTAATAGTAGGAAAAATCAAGGTAAACTCCCCAAAACCTTTTTTTGAAATGTTGGAGCATTTATCATTGGTAGAAGCTTAGAGATGGGTACATGGGGAAAAGGAAGAATATACTTACTTTTCAACCAACATAAATCTTGGTCTAGAATTGATATGTTTTTCCTGAATAATGTTGAAGAACATAGAGGAAATTAGAAGTCCTCCCCAGAACATACTCAGACCATAATCCAATACTATTGATATATGAGGAAAGATCATACAAATGGAAATTGAATGACAGTTTGTTTAAAAAATGAATTGACAGTGGGAAAACAAAGAAGAAGGAATTGGGAAATTATTTCAAAAATAATTTAGGTAAAGGACAATCGGAGCAAATAGTATGGGAAGCTTCTGCATTAATCAACAAGCGTGGGTGACAAAGGGTAAAAAGAGAAAGAAAAAATATATATGCATTACAGGAAAAGGAAAATAAATTAAAAAAATTCCCTCAAAACTCAGAATTATTCTTGAAGGATGTACAAATGTTAAGGAAGCAAATATCATTATTAGCAATGAATGAAATAGAAAATAAAATGAAATTCGTAAAACAAAGCAATTTCGAAATACAGAACAAACTCTGGCAGATGGCTAGCATTTAAGTTAAGGAAAGAAAAAGAGAAACGTTATATAAAAGGATTACGAGAGGGACAGGATATTTATTATCAATATGTAAAAATTAAAAATATTTTTTTTCTTCTTTTAAAAAGGTTCTTTAGAAAGGAACAGTGGTCACAGGAGCTGAAAGATAGTATGATGAAATATTTGGATCAAGCAATGTTAGGAAAAGTCAGATAAACAAAGAGAAGATTTAGATAAGCCTATAATAGCACAAGAAGTAAAGGATGTGATTAAAAAATTAAAGATAAAGAAGTCCCGGACCCGATGGATTCACGGTATTGTATTATCCAACACTTAAGAAGAAATAGCCCCTATCTAGTAGAATATATAAATTCAATTGATCAACAAACATACCCAAATAATGGAAGGAATCAAATATAGTTTGTGAATTCCAAAAGAAAGGGAAAGATTATTGGATAAAAAGAATTATAGACCTATTTCATTATTAAACATTGATTATAAAATCTATGCACAAATTTTAGCAGAGCGATTAAAAAAAATATTAGTAAATTGGATACATGATGATCAAAACGGATTGTTACGGAAAATCTTGAAGAATAATATAAGAATAGTTCTTGATACAATTGAATTTTATCAGAAACATAATCAGAAAAAATTAGTTTTAATATTTTTAGATGCTGAAAAGGCATTCGATAACGTAAACTGGCCTTTCATTTTTACTTTGGAAAAGATGGGACTGGGAAAAAGATATATAGAATGGGTAAAGGCAATTTATAAGGAGCAAAAAGCAAGTTTAATTATAAATGGAGAAGCTACAAAACAATTTACAATACATAGAGGTACCCGACAAGGGTGTCCACTGTCGCCTTTATTATTTATAATTTGTTTGGAAGTCCTGAATAACAACATAAGGAACCTACAATAAGAGGAATTAGAATAAGAGATCAAGAAATTAAATTGCAAGCATACGCAAATAGTTTTGGTAATAATTTTAGAAGAACCTATTAATAGTATTATTAGAGTAATGGATATATTGAAACAATATGGTGAATTTGCAGGATTCAAGGTTAATAAAAATAATTATTGATGTTGATGAAAAATTTATCATTAAGAGCAAGAGAAGGAATTAATGGAAATGTAAAGAGCTAGGAAAAAAGCAACGAAAAAGGTTAGGTCTATTAGGGATAATAATAGCCAAAAATAATTCAGAACTATTTGATAATAATTACCAAAAAAATTTGGGGAGAGATAATTAGAGAAATGGAAAGATGAGAAGCTCCATTTCCATCTTTGGTAAAGATGCAGCCATTAAAATGAATATACTACCAAAAATGATTTTTTTATTTCAAAATCTTCCCATAATTTATAATGAAAAACCTTTTAACCTTTTGAAAACTGGGAGAGGGAACTAAGCAAATTTATTTGGAACGGGAGGAAACCCAGGATTAAAATGAAGTATTTAAAGGATAGAAAAGAGACAGGAGGGCTGGGATTACCAGATTAAAATTATATTATGATGCATTGGTATTGTGTTGGATTAGAGATTGGATAGAATTAAAAAAGAAAATTCAAAATTATTAAATCTGGAGGTATTTAGTTAGATTCTTATGGTTGAGCACAACCCTAGTTATGATAGAACATTAAAGAAATGTAAATGGAGCCGTATGGACCACTATATATTAGGAAAGCGATTTTAAAAATTTGGTTAGAAGTGAGAAATAAATTTTATTTAAAAATACCCTGTTGGGTGTCCCCACATGAAGCTTTTTACCGATTAGAAAAAATCAAAATGAAGGGATGGATAACATAAGGATATATTAAAAAAAGAAGGGAATACTACAAAGCTTAAGAACAGGGAAGAATTAATAGAAGATGGATATGATACACACCTGGCTCCTTCATGCACAATTAGCAGGGAAATATAAGGAAGATAGTAAATATGGGAAATTTCATTAGAAGAGATAGAATTAGATAAATTAATGAAAACTGGGGTGATACGTCCATTAAGTAAAATTTATAAATTACTTTTAAACAGGAACATGGAAAATGAAATAATAAAAGTAGTGTGAGTCAGGTGGCAGAGTTGGTGAATCAATTCATTGCAACATTGGAAAAGGCGGAATTCAATAAAATTCACTAAAAGTAATAATTTGATAAGAAAACTAAATATTGATGCTGTGGCTCCAGTAATTGAGATTGGGAAGGATAAAAGCAAAAGCTATATGTTGGAAGTGTTTGGAAATGGAGTGGCCCTTCTTTTTCCTGTTCTTGTTGTGGTGGTGGTGAGACAAAGAAAGAGATGTGTTGTTGACTGATTGTTTAACATGTTGGTACACCTAAAATTTGGATGGGGATACTTGATATTAATAATAAAATTAAAAAATTAAAAAATTGTAGTTGTGGTTGTGAGAAAAAATAGTATTTGCTCAAAGTGGAAGGAAGCATATTGCAATGGTAGAAAAATCAGCTGGATTCTGGGTGCAGTGAACATAATTAAAGAATGAAAAATAAAACTCAAAGTTGAATGAGAATGTAAACAGCTATGGAGGTATCATTAAGTAAATAAAGAATTGATTATGAATAAGTTAATGATCATGTTTTCATAGATATAATACATTATTGTTGGAAGTCAAATAAATAAAGGTGAAATAGGTGGAAGTAGCACATTAGAAAGTACAATGATGATGAAAAAATGCAGTTGAATAGATTAGAGTAAATGTATTGCGGTAAAGTGTCCATGATAGCATGTTTTTAATAGAGCAGGATGAGAAAGAATTATTCGTAATAACCTAGTAATCATAGAGGAAAGATGATTGTGTAAATATGAATAGCGTAAGGCAGTGAAGAGAAGAAGTAAGAAGAAATAAAGATGAAACAGGAATAGAGTAAATTGTGATAATTTAGAAGGTATATATGTATGTATATATAAAAAAAAATTCCCTTTTTTTCAGGTTTTTTTTTCCAGTTTCTTTTTTATGTTATCTATGTTGTGTTTTTGATTTGTTTTGTTTTGTTCGTTTGTTTTTTGAATGTCTAGTTGTTTTTAATGTAAAGTTGTGGCTATAGCATTTGTCATTTTGTTTTTCTTGAAATAAATAAAGCTATTTTAATATTAAAAAAAATTAAAAAAATTCCACTATGGATGTTGGTGTAAAAGTCTTTTATGGAGAAAAACCCCAACTGAACAAATGGATAACATATGAGAATCTGATGAAAATACAAGGAGATAAAGTTTTACTAAAAAATAAGGAGGAAATGATAAATTATGGATTTACATCATCTATGGCTTCTGCAGAGGCAACTTGCAAACAGCGGATATCAAGCAACTGCAATAAGATGTCAGAGGAGATTTTGACAAACTTTTAAAAGTCATGTAGACCATCTGATTGGGAAGATATATAAAATGTTATTAGGCTTGGAATCAGCGGAGAAAAAATAAAAAGAGAATATGATAGAAAATAGATACAAATTACTGGATGTCCAATTTTACTTAGAGCTGGGAAAACTCATGAAAAGAACCTCGAAGGCTATTAAAAAGTATGAGTCTAAGAGAAAGCTATTATAGAATTTATTTCAGATGGTACTACACACCCAATAAAGATTGCAAAAATAAGAAAAAATACTAAAAATACCTGCTGGAAGTATAATCAAAACAGGACATTGTGCCCATTTTCATGATCTAAAGCAAAAAAATTCTGGAACCCATGGAAATATTGTTAAAACCCTACAAATAAACTTCCCAATGATTCCAGAAATATATTTGTTTTATACATATTTGATGCAATTCAACAACTTAAGAAAAGATCACAATGAAAATTTCTGATTTTTATGGTTACAGAAACTAGAATGGTCTATGCTGCCAAGATGGAAACAAAAGGAAACAGCAAATATTGATGAGTGGTTATTAAAATTATATGATTTGATGGAAATGGACAACTATATTATCAGATAATCTGATAAAACAATTTAAAGAGGAGCTGTGTTATGGGCTTCCAGAGGCCTTTACACTGAGACTCAGAGTCTGAGGCAGCAAAACCTGCACTGAATCCTGGCACAGAAACTGCTACAGCACAACCTCCAGAGCAGACAGTACCACCACCTGCCCCAGGGACAGAAGTGTCAGTCCCAGCAGGGAGCCCTGCTCATTCTGACACAGAGAATGATCTATCCATACCTACCTTCACCCAGCGTAGACACCAAAAAGGTCTCCTATGTTGCTCCCAGTGAATTTATGCCATGCACCAATTAATCAGGCACCAGCTGCACTGACCTAAAACCTATAAGAACTGAGCCTTTCCCCTCTAGCTTTTGATAGCAATCAATCTCCCATGCATGCTTCTGTTCGCTTCCCTTGCCTGTTATTCTGCCATTTTGACCTGTGTTTATATTGCCTGCCATTGATTTATGGACATTGCTGGGATTGTTATTTGTTTCTCATTTGTAAGGTTGTTTTCTTCCTAAAGTTAACTGACTAATTGCTTAACTACCTGAGCTTCTTGACCTGCATTATCAGCTTCTCCTGGGTGCCAGCCCAGACCAAGCATTGATAGACTGGAATCTAATTTTATCAACTTTAGAGGCTAAATGGGGGAATTTAGCTATGATGGGGATAGGTGATTAAATTTTCTTTGATATGAAATAAGAGTGAAAATTGCTAGGTAATACGTTGATAGATATAAATATAGTTCAAATTTTTTTTTCCTTTTTTCCTCCTTCACAGTGTAACAGAATATTTATTTTGATGGATCTAAAGATATAAGTACTAGTTTAAAAGAAAAATGAAGGAAACAAAGGAATTGGTTAATATATGGAGACAAAGCTTATAACAATAGCAGTATGGTAGAAGATCAGGATGGATCCTTTGGGTAATGAGAACTCATAAGAGAAGAAGATAAAAATGAAGGATCTATAAAATCTTGAGTTATAAATTTATCTTTATTATTTTAGCTTTAAAAATAACAGGGGTAGAATTTCATAGAATTATATTTTCTTTTGACAATGTATTGTTAGTAAATGCCATATATGTAATCACCGACTAAAACAGGAAAGAAAGAAAAATAAGGGAAGATTCGTTCCTTTGCATTTTTTCTGTTTGTTTTATCTGATTAATTTCAGTTGTTTTGTGAGTTTCGTGCTTTTTAATTCTTCTATGAATTGCTAGTATGAGATAATTTTGTAGTTATATTTATGAGGTATGATATGTGGTAATCTTTGATGTCTGGCTTTCTGTAATTTCTTGATGCATGTTTTTTTGTTTATCATTATGATCTAATTCTGAATAAAAAGATTAAACACAAATGTTGAGGAACAGCTTATGAACTTTCAGAAATGAAAAATATGGACATTTTATCACACAGAATTAAAGGCAGAGACAAGAACAGAATCAAAGAAGAATGGGCCCCTATAATAGAAAGACTTATTGGTACACTCTCTTTAAGGCTAAGAGATGAGTAAGGAAGGAGCAGTGGTAAATGAAATAAATGCTATAAATTTACAGAAAAATTAAAAAATGTATATGGGTATACCGTTTGGGCATATCAATGAAAAATGAGATGTGGGCATAAGATATCTTGGTAAGAGTCAGGAAAGGTTAGAATGAGGAATGTATGAAATAAAAGAACACGGATAAGAAACAGTAAGGGAAGAAAGAAAGAATTATGGTTCACTAACTATTTCAAAGACAATTTTATCGAATGTAATAGTTTAGTACAGTGAATTACAATTGACTGTCACTTAAACAAATTACTGTAATATTACATATACACATTCTGGATGTGAAGATACTTGTATGCTTTCTTGATGTACCAATACAATGTTAAGACAGATCTTTTTTAATATAAATATATAATTATATATATAAAATATATAATTATATATCGATATATAGATATATAACTATATATTTTATATTATTAAAAAAGATCTATTTAAAAAACAGATTACCTTTTTTTTCAACAAAGTCAAGATATACTTTCTCATAGAGGATTAGAAAATGTGCAAATATTCTTAACATTCTTAGAAAAAGCAGCTACATAGCATTAATTAGCAGCGATGTGCTCAAGAAGAGAATAAATGTTGGTTGTCTGGTTTACAACTGAAATAATCCATATGGCCCTATAAAGGCCACAACCATCTTGTAAAGACATTAGATCCAGGATTTCAAATTACCTATGTGTATCACAGGGACTACTCTTGTCATTTAAATGATAAGCCTGATGTTTTAAAAGAATCTGCTTTTGAAAATCCCCACAGTTCTAAAAGGGGTTTAACACATGGAAAGCGGAAGACAGTATGTGGTGACCAATATACTCAAAAGAGCAATTTCTGCTATATAAGATGTCGTTAAAGATCTACAGCCATACAAGTGATAGATGTCAAAACTAATGTCCATTAATTAGTCAGAACTAGATATTCCAATTCTCTATTCCACTCTTGCTGTGAACCTTTCATGTCATATCTATTTCTAGATAACTTCAGATACAGTTAAAGCTGCATGGGCAAATCTTGATTGTAACAAATCTTTTATTTGTAGATATTGCCATTTAACTCACAGAGATGGTTTAAACCACTCCTGCAAAACTGGAAAAGGTAGAAACTCACCATCAACAGGTGTCTGAATCAAGGTAAGGTTCATATTGTTGGCCTATACCTTTCAAAAACATGTTTCCTTTTTTTGCGAAGTAATGTTTTTTTATTTTAAATTTTTTAAATTTTGAATGTACAATATAACAACACATTACCTATTGCAGACTACAATTACCAATTACAATTTACATGTTTACACTTTTTTTTGCCAGTCCCCTCTCCCTCAATCTCCATCAATGGATTTAAAGGGAAATTTTAGTAACCATTACCCCAAATATGGAATATCTTATCAGTAGTTCCTCCTTATCAAATTTCAAATTTGAATCCTTCAATAAAATCAATTTGGCATGAGTGTACAGTTCAAATTACAATTAACAAAACGATATTTGCTATGCAGTTTTAACTGTTGAAATTCTTGGCAAAACACTGCTCTTTTTTATAATATGAGAAGCAAGTACTGTCCATTTGAACAGAGATGCTAGAAATGCAAGAACATCTGGAAAAATGACCCCCCCATCTTTGATAGGAATTTGCATCTTTTTCATTTAAATTCTAGGAGGTGAGCCCCCTCACCTCCTAAATAATGCATTTAGGTTTTTGAAAATACTTGCAAGGTATAAGTAGAGGAATTCCACAAATCACATAAACAATTCTAGGTATAACATTCATTTTAATCATCCTTATCTTACCGCATAGACTTTCTTTAAGCCCACCCATTTCTCTAAATCTTGTGCAAATCTATAAATCTTTTATAAGCTTACTTATATTACAATTAATCATCTAAGACAGGTCCCTAGGTATAATTATATCCAAATAAATAAGAGAATTTGGGCAATATCAATATCAAAACTGCTATGCTTTAAATACACTAGAGTCTGTAGAGTCCACTGAAAAATCTTGCCAAGAAAACTTTCTGACAGGTTCACCTTAGGGTTGCCATAAGTCAGAAATTACATGAAGGCACACAACAACAAAGAAGATACAATGGATTTTTTGTGGTTGGGGGAAAAAAAGACTAAGAACTCTCAGTTACTACTGGTTATCAGACAGTTGATAAACAAGGAATGGCATTTCCATTTGTATATAGCCACCTACTGAACAGACATTTTTGACACTGAAAAAAAAATGGCATTCCCTGATAGGCAGGTTCTATGGCTTTGCATGGTAAGAAAGGTCTGTGCAGTCTGTGTATTTGACTTTATGTATGTATTTATTTATTTTGGAATTGCATACCCAGCCTTTCAATGAAATGACTCTCAGGACAGGTTGCAATAACCCAAACAAATAAATGAAACACAAACCCAAATCTCTCCTTTAACCACTCTTATACAGCCATAATTCTTATTGCAAGGGATGGTATTTCACTTTAGTTTCACAGTTCCAGGGCAGTTAGAGATCAATCTTCTTGCTTGTAACAATATTTGGTATAGATGCTAGTTTAACATAGTAAGTTGGTGTTGTGCTTACAGCTATAAAACAGGAATGACTAGTATTATTTTGGATACTTGCAAAAGGGAAAAAATAATTAATTGCTTCAAGAAATCCATCCAGGGTTAGTATAAAAGAAAAACAAAGACTTGGTTACAAAAACCACTAAAGAAGATTTCAATCCATGAAGGTCAGCAGATATCCATGATGGAGAGCCCAGGTGCTTACTGCTACTTCCATCTAAAAAAGAAAAAAAAATGGGTAAGTCTTGCAGCTCCTTCTATAAAGAACAAGAAGGTGGAAAAAATTTATATAACAAGTTGTTGCCCAAGCCCATCAGAATTTTTATCCTCATTGCCACTTGTTTGTTGTTGCATGTGTTGATGTTTTTTTACTTCTAACATCACTGGCAACATGAGAATGGGACAACAAGAGGGGAGAAAGTTCATTTCAACTGCTTATTCTCTGACTAAAGGATCAAAGGAGATCTGATCTATTGGTCCACCAAGATTTTCTTCTAATAAGAAAGGAAAGGTAATCCCAAAGAATGATGCTATACAGTTGGATTTTTTTAAAAAAAATCCCACAAAGTGAGAACCGGGAAATTTCACATCCCTTTGAAGAGTCACAGCGAATATTTGAAATGGGTTTGACTCAGTACTATAGGACAGCTCTTACCAGAGCAAGATTTGAGCAGTAATATTCTATGGTTAAATATGGACCATTCCATCAAGTGCCATACATTGCGTTTGTGGAGCATGTGTTTGTGGAGCATCTGAAAGAGAAGACCTAGCACACGTCCTATTTAACTGTCAGTTGTATGCCCCAGTACCTACAGGCGCTGTTTGAGAGAAATATATACTAGGACCATAACAATTATTTTACTTCCTTCAGGGTACAAATACATATGCAGTCATTAGGACTGTTAAATTTATCGTTAGGGCTATTCAACTGACAACATGTTTTGTGGAACACATTGGGGTTGCATGCAGACCGGATGAATTCACCTAAACACATACTGTTTTTGTATTTTATCATCTTTTATTTTATTATAAAATGACAACTAATAATTATTGTAAGTTTTAGTATACTCTTCTGTCTTATTCTTTTATTGTTACTTTATTTTACTTTACTGTATTTCATTATATCTTACCTCACTTTGGCCTAATTTAACTTATTTTACTGTAATTTTTCTACCTGATTTTATTGTGTCCTACAATGTTTGATGCAAAGTGCTGTGATATGGTCAATTAACTAATCAATAAAGTTACTGTATTTAGTGGTACATAAGACTTGCCTTTTCCCCAAAAAAATACTGTTTGAAAATGGGATGTGTCTTATACGCCAGCAAATAATATTTCCCAGTGTATAAATGGGGTGTGTCTTATACACAAATGCCTCTTATATGCTGGCAAATACAGTTATACTACTACTACTACAGTCACAGTGTCAGTAAACTTGTCCCACCCCACCCCTAAGTATTACCATCTCCTGCATAAATGTGAGATAGCCTTGATCTGGTCTTAAACCAGCAGGGAGTGTTAACCATTGAACTTTTATGAGTTTATTACAGTCAACAAAGCGATTTTCTTGGACTGAGCAATCTTGATAAAAGTAGATTCATTGCACTTTGTGAGAAAATGCACTGTGCCCTCATGTAATTCACATTTTTGTAGAGGATGTTCCCAGTGATGTAGACTCAAGTTGATAGACTCAGACTCAAGTCAGACCTAAGTCACTTCAGTGACTCAACTCAGACTTGACTCGGCAAAAATTACACACTGACTCAACTTGACTTGAGGCTTGCATATTTTTAGTGACTGACTTGCTGCCCTTGGTTCAGTAACATAACACATTCATCCAGAAATCTCACAACTTACTGGTCACATGATGATCTGTCTCAAGCCCAAAGTGTGGACACATTTCTCAGAGGGAACAGCAAATGGATTAGGCCATGGGCTTGAGGTGGGCTTGAGGTCTGCTCAGCAGCCTGTCCCTGCTACATATAGGAGCAGCTTTCCAAAAAGTTTTCTTAAAAGCAGAAGGCAAAACTCATGCCCAGAGTGCAGAGTGCGTTTCTCAAAGGGGAACAGAAAATGTGTTAGGCAGTGGTCTTGAGGAGGAAAGATCCCTCCTTCTAAAGCTCTTGAAGCTTCAATAATGGGGAATAAGAAGGATCCTGTTCCCCACTTCTGAAAAAGCCTCCAGCTTTGCAAATGGGAAGTAAGAAGAATTCTATTCCCCACTTCTGAAGCTGCACATGGCAAAATCACAAAAGCAGAGGACAAACTCTACTTAAACTGTTAAAACTGACTTTATTCAACTCTGTCTAGAAATTCTGGAATACAGCTTGCAGTATAAAGTTGGCTTCCAGACTTGAGACTCGATTCGAGATTTGACTTGAAAGTATTTTGCAAGGACTTGAGACTTGAAGGTAGAGACTTGAGACTTGGAGCAAAAGACTTAAATATATCACTGGGTATTCCTAAAGTAAAGAGCCAGCATGGTGCAGTGATTGGAGCTATGTGTCTGGAGACCAGGGTTCAAATCCCTGCTCAGCCATGGAAACTCACTGGTTGTGCAATGGCTGGCTGCTAAAATGCAATAACTTGACTTGACTTGACACCCATTGGTGACCTTGGGCAAGTCACACTCTCTTAGTATCAAGGAACGTAATGGCAAACTCACTCTGAACAATTCTTGCTGAGAAACCCACATGATATGGGACTTGAAAGCACATAGAAACAAGGAATATTTCCTGAAATATAAACATATGCAAAAGAATGTGCATATTTTAAAATGTGAATAGCTAAGTTAAGTACATCTAAAAAATATGCAGCAGTATGTTTCCATTAGTGGGGGAAAGCAGAATTTAGAAAAACAGCATAAATGCAGAGATTAATACAAATGCATTAAAAATTTGTGCAAATTACAACAGGAAGAAGAGGACAATTGAAAATTGAAGATGTCTTTATAGACTTCACCCCATGAGGCATTATTTAAAAGAGAAATAACATCTAAAGATAAATATCTAAAATACAAAGATTGATTGTTAAAAGATAAAGATCAAGCTAAAATGAAAACTGCATGACAGTTGAGTCAAGAAGGTCATGAAATAAGTTGGTTTGCTTATGGACAATTATCAGAGCGATTCAAAAATCAATAAAAATTGCACAGTTTTGGACACATGGATGACAGTTTTTGAAAAGAATTCAAGAAGAATATTTCTGTATATGACCGCAGGTGTTGTTGTCCCATTACCAGACCTGAAGCCAGGTTGAAATGGATCTAGATAATCTGTTTTATTCAAAAACCACAGAGTTGGGAGACCATCACACACTCCAGTATTTTGCCCAAGAATGGAATGTTAGAAACTGACTAATTGTCCAAGTATGGTATGATCCATGATGGGCTTTTCCAGCAATATTTTACAACTGTCTTCTTTAGACAGGCTGTATTTCCATTTTGTTTTAGTGAGGCATTAACCATTCTATCTATCCACTCAGACAGTACCACTGTTATTTTGTTTTGATAAACTTAGAAGGACAAGGATTTAACACACATGTGGTGGCTCTCACTTCTCCAAGAATCTTTTCTGCATCCTTGGTTGCATAAATTAATAAGTTGATGATGAGGTTAGAAAGGGATAGAGGTGATGGGTACAGTCATCCTGGATGGCAAACCCTAGTGAAAGTGCTGGTGATGACCTTTAAAGCTCTACACGGCTTAGATCCAGGTGATTTGAAGGACTGTATCCTCCCCTATGAACCAGCCCGGGGTTTGAGATCTGCTGGAGAGGCCCTTTTCTCTGTCCCATCACCATCACAGGTGCATTTCATGGGAACACGGAAGAGGGCCTCTTCAGTGGCAGCTCCCAGGCTCTGGAACTCCCTGCCCAAAGAGTTCAGACTGGCAGTCTCCCTGCCTACCTTCTAGAGACATCTGAAGACATTCCTGTTTCTGCAGGTATTTAACACGTAATTTGCATGAAGAAAGATGCTAGTTATTTTAATCATCATTTGTATGTTGTTTTTAATATATATATTTTAATATTGTTTTAATCACTATTGTTGTTTAATGTGCATTTTAACTTGTATGCTATAGTTTTTAAGTTTTGTAAGGCACTTTGAGTCCTTTTGAGGAGAAAAGCAGGGTATAAAGATAATAATAACAACAACAACAACAACAACAACAACAACAATAATACCACCACCACCACCACCACCACATGGACATATTAGAAGTGCTATTGCTCTGTATGTCAAGAAGGTCACAGTGTGAAACTCAAGATCAAAATGATCTTGGCTGATCTTGATATGGAAGATGAAGCAGAATGGAGCCATCCTAAGCAGAAAGTATTTTAGTAATGGGCAACTTGAAAATCCCCATGTTGACTGGTTAGGTGCATATTGTAACTACTACTGTCACAGGTTGAGAAGCATGATGGGACCTGTTGTTACTCCTGGCTTCATATTTTCCCACCACTAGAGGGTGAGAACGCAAAGCTGCTTGTAGTTGTTTAGTCTAGCTTTCTGTGAACGCTTCCCATGTGAAACCTAAACGTATTCAAGGTCTTCTGCTGCCTGTAGCCGCAACATTGTTATGGTTAAGGGAACGCCTTGTTATTGAATATGTATACTTAAAAACACAGCTTTTGAACAGGCTGTGCCTTTTTCTTGTTTTCCTTTCCTTTCTGCTTTGGACGAGGAGATGGCTCGCTGCGCTGTAACTTAATAGTCTGCTACTTGATCTATTGCCCGCAATAAAGACTGTTAGCCTGCTGCCTCGTGTTGGCTGTGATGTTTTTCCTATTGATGGTAATGCCTCTGGCGGGTTTTTCAACAACTACAAAGGGATAACATTTCTAGATATCCTGGATGATTGTGCCTCAGAACTCACTAGGTAGATAAGGATTCCAGACTTAATCATGCCACCCATGATATAGTGTGCAGTGTGTGTATTGCTGAAGCAACTGGGAACACTGATCACACTGCTATCAAATGTAATGTATATGTTAAGTGGGAAATGTGACAAGGATCTGCAATACTTTCACCATGTAACTCCAGAAAAGAACCACCTTTAAAATGAGGAAACTCAGAAAAGGCAGTTGAAAGAAAAACCAGGTGAGTCAAATGCTTGGACATCACTCAAAATAACAGTAGAAAAAACAGAGCTGGAATGTATGCCAGAGGTCAGAACAGAAGCTAAGAATGTTGACATGTTCAAGCTTATCCGTCTGATATTATAACAACCTAGAAACAAAAGGAGTGGAAGTGAATAATTTAAAGTCCATCTGTCAAACTAAACAACTGTTTAAGAAAACATAAAAGGAAGCAATGCATCCTTGCAATTTTACAGAGCAAAATGAAAGCTATATCACATCATTCTGCCCTTTGCCTTATGTACCGGGGAAGGATGAAAAACTAGTGTTTAACATCCAAGCTGCTTAGGTGTCCATGATTTGTTCTTTATAACACTCAAATTCTACAGCCTGAACATAGTCATTTTAATAGTGGTTAACAAACAATTTTGTCATGGGCCACTTCAGGTTTCCCATGCATACATACAGACAGACATATTTTAATTCAGTGTCTGCAAACTCCTGCCACATATTTAGACCCTGTTAACAAAGATGCTCCATGAATACTCATCTATACATCTTCTCTGTATGTTTCTCTCTCTAGTTTTCATGAGATGGGAATATCATCTAATGGGTCTAATGTTTGGGGCCGGGTTCCATAAATGCAAGCTCCACTATCCTTCCTGCTGTCTTCTGGACTTTTCTCACCAACTCCTATGCTTACTTTCTCTGAGCTGAGAGAGATAATGGAGTTTGCTGCTTCCTTGTAGAGGAAGAGATTTGCAGGTTCTTTGCTGTCCCGCTGAATGGCAAAAGGTGTGTGAAGGCTTTGTCTTTCTCAGTTTGCCTTTCTACTTGGTAAGTGAATAGAATGGGATGTGAGAGGAGGAGATCTCATTCTCTCTAATCAAAATCAAAGAGAATAACCATGCATCTGATGAAGACAGTCTACAAATGCTTATGCTACCAACTTCTTTCTCTCAGTCTCAAAGGTGCTGCAAGATCCCTTAGAATACTGATCCAGACTAACATGGCTATGTCTTCGGATTTGAGTCTACACTACTTACTATTCTACTCTCATTGCAAAGACTGGTGATGTACAGGGAAATCTCTCCTACTTCAGGGTGTGTGCTTTAGGGTATAGGGGTGTCCTTTGAACCTACTGTGACACATGCTGGAGACATCCATGGGCCATATTAGGCTCAGAAATGAGATATTCCCCTCCCCTTCTTCCTACAATTTCCTTTCATCTCAAAATCAACATTGGCAGTGGCTAGCACAGCAGGCAGTGCACCCATACTTCTGACATTTCACAAATTTTCTCCCAAACAGTTTCATGAAATTGTCTACAAAATCACATGCAGTGATTAGTGAACTTTTTAAACAACCTCACAACTACAATGACTCCCTAGGAGTCTGCTAGTCTGCTGTACCTAACTTTATGAAATTTGGCAGGCCTTATCTCTACAAAAGGGGTAAATATAAAAATCATCTAGTTAATCAAAAAGGGATTTTTTTTAAAAAAAAAAAGAAGAAGCATAATTGAAAAGAAACATTTCGCCCAGACCTCTACACCTAACTGCATGATGCTTGCCAAACCCAAAACCCTCAGAATAGATTATTGGCAATATTGGCAAAAAATAAAGACATTATTGCTGTTTACACATTTCCCATACTAGTCAATGGGAGGCATTAAACTTCAGTTTTACTAATTTTGTTCTGCACTCAGGCCATGGTTTGAATTAATTAAGAGCTAAATCATTTTGAATCAAATCGGGTTCTTTCCCAGATTGTTGAACCAGCTCTCATGATTGGAGCACACCCCTAGAGTTTAGCAGTGAGTGTGCCTTCCCTCCTTGTGATATCCCCTCTCATTCCCTTGTTATTTGCCCAGGTGCAGAGAGGGAATGCCCATGTACGCCTTCCCTCCCCATGATCCCCCTTCCCATTCTCTTGTCATTTGCCAGAGTCAGGAGGGAATGCAGACAAAGTACCCCATAAAAAAATCAAATTCACAAAAGCCAAACTCACAAACGTAGAAGAAAGACTGTACTCCCTCTTTCACTTCACAGTGTACCCCTTCGCTTCTTGCTCTCCCTCATTCCCACTGCTTACTTTGTCTTCCCTTATATCTTATTCCCATATTTCTTGAACTCCCCTGTCCACATTCCTTGTTCTCCTTTCCCTTCTACTCCCTCTCTCAGCTCATCCCCTCCTTGCTCTCCATCACTTACTTTCCCTTCCCTGGTACCTTATTCCTTTGCAGTGCTCCCTTCCCTTGCTTCTTGCATTCCCTTTCCCCCACTATTCCCTCTCCCTTTCCCCCTACTTTTTCCTTCCCTCCCTCCCTCCCCTGCCTCACCTCCTACCCTTGCAGTGCACCCCTCCCTTGTGTTTTGCTCTCCCCTACTCCCACCAATTACACTGTCTTCCCTTCTACTTCATTCCCTTGCAGTGCTCCCCTCCCTTGCTTCTTGCATTTCCCTGTCCTCCTACTCCCTCTCCCTCTATCCCTGCCTTATGCCCTCACAGTGCACTTCTCCCTTGGGTTTGTTTGGCTTTCCCTTATTCCCACCACTTAATCTCCCTTCCCTTGTACCTTATTCCCTTGGCAATGCATCTCTCTCTTGCCTTTCATCCTCACTCATTCTCACTGCTCACTCTCCCCTCCCTCATACCCTATTGTCTCACAGTTCATCCCTCCCTTTCTTCTTGCATTTCGCCACTTGCACTGTTCATTTGAGAGGGCCACCCGAACACCACCAAGATCTCTGGAAAGATGCTCTATATTTGAACACTTGGTGGAAATATTATTGAAAACCCTACAACTATAATGTAAAACCATGAGATGTTTGAATGATCACATATTGATTTGATTGGTATTAAATAACATTTTGTATTTTTTGTACCTTGTAAATGTTTTTATCGTAATAAAATTTGGTGTGGGGAATCCACTTACACTGCTCAGTCTCTCTTCCCATCTACTCCATCCATGGTGGTGTTGTTCTGGTGCCCCTTTCAAGTGTGTAAGCAGCACAAGTTTGAGCCCTCTCAATGCACCCCTTGCTTCTTGCACCCTGTTGCTCACATCACAACTCTTCCTTCTTTCCAATTCTCTTCCCCACCTCCTCGCACTCTCACAATGCATCCCTGTTGTTTGTTGCACTCCATGCACACAACTGCTCCCTCCCATTCCTTCCCATCTCCCCTTTGCCTCACTTCATTTCCTTGCAGTGCATCCCACACTTTCTTCTTGCACTCTGGTGCTCACTCTCCCTTTCCTCCTACTCCCTCTCAGCTCACCTCACCCCCTCATATTATCTCACTTCTTTGCTTCTTACACATCAAGGCTTTTCTTGCTCACCCCCTCCCCTCTTCTCCCTTCCTCACTCCCCTAGCACCCTTGTAATGTGCCCTTCCCTTGCTTCTTACATGCTGCTGCTTCAACTGCTCATTCTCTCATGTCCCCCCACTGGTTGCTTGATTTCCTTCCCTTGTGCCTGAAAGAAAGAAGATGACTCGGGCCCTTTCTGCACAGTGTAGTCACTGCGTAGCTGCGACAGCTTGAGGAGACGTGCATCCGCGAGATGTCGTCACTGTTAAGTGGATGTGAAGTTGCTAGTGCAGCTTTGCATGTCACTGAAGCATTGTATTTGAGCAACGGAAAAAAATGCATTTTCACTCCCTCAGACCGCTTCTACTACGTTTCTACAACTACATGAGGAACCATTGAAGCACTTTCTTGCAGGAATGGGCGGGTTGAGGGCGTGCTCGGCTTGTTCCTCCCTCACTTCCCATCCTGATTTTTCCCTGCCCACCAAAGCAGAGTCTGTTGCCATTTTTCCTCCATATGAGAAATGATGGAGAAGAAGAAAAGCAGGGAGAAAGTGACAGGTAAGTTTTTTCTAATAAATCAATCCTTGCAGAACTTAGGAACCGTCTCCTCACTGGGCTAATTTTTAGGGGGTGGGCTGGGGGATGGTCACTTCAAGCATTTTGGCTGCTCACATGGATGTTGGGAGTTTCAGCCCTTCCCCAAGTAAATGTTTCCAAGTCTTATGGGAGCTGTGGTTGCTCAGAAGCCCCCCAAACACACCGTTCCCCTCCCCTCCCCGCACCCACCCATATCTCCCTTGCCAACTGCCAAACATGCCCCACTGCAAAAAGAATCACCTTGTAATGCGCTCTGCCAGCCTTATGGGACCTGCAGTCGCTCAAATCCCTCCTCAAAAACATCCATCACCCTCCGTTGGCCAACAGTCCCCCCACCCTGCCAAATATGCCCCACCACAAAAAGGACCACCCTGCTATGCGCCCTGCCAGCCTCATGGGACCTGCAGTCACTCAAGTCCCCCCCCCAAAATATTCCACTGTCCTCCCTTGGCCAACAGAACCCCCCTCCCACCCTGCCAAATATGCCCTGCTGCAAAAAAGACCACCTTATTATGCGTTCTGCTATGCATTCTGCAAGTTCTCATGGGACTTGCAGTCGCTCAACCCTCCCCCCAAAAAATATCCACCAGCCTCCCCTCACCCACTCAAGCCTCCCTGGAAACCGCCCAACATGCCCCATTGCGGAAAGTCTCCCCAGATATGCACTCTGCCAGCCTCATGAGACCTGCAGTCCCTCAAAACCATCCCCAAAACATCAACTAACCTCCCCTGACCCACGGATTTCCCCACTGGAAACTGCCCATCCTGCCCCGCTGCACAAAGCCACCCCACTATGCACTCTGCAAGCCTCATGGGACATGCAGTCATTCCAACCTCCCTCAAAACCTCCACTGACCTCCCCTCAGTCACCCCTCTCCCCGTTACAGACCAGCCAAGATGCCCCTCCACATGAAGGTCCTCCCTGCTATGCACTCTGCAACCCTCATGGGACCTGCAGTTGCTTCAAAACACAAATTCTTTGTGTCTTTTCCAACTTTTTAGGTACTTGGCTGCACCTCCTTCCGCCTGACCAGGGACTTCATGGATTCTACAGTGTACTCTGAAGGCATCCTCCCAACAACAGAAAGCATCACATATACCGCAGTTGAGCAGGCTGTCCATCTGGCACACAGGCGTGATGGGAGCCGCAAACCCTTCTACCTCAGGAAACGCTCTACGAGCCTAATGAGACCTCCAATCACTCCAGCAGTCCCTGGGCACAACTGGAAACTGTTCAGTTTGACTTCAGACCATATCTGCACAAGATGTTAGTGGTCCAAAGTTAAAAATTTAAAGCCATCATGAGAGTTGGCTAATACATGTAATGCTTAGGGTTAGTCATGTTCTCCTTTTATATACTTTGCTAATATATGTTGCTGTTTGTTGTTTCCCAATAAAAGCTGATCTTCACCCTCTCCCTGTGGCGGCTTCTTCCTTTCAATAGAGGGGGTGGGCCAGCTAACAAGAGCATTTGTTATGTAGCAGCAAAGATACTACACAAACACAGTTACTGTGAAAAAACAACATCTTTATTAGCCTTTAATGTCATGCTGGCGACAGTAGCCATGCCAGGGGCAGACATCCTCCATTCCCCAGGCACCCACAGACTGCCCTCCCCTTGTACTTGGCCCTCCCATGTGGCCCTGAGATGCCCTCAGGGTGGGCAGGGCAGCCAGCTCAAGTCCTCAGAGGGCACTGTGGGGGAACTAGAGATGCCACCCTGACGCCCAGGAAGTGTTTTACAAGCCCAGAGGTGAGCACTATAGACCCCATGGTGCTGGTGACAGCAGCCACACCAGGGGCAGACATCCTCCACTCCCAAGGCACCCACAGACCGCGAAATGCTGCCCTGCTGTCGCCTTTCAAATGGGGCCGGAAGTTTCATGACATTGTCTCTACACAGAGATGTTCCCATGCAGAAACGTTGTCTGGTAACGTTAAAATAAAATTAAAGCATCCAATCAAAGGCCCAGGGGAGGGGTAAAGGCGAAGCAGGGGAGTGATCATGGACACTGTTGTGCAGAAGGAGAAAGCAATCTTCTCCACCTCAAGGAGAGGAGCGTTCGGAACACAGCATCACAGAAACGCAGTCATAAACCACAGTCTTGCGATGCCACAAGGCATTTCTGCCATCTCGTGTGGAAAGGGCCTTGGTTCTTCTGGATAATTGCATAGAAGAGTGCCTCCATCTCTTCCCTATATCTCAGCCCCCACAAGGGATAGAGACCTACTTTTTCTTAAGAATGAAGGCTTATAGTCTGTGTCAGATGACAATCCAATTGGGCTCTGGCTGGCATGCTAGAATCCAGATAAAACCTGGCCAAACAGGAGGTGTGGCAACAGTACAATATGATTACCTAGCTGAAGAAACTGTCAATTTGCTTTGGAGTGTCTTCTATTTTCTCAGGCTTTCTCTACTTGGCCAACACTGGCAGAAAGAATCAAAGTATCTTTTGCTTTGGGACCTGTATCGACAGTAACATTTGCTACAACCCCTTCACAAAACCAACCAGATATTCTGAAACCGTACTTTGCATCTTTCTGTGTTCTATTGATATGACCACTGACAGGATGCACAAGCCAGTCATACACATAGTTTGTTTAAATACAATGCCACTTTTTTTTTCTGTAGCAAACTGAAAACTAATGATACAACGTAATTAAAAGCATATGGAAGTAAATTCTGTTGAACTTGTTTGGTCTCTTTATTACATATGCATGTTTATGTACTAAAGCTTCAGTCCTATTTATACAGTCAACCCTCTACATTTGCGGGTTTGACTTTCACACATTTGATTATTTGCAAGTTCCTCCAACCCTCGCACCCCCCCACCTCAGGCACTTCTTTTCTGGGGGAACCTTCCCTCTCAGTCCACACAGTCCTTAAAAATCCACCTCTGGTCCTTCTCCTCCTCCACAGATCACAGCCCAGTTTCTCAGCACCACAAACCCTCTCCCGATGTTCCCCCCAGACCCAAGGAAGGACATGAGTGTAAGAGAGGAAGTAGAGGACCACCGCATCAAGTCCCCTTCCCTCTCCTTTCTCTGACTTGGTCTGGACCATGGGTGTCCATTCTCTCCACCATGCCTAGGCTTCCTTCCCACAGACACACACATTTTGATATTTGCGATTGTTCCACTTTTGCAGGGGTCTTCTGTCCCCTACTCCTAATAAATGTGGACAGCCAACTGTACTTAGTAGGAGTTATGTCCCACTGAAGTATGTTAGATTGTCTTCCAAATAAAGATTGTTTGGTTAGATATGTAACCCTGTCTCTTCCCCCCACGACCCCCGGCAACACATTCCATCCCCCACAGCAGCAACGAAAGCTAGGGTACTGGTGAAAACAGAGGTAGCAATACTAAACACTTCTGTAGCACGGTATTTCACATAGAATGTCTATAATTAGGACCAGGGACCTAATGAATGTATCCATGTTTTTTGGCCACTGCAGTGCTCACAGACATAAGAAAGCTATATGAGCATGAAAGAGAATGAAGCTTGGGCCTAGCTGAAAAGGGAAGGCACAAAGCAAGGTGTAGTATTTTGTTATCATTTTCCAAGGAGTTTCTCATTAGATTTACGATGGTGAAAGGCAAACCAGGATTTTTATTTATGTTGGAGAGGGAGAGTGCAGAGGGCAGAATTTGACCGGTACTTGGTTTGATTTAATGGTAGCCATAGGAAAGGAATTAGTTTGCTTTCATTTCTATGTCCATTTTGAACCGTTTAAGATTTCCAGTGGAACAGGCCACATCTTGCCTAAGAAATCCATTGTGAGGCAGGGGAGAAAGGGGGAAAAGCACACAAAATCATGCCTATTTTTCAAAAAATATGCATGACTAAAATGCATATATGAGAAAAACGCACACAAACTTTCTTTCTTTACTCAATGCAAAAATGAATGTATTTGAAAAATGGTCACAAAAATGTATACAAATGCCCATTTGGGGATGGGGGAACAATTAAGTAGGGAAGAATAAGAATGCCAGTGGGAAAGTGGGAAAGTGAAACATGCAATGAGAAGACTGACAGATTTTTCACTTTCCTATTTAGTGGTAACTAATTTCAAATACTATGCATTTCAAATTGTACTCGGGAACAAAGGAATGTTGAGTTATATTGCTTAATGGAAAGGCTGGTCCCTAAGTTCTGTGCCAACATTTTTTTCCCTTTATATACGGCTATAATATTTCCAGTTTAAATATGGGAAATGCTACTCTTCCTTTGGAGAGATTTAATAGAATCTGTGTTCAGCCTGAGTAGGTTTGCAGTAGAAAACAAATAACCCTTTCTTGGAAGTGAGCCAGCATGGTTTAGTGGCTTGACCACTGGATTATGACACTTGAGACTAGGGTTCAAATCCCTGCTCAGCCATGGAAACCCACTGGGTAACCTTCAGCAAGTCACACTCTCTCCACTCCAGAGAAAGGCAAAGGCAAACCCTCTCTGAACAAGTCTTGTCATCAAGCCCCTGTGAAACATAAGTGAAACAACTTGAAGGCATACAACAACAAAGTTAAGCTCTACTAGAAATCCCTGCTGTTTGCTGGGAGAAAGATTGTATCTCTGCACCTGGAATTTTTTGCCTAAAATCTAGCCACATGACGGCAGAAAAAGAGTTGCAAAACTGAAGGTGCAGATGTCTATACTATACTGACAGAAGAACCTTATTTTGCCTCTTGCCACTGATGTTAAAATGAAGTAAACCTGTTGTTTCAACAAATAAAGGCATTCAGAGATCAGCTCCCTCTGTATGAGTTGTGCACACTTCCAATTGATCAGCATGTTTTCCAGTAAATCTTGGTGAATATGCATCTCTTGGCAAGATTTTGTACATTCTTTGAGCAATGCACATAAGCTCTAACAAGACCTCAGCAACAGGCCTAGTCTCCAGCAAGTCTGTTAAGTAGTAGCAGTAGAAGAAGCAAAAAGCAGGTGTGTGTTTGTCCCTGTTGGAAGTAGTATGCAGGTCTTGGGGAACATTCCACTTATTCTTATCTAGACAGAATTGTCTGTATTCTCTCAGAAATGTGCAGAATCTCCAACAGACTGTGTGGAATGCTTGAATCCTCACTGCCTTAAATTTTAATATACTCTTTGCACAAAGTGCATATTATCAAATCAAAAATATGCATAATACTCCTCCCTCCCCAAAAAATACCCTGTGTTTTATCTCTAATGAAAAACTAAGTAGTTTGCTATGCTCAAGCTACATATAGTCTCTATCCTATTTCATTAAGATGCCATTATTTCCCTAGCCCTAACCCATTAGCTGAGAAGCAAAAAAAAAAAAAAAGATAAAACTGCTACAACTTTCTCTTTCTGGCTGCTTAGCTCTACCCTTCTTAAATGCTGAGCAGTGTGATGTCATCACAGGGAAAAAGGAAAATGTTAACCCTTTCCTCTCTTCTCTTCTCCCACTAGCTGAAGGAGGAAAAACCTGTCTACCTTCCACCACACACCTGCTTCTTCAATGATTAGCAAGAAACAGCCAAGTAGTGAAGAAAAGTGAGCTAGATATAAAGTTAACATCTATCTGCTCAAGTGGGAAACAACTGCACAGTGGGGATAATGGGGCATGGCTGCAGAGAAAGATTAATTTTGATAAACTTTTCCTTAAACTTCCTAGTGGGAGAGCAGTATGTTAGGGAAGGAAAGGGTTAAGCTGATTGCAGTGCCTCCACACTGCTTTGCTCATTGACAAGGAGCAGCTGAGCAGTGCAGGAAAGACTGCAACAGTCCTGCTTCCTTTTTTCTGCTGCTCAGCTGAAAGGATGTTTGCAGAAATTGTCTGCTTAGCATGTGTTTGCAGGCAGTGGATTCTTCAGCTCTGAAATATATATAAAACAAAGACCCAGTTTCTTGAAAGCTATGTATACTTACTAGGCAATGTTAAATTTTCCTAGCAAATGTACAACAGACCATTGGTGAATGCCCATTCTCCCAATGTCTGTTGAAGACTGTGCACATTTGTAATGTAAGACCAACTCTCAGGTAGAAGCATAGCCATTGGCAGGGCCTTGTAATGCACATACACATTCTAGGTTGTTACATTCACTGATCATTGTCTGCCGATGAGATCTCTGCATCCACACACACTACGAGGTCATTAGTTATCCACAAGAGAGACAAATACACACGAACAAGAGCTCCTCAAACATACAAACTTCTTAAAACGTGTTAGAACCTCTAATACTAATACAACAACTTCTGGCTATGCAGTACATGTCATCTCTTAAGAATATATTCACATCTCTTATTTCAGAGTCAACTTGACATATATTCTGATTTGCCTGTTGGAACACCTGTGCAAAACAGTCTTTGTTGGAATCAGGTACAGTGATTTTCATATATTTTATTTACTCATCCTGGATTGGGTTCAAACATCATAAGCCTTAGAATAAGCCCATTAAAGCAGGGGTCTAAATCATACACCCTCCAGATATCACTGGAATTAACTTCCCAGTATGCTTCACTACTTCCCTTAGTGGTTAGGGCTTATACTCCAGCAACATCAGGAAAGCTACATATTTCTCATTCCTGCATAAAAGCCAATGGGAGTTATTGTTTCACTGATCTTTAGTGAATTTACACCAAGTATTATATATTATATACCAACCCAATTTTTGTTCATAAACACACAAACACACATAAATACATATGCTGTATCTTACGTTTCCATTTATACAAAAATAATAAAAACATAAGTCAATGAAACGATGACCCACAGCTGCAGCCTAGCAATATTATATCAGCAAGAGTACATATAAAAGCTAGATTCCTTTGAAAGTGCTTAAGGATGCCCTGATCCAATTTACATATACCCTCCTTTTTTTAATACTAGCGTACCCAGTGTTGCCCGGAATTTTATTTTCTATAGGTAATACTTGTTAGAAAGATTTGAGATCCTGTATTTCTAATTCCCCAAACTGTCTTATCTAGTATTTGTAATTTTTCTCCATATTCCCCAATCCAATCGGTATTCACAGTTATTAACACAGAGATGTTGGGTTCCTGAGGGATTACACTGCTGTCCTCCTTGCTGCTAGGCCTCATCTCCATAGCAACCAGCCTATTCCGGACAGGCGCATATGACTGAGGCCCAAGAGCTCTCTCACTGAGAATTCTAAAGGCCCCTCCCCAAACTGCAAACCTCAGGATATGAGGTCTTGCCTGACACAGACAAACTTTGACTTTTATGTATTAGGTAATGAAGTACACATACTCTGTATATAATAATCTCTGTAGAAAGGTCATTGGACATGATCCATTCACTCTGATGTGTGCAGGTTTGCATGCAAATGGCAGTGTTCACAGGATGCAATAGAATCTGTGTGTTCCTCTTTTCCTTCCCCGTAAAACATATAACACCAAACAGGTTGTAGTCATATCTGAAGAGAAGGTACATGCAGCCATGTACACCCACAGGGTCTACTCAGATTATGTAGATGGCAGAGATGGAAAGAACTGTAAAAAACTGCAATACATCTGAAACATGGGGCTAAAAATATTGGCTCTGGTAAAGATTGCTAAAATATTGTGAGTCATTTTGGATACTTGAGATGTGTCCAGGATAGCATCCTGGCTATTTTAGATCCATATAGAACTACATGGAATCAATGAACTTAAATTAATCAAGATTAAAATGTTCCATTTATTTCTGCATGACCTAAATACTCTAAAGGGCACCAGGTCCTGTCTGATCATGGAAGCTAAGTGGGGTCAGCCCTACTTGGGAGACTGCCAATGAATACCAGCTGCTGTAGGCTGTCTTTCAGAGGGAGGAACTGACAAAACCACCTCTAAGTATTCCTTGCCTAAGAAAACCCTATGAAATTCATAGGGTCACCATAACTCAACAGACAATTTGAAGGCACATACACAAAGGTGATTTCCGCACTACACTGATATAGTGCTATTCCACTTTCAACATCCTGTGGAATCCTGATGTTTGCAGTTTAGGGAGGGGTGAGGATTCCATAAGATGTTGAAAGTGGAAATAATAGTGGAATAATAGCACTATACCAGTCTAATGCGGAAATGGCCTCAATTATTTCAGAAGGACTAAAGCCCTTCCCAACCTGGATCCAAACTGATCCAACACTAATTATCACTTACCTGAATCACATTATTATTCATCTCTATAATGATGTACTATTTAATTATAGGTATAAAATGAGAAGCTCTTGTGGACGTCTGACTATAACTCCAAGGAAAAAAATAAGGCAATATATAATCTGGTAGGATAGCAATAGAGTTCTTTTGCAAAACAGATGCTTTGTACTTCTAGTTTTGAAACCGGAATGGCATCTTAGAGTGCTGTATTGCACATGAAAATTATTTTGGTGCCTTGCTCTAAAAAATGAAGTTTGGGTGGTCACAATATTGTGCTAATGTTCAGAGGAATGCTTTTCCGCAGTCATTAAATACATTCCTTCCCAGGTAGCTTACAGTGTATTTTCTACTGTCAGTAAGGTGCTGACCTATTCTGTGAAGCATTTGCTGGGTTGGGTTATACATTCATTTTGGTTAATAGCTGTCTGTTATTTTTAGCATTTTTGCTTGCTGGTTCATTTAATTTAATTTTAAAATCCTGTATGTATGTATGTATGTATGTAATTTTTACAGTTCTCTTACCACTTTGAACATCTTAGGACTGGCATGTCATTAACAAGTGTAACAAATAGGTAAAACTTGTTCCACAGTTCAGTCATCTGAATTGCTGCATCCTCTCAGCCTTCCAGGGCTGGAATAGGAAGATTAAACATCACCAGAACCTGTACAAGTCATTTTAAAAAAACTACAGTGGATATGCTGATGCTGGGGGGAGCAGGGCATCAGCAAGTCACACCCTGATATTAGAAAGGGAGAAACAGCAGTCTCTGAGAAGACCACGTAGGACATGGAGAGACTTAAGCTTCTTTCACCAGCCAGCCACCACCTAAGGATCCTGACCGGTATTACTGTTTGCCTGTTGGAATTCACCCTAGATAACCAGAAAACTGTCCATCACCCTCAGTTGTGATTGATGAGTGGCATGTATGAGAGTAAAGAAATTTCTCAAATTCTCTTGATCTCAGCAAAACAGAGTGTCTTGACACATCAAAACAAACTAGTAGAAAGAAATCTCAACTTATGTGAGATTTTTTTTCCTTGTATTTGGGGTATTTTTGTAAAAGGAATCTGGTATTTAAACATCAAGAGTGCATTGAAGGCAATGTCGTTTGTGCAAAAAAAAAAAAAATTGGCAAAAATCTCCAGAAAAGTGATAAAAAGTTGGCAGTTTGGCAAAAACTCTTGCAATCTTCTCCATTGGAGAGAAAAGTTTTGGGATACATAGCAGGAATCATCCTATATAGTGTATTACAGAAAAAGGAGGCCATGATCCAAAGAGGATAGCTTCAAATGCCACACTACTCCCATCCCATAATTAAGTCAGTTTTAAACATCTATATGAAGAACAACAATCATATGAAGATGTCTGTTTTGTTATGTATTTTACCAAGCTGTTTCTTGTTATTTTTATCTCCTGATAACACCCCCTTTCTACAAAATAGAAGAGATAAAAATGCCAATTGCATTGTAGAGTGGTGGAAAAGACTTGTTTGCAGATCCAAGAGATACAACAATATTAGTCTCATGAATTAATAATCTCATTTATGAAAAGCATATTCATGAATGGGAACACCTAGACTTCATCTGGGGACCTGATGCAACTAAACTCATGCACACAGATGTCACTGAGATCATGTACCCATAAGAGATGTTTGGAAGTGTACATGTACACAGAGATCATGAATAAGATTTTTAAAAAAACATGAAGACCACTTGATATTCCCTTCATATCTAAGTGCAAATGACCAGTTGTTAAAGAAATGCCCATATTCTTCAATATGGACATTATTGAGAAGATAAAGCAATGTCTCTAACCTTTGAAAAGTTGCTTGGGAAAGGAGGGTGCTAATTTTTTCTTGTTATTGGTTTGTTTGGCTCTTTACAATAGGGATGCCATTGTAACTTTGCTGGTATTTTAATAAATATGGATTGGAAAAAGCACTTATATGGGTGGTTTCCTTTTATGTAAGTGTAGTATTTTTCATTATGGCAAGTCATCATCATCTACAGCTAGATATCTTCCATCTTGGGATTTCTTTCTACCTTTAAGCTGTCTTACTGATCTGAGGCATCACAACATCTTTTCTATTTTGTTCCATTAACCACCATCACTTATTTAACTTTTCTCTAAACATTGTAATCTGGTAGTCATTTTGTCACTTTTCTCCTGATGCGTTGGTATGGTTTTGTTTCTAATTTCCTCAAGCAGGGAGAATTCCAATGTGAAAAAAAAAAAAAAAGAGTAAAGTTCAAGCACACCACAGATACCTATTTTGCAATTCATGGGCAGGAAAGTATTTTGACTCCTTCCAGTGCTATCAATGGTTTGAAATAATACCAGATACTCCCTGTGACTGAAATGACATATTATACAAAAAAGGCCTTTATTGCTGAAATTGCTTTGAATGGCAACTTTTACAGATAAGGCATAACAAATAAATAGTATTCTTGATACTGTTACAGACATTATATGTTGGGAGGAGAAAATGGCAATGAAAATCATCTTAATATTCAAAAAACTGAACACGTTCTTTGGCTCAAATCCCATTGGCCAGCAGATTAAGTACTATGTGCCATGTTGCATAGATGTTGCCCACTCTAAACATGAGCTCACTTTAAAATGGGAACGCAAAGGCACTTGTTACAGTGAATTATCCAGTAGCCCCAACCATCACAACTTTGACAACACCCCATTACAGCCTAAGATTCCTTCTTTAATAGGGACTCTATGTTGGCAAACTTTAGTCTTCTTGCTATGTCCAGTGGAGTTTCTTCTTCCTAAAAAAGATAAGCAATGGCAAAAGTTATTCAAGAAAGGAATACTAAGGAAAGTTAGTGAGAAATTAGGTCAAGAGATGGTTTGTTAAATAGAGTTATCCAGCTTTCATTTCCCAGAACTGATCATAGTTTGTGATCAGAAATCCATACATTGCTGTGTGTGTGATGCACTCCACAAAAACAAAACAAAACAAAAATGCATTTGACATCTTCTACTCAGTTGTAAATTATGCAGTGAAAACTGATCACAATTATGTAAGAAGAAAATGGGCACAAAAACATTTTAGCTAATGAGTGTATGCACACAAAAATGCATACATTTGAAAAAAACACACAAATGCATATGTATTTGTTTATGAGAAGAAAATCTCACACTGAACTGAGACAGAATAAGTTTAATGGTATGGATCCGAGAATCTCAACAAGATCAAATTTGACAGATTTACCCTTCCAAGAGAACACTGTGTATAATCCCTATGGAATTATTTCCATAACTCAAAATACATGAAAAAGAACTGCCATGCAAGAGCGCCAGGATTATGCTCACTATGGCTAATTTTTGGGTCGCAAAGCAAATTCTTGTAGGTTCTATGCCCAAGAGTCTAGGGAAAAAACCAGCAGTCCAATCCCTTTCTCCACTGCAATTAGTACTTGAACCTCATGTTTGATGTCTATTGTGCTACCACTTGATCTCTATCATGAAGACAATAATATCAATTGAACGAACCAATTTCAATCATTATTTTATTTATTTCATTATTTAATTCAGTGGTTCTCAACCTGTGGGTCCCCAGATGTTCGTGGACTTCAGCTCCCAGAAGCCCTGAGCATTGACCATAGTGGCTGGGGCTTCTGGGAGCTGAAGTCCACGAACATCTGGGGACCCACAGTTGAGAACCACTGATTTAATTCATACCCTACCTTTCTCCCAATATGGGACCTGAGTGGTTCACAATATTAGATTCACTGACATTGTCTACCAGTGTGAAGAAAAAAAGGCTTTATGTAGAAGAGTAATAACATCTTCTTTAACCTTAGCTGATTAATGGAATTCCATAAGGAGAAAAAAAAACCCTTCAATAAATTTCTTCCAGAAAGATACAGCTTGATATGCTGGGCCTCTGAACATGATAAAAACAGTATTTAATTTTGCTGAACCATCCAGTTTGCACATCTTGCAAAGGAGTTTAGATATTTCATGGTCAAGAGGTAAGCTAGGGTTAGGCTTCTGTATGCATTTACTGATGGCACCACAGCAGGCAGTATAGGACCTGTCTCAGGCTGTGCATTACTGTATTCCTTCCTTTTTACCCTGCTTTTCAGTTCGTTATGTTTGGAGAAACATATGTTCAAACCAAGGCATAAGTTCAGTTGCTAGACTCAACTAGAGTAGACACTTCAAATAAATGGAAACTGGTTAAGTCAACACTAATATGAGTTCCACTGATTTTCCGGATCTACCTTAGTTGAGATTTGTGATTGGAGTTAGGTCACAATGCACAGTGGCGCAGGTTTTGTTTTTTCCAGAATTATCAGCTATGCTCATTTCAACATGCATTTAGTATTATATTTCTAGGTGCTGTAAACTGGATTAGAATACCCAACTGCTGTGAGTATTTATGACACAAAGAGGAGAAATAATGAAAAAATCTGTAGGAGGAGCAGAAGGTCCTGCTGATCGCCTTCCTTTCCAGAAATGAACCACTACATAGAAGCGGGGTTTCTCCCTCACAAGAGTTGGGATAATCCAAAGCATAGGGTGATCTGAAAACCGTTCTGAAAAGTCCAGGGAAAGAACGTGGAAGGTGGAGAGAGGATGTGTTTTTAATTTCTCTTCCGCCCAGAGGAAAAACTCGGGTTTTTCTTTCCCCGTCTTCTTCTCCCCGCCTCCCTCCAAAAGGAACTCATTTTCTGGCCTGGAGGGAAAGTTGGCGAATCTTGGCACCGACGAAATCTCCCCTGCCTGGCACCTCCCTTTGAGGGGATGCTATTGAAGACGAAACACACTGGAAGCTCTGAAAGCAGCGCTCAGAATACGATTGCAGCAGCCATTTGTTAATAATCTTTTACCCTGAGGGCTAAGGAAGGCTTCAGTACCAACTTCAAGCCTAATACTGGCTGGAGCAGTCCTTTAGTTCCCAGTTCTAGGAGGGAGGAGCAGACATGGAGAAGAGGGTACAGGGCCCAGGGAAAACCCCTCGCATTGTCCAAGTGATGTGCTTCAAGGGCCTGCCAAGGCAAGCCAATCAACAGCCAGATGTGGGGTTCCCCTCCCAGCAGTGGGAGGCCCAGTGGCAAGAATTCCTCAAGACCGCTCATATGGGATGGGGAAACCCTCAGTGGATGGATGTGGTGCCCTGGGATGATGCCAAGACTTTCCTGTCCACCTTTGAGCAAGTCGCCGAAGCCTGCCAGTGGCCAAGGGAGGAGTGGGTGGGCCGGCTCATCCCAGCCCTGAGGAAAGGAGTGGAGCAGTACATTTGTAGGCTGGACCCCTGGGAATGGCAGGACTACCAGAAGGTGAAGGCCACTCTCCTGCGAGCAGATGCCTTCCGGATGGAGCTGAAGCACCAGCACTTCCGACAGTGCTGTTACCAGGAGCTGGAAGGGCCCCGGCAGGTTTATGGGCAGCTCCAGGAGCTCTGCCATCAGTGGCTGAAGCTGGAAAGGCACACCAAGGAGCAGATCGTGGAGCTGATCATCCAGGAGCAACTCCTGGCCATGCTGCCACTGAAAGTACAGGGTTGGGTGCAAGAACACGGCCCAAAGAACGGTGTTGAGACAGTGGCACTGGCTGAGCACAGGGTGATCCAACATCCTAGTTAAGAACAGTCATGAGTGTATTAATTTAAATCTTTGTCTACCTTACCTTATCCTTTATAGAAGGATCAGCCCCTGCTTCAATGAGTAAAGGAATGATGGACTGGTTCTTCATTTCACATGCATAGTGGAGGGCTGTTCTTCCTGACTGGAAAGAATGAGAACATGAAACTGTCAAGCTGCCAAGCTGCTATTGTGGCACACTTGTAATAATTTGATCTGCTTCATAAAGCTCTATTTAGGACTGCTAAAATAGGAATTAAATTAAGTGGTTTCGACAAATTGCTCAGAATAGTATTTTTTTTTTTAAGTTTAAGATTGTTTACCAGTTATTCAGCTCACTTGTGAAATGCTTAGTCTATGGAGAATTCAGAATTAGTCCTGGAATTCACATTTGCTCTGCAACTGCTTTGCAATTACATGTCCCCTCATTTCCATACTAAAGCAATGGGGAGTGCATGAATATAGAGATACACAGATAGGGGAAGACACCTGTTTTATCTTCCAGCATTACTGGGAATCATGGTACTTGTTGGCATAATAATGTTCCCAATGTCATTTTTAAAAAGATTCCAAACATGACTATCATCTAGTTTATGCATGTAACAGCTAACTCTTCTTTCAAATGAGTGATAAAAATCATTCAGCCATCTTATCAAAGAGTAACACACCTCAACACACACAAAAATGTTACAAACAGAAAGTCACAAAAGTTGCAGTGATTCTTCGCTCATCCTTCTTGATGAATAAAGGTGCCAAAGGCAGAAGAATATGGTGGATATGTCAGACCTAAGCAGCATGATCCTATAAAGTTTCTTGCTCTCTCAAATGACTCTGACAGTTATTGCTTGCTATCTTCATATTCGTCACCATTGCTATAGCCTCCTACTTTTTCTATTTGTATGGCAGCTAAGCCAAAATATGTGTAACTGAAATAACACACACTCCTTTCCTACTCACCACTGACTTGTCTCCCAACTATCTGCTCCCTTCCTTGACAGCTTGTAGATTATAGACTCCCCAGGGCAGGGACTTCTGTTTTGTAAAACAACATATATATCCATTGCTTAACAATGACTAATAATAATGAGAAAAATAGCAGCAGCTGTCCTGGGGCAAATAGTGTGATATAACACAATGCGACCAAAAATTGACAGAGACTCTTCATTGTGCTTACTATGCAGCAGTGGGGCAGGCCAAAAATAATCTTACATCATTAGGACTGCATACTCAACCTCACATAGGATTATGTCAAGGGGTAGGGAGTCTTTTGGGTTGAGGCCCAGAGAGCTCAGGTATGCAACCTTTTGTGAAAAAATTGCTAGATACTTCAAAGAAAAAGTCATTCACATTCACAGAACTTGACACCACATTTGTTACAGGGCTTATGGAGGTATCCAGTATACCATCTGGCCAGTTTCCATGGGATCACAGAATCATTCAATCATAGAGCTGGAAGAGACCACAAAGGCCATCAAGTCCAACCCCCTTCCATACAGGAACCACAAGTTTCAGTCATTTAGGCCTGATGTTGTGGACAAGACACTTGAAGCAGTTCAGCCTACATGTAAGTTCAACCCTTGCCCATTTTCACTGATAAACGCTCATAGGTGTGGATTGACCAGCTGGATCTAGGCGGTGGTAAATGGCTCGCTACATTAAGAGAGGTTGCCTGCTGCCATGAACGAGGTGGTGGTATGTCCTCTCCTGAAGGGATCTCCCTGGACTACAAGTATATGAGAACTGGCACTTTATTGCAAATATCCTTTTTGGGGAAAGGTGCTTGAGTATGTTGTGCCTGGGCAACTTCAGGTATTCTTTGAAGAAACACATGGGCCCATTTCAGTCTGATTTCAGGCCTGGGTATAGCACTGAAATGGCCCCAGTTGCTCCGAGTCCAGGGGAAAGACAGTGGGAGTACTACCTCGTTGATCTTCCTGGATCTCTCAGTGACTTTTTATACCATTCTTCATGGTATAAAACTGGCTCTGTGAGTTAGGAGTAGGAGGCACTGTTCTACAGTGGATTTGGTTACACTTCAAAACCTGGTTCCAGAAAAGTAGCACTGAAGGATTCCATGGCTATTAAGCTATCCATCTTATTCCCCACACTGTTCAATATCTACATGAAACCGCTGGGCATGGTCACAAGGGAGTTTAGAGTGGGGTACCACTAGTTTGCTGATGACACTTAGTTCTATTTCTCCTTGTCATTGGAGTCAGCTGGGGCTGTCCAGGTGTTGGATCAGCTCCTAGATGCTGCAATGGGCCAGATGAGGCTCAGTAGACTAAAGACAAATCCCAATAAGACAGAGGCTCTGCAGATTGGTGGTTCTCAGATCCAGTAATTGGGTAATTGGTTCTTGGTTGATATTGCACTCCCCCAGAGGAACATGTATTTAGCTTGGGAATAGTCTTAGATCCATCACTGTCACTGGAGGTCCAAATGTGCTCTGCAGCTCGGAGTGTTTGGCACCAGGTTTGACTGTTGCACCAGTTACAGCCCTCCCTTGACAGAGATGACCTAACCGTAGTATTCCACACACTGGTAACCTCCTGATTAGACTACTCTAATGCACTCTACTTGAGGCTGCCTTTTAAGAATACTGAGAAGCTGTAGGTAGTGCATCAGCATCTTAACTGCAAAATCAGCATCTTAACTGCAAATTGGAATATCATAGAGACAGCATGTCATGACAGTCTTAAAAGAATTGCACTGGCTACCAATACGTCTCCAGTCTGAATTCAAGCTGCTTGTGATAGCACTTAAAACTCTAAACAGCATGGGACCTCGATACTTGTAGGAATACCTCTCCCCATATGTAACCTTTTCCATGTCCCACCGGTGAGGTCAGTACACTGTGTGGGGAAAGGGCCCTCTCAGCCATGGCACCCCAACTATGGAATGCCCTTTCCCTGGAGGCCTGACTGCAGCTAACACTCTCTTCATTTATGTTCTTATTTCATCAAGGTCCTTAGGCCTCATTAATTCAACTCAAATACTGCTTTAAAAACTTTTACTTTTATAAAAACTTGTATATGTTTTTTTAAAAAAACTCATATTGTTTAATTTTTTTTAGTTTATTTTAATTATTTTAAACTTTTTAAACTGTTTTTCCTGTTTTAATGCTATTTGTAAGCCGCCCCGAGATCTTTTGCTATAAGGCAGGGTATAAATATTTTAATAAATAGTAACAATTAAATATAATATAAGAGACAGAGCAGTGTGGGAAAAGAGAACTGCTAGTGTGCCATGAGAAAAAATTCCTATAAGCCCATACCACACATCCATTAGACTAAAAATTCCTATAAGCCCATACCACACATCCATAGAAAATGGTACCTGCTGTATCCCTACTACTGATTTCCTGATTCCCCAAAAAGTGGCAGTGGGGGTTACTCAATACATGGAAAACCATGTTAGGAAGAATAACACAGCAATCAGACTTTTCCATAATTTTCTCCTCATATTTGTACATCCTGAAGAGCGCCAGGGAATTATTCTATGCAGAAATATGCATGAGTTTTCTGCGGACATATGAAAACGTGGCAAGAATAATGAGAAGAAATCATTCGTTTTTGCAGGATGAAATAGTCAAGGATTTGCATCTCTAATCCCTGCATGATTTCCTATTCTAGGTAACTGCGCTTTGTCAAGGGAAGCAGGGAAACCTATTGCTGAGACAGTTGAGGAAGCCATAGCATCTCTTCATAAAGCTTCTAACTGGGTATCTCTTCTAACTGCGCATCTTTCCAAATGGAAAATGCATTCAGAACAGGGTTTTACATAGCAGCACGAATATTGACCTTTTCTGAACCAAAACATTCATACAGATGCATACTCTTTATGTGGTAAATAGAAAATGGCATGCTCTAGAAAACGGCACAGACAAACAGGTGCACTTACATCATCAGTAGCATTAACATCTACACCAGCTCTAAGTAGCATCCTGATGAGGTTTTCATTCTGCTTAGTTCTAGATACCTGGATATCAGATGTGGGGAGAAATGGAAGACTGTCAGAAAGACAATCCATGTTAGATATGCACCGTATGCAAAACAATCATGCTAAAAAGTAAGATAGTGAAGACTTCCCTTCACACAGACACCCAAACAGTGATGTGACATTATTTTAGCATTTTGCAGGAAAGGAAGTCCTCCTTTTTTTAAAAAAAAATATTCTCCTAATTTTTCCAGCATTGGGCTTTTTCAGGGGAAAAGGCATTTGTTTAGGGAATCTGATCTGCGGTCTCCAGTCCAATGTAATTTACAGTTAGGTGAAATCCTGGCACCTCATTTTAAGTATATCAGCTTGTGTTTCTTTGATTTCTATGGAACATAGTAAAAAGTATCATGTGTAAAAATTCCCACATAGCAGATGTTTCCATGTGCTAATTCTATGTACATTTCTGTGTGCTAGGGAGCTGTGATTGGCCTGTACTATGTCATCACAGGCATAGTTATATCAGAAAAATACACGTTCCATAGTCCCATGTTACAATGGTATCTGGCCTTTAAGAATGAGAGGTGGTCCAGAAGCCAGTGACAGATTCAGCTTGATGTCAAATGATTTTGTTCCTCACTTAAAATGTAATAGTTATACGTTGCTTGCTGTATTGATAAATTAGGAAATGAGACAATAAAGAATACTATAAGAATTATATAATAAAGTCAAATTCTCTTTTCCTGATTCCTAAAAGGAGACAAAATTGTATTACAATAAAGGGGTGCCTGTAACAAAGAGAACACTAAACTTCATCATCATAGAAAACATCTCCATATGTTAGATTGAAGGAAGGACTAGAATATAAAGGTGCAATTTTCATACTTGTTTTTCAGATAACTTACCATGATGAGATATCCAATAAGCATAACAGGCATTAAGATAATAATGAGCAAGTAATCAAGAAAGCCAAACCGTTTTTTGACAGCATAATGCAAACACGTTCGTTCTTTCTAGAAAGGAATGAAAGAGCTATCAATATAACTGAGCAGAGTTCTTAATTCCCTTATTTTACACAGAGCATGAGTAAACACAATTTGTCTAGATTTTCACTCCCTCTCCATAGCAGAACATGCCCATGGGGGTCTTCTGAGAAACAGTGCTTAGTTCCCATTTAGTTCTACTGAAACCAAAATGCAGCACCAGGCCTGAGAAAGGCAATGGTTCTGGAAAACGCTAAAGTTAATGATGTTGCTCCTGTTTCATTTACACCTATTGGCTTCTGTGATATTATTAGTTATCCGTAATAGATAACTAATAGACCACAGGCGCCATCTAGCAGGAAAATACAGCTAAAACACTCTTTCTTTCTTTCTTTCTTTCTTTCTTTCTTTCTTTCTTTCTTTCTTTCTTTGCATTGTCCAACTTGCAATACATTTTTTTTATTTTTTTCCTTTTTTATTAAAATCAATTAATATTCACAACAAAATATTTGCAATTACATTATAATACATTTCACAATTATAAAAACACGCTTATAAAACAAGTTACTTGTATTACCTCCAACTCAAATTGAACTTCCTCCACCCCTTGTTTGAGCCTTATACAAACAATCTCATTGTGATCTCCTTATCTACCTATAATCTCTTTGAAGACTTGCCCCATTAAATTGTTATATCATAGTATATATATATAGTATATATAGTATATATCACTCTTTCAAGATTGCTATCCAACCTTCGAATAAAAACCTTTGAAGAAGGAGAATCTACCACCCTTCAAGGTATCTATTCCGCTGTCAAAAAGCTCTTACAGTAAAGATGTTTGTCCTAACGCTCAAGTGGAATTTATCTTCTTGTAATTTGAATCCACTGGTTTTGTGTTGGTTTCTCAAGAGCAGAAAAAGCAAGCTTGCTCCATCTTCCATATGACATCTTTTCATGTATTTAAAGAGGCTACCATGTCATCTCTCACATTTTCCATTTTCCAAACTAAACATACAGCTCCCTCAGTCATTCTTCATAGGTCTTGGTTTCTAGACCTTTGATAATATTCATCAGCCTTCTCTGGAAGCTTTCGAGCTTGTCAATGTCAGAACTGAACACAGTATCCAGGTAAGCAAAATAGAGTGGTATTACCACTTTCCTTGGTCTGGACACTGTATGTCCGTTGAAGCATCGTAAAACTGCATTGGTTTTTTTTTTTTTTTTGGCATCACACTGGTGACTCATGTTTCATTTGTAGTCTTCTAATAAGACCCCGAGACCATTTTCACATGTACTGCTGTCAAGTCAGGTTTCACTCATCATTTATTTGAGAACTTCATTTTTCCTGCCTAAAAGTAAGTACCTTAAAATTATCCCGGTTGAAATTCATATTTTTAGTTTTGGCCTAGCTTTCCAACTGGTAACGGTCATTTTGAATTCTGATCCTGTCCTCTGGAATATCAGCTAGACCTCTTAACTTGGCATCATCATAAATTTAATATACCATAACATATTCCATTGATAGTCTGAGTCATTTATAAAGATGATGAACAGCACTGCACTAAAGATGGAACCCTGAAGAACCCCAATAGTCACCTTTTTCCAGGATGAACAGCAGGCATTGGTGAGTATTCTTTGGGTTTGGTCTGTCAACCAAGTACAAATCCACCAAAAACAGCACTCTCTACTCCACATCTTACTAGATTGCCCATAAGAATACCATGGTGGACCTTGTCAAAAGCCTTACTTAATGTAGTAATAGAATGCTTTCCCTTCCCTAAGTACAAACCATATTTTGAATTCAGTAATATAGAAGACCATCTCAGCTCTGCGGTTGCTTTTCCTCCTCACCTTGTTTTTCATGTTGACGTCAGCATTCATTTTCAGAAGGTAACTGACTATTCTGTTGTGCCCCTGTTTGCAAGCACAAATTAATGGGGTATCTCCACCAAAACTGTCCTGGATATTCAGATTATTACTGTCTTCTTCCAGCAGGAGTTGAACTTCATTCAAATCATTATTATAAGCTGCCTGACAAATGGGCTGAAGACAAGAAAGAAATGGAATGTGGGTTAACAAAGTTTTTGGCTTTAACAAATTATCTGAACAGTCACAGATTTGGGCCAGTTGCAGACCAACTCCTTCTCATTGAGTTCTCTATTTGCAAACACTGTTCACTGTTCATCATCACACATGTAGACCCTTCATGAACATGTCTGTTCAATATTTTCAAACATAGTTCAACGCAGAGCAAATTTAGTAGAGATCTAGGAATAATCAGATTAAAACTTCACTACTATCTGCAAGTTGGTACTGCCACAAGTCCATAGGTCACCTGGCCCATGTGAGAAATAAATATTTAAAATGAATGTGTATATGTGCCTCCAAGTCACTTGTCAACTTATGGCAACCCCATAATTTCATAGGAGTTTCTTAGGCAAGAGATATACATATGTGGTTTTGCCAATTGCCTACTCTGAAATATAGCCTACAGTAACTAATATACATTGGCAATCTCCCATACAAGTTCTAAACAAGGCTGACCCTGCTTAGCTTCCAGGATCTGACAGCATCTGGCGACTTTAGCTTATTTAAGCCCCTCAAAAGGGAATATAATATTTTCACTCTTAAGAATATTATTAGAGTACTGTGCATACACACTTTGCAGCTACAAACTTTTTTTGTTAACATTCTAAATTTTAGCCATGGTTCAGTAATATTTGACAGTTATTGAAGATATTGAGATCCAGCATGGTGTAGTGGTTTGTAGTGACTCTCAGGACTGTAGATCTTGAGACCCAGCATGGTATAGTGGTTTGTAGTGGCTCTCAAGACTGTAGATCTTGAGACCCAGAATGGTATAGTGGTTTGAGCATTGGACTACAACTCTACAAGACCAGGGTTCAAGTCTTTGCTTGGCCATGGAAATCTGTGTGTGTCATAAACCAAATTAATTAAATAATCCAGTCAGCTCTTATCTAGGAAAAGGGGAAAAAAACAAAGCCGGCTGCCTCTCAAGGGCAACACAAAATCAACCTGAGAGCTAGAATGTGGCACGTGGGCTTTCAGGCTCCCTATCCCAACTGTTCTCTAGGTACTGGAAGCAGTGAAGCAACTGGAGGAGTGGGGGAAGCAATTGTGAAACCACATTTTCAATCCATATATGTATGCACATTCCTGAATTTGTAAGACCTGGTCAGGGCAGTTGAAGATAAAATGGCTTGGAAGTCTTTCATCCATAGGATCACCATGAGTTGAAATTGACTTGAGGGCACTTAACAACAACATATATAAGAAGGATATATGACTGATAATATATACGTTTCTTAAATGTACATACATTCTTTATATTAGATATTATCTATCTATCTATCTATCTATCTATCTATCTATCTATCTATCTATCTATCTATCTACGTACGTTCCTTCCTTCCTTCCTTCCTTCCTTCCTTCCTTCCTTCCTTCCTTCCTTCCTTCCTTCCTTCCTTCCTTCCTATTTTAAGGATGAAGGGAAACTGGAAGACAGCTATTATGAAGAATGCAATTAAAGTTTAAATCCACAAAGTGGTGCTAGTAGATTAGTCAAAGCCTAAACTCATTAATAAAAGCTGTGTAGTCATAGCTGATTGTGGGATTTCAGAAACAAGAGACAACCTTGCTTCTTTTTGGAACCCTTTTTCAGCTGTGCTGCCCAGTGAAGGGGGGAAAAGACAGAGGGAGAGAGATCTATGCAGACTGGTGACAGCTGGTAGATTGTTTTGAGGAAAGAAAGAAAGCATTGAAGCCAATGGACACAAATATGGTTTGAGCGGCTGTCTCTGACATTGTTGTGGCGTGCCGTCAAGTCACTTCCGACTTATGGCGACCCTAAGGCAAACCTATTACGGGGTTTTCTTGGTAGAATTTATTCAGAGGGGGTTTTCCCATTCCTTCCTTTGAGATTGAGAGAGCATTTCTTACCCAAGGTCATGGCTTTCCATGGCTGAGTGGGGATTTGAACCCTGGTTCTCCCAGTTTCCTAGTCCAATGATCAAACCACTAAACTACGCTGGCTGTCCCTGACATACTGGGGGAAAATTGCCAGTCTCCCACATCAGTCAGTGGAAGAAGCACTGTTTACTTTTCATAAATATTGTTACCACAGTTTTCTAGCCCGGACTTGTGGGATACCAGATATCATTTTGATATCGATAATTTGGCCTTCCTCACCTACTCCTTCCCACGTGTTTGTGAGGCCCCCAGACAAGCATGCAAACAGGCTTGGTCGCTAATTGCTGTAATATTCCAAACAAATACAGGCAGGCCAGAAATAGCCAGACTGCCGCTTCAGGAGACCTCAAGGCAAGTACCATATTATGTATGCACGCCACTTACAAAGAACTCCCTGCCCCGAGCAGGCAGCTTGACAAGCTGAATACTCAATCGTCAAGCACTCCGCGTTTGCATACTGGCTACCCTATTGACAATTCAGACCTAACTCAATCATGCTAAATTCTGACCTTTCGGAGACTTTGTCTCCAGCCCAAAACTCATTGTTTTCCCCAAGTACGGACTAGCCCACGGTCACATTTTCCCCTATAAGAACCCCTGACTTTGAGAGCTTCCTTGGATCACTCCCGACTTCCATACCGCCTTGCTACCGCTTTGCCTGGCGAGCCTTCCCCTCAGCCCCACGTACTGAGAACCTTCATATCCACAAACTCTATCTTCAGGCTACCCGGCCTTCAGGATAGGTGCAGTATTTCCCATACCAAAAACCTCCTCTCAAAATCCCTCTATCCAACTCCAACCTTTATTTCTCTAGTTATCTGTGTGAGTGTGTTGCATACACTTGTTTGATTGTATTTTAATAAAAACAACAATTATTTCACTTCTGTTTGCTCCTTGACTTAGCTTGACCCCGTAGAAACAGGGTAAAAGATCTTGCTCCATTGCCCTGCCTCTCGTATTGCTAGCTTGTGCTCTTTGACTAATTTCCCCACTTGTATAATTTGGAGAGCATTTAGGTGTCCCTCACAGGACCCCCAGAAATCAGGGTAACAATATTATTGGGTCTTCAGGGGTTTAGCAACAGGAATAAAACAAATACTCTGGCACCCTACCAGCAAATTAGTTTATCATGAGCACTGGAACTGGTAGAAAGATTTGAGTGCATGTATTCAGAATAACTGGATTCAAAGCCACTGGAAGACTCTTTTGAAGCACAATGTTATTGCATGTAGATGCCTGAAGTGAAATTGGGTAATCAGAACCAGCTGGAGAGGCAACTAAGGGGAAAATGACTTCTTTCCCACAGGATGCATGATTTGATCCATTCTGCTTTGCTGCATGTTCACCTGTGTTTTTGTCTTGTCTCATCCTGTTTCTACACACACCTGCCTGGCTTTAAAAAAAAATCTGCACACAAATTAATATTTAATTTAATTCCTCTCCAGATACATTTTTCTAGGTATATTTTTCATCGAAATGGCAGATTGTTAAATGTATTCAGACTGGAATAGAACAGTTAAGAAATGTTAAAGCGTGTGGATGACTCAGTTCCAGTGTGTATATTAGTGTTGGGGGCTTGAGAATATTCCCCAGCACTTCCTCAAGTCTAACGATGAACAGGAAGTATAATCTCAGTCATCCTCAAGCTGTTTTTCAGGATATACTTTCTCAACAAAATCACAGCTCCCTCAACTTACCCCCTCCCGCACTGCCTTTCTCTGATACATGTACATAACTCTTAGGGATGGACCTTGACCTTCCCCTCCCACACACTCCTTTGCCTCACCTCTTGCTTAGCCCCAAACCCTGTCATCTCTTCTAATCTGGATCTCACCCACTGTATCACCCCCTGGCTATGTAATGACAGCCTGGATCTTAACACTCAATTGTGTCAGTTTGCTTTTTTGGAGTTAAAACCTTCCCATTCTGAAGCAATCATGCTGTATTAATTAGTTCCTTGTCTCATCTGTTTACTGTTTGTGATTGAATGAAACTGTACCATAACATTTGTTGTTCCCCGGTGCAATTATTGTGCATATTTTGAGTGCTGATTGTTTAGTGCAATTCCCCTTTAGGTAGCTCTGTGTGGATGTGAGCCTCTGGTTCCAATCTGTCAAAGATGCACTGCTGTGTGTGCCTTTGTGTGTCTTGAAGTTGCTTATTGACTTATGGCGGCCCAACATGTCATAGGCTTTTCTTAGATGAGGAATACTTAGAGGTGATTTTGCCAGCTCCTTCACTTGAAATATAGCCTAAAGCACCTGGTATTTCTTGGTGGTCTCTCATTGAAGTGCTAAGCACTAAAGCTGCTTAGCTTGCTAAATCAAACAGGATCTGGTGCTTTTAGGGTATGTAGGTAGAATATTGCCAAGGTTAAAAAAATCCCTTGCTGGCATGGATACCCAGAGCATGTATACATTCATTGCTGTACTTGAAGAGCAGTCTTAATTGGTTTGCCCTTGTCTGGATATTTGCTCCCTATCCAGATCCTATTGACCCAGATTCTTTGACTGTTCTGATGTTGTTTTCAGAAGCCATCCTACCTTGGCCTTGCCTGGAACAGGACAGAAGCACATTAGTGCAGATCTTAATTGTGTTATTTGGGAACAGCATATTGATCAAGTTTACTGGAACAATGTCTATCATCATATACACTTTATAACAAGTACGAGGGGTTTTTGTTTTTTGGGGGGGGGGTTTTGAGGCATTGTCTGTATAATTGAACCACACCCAACAAATCAAAGCATGGAAGATTAGATAGCCAATTTATTTACAGCAACATAACTTGTTATAGCAACGTACTAGAAATCTTCTGGTATTCTATCTGTTACAGGCCCTTTAAGAGTTGGGCAGTGACTCAAATGGATAAATGGACAGATTGATGAACTCTGAGGATAACTCTGTACAACAGACAGTTTTGTGTTTTTGTTGCCAAGTAAAACTGCTTTAGTTTGTATTAGGAATTTTCCCTATAAAAGTCTTTTGTACAAAGGAAAAAGTAAAGGCGCACCTAAGTACTGGTCCGTTGTTTTTGAAGTTTTCATTGTTAATTGTATCTTTTCAGATAGCCTGTCCAGATCTTCAGCTACATCAACAGATATTCATCCAAGTAATCGCTAGATGGGGCTAAAGAGTCACATAGTATTTTTACTGCATTCAGTGTGGCATTTACATCAGAGTGGATATTAATTATTTTATCTGCAGGATAATTAGCAAAAGGTCCAGAGGTTCTAGATGTAATTCCCTATTAAGAAGACTGTTTTCCACAAAGCTCTCCTAGCTTATACACCAAAGACACAGCTCCTATTCAGGCTTTGCATATCTATGTAAAGTATATGCAAGAGGAGGAAAGGGGATATTATCCCACTCCCACTTTTAACCCTTTCCATTGCCCTCTATATGCAAAGTAAATCTTTCTAAGGAGGAGCACCTCCTCCACATCTGGAAGCTCTCAGTGGAGTTTCAAATCCTGATAATGATGGGAAAGTGTTTCTTCTCTCTTTCAGTGATAGAACGAGCCTCTAAATATCTCTAGCCTGCTTTTCTCAGATTCATCTCTCCCATTTGATTTAGTAATAAACTAATAATACTTCATTTTTGCAAGCTCTCCATAATACATGGGAGATGACGTGATGTGATGTGGCTTTTCAGTATAAAATGTTGTTTAATTTACTATATATATTAAGGTGATTTTGTTATATATGCACTGTCTATTAGAGATAATACAGTAAGGAGCTGTTGGGAGGGGTAAGAGGATGGAATGATGAGAGTGAGTGGTGAATATCTAAGGGGATTTGAATAAGGTTGGGATGGGAGTTTACACAATCAGACTGAGAGAAAGAAGAGAGTTAATGGATGGAGGATTAAGCTTAAAAGAATAAGTCAGAGTTAGGAAATAATGAGTCCACATTGGCTAGAGTGGAATGTGACAGAGTGTGAAGTGTATTCAAAAACTATTAATTAATTATGCTGTTTTGTTATGTTCCACATCTCTTAATAAAGTATTGTTTTTGTATGTATAAGCTTTTGGCCTCTGCAAACACTATATATTACAAAGTTTGGACCCAGACATGATATCTGTGGTTGCAGCAGTGAATAAAGAAGAGTGATGTCCAGCAGAGATATAAATTGCATAATATCTCACATGGATGCCTTGAGGGCACCTAGGAGTTTCCCACAGTTGGTGGCTGCAGCAGTAGGACAAGATGAGGACCTTACATTGGTGGCAAAGGTGGGGACAATGGAAAGCCCTCACTCTTAGTGGTAACTGAGATTTATGGAAGTTTTCACATTTGATAGTAGAATAAGGTTAGGTAGAGCCTCACATCTGGTAGAAAAACAGTAGGTGGGCCATGTGGCAAATCCCCACAGATGACAAAGTAAAATCACCAAGGTGAATGAGTTCAATAAATTTGCACCAGAGAAAGGGAGAGTTTTACATGATGAAGTGGCTAAATATTATATGATGTGGATATCGTTAGGCTTGTACATGTGGTTTTTCATTAGGAAAAAGGCCCATAGTCAACCATGAACTACTCTATTGAAATAGAAGGTGGGAGGACTTTTCAGCACACATTAGCTATCTAGTGCTAGGATTATCTCTGAATTCAAGACACAAATCAGAGTGTGTCTCGAGGAGGAATGCCAAGTAACAGTAAACAATAGCTCTCAGGGAACCATCCAGATTCATAGGTGCCTGAAAGCAGTTTAGCTGAACTGCTCTCGGTCTTTGAAGAGGCCAGAGGTTTCCCACACCTGCCAATAAGGATCAGGGAGGAGGGGTAAAAGAGGCAATCTGCCACTTCAAGATCACTATTATCCTGCCTGAACCAGAAAAGTGTGTCAACTGAATGATCTCCTACACCCTTGAGATCTTTCAGAATTGTCCTCTGTTTGTCATGGTAATCATGAAGCCACTCCATATAAGAGTGGAAAGCATAGATTTGGATGTTCCCTGTTGACAGGGGTGAGCAACATGTGGAACCTATACAGATCCTCAGTCATTATTCTGGCCTTCCACTACTAGAACCCATACCACAGGAATGCAACAGCAACATCCAACCCAGTATTTTAACTCTCCCTCAGTTTCCTTGTTACAGGTTAATCAACACATTAGAGATTCTATTGATACAGCCCTCCCCCCAGTTGCCAGTAATTTTATTGTTTCCTTCTAAAAAGAGAGAGGTAGCCTGTAGCACTCTATGGTCCATAAAGAAAACTTGCCAGTGTTAGCAAACTCCAAGACCTCACTCACTTATGGGGACCACCATGCTACCACAGTTCAGTAGTAGCCAGCATGGCATCTGCGGTTGCTGCTAAAATTTGTTAGCAATTACAACATCCGCTCAGGTACAAGAAGGTCTCAGGCTATTCTCCTATACCATAGAACCCTGCAGTGTGGCAGGGCAGAGCATCTCATTCTGTTACATAATGAAAGAGTAAAAAATATTAATAGCAGGAATGTGTTATATACACAGACATAATCCCCAATCTATCTTGATTGTCCAGTACTAGCCACAGCCACATGAAATTGGTTCTGTTCTCACAGGGGACCATGACATTGGGAGATGATATTTATTTAGATCACAATGACACCATCTTCTCAACCCATTGGATATCAGCTGATACTGCATAAAGAATTCCTCTGGACAGAATTAAGATAAGCAAATTTTGTTCTCATTACCTAGCCAAATCTATGTACTACTAGACAGGTCCATCCAGATGTTCCTAAACAGGCAACAGCAGGATGTCAGAATGCTACACAATCAATCAGACTTGCCTATATGATAATACTGAGGACACCTCTTTCTGGATCAGTAAGGATGAGCAATCACAAAGTGAGAGCATCAACACCATTATACTTTGTTGCTAAACTAATCTGCCCTTTAGGTAGCTACACAATTTCCTCCCTTCACATCTGAAAGAAGTGATGAAACTGAGGCAGCAACAGAGAGCAATTCAAATAGTGACTGCCCCTTCTTGCACACCATAGCAGCTTCCAAAAAATGAAGAATGAACCTTACAAATATATGATACATGAATTCATAATGCCAGTCGGTAGGTTATTATCTCCTTTTCCCAACTATTCAAGAATCAGAGACTGACCAAACTATTTGAACAATAATGTTTTATCAGTGATTTCCTTCTGTCTATCAACTGTAGCACTGGCCACTATAGAAAATTCTGGTGCTACCACACTGCCATTGTCTTGATGACATCCTTTTTTTATGTTAGAAAAATGGAGATGTGGTGTTACATGGAGCCTCCCTATTCCAATTAGAAGAAAGCTGTGAATATAGCCAGTGCAAAGACTTATTCCCCCCCCCAAATATGATTCAGCTCCTTGCACACAAGTTTGGAATCAGTGGAATAAGAAGTTTACTGACAACATTACACAAGATTATGTTTACCAGGATTTTATTTGAAATATGACCATTTTTGTGTTCTCATGTTTATAAACAAATATGTATATAATGTGTGGCATTAATAATTAGTAACACATTATGAAATACCTAGGTCTACCTGGTCAAGCACACTTCTAAGATGCAGGGTACTTGGCAATATCATTACAAAAAACTTTAAAAAAGAAGAAGTTAATTTTAAAAATCAGTAACATAAGCCAGAAAATCAAGTTCTTATTAAAGTTTCAGTAAGGACATTCAACAAACTACCATTTAGAAAACAAGGAAAGATGATAGAATCTAGCTGGAGTTCAGCCTACTACATTTACTGTTAAAAGACAAATTGTTCCTAACTGTAAAATCCAAGTATTGACAGCTCTGGCCCTGCTTTATCAATAGAATGAGTTCCCCCCATTCTCTCTCTCTCTCCCCCCTCCCTCCCTCCCTCCCTTCCTTCCTTCCTTCCTTCCTCCCTCCCTCCTTCCTTCCTTCCTTTCTGTATCTTGAAACACACACACATCCAATGAAGCTGAATGGTGGAACTTTCAGGACAGACAAAAGGATGTGTTTCTTCACATCCTAGTTAAAATAGCATGGAATTTCCTACAACAGGATATATTCCTGGCCACTGAGCCAGACAGCTTTAAAAGAGAACTGGACAAATTCATAAGATTAGAGTGGCAATGACTACTGTTCATGATGACTGTATATTATCTCTGAAAGTGAACACATTTTGCCTCTCAGCAACACTTGATAGGGAACCTTGGTAGAAAGGGGTTGTTTTGCTCATGTCCTGCTTGCAACTTTCTGATGGGCTTCTGTGGCAACAGAATGCTGCACTATGTAGGCCATGCTTGCTAGCTCCTGTCCTTTCACTCCTCTCCATCACTGTGTTACCACCGTGTTCTGGCTTGGCCTTTGGTGAACCAAATATATCATTTTGATATTGTAATTCGGCCCTACTCTGCCACCAGCCAAGCATTTGTGAGGCCCGCCGAACAAGCACGAAGCTAGGCATGGCTACTACTTGCTGCTCCCACCAAACCAAGCCAGATATTGCCAGATCTGCTTTAGGGGACCTCTCGAAACAAACACCTTCATTACAAATGCACGCTACCACAAAGGGACCCTCTGCTGAGAGGACACCCTGGCGAGCTAGGTACTTAACTGCCAAGCTAGCCACATCTACATACCGGCCATACCATTGTCAATTCGGACTTTAATTTAATCATGCAAATTCTGACCTTTCGGAGGCTTTGTCTCCAACCCAAAACTTATTGTTTTCACCCGTGACCAGACTAGCCTGCGGTCGTTCTTTCCCCTATAAAAATCCCCCGCTCAGAGAACTCTTCGGAACTCTCGCCGGATCGTTTGGACTTCACTCTGCCTTGCTGCCTCTCGGTTCAGCAGATTCCCCTCGGTCGCCACACCTGGTTTCTTCTTCTTCAATCAGGCTTCTCCAGGACAGGTGCCGTATCACCCATTCCCCTTGAAACTCTATTTCCTTTTCTAGTTAGGAGTGTGTTTGTGCTTTTCTTTAATAACAGTTTAATAAATCTTAATTGTTATTTGAACCATTTGCCTCCTCAATGACCTGACGCTGTAGACATAGGGTAAAAGATCCCTGCTAAGTTACCCTGCCTCTCGTTAGCCAAGAGAGTGCTCCAGCTAATTTTCCCCATCTTTGCTTGTTGTTGTTTGGTTATTTGGGCGCCCCTCCCAGGACCCCCAATTCACAGCGTAGCCACTGCATCTGTGTATTACATCCCCTACGTACTGCTGCTTCCAAACATATACTTTCTCATATCCCATGTTATTCTGGGAAACAACATACACATCCCGAACATCACTGCATGTTGGAAAGGGAGAAACTTTGTCCAGCACATTATTATTGTGTCTTTCCACTTCTTCTTGCATGTCTGCTGAAAAAACCTGAACAACATGCTGAATATATTATGACACAATATGGTTGTTGTTGTATACCTCCAAGTCATTTCCAACTTATAGTGACCCTATGGCAAACCTAGCAAAGGGTTTTCTTGGCAAAACTTGTTTGAGAGAGGCTGCTTTGCCTCCCTCTAAAGTTGAAGGAGTGTGTCTTGCCCATAGTCACCCACTGAGTTTCCACGGATGAGTGTAGATTCAAACACTGGTCTCTAGAGTCATAGGCTAATGCTCAATCACTGCACCGTGCTGGTTCTCATGAAACAATATGTGTCTTTGGACAAGACAATAATACTTGGTAAAGTGAAAAGGAGTAGGAAATGATGAGGACTACATTACAGATAGATGAGGCTGATGACAATGACAATGGCAATGATCTTTGTTTATACATATGCAAACATACATATATATGCATGGACTTTTTTTTTTTTTTTTTGCAAGATCTGAGCCATGGTGTTGATGACAGCCTTTAGACATGTCTAATTCATAAGGTAGCCATATAGTGAAGCTGATTGGATGGTAAACAACAACAACAGCAGCAGCAGCAACAACAACAGCAACAAAATAGGCTGACAAATAAAATAACTGTATTTTATTGATTTCGTTCTGTGCAAGAGCTCTATGCCTTTAACAGCACTTAAAAGCAAGGCAAAATTCTCAAAATCATCATATTATTTATTCATCAGTATCAGATACCAAAGAGCATACTGGAAAAAGGATCTATAAGGAGTCTTATTATTCTAACCAATTATGATTTCTGGAACAGAAAATAGTATTTTAACTCTAGTGGCCAACAAATCTGCAATAATGCCCTTCAGTACAAAACTATTGTGCTAACTGTGGAAGCACTACAAAGTCCTGGAAAGATTAAGATGCATACAAGTCAAGGAACAGAAAATAACTGGTACCTCCTGGGCACATAAGAAAAGGATGTCAGAGATGAATGTCAGAGATAGGCTAGAGTTTTATGTCAGTCTCTTGCAAATGGGAAATGGGTGGTGATTGGAAAGGGGTGCTGATAGTTCTGAGCCTATCCCACATAAATGGAGATTTGGAGGAGACATTGTGTCCAACACTGAGTGTGGAGAATCCAGGTCTCAGGAAATTCATGTGAAGGGATCTTCCTCTATGTCCCACCAGTGGGGTCATTATATTACAGAAAGACATGGGGGCAGGCTTTGGCACTCCATGAGGCTCCAGTTCTGGAATACCCTCCCCTTAGAACACCGATTGGCATTACTGGTGGATTCACTCTAGCAACAAGTAAAAAAAGCCTTTGTGTCCTAAGTAGTTTATATACAAACCTGCACATATGCAAAGTTTTTACTTGCTTTAAATTGGTTTAACTGGTTTTAAATTACCCTGTTCTAACTTGTCAAATTGTTTAAAATTCTTTTCATTTGTTTATTTAGTTACTGTTTCAAAGTAATTCCTCATCTGCTATACACACTCCTGAGATCCCATGACACAAAGCAAAATTAATATTTAAGTCAATCAATAAATAAAATTCAGTATCCATATGCTGGCTGTGTGAAGGTAGGGGATCAGTTCATAAAAGCCTGTCCAATTTCAAGACTAGAACATTCATAGAAAAGGCTTAACACATGTTGTTAACCATTAGTGAGCTTAAAAACCTAACAATAAATTTGGGGAGGTAAAGCACTGAGTTGTTGTGGGTAGGAAAAATCACATATAATACTTCAATTGACAATATTGTCTGAAAGTAGTACATTTTGTTCTGAATGCCTTCAGAAATGCTCCTCACAGTGTTTTAAGTTGCCATCCCAACCTGGTACTTTCTAGTTATTTACCAATCCCACAATCTGATTTCTGGCTGGAAACAGTAGAATTTATAGTCTAAAGTATCTGGAAAGTGCCCAGTTGGAAAACATTGCCCTTAAAGCTTGGTAACTAACAACCTGTGAAACTGTGTTGCTGAGGCATTAGTTTTGCTACTCATTTGTTCCTTCTTTTCTTTTCATCCATATCCACCCCTAGGAACATGTATCCTGTTCACATACTTTTCAACACCATCGATTGTTTGAGAGAGAACAGCATAAAATTGGAAAACTTTGAAAACTTCTTGTAAAAATGCCTTGTAAAAATGTTAATCATTCTGTATCATATTACCACTTGTGTTATTCTTCAAAAGTACCCATGTTATACCATCTTTGTTCTCCAAAAGCATCTCATGCAGGAAACTGTTACTTTAATCCATTATTACCTATCTCTGGCCCCAACCAGCACTAGCCCTCTTATGCCTTCTCTTCAACGTTAGGCCAGACACTCTACGAGGGTGAGTATAGATAAAATCCATTGCTTTCAGACAAAGTAGGTCTTTTTTTTTTTAACTTGCAACTGACTGGCACATAGCTGTAGGGGATTTTGGCCTGTCTATGCTGATTTGATAAAAGAGTTGGATACAAGACATTGGAATGAGCACAACTGTCCAAAAACAGGTTGGTCCCAACTGCAGGGCAATGTGGGGTAGAGATCAGGAAGTCACCTCTCAGTAAGTATCCTGGGGAATATTTATGATGAAGGGGGACTCCCTTGACTTGACACCAGGGCTGAGAAAGAAACTTTTTTGATACATGCCTGGAGCCCACTCTCAAAGTCATGGGCTAGTTGTGGGGATGCTGGGCCAAGAGCACCTCCCTCAACAAAAAATAAGTGTGAATAGATGCAAATTGAAGATGTACTACTGGCATCATATGTTAATGAGGTGGATGTTACACAATAACCCCTTCCTCATTTCATTCCCACACTGGCTTCACTTGCAGATCTTGTAGTTAGGCACAACATTTAGTGTCTCGTTGCATACCTGTGTCTTCTAAGTGGAGCACAATGCACAAAAACAAGTAATACTCCTCCTTCTTAGTTATGTGGCTTTTCCTTCAATCCAGTAAGGAATGGTCAGTACAAATCTCCAAAATGGAAAAAAGGGAAGAAAGGTTGGAGTGATGCCTACTATAGATGGCTACTATACTTTTTGGCTCCTTCTCTATTTGAAGTGTTTTGATTCAAGCTGGACAACACCAGTTGCATGATAGGAGGACAGTAGATGAATAACTCGTCGATATAAGAATGGAATAAAATTAGGAACAGTTTTCTGAATTTAATTGGTTTTTTAACCCTCCCTTTTTAGGCTCCTTTGTCTTTTTAGAATGTCAGCCTGAGTGTGGAAACTGTTTAATTTCACAGTAAATTGTTCTAGGAGTTTTTTTGAAGGAAGAATGAGGTACAAATGCTGTCAGTGTATTCAAAAGGTTCAGTCAGTATGCTTGAAAGCCCTTCAGTTAAAATACAGGTTTAAAGCAACTTTTATGAAAAATTCTCTATGCCTACTTTTCCATACCAAAAAGGAACAGATCACAATATGAAGATGAGGGTGAAAAGACTTTCTTCCAAGTGGCTACAAAATGACCTCAAGTTTGCTTTCACATTTCAACAAAATGGGAGAGCCAAACAAAGAACACCATGACTAGATTAAAAAGTCAGAGAGGCCCAAATCACTCTCTGAAATGGAATGCAGTCTTGCAGGTTTGTAGGCTCATTTGTGTGCAAATACAACAGAGCTGTTTCCTTCCTATTCACTTTTAACAGGTGTTCACATTTTCCCAAGTGGCACAGTTCAGATAATTACTTTTTAAATGAGAAAACGGTATTTTTTTTCCCTTTGAGAAGCGTAATAGTGTACACTAGGAATACACACACCAATCAGCTTTTCTCTAAATTTTAAAACTGATTTATACATGTGGGACCCGCAGCAAAAGGCTGCAGTCTCTCTGCAGCGTAAACAGGAACACTTCTACTCAGAGGGTCAACCAGCTAGCCCTCTTTCTTAATACTACAAACAGTAATGGGCATACTCAGTACTCCTTAAGCCGTCTGGGGAAAATGGAGGGTTTTTCTTTTAATTGATTTGTATCTCTGGATAGCATGGTGTAGCAGTCTGGCTGCTGGACTAGGACTCTAGAGACCAATGGGTGGGCAAGTCACACTCTCTCAGCCTCAGAAGGCGGCCATGGTAAACTCCCTCTGAACAAATCTTAACAAGAAAGCCCTAAGGTCATCATAAGTCAGAAATTACTTGAACACACAACAACAACAACAACATTCTCTGTACACCAGAGGCTTCCTCCAGCCAAGCTGGCACTTCTTTCTTGGCTCTCAGTGACCCTGTTTTGGATCTAATCCTGTCAGTATCCAGACCACCTGAGTTCCAAATCAAAGTGGCTATTTCCTAATCTATGAAGATAGTTTGATGTACAGTTGCATAACACTTTGAATATACAATCAACAGCAGAGCTGTAATTTAATAATAATAATAATAATAATAATAATAATAATAATAATAATAATAATAATAATGTAAACATTTGACAGTATGTTTCATTATCCCATAGGCCAGCTGCCATTTCCCCAAACCCAGCTTTGACTATATGAGGTGTTCCTCTCATTAACAAACGTCTGGACGTGAGTGGGGGGAAGTATGTTCCAACTGCCATAAGCCACAATGAACTTCCAAATATTTCCTTCATGACTGTCACCTAATTCACAGTGTGAAAATCTCTTGATGACTGCTCACACCCAGCCCCATAGGTTACATTAAAATATACAGTATTTTAGATCTGACAGTGCTTTGAATAATAGATTTTAAATCCTTTAAAATAAGCCTGGGTAACTTCTGGGTATAATGTACACTGTAGTAGATAGCAGTCTAGGAAATGGTTACATACCTCTGAATATAGTATCCCCATAGCTTTCCTTTAGTCTGTTGCTGGAATCCTTTCCTCCTAGGTGAAGCAGCAGGCACTTGACTTTCTATCACCTTTCAATTCGTTTTAATGTGATTACAACGTAAGCTGCAAAGCCCACTTTGAGCAGAAAAAGACTCAAGGAATATATGCCATCAACAAGTGCTCCCTACGTTCGCCATAAGTGCTCGCTTAATCAGACACGCTAAGAACCAATGTTATCTCAGAAGCCCAGCCCAGTGAGACAGAGGTGAGTGTCAATTTACTAAAGGCTCACTACTTAGTACAAGTTACAACAGAGAGAGGATTGACTCACTTTGGCAGTTTAGCAACATACACTGGAGGTTACTGTGAAGGAAGCTGTCGAAACAACAGCAAGAGATGAATTGCGACTTGTCCACTTTTAAAAAGTTATCTTTAGAGGCAGACTCTCAGTGTGAGTGAAGCTATAGAACCAGAAATGGCAGAATTACTACATTACTCTTCAAACAGTTTACAGGGAGTAACATAATACACATGAATAGCAAAACCAACCAACCCCCTCCATACACACAAACACATGTTTACATGTACATGGCAATTATAACCCATTTACCCACTTCATTGCAACTATTGCAGGAGTAGCTTGAACTGCCTTTACTGCTGGGTTTTTTTCCTTATAACTCACCTCCTGTGTTTGTGTATATGTGCCTTCAAGTCACCTGTCAACTTATGGCAAGCCCATGAACTTCATAAGGTTTTCTGAGGCAAGGAATAATCGGAGGTGATACTGCCACTTCTTTCCTCTGACATACAGCCTACAGCACCTGGTATTCATTGGCAGTCTCCCATTCAAGTACTAACCAGGGCTGGCCCTGCTAAGCTTCCAAGATCAGATGGTGTCTTTAGGGTATTGAGGCCTTATTGTTTTTAGTGAGCCTCAAAACTCCTAAGATTTTGTCAGCTTCAGATTTCAGTGCTGGGACTTTTAAGAACTGAGAAGCCTGTTGTTAGCAGGCTGCTAAATAATATATGCAACAGCTCTGTCAGGTTTTTTTAAAAACAAATAGAATAATCATTATTGCTGTTGTTGTTGTTGTGTGCCTTCAAGTAATTTTTGACTTATGGAGACCCTAAGGTGAACCTATCACAAGGTTTTCTGGGGCTGAGAGTGTGTGACAGCCAAAGTCAACCAGTGGGTTTCCATGGCTAAGAAGGATATTGGATCCTGGTCTCCAGGGTCATAGTCCAGCACTCAAACAGCTACACCACATTGACTCTGGAATAATCAAAATTAAAAAATTTTCCCATTTAAATTAATCTGAAAGAAGATGTTATCTCTTTGTGTTCAGTTTTAATTCAAATAGGAAGCAATGTTATTGCAGGATATAGAAAACAATTTTGTTGTTGTGTGCCTTCAATTCATTTCTCACTTATGGCAACCCTGAGGTGAACTGATCATGGGGTTTTCTTGGCAAGATTTGTCCACAGGGGTTTGCCTTTGCCTTCCTCTGAGGCTGAGAGAGTGTGACTTGACCAAGGTTGCTCAGTGGTTTCATGGTTGAAAGGGGATTCAAACCTCTAGTGTCATAGTCCAACACTCAAACCACTACACAATGCTGGCTCTCTACAATCAAAATTATTAAACTATTTATCAAAATGCATTAAATTATTTATTTAAACATTCGCTGAGGTGGAAATACAATATGTCTTTCCTTGGCCTCCTGCAAGACTTTCTTCCTGCGCACATGCATCCCATCAGCCATTAATTGCCAGTGGAGAGAGAAGAGAAAAATCTGGCTACGCTCCAATAATACCTATGCCATATTATCTCAGATTTCTATATATGACTGTGAAATCTAGACAGTGAAGAAAACCGAAAGGAAGAAAATCTACTCACTTGAAATGAGCTACTGGGCCACTAAAAAGACAAACGAATGTGTCCTAGAACAAATTAGGCCTGAACTCTCACTAAAACCCAAGACAATTAAACTAAGGCTGTTGTACTTTGGATGTATTGTGAGATGATGTGGCTAACTGGAAAAGGCAATATATTCAATAATGTGGAAGGCAGTAAGTAAATAAAGATTGCACTATAAGTGCACTGATTCAGTAACAGAAACCATGGTTTTGACTCTACAAGACCTAATCAAAGTAGTTGATATCCAAGGCACTGAGTGTCATTCATAGGGTCACCAAAGTGACTTGTAAAGAGGATGGAGGTATTAATATGACCCTATGGCTAAAGAATAAATTCTCCTTCACTTAACAGCCATTAACAACAAGATGCCTACCCCTTTCCTTTACTTCCCTTTGAGGAGACATAACTTGCAGTGAAATGGTATCTTTCTAGATCTAGCTTAAACACAGGAAGGTGGAAAGTACTTTTACAGATGCAGCCCTGAAGAAGGAGAAAGAGAAACACATAGAATGGACTCTTTGCAGCCTGAGAAATCTGTTGCTGAACTTGTTCTGCAAGTCTATAAATGTTTTGTGATGTGACTTAATGCTTTATCATTCTGTGCCAGTCACACAGTGAAACTGCAGCCAACAAGTGTGACTCATAAAGAAATTCACAAAGCTAAGATTGTCTATAACAGTTACAAGGTACAGTAGGTGAAATGAACCATTGACACTAATGCCACAATTTTAATTTTTTTGTATCTTATTTGCAGCGTCCTAAGTTTAACTTGCAAGACCATAACAAGATGCCAGCCATCATTTAATGCAGAGAGCATGATATATATGGGCAGAGGAATAGTAGCATGTTGGACCTATTTTTATATAGCTGCCACGAGGGAGATGAATAATGCAAGAAATATGTGATGAAAATACATGGCAATTTCTTCCTACCCTAAAAAAGTAGTATAAGCATACAAATTTTTTGCCAATGTACAGAACTGCGTTTATGTACAAGTGTGGACTGCTAATATGACCCTTAAGACATCTAAGAAAGTCAGTTGTCTTATTTTTCCACACTTGGCCCAGTTATGCAGGTGGCATCCAACATATGATGTGAACTAACTGCCCTCCAGATGCTTCAGTCCACAAGACCTGTCATTCCTATTAGCCATGCTGGCTGACGCTGATAGGAGTTATAGGTCAAGATGCCTAGAGAGCACCCAGGTAAAAAAAACAAACAAACCTGATACTGATTTTGGATTCAGCAATTTCTTTTCACTCAGAATGACACAAGTACCTGGTGTGTTATATTCTTCCAGAGTGCGGACAAAAGATATATAGGTACGGGATGGCAAGCAAATCAATTTTCCTTTTGCTATCCTCGAAAGCAGAAAGTGTTCCAGTTCTGTCATCTGGATTCCTCCCAGAAGTGGCACAAAGAACATGGCTTATTGTCTTATTTTTTTATTAGTGTGAAGAACGAGATGATGTTCAGCTAAACAAGGCTGGCTTGTAGGGCTCTGGTAAAACCATCTATTGTTTCTGGTTCATCTGGCCCAGACAGTCAAGTACAGTCTCTCTTGTGTATTTATGCTTCTCATAAAGTGTAATGAGGACTCAATACACTATTTTATTTTATTTTGTACAGTACAGAGAACAAGATGACATGAGGGTGGCATTGTATGACATCCACAATCATACTTTCCTGGTATGTGACATGGACCTACTATAATATCTGTTTCCCACAGTAAAGTCAAAAGTGTGTAACAAATCATTTCTAGAATTAAATCATCAGATTTCATATAAAACAAAAGTAAAATCTGAAGCATAATTGATTTCCTTCTTAAAAGGAAACAGTCAAGGAATATTGAAGGAAACTCATAAAATTTTAAGAAGACTATCAACATTTATCATGAAAGTTCTCTATATCCTTTGTTTCTCATTTCAGTAGAGCAGTGAAGTCACCATGGTACTACCTATCCATGATGGTGGGATTGTGTACTCCTGTGAGGAAAGAGGCTATGCTTATGGCAGCATTGCCATTAGTAAGGTCTCTCACATCAGACAGGCTTCTTCTGAGGAACCAGACTAGATATGCAAACAGCTACTGGGCATGAACAAGGGGCAAGAGGGTTGACACTGGATCTCTCAAAGACAACAGCAGTACCACTATAGCTGACACTTGTTAGCACTGTATAGAAAGAAGAATGGTATCCCCCTTTGGAAGGTCTTTTACTATGAAAACCCTATAATGAGACAATCGAAAATGAAACAAGAGGTAGTGCCAGAAGATGATACTCTCAGGTTGGAAGACACTCAGTGAACTACTGGGGTAAAGCAGAAGACAATTATAAGTATCATTGTGGCACATTATGCAACTGGAATGAAGCAGAAAGGATCTTCAGTTGTTGACATGGTCAGAGGTGAAGCAAAAGCAAAAGGCGACAGAAGTAGGGTCAGAACCTTGAATGCAACTATTCAATGACTTGTATGCAGGAACAAGGAAAACTACAACAATAATCAATGCAGAGAAACAGAAGATGACAACAAAAAAGAAAGGACAAGAGACCTCTTCCACAAGATCCAACAAATCAAAGAAAAATTTAAAGAATGGGCTGTTCTACAACTAGCAAGGGAACACATACATGATCAAGTAGAAATAAAATGATGGAAAAAATACTTTGAAGAACTATGTAGAAGAGACGGAAAAATAACATATTCATTCAAAAAAGAACCATTTGAATATGAACCTATAATTTTAAAAAGTGAAGTAGAAGCTGCATTCAGAGCACTTAGGGGAAATAAATCATGAGGAACAAATGGCATACCAATAGAGCTACTTCACACAGCTTCAAGAGACAGAATCTACTCTAGTTCTAATTGTGTCAACAAATATGTTAAGCAAAACAATGGCCCACAGTCTGGAAATGTTCAATATACATTCAAGTCCCCAAGAAAGGGCATACCAGGGATTTCTGTAATCAAAGGCCCATTGCAATAATTTCCCATGCAAGCGAAGTGATGCTCAGAATTCTACAGCAAAGACTTTCACCATATATGGAGTGAGAAATGCCAGACATCTAAGCTGGGTTCATGAAAGGAAGAGACACTAGGGATCATATTGGATATTGGATAATGAAGCACACCAATGAATTTCAGAAGAAAATCAGCCTGTGCTTTATAGATTATAGCAAAGACTTTGACAGTATAGATCATGAAAAACTATGGATCACTCTTAAAGTAATGGGTGTGCCACAACATTTGATTGTCCTGATGTATAACCTGTACTCATGACAAGAGGCTACTGTCAGGAAAGAACACAGAGAAATGGAATGGCTTCTAGTTGATGAGCAGTTCAGGCAATGCTGCATTTTATCACTGTAGCTCATTAACTTATGCACTGAACATACTATATGGAAAGCAGGAGGAGACTAGGAAAAAGGAGTCATGAAAACTGAAGGAAGAAGCATAAACAATTTAAGATATGCAGGTGACACTATACTACTAGTAGAAAAGAGTAAAGACTTGGAAGTATTACTGAAAAAAGTCAAGGAAGAAAGTTCAAAAACAAGTTTACAGCAGAACATTAAGAAAACAAAAATAATGACCACTGATGATTTATATAACTTTAAAGCAGACAATAAAGACATTGAAATAATTCCAAATTTTCCATACCTTAGCTCAATCATTAATCAGAATGGAGACTGCACTCAAAACATTAGAAGAAGCCTATGGAAGGGCACCTATGAAGGAACTAGACAAGATCCTGAAGGGTAAAGATATACCATTGAACAACACAGTTAGGAGTGTCCATGCTGTCATATTTCTAATTTCTGTGTATAGTTGTGAAAATTGGACAGTGAAGAAAGTTGAAAAGTAGAAAATCAACTCATAGTGTCATAATGTTACCATAAGTCAAAATTTACTTGATGGCAGCTATGAAGAACAAGTGAACTGACTTGAGACTATGGGCCTGACTTTCGCCTCTGCTTGCGACAAGATGTTTAGGCAGATTTTAATGACCAGCATAAACCAAGCAGATTCAGGCTCCATGTTGGCATCCTGAGAACTGGTTCTCAGTTCATGGAGTCAAACTCTAGATGTACGAGTCAAAGTGGCAATGGCAGGCAAATGCTAAAGTTCTAAGATAACAATTTACCAAAACTTCAAAGGCCCTTGGAAATGGAAAATATAGTTCAATACAGGCAGCCAAGTTCTGAAAGGCAGCAATGCAGGGGAAATGTGAGAACAGAGGTTATCAGAGCTGCTAGGCAATCACCCTGACTGAAAAATACTCAGGCTGGCAAACAAACAACAGCAATGTAAGTCTAGCTGGTCCTTTACTGGCTCTCTGTATCAGCTGACTGCCTTCTGACAGGTTGCAGTTTGAAACATTAGATTAGTACTCCAGAAAAGCAGGGGGCAGAGACCTGTGGGAACAAGAACATATGTCCTGGTAGAACCTATGAACTTTACTGAGCTTTGTGCAACCTGCTATTATTGGGGTGGGGGCATGTGGTCCCGCCAGATGTCGTTGGAGTTCCCATAATTTCTCACCACTGGCTGTGCTTGATTAGGGCTGATGGGAATTTGGGAGTTCTAGTTCAACTATATCTGGAAGGTCTCCAGTTCTCACGCCACTGTGCTATTGGATTAATTAGCCAAAACATGCTAGTAGCTCCTTCCAACCTACCAGGGAATGACTCAAAGGAGTTGTGACTATTGCTGTATATTCACAGGGAGATTGTACCTCTTTCTGTCTATTGGAAATATGCTCTCTGATGTAGATGCTGTGTACCACCTGGTACACAAAATGAGGGTACCAAAGAAATTGCTTTATTTTTCCCATCTGTAGTAGTGCCAAAAGAACCTAAAGCATTCTAGGAAAGCCCTATTTTAGTTTAAGGTACATAATGCTGAACATCCCCCCCTGGTGTGAAGTTGCTGAAATGACACTTTGCCATTTTGGGATGTCCTGATCTAGAAAGCAGGCCTTTACTGGCTTACAGATATCCTCCAAATCTTAAAAAATTGCTCCCTTACAAGAGGATCATAATATGGAAGGTAATTCACGGACAAGACCCTGCCACAAACTCAGATGCCAACTTGGTCCCACATGTATTCTGGGAGCAATATTACTGGACCAGCATCATCATCCACAACATCAGAGGCGCATTTACTTGCTCTTCTTCCAGTGTGATGTATGCCATCCTATGCCAGCAATGCTCCTCTACATTTTACATTGGACAAATAGGACAGTCTCTACTCAAAGGGATTAATGAACACAAACCTGACATTAGGAATTGCAATACCCAAAAACCAGTTGCAGAATATTTTTAAAACAAGACAGACAGACAAAGTGTTACTGGAGTCTAGATCTACCTGGCGACAGCACTAGATATCTCTTTGATATCAGTAATTCGGCCTTATGATACTACCCCTCTCCATGTGTTTGTGAGGCCCCCAGACAAGCATAGAACTAGGCTTGGCCATCAAATGCTGCAATATCCCAAGACAATACAGGCAGGCCAGAAATAGCCAGATCACCGCTTTAGGAGACCTCTCTGCAAACACCTTCATTATGTATGCACGCTGTTTACAAAGGACTCCCTGCCCTGAGCAGGTAACTTGGCAAGCTAGAAGCTTAAAGGCCAAGCACTGAGCATTTGCGTACAGTCCACCTTTTTGTCAATTCAGACTTAACTCAATCATGCTAAATTGTGACCTTTCCGAGACATTGTCTCACACCCAAAACTCATTGTTCTCCCCAAGTAAGGCATAGCCTGCAGTCCCAATTCACCCTATAAAAACCCGATTCCGAGACCTTCCTCGGATCGCTCCTGAGTTCCATCCCACCTTGCTGCCGCTTTGCTGGCCGAGCCTTCCCCTCAGCTCCAGTAGCTGAGACCGCAGCAAACTCGGAACGCTCCTGAGTTTCAGCCCGTCTTGCTGCTGCTTTGCTTGGCGAGCTCCCGTCAGCTAATCGAGCTGAGTTTCTTCTCTGCACCCCCAGCTTCTCTCCCGAGGTCCAGGACGACGAGACAGGTGTCATATCACCCCTTTTTCCCTGAAAGTCTCTATCCTTAATTCAACCTCTAATCTCTTAGGTAGCTGTGTGACTGTGGTGTCTTTGCTATTTGTTTGTATGCAATAAAACATCATTTGATTACTTTAAACCCGTCTGGCTGCTCAACTGACCTGACCCTGTAGACGCTGGGTTGCAAGATCCTGCTACGTTGCCCTGCCTCTCATTTTGCAAAGCAGTGCTCTGAGCTAATTTTCCCCACCTATATTTGAGCACTTTTGGAATCCCTCCCGGGAGCCCCAGTAAACAGGGTAACGAAAGAAAGAAAGAAAGAAAGAAAGAAAGAAAGAAAGAAAGAAAGAAAGAAACCAAACCAAACCAAACCAAACCAAACCAAACCAAACCAAACCAAACCAAACCAAACAGAAGCAATAGTAAAACCAAGCAGAAAGAATTATGTATGCTGAATATATATATGTTTGTGTGTACGTGTGAATGAGAGAGAAAGAAAGAGAAATTGAGATCAAGGTACAGCAATATTGTTTTTCAAAGATGCAGTGTTTAACTACACTGGCAAATCTGCATTCATTGCCTTCCAACTATGAATGTAGCACTGGAAGCCACCACCATCTGCAGTCCATGAGTGTATAATAAACAGTTTGCCTTCACTGCACTGGGCACGTGCAATCATTGTTCAGACAGCAAGAGAACTTAGCCAGCAAATAGTACTTAATGCATTTTAGCAGCCTCCAGATAGATTATCTGGCACCCTCGAAATATATTAATCCCCTGCCTCACCTATAACTAGCAGAGTTAATGGCCATCCTGGCTGGGGCAATGGTAGTTGTACTACAGCACATTTGTTCAGGTCGGAGAAGGTGGCAAACCTTGGTGGATAGAAAAATGCTTCTTTGCAAGAAAAAAGTATCCTGTAAGAAAAAGGAGAAATGAAATTGTCTGCACATATGGTAAAAATGTGTCCTGCTCAGAGCTGCTGAACGCAAAAGTCACACGACTGAACTGTTTTATCTATGACTCACAGATGCATTCACACACAGGGGAAAAAAACACATTTGTTATCGTGTGCCTTCAAGTCATTTCTGATTTATGCAAGCCTAAAGCAAACCTATCATGGGTTTTCTGGGGCTGACAGCATGTGACATGTCTGAGGTCATTCAGTGGGTTTCCATGGCCAAGCAGGGAATCAAACCCTGGTGTCCAGGGTTGTAGTCCAATGCTCAAACTACTACACCACTTTGGCCCTTAAAAAAAATGCCATTATTTGCCATTGTAGCTTTGTGGGTTTCTTTAAATGTAGCAGCTGAAACTATCAATCATTTGCATTCAAACTGTTGTACTTCTTCAATAGTCCATGCACACAGTTATTAAAACTATTTAAACTTTTACTTTAAAATAAAAACTGAAAATAGTACTGTACTATAAAAGCTTTTTTTTTTAATGATCAATTTCCAAAGGCTTGCTGGAAAAGAAACATTTTAACCTGCTACCAAAAAGGCAACACAGAAAGAGCAGTCCTAGCTTCTCTAGTAGGAGAGGGGAGGGGAGTTCTAAAGCGTGAGAGCAGCCAGAGAAGGCCTTCTTTTGCATTCCCATCAAGTGTGCCTGTGAAGGCAATGGGATAAAGAGAGGTGCTTTTCTCACAGATCTTAAAGCTCAAGTAGGCTCATATGGAAAAATACAGTCCTTCAAACTGCCTGGGCCTGAGCCTGAGCCATATTACACATGACATTCTTGATATGAACAAAACCCTAGAAACAACCAGACACCTAGTATTTAGATTTGACTATATGAGCAGATTCAGACCCAAGCTGATATCTGGTAGATGCCTGATAGATTAGACCAGCAGTTCTTGCCTGTGGTCTGCGGACCCCCAGAGAGTCCATGAACACTTGAAGAAATGTTATGGGCTTTTATAATTAAAACAGAATGAAACACAGAATGAAAGGAAGGCAGACTGATGGATGGTCATCCACTGAGATCAAAGAGCAGTCTTTTGCCAGTGATAGGTATCATTTGCACAAAATTTCATTACAACATTTCACATTATTCAAAAGTTCTGCAAATAAATGTTTGATGCAAAACATGTACTCAACTCTTGCTGTTTCCATATGTGGTAGGAACATGTAAATGAATGACACTGAGGGGCTGAGAGAAAGAAAGTGACATTTCTTGCTACCTCATATACAGCCAGAAGCTGCCTTTAATTAAGTCTTCATGATCTGCAGCAATAAAAGATATTGGGTTGGTGATGGTAAAACAAAGAGTAAGAACCACTGGATTAGACCACTTATGGGACAATCCCATGTACAGGACCGCAGCCATAGTCTGCTATTCTGTCAGTGCTGTTTAAGGGCATGTTCTTTGGGAGGGAAGTTGCAATTGTTGCCTATGAACATTAACATTCCCACACCCAAGTGTGCCTTCAGCAGCTAAAGCACTGCCTCAGGCACATGGGGCAGGTTGCTTAGTATAAAGGTTATATGAAGATGCTCAAACTACTGGTGGTTTGTGTTGTGAATTCATTCCGGTATATTTAAGAGAGATGGTAAGACACCTTTAAGACACTTGAGAGAGATGTTTGGAGATAAAGATATAAATAATTTAAATCGAACTATAAATACGATTCAAATGGCCCACAGTGAAGTTCGGGGCACAGCTTCATAGGTGCAGAAGAGCCCTTTGGCTAGATTATGCTGCCAGTCCAGCCTGCACTCAGATCTTTCCTAAATTCCGGGGTGTGCATGCAGTTTCCAGAGTTTGCAGTCCTTAAGCCCTCCCAAACTGCCCCTTTTCTGGCAAAACAAAACAGAACAAATTATCTACACTGGAAACTGCCAGGAACAGCAATTCACTATTTAAATAGTTTGCGGGGATTCCCCCCACCGCGATATTTAACATGACAACATGCGTATTTTTCCAGACAAGGGTAGACTTCTTTGGCAGTCCATGCTGCTCCAGGAGAAAACTGGTCCCTGGATCCCCCGCAGTTGCCCGTCCCTGCTATAACGGCAGTGAAAATCCCACGAGCTCCGCGCGTCCTACACCGGCGGTGTAAACCACAGCGGCGCCGTGCCACCTCCTCCTCTGGCATTGGGCTTAGAGGGCGCGCATTTGCCAAAGACGCCCGGAGGTAGCCCCAAGCCGGGCTGCGCCGCTACCTGGGACAGCTTTTCCGCAACCTCAGGGGCCAACATTCCGACGCGCGGGCAGGCGCGCGAGTGCGCACCGCTCCACTCGATCCAGCGGCTGTTCATTCACCTCTCTCAAGGTGGCTCCGTTTCGCCCCACCTCCATCCCCGCTAACTGCGACGGTCGTTAGAGCCAGTTCGCGCACGGCGACACGCTCCCTTCCGCCTGGCTGAGGGCGAGAAATGGAGACTTTCTTAGCGGCGGGAGCCGGCGGTGGGTGGCGAGTTGTTGCTTCACGGCCGAAGCGGCGAAATTAGCGCGCTTCGCCCCCCGCGGCTCGGCGGCAGACCGGGGCGAGGAGGAGGGGGCGGCGAAGACAGAGAGGCGGGAAGCGGGCGGCCGCTGGGCCAGCCGCCGCTCGCCTTTCATTGTTCGCTGTTGGGGCCTCGCAGCGGCGGCTGGTTCTAGCAAAGCCCGGAGCCGGCGAGCGAACAAGCCGCCTCCCTCCCCGCGTCCTCGCGAGTCCGGGCAGCCCGCGCAGCAATGGCTCAATGGTAAGCGAGGCTCAAGGCGCCGCCGCCCTCTTTTGTGTATCTTTCTGAGGAGAGAAAAAGGGCGGGAGAGCGAAGGAGAGCCCTGGCTGGCTTTGCCACATAGAGGAGCCGCCTTGGAGGGCGGAGAGGGGGATGGGAGGGGGCTGTGGGCGAATAACCACGAGGGAGAGACGGTTGTCCCCTGTATGTCTCTCACGAAGAAGATATCTCGCTGGCCTTTAGGTTTTAACAAACCAGCAAGGACCAGCTCTTGACGTTTCGGGGGCTGCAGAAAATTCTGACGTTTTGGGGGTTTGCGGGGCGCCGGCGGCGGGACAGCCCCGAGCTACGAATCGTCTGCCGGCACACATCAGTTTGGCGACTTGAAGGCACGCAGATACACACGCACAGTTCGGAGGGCTGGTATAGCTGGCTCGTAGAATGGCATGGAATCAGGAGGCGGAAGAGCGGCGAGATCTGCTCACCGTGGCGCAGGGCACATCTTTATAATACACGAGTCCTCGGTGGTGCACGTGGAACAAAAGGCGTTTTCTCAGAATTTTGAACCCAGGGAAACTGACTTTTGTTAAGCAGATTTATTGCTTTCACACATGGACGCTAACTGACCGCTGTAAAGATCTGGAAAACCAGTATCACTTTACACAGCCCTCTGAAAATTTAGGCAAGGGACATGATTTATATCTCTCCAATTACGTTCGATCTTATTTTCACGACTTTATAAATATGCTTTATACCTGAAGCTTTGATATCGCAGCTGAAGAAGTGGTTTATATCCATGAAGGCTCATGCTGAAATAAAAGCCGGTTAGTCTTAAAGGTTCTGCCATATTTCTTTCTTTCTTTTTTTCTGCCTTCCACCCTTTTATCACTAGGAATGTGTTTATCTGCAGTGAGGATTTCCTCAGCCATTACATTTTCTAGAGCAGTGCCATTTAGAAAACACAGCTGTGATGAAAAGCTGCTGATGGGTTCTGTGATGTGGAAATGAGCTGATCTGGAATAAAGAGCAAGGAGGAATACTATCACCCCTCCTGGGGCTGGAATTGTAATAGAACTGAAACCATCCCTGCAGTTGTTGCCAGATGCCTCTTGTTTTTAAAGTAGTACTGCTCCTTCAGTGGGAAAGTTCATTTCAGATCAGAGTAGTTCTCAGGAACAAAATGAAAGACACCGTCTCCAATGTTCAGAAGAGTGTAACTGCATTAGTGTTGCCAGGTTTCAAAATAGCAGTAAGGAACAGTTGAATATCTTCACATGCAAGGCTGACAAGTAGCTCTTGGTATGCTTGTTCTCTGCCTGAATAACCGAATGAAAATATTGGTTTCTGTTAACTTAGCCATGTGTTTTTCTGTAAAATTAACCTACTGTCCACATTCGTAAATTGCATTATGCACGTATTTCTGTATTTATGAAGAGCCCAGACCCCAAAATCTGGGAGCATCTGTTCAGTCTGTATAAAAAGGAAAAGAATTCCAACCCTCATATCGGGGTCAACCTATATAATAAGAGGCACTTGCTTCTTTTATAAGGAGGAAACATAAATACCATACCATAAATAAGAAATATTCCTTATAATAAAGGACATTTGGCGACCCTGAACTGCATACACAGGGCTAGACAGCTCTCCTCTAATTGTCCCACTGAACACATCCAGCCATATGGCGGGTTAGCTGTCCTCATGCTTTTCCTGTATTGGCAGGTGGTGTCTGCTCTAGGGATTTACTGCATCACTCTTTCAGCTCATTCTTCATCTTAGGACTGCAGCTTTTCCTTTGCCTGCCCTCAGCAGTTTCACAGCTACTTTATTGATCTCAGAAATACTTGTGGTTTTTGTCATGATAGCTTTGCAATGAAATGAAGTTAATAAATATGGTGTTACAGAGGAGATACCCAGGAAAGGTCTTTGCTTGGTAGGCCATGTTGCAAACATCTCATAGTAAATAGTTTCTTTAAAAAAAAACTCTTCTAAGGTATGGCCTTCATAATTTATTCTGGCTTTACATTTTGAGGTTACTAATGTCAGGATTCCAGGCTAGCAGAAATTAGATACAACCATAAATGGCTAGGTATAACCATAAATCTAAGAATGAATACCACATCAAAGCTCAGATTCTGTTCTAGTAATTGTTCTTGTTCTAATTAACATTTTGTCATGGACATATTGAAGTTGTGCCTGTGAGTGACATTGCCAAAATGCGAAGAACAAATGGTGAAGAATACAGGGGAAAAGTAATGATTGTATATAATTGTAGAGTCTCAAGCTGCTAAAAAAAGGCTTAATTTGCAATAAAACACTTTCGTAGGCCAATTAAATGACCATGAAATTTGATTTTAAAATATTACACGAAAGGAATTGTTGTGTTTCTGTACTGGATCACACAAAGAAAGACAGTTGATTTTGATTAATGACTAAATAGTGGCTGATATAAGAGGGGACCATATTTTGAGGCTGATCAGCATCTTGAGTCACACAAGGTGAAAGATGCCATCAGATCCTAGGTTGCCAAGAATGTTGCCAGGCAGCTACTGTTACAAAAAATTGTAAAACTGAGTTTGGGGGAAAAGCTTTACATTGTTGGCACTTAAATATACTCTGATGGGTTGTTTTCCACCCACACACCTTCTATTTATTTTGTTAGGTAGGAACTGGCAAAACTAACTCTGAGTATTCTGTATCTAAGGAAACCTATGAAATTTCGTGAGATCACCATAAGTCAACAGGTGGCTTGAAAGCACATAGACATACGTAAAACTGAATGTTATATTGAAGTTTTGCACTCCTATTCAAGATAACATTCTTCTTTGATATGTATGCACACATACACATTTCTGTTTATTTTAGATAAGTGTGCATTTGTGGGTAGCAGACAGAATTACTCATCTCCTTACTTCCTGTTTCCCATTGTGAAGAAGAAGAGCTGAAATTGGAGCTGTGTACTGAGTAAGTGATCTACTCTGTCACACTTTACAGTACAACCTGTAAACTGTTGATTACATGCAAAAATGTGCAGCAGTGCATGAGCAGCATGCAGCTGAGCACACGCATATGTAGAAAAAGGTCATATTTAGAACAAGCCTCTAAAAATGTCGCATGGATCCAGCTGCTTAAATGTTCGTACCCATAAGCAAAAACCAAATTAATTGGTTGAGAAATCAATTTTAATAAAAATAAAATGCTAGTCATGTTTAGATGAAAGTACCTTTCTAAATATCATTGAGGTTAATCAAACACAATGAGTTTGGAGGATAGGCAGAAGTTGGGCTTTGATTAGGGAATTCTAGGTTCTAATTCCTACTGGTCCATCCAGCTTGTTATGTAATTTTGGTCCACTCTCTTTCTCTCTAACATAACCTGCCTCTCATAAGTTTGTTGTAAGGACAAAGTGGATAAATCTTGACCTAGGAGTAAGGGTGGGAGAGAAATTGGTTAAATCAAATATTTCTGTGGATCAATCATATTTTTATGGATCAAAAATCAAATATATTTTACATATGCCCATATACTTGATATGATATGGATTTACAGATTATTCAGCTCAAAATCAAGGCTACTATTATTACTATTGCTTTTTACAAAACAAAAAGCGATTTTACTTTTCTACAAGTTTAATAGGCAACACAGGGTCCTACAGATGTTGCTGGATTGCAGCTCCCATCATCTCTTGGTCTTGACGGGGTGCTTAATGCTTATAAGAATTGTAGTCTAACATCATCTGAAAGGCCACAAGTTGTCCACCTCTGGCTAACCTATCTATCAATATTTCATTTGTCGAAATCCTGTTGTGTGCATGGGTTAAATGAGCATACATTCCAGTTTTCTCACTTTGAGTTGTATAGGAGCATACTGGAATAATGGAATGTGTAAAATAGTCATGCCAATTGATATTAATGAAGTTTGTAACAAACAGGCTTATGGAGGTTAATTCTTTCTGGTGGGTTGTCACCTTCCTTCACTATCTTTATTCAGCTTTGAAAATCTTGGACTTGACATTGAGGCAGCATCAGTGTCTTTTCTATTCATGCTTTTACAACCACACTGACTACTTGGATTGATTGTGTCATGATTTACACTTACAGAAAGCCAACATGGCTAATGCCTATTAAATCTTTTTAGCTGTACCCTTTTTTAGTACTTATTTACTACTAGATCAAATTTAATAGTGTTTTGTTGAGAGTTGTGCGAGCCTTACAAAATAATAGGGTTGATTTTGATGGAGTTTCTTGGATAAATTAACATCAAAGAGGCAACAAAAGTGTTTTGATGACCCTTAAGCTTGTAAAATACACAGATTAGTTAGGAAGTGGTAAGTTAAGAGTATATTAATTGGCAGTTACTGTAATCTTGCAACATAGATATTGTTGCTATTGAATAATCCACTAGCTTGCAAGCCTTTCTAATTGAAAACCATGTCATTGTCTGCTGAGAAACACATTCATTTCATACAGGGTACTAGCCTTGCTTGTTTACATAGAATAGAATCATAGAGTTGGATGGGACCTCATGGGCCATTGAGCCCAACCTCCTACTCAATGCAGAATCTCCAGCTAAAGCATCTCCAGCAGGTAGCTGTCCAATCTTTTTCTGAAGACATCCAGAGAATGCCCTTCTTTAGGCAGTTGATTCCACTGCTCAACTGCACTTACTGTAAAGAAGTTTGGCCTAATATTCCATCAGAATCTACTGCCGTGTAACTTAAAACCATTAGACCTGGTTCTGCCACCTGGGGCAGCAGAAAAGAAGCCTTCTCCCTCCTCTCTGTGACAGACCTTGAAGTATTTTAAGAGTGCGGTCGTGTCACTCCTCAGCCATCTATCTCCTCACAAAGCTGAATATGCCCAGCTCCTTCCACCTTTCTTGATACATCTTGTTCTCTATACCTCTTATCATTCTTGTTGCCCTTTTCTGAACCTGCTCCAACTGGATATCAATCCTTTGGAGACTTTAATGGCAACTACATAATGGAAAGCTATGACAGACCTCTTGAAGCTTCATGAAATGCTTGGACCCCATCATAAATTGTATCTTAATGATTCTGAGTTTTCATATTTGTTTTTCTTTTTTTAAAAGAATGTTTTATTAATTATAAAGAAAAAAAATGAACAGAACAAAAAAGAACACCACATGATACACATAACAGTGGAGGAAAAAAAAGGAATTTCAACCAAACAGACTTACATTATTTCTCTCCAATTCCATTACAATCATATACTTATTCAACATTATACTTATCATATATCATACTACTTATATACTTTTGTTACCTATATCTAGATCTCATACTCATTATAATAATTTCATTCTTAACACTATACTTTTCAATTACATTTAATCTATTACTATTACTAAATATAATCTTATTCCTAACAATATCAAACTATTCCTAAAAGTGAGCCCACCCCTCAGAACCAATTCTGTTTCAATTTATTCCACCTTCCAGAATTGTAATTCTTCTTGAGGTATGACACCTTCCTCTTTTATTAAAATCTTTTCCACAAATATCTTCCATATTACTTCAAAATCATTCCCCTTTATTTTTCCTTTTTTGGCCTTAATTCGACATGTTAACTTACCATTAGTCGCAATTTTCCATACTTTTTTATACCAATTCTCTATTTGAAAATCTCCATAAATTTTCCATTTTCTTGATATAATTAACCTTGCTGCAGTTAATAAATTTGTAATTAAATCCTTCATTGCTTGGGCACAATTAACCTTATCAAATATAGATAATAATGCTATACCTGGACATATTTGTAAATCAATTTCTGATATCTCTTTTATCTCTTTAACATATTTGTTTTTCCTTTTTATTTATGTCTTTTATGTTTTATCATATTTACCTGCCACCAAAAATATTTTTTAAAAAAATTAAAAAATGAGGCACCCAGAACTGAACCCAGTACTCCATATAATGCTTGACCAGCATGGAATATAATGAGACAGTTACTTCCTGCAGTTGGGAAACTATACTTCTATTAATACAGGCTAAAATAGCATTCACCTTGTTTGCTGCCTCATCATACTTCAGGCTCATGTTCAGTTTATGGTCAACAATAATCCCAAGGTCCTTGACACATATAGTACTGCTGAGCTGCGTATCCTTCATCTTCTACATGTGCATTTGGCTTTTGTGCTCTAAATGTAGAATTTTGTACTTATCCACATTGAATGTCATTTATTAATTTCAACCCAATTTTCTCATTCATCTAGCTCCTTTTGAATTCTATTTCTTTCTTCCCATTTGTTCACCACCCCTCCCTGTTTTATGCCATGCAAACTTGATAAGGATTGTCTCTACCCCATCATCTAAATCACTATAATGGCTCTAGGAGAGAATCTTAAATTTAGTTCCAGTCAGCACCTTTCAGTTTGAAGCACAGCCATTGTTGGTGACTCTTTGAGCACAGTTTACCAACCAATTATAGCTCCATCTGGCAGTATGTCCATCTATTACACATTTAATCACTTTACTAATCAAAATATTATGGGGGACCTTATCAAATGCTTTGCTGAAATCCAGATAATTGACACCCTCAACACTCCCACCACCTATTAAGCTAGTGACCTGAATGAAAAAAAGATATAAGATTAGGTTGGCAGGATTTATTCTTGCAGACTTGTGCTGACTGCTGCTGATCATTACATTGTAATCAAAATATTTGCAGAAGAACTCCTATATAATCTGTTCTGATGGTTTTCTTGGTATGGAGATCAGACTGACTGCTCTGTAGTTTAATGGCTCTTCCTTTTTGAAAGAGGAGGACAATGTTTGTCCTTCTCCAGTCCTTTTGCATTTCATTTGTTCTCCAGGATTTCTCAAAAATGACAGCAGGTTGTTCAGAGTGTACATCATCAAATTCCTTCAATAGTCTGGGATGCACTTCATCTGGTCCTGCAGATTTGGACTCATTTAGATTAGCTAGATGATTTCTAAGTAACTCACTATCAACCTTGATTTGCAATACAGATCCCTTGGCAGGGTTTCTGCTGCTGCCTGGAAGCCCAGCATTCTCTTTTGGGAGAAAACTGAAGCAAAATAGGTATTGAGTAGTTTTACCTTATTGAAAATGACCCAAAGGCTCCTTGGTCATTCTCCTGCCTCAAATGTATCTGGAAAAAAAGAAACACTTTTTGTTCCTCCTTGCCTGCCTAGCCACTCTCCACTCATTCTGAGCTTTAGCTTTCCTTATACTATCCCTACAAGCTTGGACTACACATATGTACACTTCCTCCCTGATTCATCCTTCATTCCATTCATTATACATGCTCTTTTTTTCCCCTTTACACTTCCTCCTTGAGTTTTCTGTGCAACTACATTGGCTTTTTCAGGTGTTTTCCATTTTTCTTCTTCCATGGAATTGATTGTGACTGTGCTTTTTGCAACTCCTTCTTCAAGAACTTCCAGCCTTGCTGAGTGTCCTTCCTTTAGCACATCTAGCCATGGGATTCCACCAAGTAATTCCCTGAAACTTGTTAAAATCAGCTTTCCTGAAACCCAAGGACTGTGTTTGACTATATTCTCCTTTGCCATGTCCCACAGTTGTGAATTCTGGTGTTATATGGTCACTTCCACCTACTTTGATTCCACCAACTAATTCCTCCCTATTGGTTAGGATTAAGACCAGGATTTCTCATCCTCTTGTTCATTTATCTACCTTTTGAAATAGGACATTATCTGCCAGGCATATCAGGAATTTGTTGGAGAGCCTATGCTTAGCAGATTAAGTCTTCCAGCAGATGTCAGGTCCCCCTTAACTACTAATTCTTGTAGGTTTGAGACTTCTGAGATTTGTTTCTGAAAAGCATTATCCCTCACCTCCTCTTGGTTTGTTGGTCTGTAGTAAATTCCTACTACAGCAGTGCATTTATTTATTTCTCCATTTATTTTTACCCAGACGCTCTCTCCTGCTCCATTCTGATCACTCTCATGGATTTTTGAACAAGCGAATTTGTCTTTGACATATTCTCCTTTGAATAAGTTGTACCCTTCAGTTGTAATATTCCTATCATGGGAGTCATCCCACCAAGTCCCATTATGCTTATAAAGTCATATTTTCCTTCCTACTTTAGGACTTTAAGCTCATCTTGTTTGTTTTCCAAATTCCGTGCATTGGTGTATAGACATTTGAAGCTTTGTTTGTTCTCACCTGTTAATTTATTGTTAGATTTTCTGTTGATCACATTCTCTCCCTCATCTTTTCCTCTTGAATTCAAATCCTTATGTTTAGAGCTTGCCTTTGCGCTGATGTTTGAGCTATCATCTCCAACCTCCCAAAAGATTTAGTTTAAAGGCCTCGTGATCAGACTTGCCATCTACAGCTAAAGACGTTCTTCCATATCTTCATGAAGTTCAGCCCATCCATAGCCAGTAGTCCTCTGTCTCAGAAATGAAGACCATGGTGTCAAAGGCCAAACCTCTCCTGTTGACAGCATCTGTGTAGCCAGTCATTCATTTTTAGTATCTTTTTGTCCCTGTGTATTCTTCATCGGTATAATTGACAAGAATACCACCTGTCCCTCAAACCCTTACAGATTCCTGCCCAAAGCCTGATAATCAGAGGTGATCTGCTCAAAGGTGTTCTTGGCAGCACTCTCAGTGTCCACATGAATAATGAGAAAGAAATACTGATTTATGGTTCTTGATTAGTTTTTTTGCAAATTATCAGAGACATCCTAGATATGTGTGCCAGGAAGACGGCACACTCTCTGATTCATCTTGTCAGGTTGGCACACAGGTGTCTCTGTACCCCTGAGCAATGAGTCCTCAACCAGCAGCACCTTTCTTTTCTTCTTGTTGCCATTGGCCATCGCCTTGATTCCATTGGTATCCCTTGTAGCTGGTTACATGTTTGAGCATCTTCACTGCTGTTATCCTTAGGAAGATGTAGGAAGCGACTGCTTAGTTAGAGAGATTATGAATCCCTTCTGTGTGGTCTGTTCCTGATGGTAACAGTTCTCCAGGGTGTTTCCTCACTTTTCATTTTCCTTGCAGTTTCTTTCTGTTGGTTCTGTAGGATCAATTCTCTCTGTGCTATCCCAGAAGTCCTCATGTTTTTGATGTACTGAAGGAACTCAACATGTAGTTGTAGTGCACTGACCTTCTCATCTAAGAGAACTTTCACATGCTACAGGGGTAGTTGGTGACATTTTATGGCAAGAAGACAAACATTGCACATACATTGCAGCAGACAATTATGGATCCTTCTGCCTCCATCTCTACCATTATTTCTCTACCTTTTCTCCCTGTAATATCTGCATGAGATATAAGTGTGCACACTGCCTCTCCCCATCTGGCTGCTTTTCTGTTCACAGCTACTTCTGCAAAAGCTGATAGGGAAACATCTACAGATGAGCAACTACTGCCCCAGAACCTCACCCCCTCATCTCTTCGTTCAAAAGCTTGCTTCCTGTCTCCACCTGACTGTTGGGTTTTTTCTTCCCCTCACAGAGATTTCAAGAAAGACTTTAAAAAGAAAAACGAATACTGATACTGCTTTTCTCCCGGAGCTTCAGTTTATGGTCTGCTTGCTGCCTTGCCTCACCTGAAAGTTTTCTTGCTACAGTGACTTTAAAAAGTCTGATGGGGAAGAGTATGCAGATAAGATTCTATACCCCAAGACCTTCATGTCTTTTTCTGCTCTCTCTAAAGCTTGTTGCCTCTCCCTTTTCAACTGCTTTACTGTTCACAGCAACTTCAGCAAAGGCTGATAGCAAAAGTATGCAGATGAGCTCCTACTCTCCCAAAGCATCAAAAGGGGAAGACAACATGTAACTAAGTGTAGCAGTTGGTGCCTCTGAGGCAATACACATAAGCAGTTGTCACAACAGAAGAAATCATGAATTCTTAGGAACCATGACTTTCACTCAAACTTATTCCTCTTCTCATGTGTTCTGAAACTGTAGAGCCTCTGAGAGAAAATATATTGTAGGGTGTTCCAGAAGACACATTTTTCTGTGTAATTCGCAGAATCCCCCTTTTTTTCCTTGTTACCTTCTTAATAAGTCAGTTTTCAAAATACATGACTGCTTTTACCAATATTCCAGTCAGTCAAATGCCACAGCAATTTTATTTCTTCTAGGTTAGGGAAAGTCTGCTTTTGGCTCCTATAGTCGCCCGCCCCCCCCCCCCAAAAAAAACTTTGCTCCAAAATGCTTCTAAACACTTTCTGGGGCATTTAGGAGCAATTCCACAATATTTAACCCCTGTAATCAACTTCTAAATCAGTTTCTGCTGGACACAGTCTCCTCCTTACCTAAAATGAAAAGGAAAGTGGTGGTATTTCCTCTGTGCCCCGTAAGGCAATTTGGAGGTCAAAAAAAATTATTTATTCATTTATTTAGTGGTGGAGTATGCAATCCTTCATAGTCACCTAATGGGACCCATGTGGCCTAAATTCCCAACAGTTGCCCCCCCAGTCTAAGTAGTGGCAAAATGGTCAATTACATAAGCCGTACAATACATTTTTGTCTTTTGTTGTGACAGCAGTATTGGTAGTGAACTTACTGTGAGAGCTTCTTTCATGCTCAGTTTTTCTCCACTGTCAGATTATTTGGACACCTGGGTATTCAGTATTTGTAGTATTTTAGAGAAAGATGGTACATAGTGAGATAATTAGATAATGTCAGTTTTGAGATGGTTGAAGGATGCTAATTGTTAGTTGCTTTTGAAAAGAATGTGCCAATTTATAGACACAGATGTCTTCTGTTTTTAAGTATGTATAGAAGAATATTTTGAAGAAGAGATCATGTAAGTAGGCTGTACTGGAATTATTTTTGCACAGCTATAAATAGTCTGTCTTTTACCTCACTTTTCTAAAGCAGCCAAACAGTCATTGCAAGTTGCACTGAAATGGACAGGCCTGATTGTTAGAGTGAATCAGATATTGGCTTCTATTGAAAGTTGAAAGAAAATGACTGCCTATTAAAAGGATTATTCAAAAGCTTTGTATTCTTCCTCTGTCTTGAGTATATGGTGTCTTTTTAGTGCTCTGATCTGATAAGTTTCTGTATGTACCAACCTTTGTATAGTTATATGATAAAAATAATAATAATGAAACCCTCACTATTAAAGTTAGAAATTCCCTTCTTTTTCTATCTGAACCCAAAGGTCTTGAAATGTCCATTTGTTAGAAGCAAGTGGGCCATGTATGAATCTTGGCTCCATCCTGTGTTTTAACATGTAGGTGAGAAAAGGGAGCTCCCTCCTTGATTTGCAACTGTTAATTACATTCCTTGTTTAAGGTAACAAATTCTCTGAAGTAAGCAAACATCTGAGTTCCTGTTAGTTGAATTTCACATGCTGTCTGAAAATGATAAACAGATTGAGACAGTTTAGAAATGTTGATAGATACCAAACAGAAAGGATGTGCTTTGAACTAAATGTTAATTGTTTTCTGAATGTTTACATGAGGAAACCTACCTGTTTAGTATGTTTAAGGTGGACACTGGAAATTTGTTTTGTCTTACTTTGGAACTCTACAAAATACTACATATTTCTGCTGCAGAAATAAACCTTGCCTTAACTCCTTGCTCATGTTGCTTTGCTAATTTGGACCATACTTCTGGCAATGAATCTCACTCTCGTGACAAGTATATGAAGTAAAAACAAAAACAAAACCCTAGTATTCAGTTGAGGCAGTATAGTCACTTTGGGAGAATGTAAAAGGAACTCTCAGTATCAGTTTGTAGCAGCATGGTAAAGAATGCAGTAAACAAAGTTTAAGCTAGGAGAGAAGAGGGCCATTTCTGCACAACATTACTATAGCGCAACAGCAGCGGGTTGTTCCTGGTCCACGAGCCGTCCTACTGCATGACATCATCACTTTCCATCTGCTATCCCATCCCCAAGTGTCATCAAACTGCCTTATTCTATTTCCAGAAAACATCTGTTAAAAGCCTCCTTTAGAACTTCAATCCCTTCAGTTTGCTTAGTGCGGTACCATTATAGTGCTTGATAGCACTTCCTGTTATCGCAAATCCAGGAGTGGGTGGGATATGGGCATGCCCAGCTTGAACCTCCCTCAGCTATTCCCATGATGTGATAACTTTGAAATCTATCAGCTCTCCGTGTTTAAGTTTCTCCTTTGAGTTAAAACTTTTTTATTTTTAAATGCATTTTAAAGCATTTTAGCACAAAAGTGCAATAGTGTACTAGTATGTCATGCCGTTACAACATTGCTGTGCTAGTATGGCTTCCAAAAGAAAAAAAGCCCAATCAGAGGTGGGCGGGAGTGGGGTGAAGATAGGGCAAAGGAGTGGCCAAGGATGTTGTAGTTCAGAAGGAACACCAGTGGCAATACTGCGACTCATCCACGTAAGGCAGAAGGGTGTGGAAAAGAGCATTCCTAACCCGACAGCATTGTGCAAACGGCAGTGCCGGGATTATAATGCTACAACATGCTAACAGCGTACAGTGCAGAAATGGCCTAGGATTTTGCTCCAGCCAGTCTTATTCTTGCTGTGTGTGTCTGCCTACAAAGGGTAAGGTTAAAAAAAAATACAGCTGCCTCCAAAATCCCTTACTGGGATTTGCATGTATGCATGAACAACAAAACAGAGAATAAATAAGAATGAGGATAGGCCTTCATCACTAGCCACTCCCACTATATTAAGAAAAAGACATAGATCTATAAGTCTAGCTACCAAAATGGAAACATAAGAAAAGTAGGGGCTGATGAAAGAAAAAGTCATCCTTGGATGCATTTTGGAAGAAGCCTTCAAGGGGTTTCTAGAAGGTTGAAATGTTTTTGTTTATTTATGCAAGGCTTACCTCTCCTGATTTCTTAATTTCAAATGTGCACATTGTTAGTTTTAAATGAAAAGTTCAATAAGGCATGTTGAAGTGCTTTTCTTTCTTGAAGGAGAAGATCCTATCGTAGTCCTTTCCATATGATTAAATAAGGCCCAGCAACACATCTCCTTCGCAAACTGAAGTTTATCTGAGTAACAACTGATTGTCTGTAAGCTGAAGAACTTATAATGCAATTCGGGCAAATTGTCAGCAGCATACAATATGTTTATGTGCCTGGTTAGGTCTGTGGAAGATGCTGCATATGCTGTGCGAGTTCATGGTTACCAGTTTTGTTTTCTGTTTCAGGAGCCAAAATAGCAGGGCCTAATCCTGATTATCAGTTTATATAAATGTTATATGTTCCTGAGGATAAATATTGCTTTGGTACTGTGATGAGGGAATCATTGGTGACTGATCATCAGTAAATGACACATCATCAGTATATTTCTTTGGAACTTCTTCATTGGCTAGTTATTTGTGCGTAAGACATCAGATCTGATTACTTTTGCTATTGAGTGCTATATATATATATTTTCCCCTTCTGTTTTCGTGGCCAGATGGAAGGATTGGAAAGAAACAGTAAGCTTGGTCTGCCAGTGCCAAGTAACATGGAACAGCCAATCACTGTCAGTTCCTTGGTAAGTAGTACTAAGAACAAATACTTCATAATGCATGGGGAGCAGCAAATCCAACAATGTATCTGCTTAAATGGAATAGATCCTGGCGTGGAGCACTTTAGTTTCTTTCTTTTATAGCAAGCTCAAAATGCACCCTGAATCATATTGTCCCGGTTTCAGAATTTGAAAGAGTTTGCCAATCGTGTAAAGATTATCCTCTTTATTTATTTTAGTATTCATCTGATCCTCATTCTCTGATAGACTCTTTCCCATTCTCAGTTTTCAAACCTACGCTATGCCAATCTTTTTTGGCCTTTTAGTCTTCCATAAAGATCACTAAAGATCTTTGGGGTTCATTTAGACAATGATGGATTGTTTCTGGCTTCTTTTGAGAAGATGAGACCTTAGCCTACACTTTCTTTCTCCCCCGCTTTCCACAATAGTAAAAAGTGTGTGGTGCATCATTATTTCAATGAGAAAAATCTTGCTCCATTTCATTTCAACATTTGCCACTTCTGTCACAGGGAAACTTTCAGTCTTGTGGTATTCTGATGTGTATTTACATTGCTAGATGTCATGGGGGGGGGAGGTAGTAGAAGGAAGAGAAGATGAAGGATGAAAAGATGCTGGTTTTGGTGAAAGCATTCCTTGTCTCCTCGTGTCAAGTTTTGATTTGGGTTACATTTTAAACTTATTCTGTTATTCTTCTTTATGTTAGATCAAGATGCAGATTTTGAAAGTGCTGACTGAAAGGATTAAAATTAAAACCCAGTGAAAAGGAACATAAAATTAAAAACAGCACTGAAGTGCACCATAATGGGCATTAAAAGGCATTCGCCATTATTCAGTAGCAAGATGCCTAGGGGGAATTGTAGTTTTGAAGCTGGGGTTTGTTTTAATGTAAATTACCTGTATTATTCTGTATTGGATTTTAAGAAAGATTAATTAAAACTCTTTGGACATTAGTAAAAAAACAAGGTAGCAGCTATTAAAGCTGTACCTCAAGATTTCATTTGAATTTCTTGAATAAGATTATATATATGAGTAGGTCATCAAGATCATCAAAGTGAAATGCTATTTGTGTTTCTGTTTTAACAGAAAAAGCTAGCAGCTGTACCTGACCACACAGATGTTTCGCTGAGCCCAGAGGAGCGTGTACGTGCCTTAAGCAAGCTTGGTTGTAACATCACAATAAATGAAGACATTACGCCACGGCGCTACTTTAGATCTGGAGTGGAGATGGAGCGCATGGCATCTGTATATATGGAAGAAGGCAGTCTTGAAAATGCCTTTGTTCTCTACAATAAGTTTATAACGTAAGAACTGATCTAGAATTGATGATATAGATTTGATTTTTAAAAAATTCAAGAAACTGACCTGTCTTCTGAGATGATGGTGATGATGATGATGATGATATTTCTTATTTGCCTCTCCATAAGCCTCAAGGTTGAACAGAGACATGTTTTTGTATAATTGTTGGCTACCAAGCCCAGCTACAAGTTGTAGACCCATTACAGGAAAAATAGAATAAGGAAGTGAAATGGAGAAGCAAGAGGCTGTGATCTCTGCACGCATAAGAGTCACCAGGTTCAATACCACTGGGGTATCTTTAATCAGTTTTTGGAAAGCTGCTTTAAGAAAGGGGCAACTGAAGTATATGACATAGATTAACATATTTTAATAGGATACATAGAATAATAGTGAGAGATGATGCTTTCTTTCCTCTTTCTTTCTTTCTTTCTTTCTTTCTTTCTTTCTTTCAAGACTAACATGGGTATACAAAAGAATAGGTCTGCTATTCTATTTTGTCCATTGTTTCTTTCATATTGTTTAAAAATATTTTGGTATTGGCTATAGTTGATCAACCACTTCTTCCAGAATAGTTCCATTGGAATTAGTGCTAATGTACTGTAGTAAATGACATGAAGATTAAAACCATTGTACACTGAGGCACTATGTGAGTCACATATAGAGCAGCAGTGTTGTAATTTAAACTGTAAAGCTATAGAAAGCTACTGTGAATCAGAAAGGGATGTTGCATCCAGCCTCATATGATTTATGCAACCTGCTTTTGTCCCAGCAGAAAAACAATGGTGTTGTGGACATTCATCAGACATGTAAGGGGGAAAAAGTGTGTGTCTCATTTTCTAGTTTGTTTGTAGAAAAGCTGCCCTCTCATCGAGACTACCAGCAATGTGCAGTTCCAGAAAAACAGGATATTATGAAGGTAAAGTTACTGTTTACTAGTATTTCAGAGGAACTTCTTTTCTTTCCTTTCCCTTTTTTTCTTCCCAGAAACTATGCTGGCTAGAGGATTATGGGATCTGTAGTCCCAAAAAGTAATTTTATGAGCTCTGCCAGGAACTAATATAATACAACTAATAATAACTAATTGGGCTTTGGCTAATGCCTGTGAATATCACTGCCCAGTGACAGTCCTCAGTGTGATAGTGCAAACTCAGAGTTCAGAACTGAGCTTTCCCTTTTGATGTATAGATCTGTGGACAGTTAGATTTTATGGGTGGAATGGTCTGATTGTTTGAGATATTTAACTGTGGCAGCAGCTCCAGGACCATAAGAAACTATCAGTGCTATGTGCAACAGCAAGTTACCTATTCTGCATGGTAAGGCCAGAAGAAAGTCTAAGCTGCCACAGAACTATATGGAGACTCTGGGTGATAAGAATATTCAAAACTTTGCAAAACTGTGCAAATTTTGCACAAAGTTAAGTCCTAAACTGTAAATTGTTTTATACTAGTGAGTGATTTACTTCATTCGTAAGATCGATTTGATTGTTGGGACAGAAGGCAAATAAGGATGGCAAGAATGTTTGAAAATATTAAAAAATGGTTGAAAAATGTGTTTCTATGAGGCTCATAGATTAATGAGAATTTGTGCAGTTCTGGACTTTCTTTGTGCAAAACTGTCTCATAGGGAGTTATACAGAATTCTTCACAAAGAAGACCTGCAAATTCTTTTTGAAACTGCAATTTTGAAGATTTTCTTGCAGCCAGAAGACATTGCTAAAATTACACATTTCTTCCTTTGAGAACAGAATTAGCAAAGAACTAGATCTATATATGAGGGTGATCTTGTTTTCAGATAAAGCTGGTTCATCATACCTCTGGCGCTTAATAAATTCCTTGTAATTTAATTTTATGCTAGTGAATTATTTACTTCAGTCATGGGATCAATGTCATTGACTGGAACAGAAGGAAAGCAAGTAGTTATTTGCACACATGACCAGACTATAATTTTTATTCCCCCAACAAAGAAACTGAAAGACATAGCATTTCCAAGAACAGATGAGCTAAAGAAGGACCTGTTAAAGAAATATAATGCAGAATACCAGGAATATATGCAAGACAAGGTAAATGTCATAAGAACAAATGCATCTTTTAAATGTCACTAATGTTAATGATTGCAAGTATATGGAATCTGTAATCTGTGTTCTGTGTAACAAAGTGAAGACAAACATCTGATGTTAATGCTGTTGAAACTCTGCTATAAAGTGGATTTGAACTTTTTGTTAACAGATTAATAGAGACCTTTGAGTTTAATGAATATTTTCTTTGACTTTAGTGTTGGTGTGGCAGATGTTGGGGGTGAATTGTTATCAGCTTATTTTAAAAAAATAAAAACTATCCCCAGATGAACAAGAAAAGCTACTAAACAATAATCTGTAAACTTGTTGCTGTGCTTGTAAACCAACTTCTTCATTGGATTTTGATGCACAAAGATACTCCATTGGAGTGATGTAAGCCCTCTCCTGCCACAAATATGAAAGCAGGTAATCAAGCCCCAATAACAAGGGAAGCTAAGATTTTATAGGCCATAGGCCATGCAACTATAGCTAGAACTGTTCTCTTTCTAGTCAGAAAGAGTTATGTCCAGAAATGGAATATTACCATTAGTCATTTCAAACACAGTAGCCTCCAGCTGTATCTCCTGCCTGATCTTTTCCCCCCAGTGTTCACTGCTTCATGTTTCTTAAAGGGAGAAAATAAGTCTTTAGTTATGTGGATTTGTTATAAGCCTTTACATGGGCTCCTTGAATCACATGGAAATCAATGGCATTTTATTCACCTAATAGGCCAATTTTATTTATGAGTCCTTGAAATTGTTACTTCATGCAGTAATGCTTCTGCCCATTAACTGTGCATAGCATTGCAGCTGAAATCATTATCTAAGCATGCTGTTACTTTATATATGCAGATTCATTCTTCTGTCCTCCCTCAACCTATGAAAGTATATAATGAGTTAAAATACATTTCATATAGCTCGGAGAGTGCATAATGGGCTAAAAATGTATTATGCAGCATTTTTTTTCTATATGCTTTTATGAATAAGCTCATAATAACTTTTTCTATATGACTGTATGGATCACTTTTTAGAAAATTCAGTGTTGTGAGAATCAGCTCTTTTTCCTTTTTTTTTTTAAGAACTTTTTCTATGCTAGCCTGGCAGGATGTATGATGTGTTTGATTTACACTTGGAATGTAACTGGTTTCCCAGATACAAATTGCGCATGATGGTGATGACATATCTGTTTGTTTAAATATGGATTTGCCACTTATAAAGTAGAATGGGTGATGTAAACTGAAAGGTCCGAAAAAAAAAACCTGCAGGTGGGAGTTGGACTGGCATCAGAGGTTGCCATTTTTAGCTGTCTGCTAAGAGTTCAGACCTCCACTGATAAGATCCCATTGGACCTTCTCCTCACCTTTACCTGCTTGATCCAGTGTTTCTCAATGTACCAGACAATGGTGGCATTGCAAAAGTGGAACAGTAGATACACTACCTGTTGGCTTGCTGGTTATCTGCCTAGCAAATGTGTATATAGTAGCCATGAGAAATCTGAGTAGGAGACTCAGCAGCAGGTGACAGAGCTGATGTTAGTATACTTATTCTGGAACATGGGTTTATTGAGGGTGTGCAGCCCAGATTTTGGAACCTCCAGATTCTGGAAACCTGAGTGGAGAGTGCTGGTTTTGCACACAGAAATTAACATTTTTGTCTTTTTCTGATTAAATGACTAGAAGTCCAGTTCTGGGAGCAAGGAGCACCTACAGGCAAAGGATCAATTCAGCATCATATAACACACAACACAGCCTTTAACATTTAATCCTTGCGTCTTTATAAATATATGGGACAGATGTGATATAATAGCTAGACTGGAACTTGGAATATCTGGGTTCAAGTCTGCATTGACCCATGAAAGTTACTGGATGGTCTTGGGCCCATGATGTACTTCTCAGCCAGATTTCTCAGAATTATTATTACAATAAACTGGGAAGACAGAGAGCCATGTATACTGCATTGAACTCATAAGGATATGCTATCAGGATATGAATGTATTTAAAAATTGGGTCTGTCTAGTCACATGCAGTTTGAGCCCCAGTGGCTGTGTTCACTTCGCTTTCATTCAATCGTCAATCAGTTCTTTTCATTTAATACATTTTCCAGAACAAATGCAAAGCGGAATTACTAAAGAAGCTGGAGCAACAGAAACTGATTGAAGCAGAGAAGAAACGGATTGCACAGATACGTCAACAACAGCTGGAATCAGAACAATTTCAATTCTTTGAAGCTCAGCTGAAAAAGCAAGAATTAGCCCGTGATCAGAAAATTAAAGATAGTTCAGCTACATCTGAGCAGACCGATGGGAGCATGTTGTCATCCTGCATTTCGGCACATCTGAACAATGCTTTCCCCACAGCAGTAGCAAACAAGAGTGATGCCTCTGCTGGACAGTCTCCTCCTATAAGTCGGGCCTTAAAGCCAGCCGCTACACTGAGTGCTGTTCAGAGTAAGAAACAAACTTATTTTGTTTTCCTCCACTGTTGTTCCACTGTTAGTTATAAATTTAAACATTCAGTGAAACAAACAAACAAATTCAAATGTTCAGAACCGGTGACATCCCCTCTGCTTCTCCTAACCCTCCTAACCCCTCCAAACACCAAAAAAAAGGCATCCAAAAATTGACCAAAATGGCCAGAAGCAATGTTGCCTCTTTTGGGGCCTGTTGAAAGATGTTGCTGCAGCCCACTCGGTGGACGCAGGAAGGAAAATGGTCCCCACCTCCTGTGCAGTTGTCCATCCCTGCACTAAAAGTCTGATACAAACATGTAAGCCTTTCATCTGGTTAATAAATGTTTTGATATTTTAAATAACAGTCTCTTCTGTATCCCATCCAATATGTAGTGGTGAATACAGGTTGTTTTGTTGCTCAACCTGGCTTTGACTTGGATATTTTTCTTCTTGTTAGGCTGAGGAAACTGGGATTCTCAGGCCCTTTATGCAGCCCCAGAGTGCTTCCAGATTTTTTTTAAAAAATTGAAATTATAGTTTGTTGCCAAAAGGCTACTCCAAACCACTGAACTCCCTACAGTCAAATACAGCACAGTCAATGTAATGGTCAGTATCATAGCCAATTTAGTTTCTTTTACTTAAATATCAAAAGTCAGGATCATCGCCAACTGCATAGTAAAGTAGAGTTAAGTGTATTTAAGGTTCATTTATGTAAATGTAATAATAATCAAATACTGAAAGGGGATTCAGTATTCAAACTGGTTAGAACTAATTTTTAATTTTCAACTAATTGTAAATCTGATTTACAGTTTTGTAGCTAATTCTTAGGCATTTTAACTTCAAAGAAAAACCAAAACAAGAAAGTGCAGCCATTGAGGACTTGCCCAACTTGAAAAATTACAGTGGCCCTTCCACATTTGCAAGGGTTCAAAGCAGAGAACCCTTGCAAAAGTGGAAAAAACGCAAGTAACTCCTCCCACCCATGATCCCCCTCCCATTCCCTTGCCTCTGGCCCTGGCTTTGCTCACCCAAAAGGAAAAAATGTCCATTTTAAGCACAAGCCTCAAAAGCCTAGAGTGGGAATGCAAGAGAATTGGAGAAGGAGAAGGAGGGACAAGGCAAGCACATGCCTCGCAAATAATCAAATTTGCTAAAGTCAAACCCACAAATGTGAAGGGAGGATGGTGGCCCCCTTCCCATGGCAGTTGCTCAATCCTTCCTAAGGAGAAACAAGTCAAACAACAGATAGAAGGTGGATTCAGTAAAGTGTTCCAAGAAAATTCCTTAGAAATAGTATAGAATTGTCTGTGGTGGGTATGTCTGCTAGTGGAAGTGACTTGCCACATACTCTTAGTTCCTAGTTTACGTCAGATAAATGCTTAGACCTCAGCCTCTCTTCCTTCAGCCCTACATTTATACTGATGGCATCCTTTTGTGGCCTCAGTTTATCTTCTCAACCTGATTGACATAAATCCAATTGCTGGACCCAATTGTAATAATTCCCTAGAATACTTTAGGATAAGTCATACCAGGAGAAAACAGAACAGAAGTGTTGCTGCAGTGTGATTTTCCCTCACAGGGTCTCTTGAGGGTCAGAGAACCCTGTCTTTCATCCAGGCCATAACAAACAACATTTTTCTCACTCCAGTTCAAACAGACACAAATCTTAGTAGATAAACTTCACATTTATTCATTACGGACATTTATAATACTGTGTGTTTTTACTGTGGAACCCTGGTAGGGCATATGGTATTTCTCCTCCATTAATCCCCTCAATTTCCTGTGAGCAAAATACCAAGTCTCATAATAACTTCGATGACTGAGAAAAAGTCCTGATCCAGTTCTTTGTGTTCTAGACCTATTCCACTAAACCAGTGTTTCTTAAGTTATCAGATGGACAACTGGCAGGGTTCCCCCCACCCCAATGTCACTGAGCCAGGAAGCAGTGCCCTATTTATGCCTGTAGACCACAGCTGTTTCTTTCCTTCCTGAGAGGCTGCTGCAGGTCTGCAGATGATAGCTCACAGACTGACACTGGTCCATGGGCCACCACTTTGAGTAGCGCTGCACTATACCACACTGGCACTAGGCTGTGGCATTTTGCACTGGCTTTGTGTTTAACATTTCACCTGAGATTCTGTACAGGTGAGGAAGCAGACTGAAAGGGGAAAATTTGTTGCTGTTGTTGTGCACCTTAAAGTCATTTCTGACTTATAGTGATCCTGGAACAAACCTATGACTATTTTTTTTTTGTTGGAGGGGCAAGATTTATTCAGAGGAGTTGACCTTTCCTTTCCTCTAAGGATGAGAGAGTGGCTTACCCAAAGTCACCTAGTGGGTTTCCACAGCTAAGCAGAGATTCACACCCTGCTCTCCAGAGTTGTAGTCCAGCACTCAAACTATTACACCACATTAGCTGTTGTGGGGGAAATTAAGTCACTGTTTTCACCTCTACCAGCCTGCCTAATATGCATGTCAGCAGTGGAAGTAGCTCTGCCGCCAGCATCAAAATGCAGCAGGCTTGAAGAAAGGGGAAGGAATTGCTCTATCTCTTCTCTATCAGTCTGCTTGATAGAAAGAAATTTATCAGCCTGCTAGGAACCTAAGAAAACCCTATGAAATTCATGGGGTCTCCATAAGTTAATAGGAGATTTGAGGGCACACATGCATGCATGTATGTACATACACAGATAGACAGGAGGCTACTAGCCTGAATTTCCATGCTATTATGGAGAAAATGCCATCCTCCACAGTGTGAGCTGCAGACATTGGCCTCATTACAGGCCAATACTACCAAGCTACAGAGGTTTGTGGGCTGATTTACATGGCCATATACATAACAACTTCAGTTAGTGGCACAGAAGTCAAAGAAGCCATTTGTCATGAACCAAGAATGGTTTCAACAGGCAATAAAGGAAAACAATTGCTATGAGCAAGACAGTCACATATAGAGGGGCTTTCTATGTATCATGAATGCTGATTATTGAAAAGTAAGCACCCCACAATGGAATATGCATGTCGCCTTTAAACTGTGTTGTATGAGAACATTTAATATTATATAAATAACTCTCTCTCTCTCCCTCCCCCCTCCCCCTCCCTCTTTCTCTCTCTGGGTATGTGTTAGACAATGTGGCTGAAGGGCTGCGAAGTGTGGTTCTGCCAAGGGATCTTTGTCACAGATTTCTGCTGCTGGCAGAGGCAAATACAGTAAGAGGAATAGAGACATGTGGGATTCTCTGTGGAAAACTGGTACAGTTGAACCTTCACATTTGTATGGGGAAGTCTCTTTTGATAGTACTGTATTTTCCTGTAATGAACTGGTATCAGACCAAAAGCAGATCTGAAGTGTAAGTGTGCTATATAATTGACTATATCAAATAGTTGTATGGGTCTGTGCAGACATTCTTATTAAACTGTGATCTGCTGTTTGCCCTTCTCCCCATTTCTCCCAGAAGCAGTTGATCTTTATCATTAATTGGAAACATATATAATATAATTTAGCCATCAACCTGCTGTGCCTTAGGCACCATTAAAGGATTCTTTATTATTTTTTTCTGATTTTTGTGCAACACACATGAGATTTTGTTACAGAAAAATGAATAGTAAAGATAGTGATATCACATATCAGATTTCTCTCTCTCTTGGAAAAAAATACTACTTAAGTGTTATTGCTTACGTTTTCCTTTAAACACTGTTGGCTAATATTCATATTACAGCCGTGATTGACTGTTAGATTGTATCTAAAATACAGCTGAATTTTAAACTGCACAGCCTGACATGCAAGGGAATAACTACGTATGTTAAAATCATATGTTCTAGCTAATACAAAGATAAAAATATTACATTGTGCAACCCACTTCTATGTTCAATGAAAATTAGTTAAATAGTGCTTAGTCTCATGTAGTTGGGAATAGAGATGGCAGTAGATCTATACTGATCTATTTCCTAGATTTTTGTGAGAATAGAAATATGTTTTGTGGAGTGGCTGCAGGACAGAGACATACTTTATATCAATAAGTCCATAGTTCCAGTCTCTGATATCTCCAGATAGGTTTGGGAAAGTCTTACTGCCACCAGTCAATCTAGACAAGGGGTGAGAATCATGCAGCCCTCTAGATGCTGTTGTAATGCAGCTCCCTGCATTCCTCACCCTTGACTATGCTGGTTAGGGCTGCTGGGAGTTTAGTCCAACAATATATGGAGGGGTGCATGATTCCCATCCCTGTGGAGACAATGCTATCAGTGGCCTAACCTGAATAAGGTAGTTTCCTGTGTTCCTTGAATTCCCCTACAATGTATTTAATAGAGGTTGAGTATCATTTAACCAAAATGCTTGACCAGAAGCATTTCAATTTTTGGTGTTTTTTTTAAATTTTGGAATACCTGTATTTGCATATATGTGAAATACAGTACTATATAGGAAATCTCTGGGGAGCCTGTGAACAAATTAGTAGGAGTGCTGCAGCTGCTGCCTCAAAGGCGGGACTAGGCAGCTGGTGGGCTCCCTGGAGATCTCCTCTACAAAACTGTACAGTTATCAGGTCCCTTCTATCCTCAGTCTCTCAAGTCCTCAGTCTGTCTTCAGTTTTCTATCTCATACACAGGTAGAGAAAAAAATGAGATGTGAAGTTAGAGAGAGATGCAAGTCTGGAGAGATGTGAGAATCTGTGAAATGGTGGGAGATGTGGATTCATACTGAGCACCATGCTTGGATTCTTGCTATTTCACAGATCCTTGTGTCTCTCTCCAGCCTTGCGTTTTATTCATTTACTGCTTGTATTGTGTATGAAACATGAAGCTGGAGAGAGTCTGAGGATCTGAGAGACAAACAAGCAGGAGCGCTGCAACAGCCACCTTAAAGGCAGAAGTGGGTGGCTGGCGGCAATTTTTTTTAGTTTTTGGAAGTTTTTGGATTTCTGGGTTAGGGATGCTCAACCTGTATTTTAATATGTAATATCAATATTAACTATTGTTTCAGTGACAAAACTTTGGTTCCAGGCACTAATCAATGTAAATTAGCAAGGTTCCTTTAGAATCAGTAATAAGAATTAAATAAGTGGATACCAATGATGATTCTAGGTGTGACAGATCCCCTTTCCAGGTTGTCCCTGCAGTTCCTAGCCTTGGAAACCTGTCACTCTCACATTGCCCTACAGTCCTCTTTAAAGTCCCTCCTTGGGTTTGGGTCCTGGACCTTCAGATGATCTCACAGTGGACTAGTGTGTGTGTTAGCTTTGTATTCTTTATGGTAAGCATGGCATTCCTTGGGCCAGCTTAAGAAAGTCAGTCAGAGTCACATTTAACAAAGTAACCAATAGTTCAACTTTAGTTTCATAACATACAGGCTCGTTGCTTTATCAAGTTCCAGCACTCAGTTCCAAACCTATAATAATCTTCAAAGTGAGTTATGTCAGACCTCTTCCTTCAATCAATCTCTCACACACAGCTGACTCCCTCAACTGTCTTTCCACCAACTATCACCAAACAACATCTTTTTTCCCCTCTTTTTTTTTTTTTTTTTTGGTAAAACTCCTTCTCTCCCTCATTGAGGCCCTTCCCTTCTCCTCCTCAGAGTTCTCTGTGCTGGGATTGGCTGCCCCGTGTTATTCACAAATGTGTGTCACAACCTTTCATCCAAGAGTCTTTCAGTAACATTTCAACAAGTTCACTTCCTCTTTGGTTTTTCTGTTATAGTATCACCCTAGGGTTTAAAAGTTAATACTTCTTCAAAGAGCTATCTTCATCTGTATTTTACAGACCCATAATGAATTCACCATTACTCATGTGATAGTGCCCAAACAGTCAGCTGGGCCAGACTACTGTGACATGGAGAATGTGGAAGAGCTATTCAGTGTTCAAGACCAGCATGATCTCCTCACATTGGGCTGGATCCATGTACGTACATCCGTTATTCCATAGCCTGTCACTAATCCTATTGGGAAAAGGGGGTGAGCATTCCTTATAACAGGGGCTGGGGAGCTTTTCTGGTCCACAAGCTGCAGCCTCCTTAATCTAATCTTCCAGGGGCCACATGCCAGTGGTAGGCAGAGATGATTTCCCCTTTTCTGCTCCCATGGTTCAGGTGGGCTCCCCTTCCCATTTTGCCCCCAAGCACCTTGACAGTTTTCTCCAATTAAACATGTCATCAATGCCTTTCTTGCCTTTTACTTGTGCTCTGGTCAGTTGATTTGAACTTGAAAAAAAAATAGTGTGGAGAAGTTGTCACAAAAGGTAGCCATTGAGGACTGTGCACAGCTCTTTGACAACCACAGAGAAGAAATGCATAGGCCCAGAAGCAGATGAAGGCTCCCCACCATCCCAACAGCCACTGCTATGGCCTTGAGAGGGGAGGAAGAGGCAGACACAGCTCTATTGTGCTGGGGCCCAGAAGCAGGTGGGGGTCTCCTCCTCCCCTCCTTCTTGACTGCTACTTTCGTAGCTGCTGAGGGAGAGAAGAGGAGGCAATATTTGCTGGACTTAATCCCCTCCCACACTGCCACCCACTTTTCCTTTTGTGTTCTGTCTTAATCAGATTGTAAGCCTGAGGGCAAAGAGCTGTTCTGTTGTTCTTTTACTTGTAAAGCACTGTATATAGTGATGGCATTATATAAATAAATGATGAAGAAGAAGAAAGACAGGTCTCTCCCACTCCTTGAGTAATTTGTTGAATTTGCTCACTTCTTAAGAGAGCTGCATGGGGAGAAGCCTTTGTTTTCTATGTTAGGATTTCCCCCATCTTTTTCCCCTATGTTTGGCAGCATATGCGTAATGAAGTGGTTGACTTTCAAATGGTGGCTGTGATGTCCGTCATTCTTATTGACCCAATTGCAGTCCTTTCTGTTTGGAAGAAAAAAAAAGTTACTTGATTAGTTTCTCTTTCAGCCGGAAGTTCATAAAAGAAGTGCACAGCTTAACTGTGACTTTTCTTTGCTTGTCTTTGAATTTGACTTGTTTTATTTCTTTAAAAAAAAGTTTCCTTTTTTTTTACTTCGTAGACACATCCAACACAGACTGCATTCTTATCCAGTGTTGATCTTCACACACATTGTTCTTATCAGCTAATGCTACCAGAGGCTATTGCAATTGTTTGCTCTCCAAAACATAATGAGTGAGTTTTCTCCTTTTATGGTTTTCAGTAATGTTCAGATAACTACTTTAGCTTAGTGGGCTAGAGTTCAGTCACCTACAAAATCACTTTTGGATGTCAGATAGAGTAAAGAGAAAAAGGTTGAAATGCATGTTTTGCCTGTACAGTTAATTCATGTAAGCTGACATTAGATGATAGTTTTATTTTAGGATGTTCTTTTTCTCATCTATCTATCTATCTATCTATCTATCTATCTATCTATCTATCTATCTATCTATCTATCTATTTATTCATTTATTTATTTATTGCAAATTTTGATCTTTCTATATTCTGTAAAATGTGAAAGTTTGTTGTGACTAGGTTTTGAATTTAGGGGCCTATAGTCTCACTGCTCATGTATAAGTCTTAATAGAGCTCTCCTTGAACTTTGCAAGATACTCAGCACAACTTAGAAATTATTGCTGGTGCCAAGACACCCATGGGCACTTTGCATTTTTCCTGTCCTGACTTCATTCATTCACAGGTCCAAACTTCTGAGCTGGGTGGTTTGTGCTGTAAGGTTATTCAGTAATTGTTGGGGCTGAAAAGCTTTGGCATGTTTACTTATGTTGTGATCTTCTTTTAGTTTCAATACACAGTATGAAATAGAAGGAAGGTATTACTTCAAACAGCAAACATAGATCTTTCAACAAAGCTGCCTACGTATGGTCTGTTTTGACCTGTATCATCTCATTTGATTGTCTAAGACTCCCCTAATTCTGAGGGATGCTTGTCGCTTAGACCTGCTACTTGAGATCCTTTCTCTTACCTAGACAGGAAGCCTTTCCACAGCTTACCTGTTTGTGGAGCTGAGATGCAGGAATCGCGCAAGCAGCCTCTAGCGAGAGGCTCTTGCATCCACGCTGCTTCAGCTCCTCACAAGCTGCCTGCTCCTGAGCAGGCAGCGCAAGAGTCCTGCCTCTTCCTTCCATACCACAGCCTGGGAATTTCCCAGGCTGCGCTGGGGCAGGAAGCGTGACCGCTGCGGCTCCGGAGGCTCTGCACGCACAGCAAGTGTGCACTGGGCCCCGGAGTGATGTGCGACCATTTTCGGCTGAAAGTTGAAAAAGTGCACGAGCAGCGCCTGCTAGACCCTGGAGCACCATGCGATTGTGAGTGCGTCGTGCAGATCGCTCCTCACAATTGCACAATGCTCGAGGGGCCCTTTCGCATGGCAAATGCTGTGCAAAAAGGGCCAGGGGCTTAGCTTGAGGCCTTTCTCGTGTAAATGTTTAAGTTTAAAACTCAAAGTGATGAAGATGTGATGAATCAACTTAAATTGATTTCTGACTGGATAATGAAAAAAAAAAGCAGGACTGTTCTGAGACTACTTTACCAGTGGTTCGTAATGGATTTGTGACCATATAAATAGCAAACTGAACTGAATGGCTGATGGTTTTAAACTACATATAGTGGGTCCTTGGAATCCACAAGGGCTTTGTTCCTGGACCTCCTGTGGATACCAAAATTTGCGGATACTCAAGTCCCGTTATATGTAATGGCTTGTTAAAATAGTGTTCCTTATATAAAATTGTGAACAACTCAGACAAGTGCTTGGGACAGCCAGAAGATCTGGGAAGTGGTAGGACACTTCGGCAGAGTGTGCCTGCACATCACTAGATGTATGGAAAAATCAATGTCTGCTTTTTTTCTTTTTTTTTTGGATTTCTTGTATTTTATTTAAACTATTATTTATTTATTTATTTTTCATTATTTTTTATTATGAACCATGATTGGTTGAGTCCATGGGTGCAGAATCCATTGATGTGGAGGGCCAACTATAGTTACTGAAGCAGTCAGATTTTGATAGTGGTATCATGTATTGACCAATCTATGAGTGGCAGTTAAATCTTATGCAGTACAGCTGTACTGTAAATGTTATTTTTTTTCAGCTGATTCTCCTTAAATTAAAGAGATGTAATGCTAAGTAGTGCAGGCGACATAACCTTTGCTTTGCTTTTTAGCACAGGAATTTTCCGACTTACTAATGCTGGCATGTTGGAAGTTTCTGCTTGTAAGAAGAAGGGCTTTCATCCCCATACCAAGGATCCTAGGCTGTTTAATGTAAGGAAATAACATCACTTTCCAGCCCTTTGGTGACAGATATCTGTATCGGTATCTGTATTGATTGCTATATTGTGGTTCCTTCTAAGAGTTTCTGACTTACGGTAATTCTGTCTCTTGGTTTTCTTGGAAAGATTCTTTCAGAGGGGGCATCCTCTGAGGCTGAGAGAGTGTGATTTGTCCAAGGTCACCCAGTTGGTTTCCATGGCTGAGTGTATATTTGAACCCTGGTTTTTCCTTGTGCAACACTCAAGCCACTAAACCGCATGGGTTGTCATAGAGATGTCATATCATATATCATATCACAGGGATATCCATCCATCTCTCTATTTATCTATCTATGAAAATATACCTAAATCCAGTTGTTTGTCCCACCTACATTAGATTATGTGAATCACTGAGAATTCAGTAAGACGATGGATCTACTCTGTATTTAGGCCTAACAACTGGATTGAGATGTAAAATTTAAAACTTTAAAATATTTTCACACTATCAGGTCTTTTAAGTCGTTTTAGGAATGGTGCAGATAAACATCTTGTACAGCAACTTCCATACATGTATGTTCAAGACTGTTTGTAATTTATTGTTCTACTTGTTTGCTACCGCAGTTCTTCCAATGTAGAACTTGACTGGAAGGAAGGAAGGAGAGGGGAGAATATGAACAGTTACTGATCCAAACATTTCCATAGAAGGATATTAAGTGGATTTGTGATAAAATGCAGAAAAGTGAAACCCACCCTGAAGATCGAGAGAAAAGTGATATTCAGGTGTTGTGGGGCCTTGTAATTTCACAGTAATATAAGGTGGACTGAGTATTTTCTCCACAACCTTTTTTAAAAAAAAATTGTAAAGTTAAAACCCATATCAACTTTCAGAATGTAGGAAGATAGGTAGATTGGAAGTCTATCCTCTCCCATTTTTATTGCTATTTGTGAAAAAGTTGTATGGACAAGCTAAAGAACAAAATCATGCACCAACTATTTCTTTTCATGAGGCCTCAGAACAATGTGGTTGGGCTTATATTGAACACAAAGCCACAGAAACTGAGGAACTATTTTACCTCCTATTTAGTGGCTGGTTACTTAAAGAGTGCCAGTGAAGGCTATGAATCGACTTCAAAAAAGACCCTGGAAATGTTACTCTTTGTGATAATATTCTCAGAATTCCCCCAGCCAATGGCCATGCTGATTGAGAGATTATGGGAGTTGTAGTCCAAAACAGTAATTTTTTGAAGCCCTGCTTCAGACTTCATATCTGGTGGAAGATTCCTTACTAGCAGATAACCTGTGACTGATTTGCTGACTTCTTTTTGTTGTTATTTGCTGTCCAGTCATATTCAACTTATAGCAACCCTCTGAGTGAGAAATCTGCAAGATTCCTAATGATCAGGTATCTGCTTAGATTTTGCAGACTGGGGGCCATGTCTTCCTTGATTGAATCAATCTACCAGTAATGTGGATTCCTTCTTGTCTTGTCTTACTTTTTCCAGCATTATCATCTTTTCCAATGAATTTGATATTATCTCAGAGTATGAAAGCCTTACTGTAGTCACATTCACTTCTAGAGAAAGTTCAGTTCCATTTGCTGATCTGCACTATAGAATCATAGCACCTGTTATTCCACTTTAACTGCCAGGTTTACATCCTATGGAATGTTGGGATTTGCAGTTTAGAGATAGACATTTAGAACTCTATCCCAGAGAGTTCTTGTACCTCACCAAACTACAAACCTCAGGATTCTATAGGATGGAACAATAGCGGCTAAAGTGAAATAATAGCACGATAATTCTGTAGTGTGGATCATCCCCAAGACTCACACATTTGTCTTTTTAGCAACCAAAAGTATTTGCAGAGCAATTCTGCAGCACTTGATTTCAAATGAGTTTATTTTCTTCATGTCAGCTTTTTTCACTGTTGAGCTTCCACAACCATATGTAGAAATCAGAGATACTATGGCCTGGTTGATTCTGACTTCGGTGTTTAATGATGTGGTATTTACTTCTTTTACAGATGTGTACACATGTCATTGGGAAAGATGCAAACATAACTGTCTTGGACCTGAGGTGATACAGATGAGAGGAAAAAAGCTTTCCAGAAGACAAATGCCCAAAGGAGTTTGTGGCTGCCAGATTTTTTCCTAGTGTTTTCCAAATCTTATTGACATTTTATATTTATACATTTTAGATTTAATAGTTTGATATTTATTGCCTTTCCCATTTTGAGGTTATTTTGTTGTTTTCTCAAAATAAAGTTCACAGTGGCATTCTATCAGGATATGTTACTATACTGGAATACTATGAAAATAAAATGAACATGAAACAGGGGAGAGAGATGAAACTTTTTTTAAAGCTTCTGATTATTCCTGTCTTAGATTGCATGATTTTTTTAAAAAACACTACTTTTTCATGGGTTTTTGACTATTTGCCCCATATTTAGAATTATGAAAGAAAATATGGGACTTAAAGAGATCCACTGTGATGTAGTGGTTTGAGGGCTGGATTCAGCAGGGTTCAAAATTACCAAACATTTGTCCTAAGAAACACAGCATGAAGAGAGGGGAGGTTTATACATCCTCTCCCTGTTGTGTTACACTGTAAGAACCATCCCCCACCCATGACAATCAGCACTGCTTCTTGGCACAAATCAAAGTTATTCCATAATGCTAATGAAGTGGGTGATTTTTACCAATATTGTGGCTGGGGAGAATAGGTTGAAAGCTCCTCCCTCCATACATTGTGTTTCATCAGAGAACAATATCATCTTTTCTCTGTATCTGATATTAATCACATCATTAGCATCACCTAACATGCAGCCTTCTAAGGCTTCTTGGCAGTTGCTCATCCTGAACTTAGTTCTCAGTATCTCACTGGAATTAAGCATTATAACTAAGTACAATGTACTCTGTCCACATTTACTTGCTGTTAGATATTTTACATAGGATTGTGGCCTTGGGAGAGGAATTTTGCTTCAGGCAGAGGGAGAAATAGCACTCGTCATCATAGAATCATAGAAATGTAGAGTTGGAAGAGACCACAGGGGCCATCCAGTCCAACCCCCTGCCGTGCAGGAACACCCTCAAAGCACTCTCGACAGATGGCCATCCAGCCTCTGCTCAAAAACCTCCAAAGAAGGAGACTCGACTACACTCTGAGGCGGCACATTCCACTGCTGGACAGCCCTGACTGCCAGGAAGTTCTTCCTGAGGTTCAGGTGGAATCTCCTTTCATCATCATCATCATCATCATCATATATTTCCCAAGAATCCCACTAAATTTTCTTGTTTTGACTGGAATCTGAAATATTTAGTAGCACTATATCTGCAGCTGTCTCAAATAGCAAGATCCACAAGAGCAGAATCACTACTACAAGACATCTATCTGTATGTGTATATTCTCAGTGTGTACGTGGAAGTACAAAGGAAGCATTATTAAAGCTATCATATCTAGGCCTAATACCATCCCTGCTATTGTCGGAATAACATAAGACCCTTTTGAAGCAGACTAAAGCAGGTCAGAAACCTCTGTCCAATAGGAATGCAAAAAGCTGTCCATCTTGTTCTTTCTGTGTTTCTATTACCTCATTAGCCTTATTATTCTGTCTGGGTCTATATCAGGTTTCAAGATCATTCCCTCTTTGCTGCATGCTGCACAAAAATAGGGATGTATTCTGTTTTTGTTTTTTGATTGTGCATATTTATAATTGACTGAATCAATTTTCAACAGTACACATTTTTCAACAGTACACATTTTAAAGGTGTATTTGGAATAGATGCACGATTTAGTAAGATATTTTTCCCCATTAAAGCACCTCATAAGCCTTGTATATGCACAGATTTCTGAGGCAAAAGGTGTCCTCTGTTTCACTGCTAGTCTCAAAAAATATGAAATCGGTATTTTCCTGTGGAAAAGCAGTCTCTACTGATTTCCATCCCTGTTTCCAGCAGTGATCAGCCAACTGTTTTGAGGAAGTCCACAAGCAGGGTATGGAGTCTACAGGACTCCCTAGTTGTGTCTTCTTTCCCCTGAAATTGGTACTCCAGGATGTCCTTTCATTGACCATAGTAGTTTCATTTAGCTTTCCTGGATAATAGCCAGTGTTGGACCTTTTTAATGTGGTTGCATCATGCAAATATTGACTGGTACTGCTACTGTACCAGGCCTTACTTGTTCCAAAAGAAAGGGATTTTCATTTGTGATAATTAGAATAAGAAAAACTGAAGGTGTTTTATTAATAAAAATTATAAGCACCTAAATGATAGCATGTTTACAATTTGCCTTATACCCCCCGCAAACCCCCAAAATGACACATAAATCTAAGTAGAAATATAGCCCGAGACATTGTTATGAAGGTATTTGGAATGGAGTTAGAAGAATGTTGTTCCTGAATACATTCACAGTAGTGTGCTCAGAGAGAGAAGGGAAAGAGAGACAGAGAGAGGAGGCCAGCAACTTAGAAGCATTTGCGGTGAACAATGGATGGGCCCGCCTCATCATATTCCTGTTTGCTGATCCACATCTGCTGGAAAGTGGAGAGAGAGGCAAGGATAGAGCCCCCAATCCAAACAGAATACTTGCGCTCAGGAGGAGCAATGATCTGTAGAAAATGAGAAAATCACAGTACCACTGAAAATAAGGCAAGGACAATATGAACTGCATAAAGAATTTTCATTTACTAGAATGCTGTACACTATTCCTATTGGGTGGGGCGGGGAGGCTTTATGTATGCACCAGAGCTTGGAAAGTTATTTGTTTGGACTTCAATTTCCCAGCCAGCGTGATTTGTGAGCATGGGAGTTGTAGCCCTCTGCCAGCTCTGACCTGCATATATATGTTTATGTATCTGACAGGTGAACCTACTTCTTCAAGTCTTCACATGCAACTAATGGGGAGCTTAGGCAGTTTGCATATCTACAGATTTTTTCTTATATAACTGCTTTTGACCCAAAAAAGTCAGCACTTGGTTTCTTTCACCTAGAGCAACTCAGCATTCTTGAAAAAAGTATTTTTATATGGCTTTATTTGCATTCCTGCCCTGTTTTTAAAGGCAGTTCAATTTTTAGGAGATTTCCTGGGGAAACTCACCAGGATATTTTTAACCATGCTAAGTGAAGGAAACCATCTGATGACTTTTCTTTCAAAGTGACCCCCAAAGATGATAGTGAAAATTTGTCAGAGAGCTCTACGGCACTCCCCTGCACTATAGTATTAATGCTGTCTGTCAGAAAAAATGTAAACATCTCTCCCTAAACTGAAAATCCCAGGATTCCATAGGATGGAGCCAGACCAATTAAACTGCTTTCAAACTGCTACAATTGCATGGTGTGGCTAAACCATCAATTAGTAGGACCAATTACTTGTTTTGCATGCTTTGGGCTTTTCTGCACTAAGAGGTTATTAAAAGTTTTACTTATGAGTTTCTTTCACCAAAACAACATGGCCACCTAATTACCTTGAAAAGTGGCATCATATATACAATTGGTTTTCTTTATTGTTATGAATCAGGTAATAGTCAATAATGCAGTACCTTGATTTTCATTGTACTGGGTGCCAGGGCAGTGATCTCCTTTTGCATACGATCTGCAATACCAGGATACATAGTGGTTCCACCAGACAGGACATTGTTTGCATAGAGATCCTTTCGGATATCAATGTCACACTTCATGATGCTGTTGTAGGTGGTTTCATGAATGCCAGCAGATTCCATGCCTGTGAGATTTCAGTAAATATTCAAATATTCTTAAATATTTAAGAACATTACCCATTCTCCCACCTTTTGAGCTGTGTCCCCGAAAGTGTACTGTACTGTAGTCAAATGTTAAAAATCAGGCAATTATAAGAAATATAACACAACATAACTAGGGAAAACATTGTGCCAAATAGTTCAAAAGTTTACATATATCCAACACAAAAAAATTACAAAATGTCAAAGCTCAACTAATCTAAAAAGTCTGGATGACTAATACAATATATAAAAATACCAATATACAAAAATTTAAGCACCTATCAGAGTCCCTTTAACCCTAAATGTTAAATAGTGTTATGAAAATGTTCAACATCTGATGGACTCCTGGGATCTTCAGGATAGGGACAGGTATTAAGAATTCTCAGCTAGAGAGTGCTACTGCTCCATCAAACTACAAATCTCAGGATTCCATAGGATGCGGTTATAGCAACTGAAGAGATTCAGCACCATCACTGTGTGGCATGGGAGGACTCCAAAAGTGCCAAGCAAAATATTTGAAAGTGTGAATGTCAAAACTGAGAAGGCCATGATGTGATAACCCCTACACTCTCCTCTGAGGATGGGTATATCTCAGAGATTTTTAAAGACATGGGCAAGATGCCAGAATGAATTTGAGTCAAATAACCTTAAGTTAATTAAGGTAAATATGAATTGCTATTTGAAATCCAGTTTGCTTGCCTGTGTTTTATTCATCATCCTTCCAAGGAGCTCCAGGGAGTCTACAACATGTACGCATGTAAGTAATATATACAGAATTAAAGACATCAGCCTTAAAAATCAAACTCATAACACTACACTGTAAGATTACGGTTATGTATTTAAGGATTAGGGAAATATCTTGCAGCAGATTAAATTAAAGGAAAGGTTATTTGAAGCATAACTAGTTGGATTTTTTAAATGGTATGCATTTGGAAGGAAATGAATGTAATTAAATAAGAGAAGTGCCTTAAAACATCACTTCCAGCAGGCTAAGAATTCCTTATATAGTTATTGAAACTGTCTCAGGAAAAATTAGAAAAACAATTTTGAGTTCAGCTTTTGAAAACATGCTCTCTAATCCATAGGTATGCAACTCCTTGGACTATTTGCCTGGCAGAGTAAAATGCCACACCCACTTTTGCTTTTGCTTTTAAAAAATCCGAAAAAATGTTACTTCCAATAACACCTATGCCACCTGAGGCAGCAAGTGCAGTTCACCATTGCTATGTTATTTGTATTATTTTAGTATAATTGATGAGGAACCAAGAATGTCTATGGCTGCCTCCTGATAGTTTTACTTGGTGGCAAATCCACATTCTCTCTCTTAAATTGTGAAACAGGCCTCATCACTTGGAACACAGAGAGAAATCAAGGCCTCCTTGTCCAAGAGTCATTTATCGTATCAGTCTAATGCAGAGATGGGCAGATGGTATGTCTCCCGATGCATTGGACTCCAGGTCCCATAATGCCTGAACACTGGCCATGCTGGCAGGGGCTGTTGGGAATTGAAGTCCCAAAGCATCTGATGCATCAGTAGGCCCTTACCCCTACTGTAGAGTAAGGGCTAGGTAAGCATTGCCCTTTGCATAGTGACAACAAAATTTTGTCCTGGAGAATAAAGTTATTGACTGGGAGACAGTATACATCATCTTACCAATGAAAGAGGGTTGGAAGAGAGTTCGGGACAGCGGAAACGCTCATTCCCTATTGTGATCACCTGCCCATCAGGCAGCTCATAGCTTTTTTCTAGAGATGACGAAGAAGCAGCTGTGGCCATCTCATTTTCAAAGTCCAGGGCAACGTAACAGAGTTTCTCCTTGATGTCACGAACAATTTCACGCTCAGCTGTAGATGGGATTGAAAATACAGATCAATTCCTGATCTTCATGCCCATAAGAAGAAAAATGGGATTCTTTCTTGATATTTGTCTGTTTACCTATAATTGAACGTAGTGCCCTACATTATTTAATTTTATAATTTGAAGAAGTAAGATATTTATGATTGCTAAACAGGTTTTTTTTAAAAAATTTAAGACAGCAATGTTCATATTAAAAAAAAATCCAGTTGTGAGACCAAATATGAACCTGTAAAATATCTGTAACTTTACCATTATTGATCAGGCATTGCTTACTCTTGTTACATCTGCACAATTTCAACAGCTGGATATTACTATTAGATATTTTCTGATATCTAATATTAGATATTTATAATTGTAAATATGTAGTATATTATTATTAAGTTAGATATTATATATTATTAATATCAGACAATATATTAGAAAGTTGTAATTAGATATTAGATAGATCCCCAGATTGTTGAACATGGGTGGCTAATTTGTAAAGACATGGGGCTATTTTCACACATACATGGACCTTTGTGGGCCACACTTTACTTTCTTCACTATCCAAAAACACGATAACATGGAAATTGGAAACACAATAACATGGATAATCCTAACTTTAGTATTCAATGATATATGTTTACACTTCGTGATCTTCCTTTATAGCTGCCTTTCCAAGCCTTAGTCTTCTTCTGATTTCTCGACTCCAGTTCCCATTCTGATTAGTGACTATGTCAAGGCATGGAAAATCTTGAACTATTTCAGTGTCTTCATCATCTACTTTAAAGTTCTCTAAATAACCTATGCTCATTATTTATGTTTTCTTAATGTTCAATTGTAAACCTGCCTTTGTACTTTCTGCCTTGACTTTCTTCAGTAATTCTTCCAAATCTTTGTCATTTTCTGCTAGTAGTATGGTATCATCTGTGTATCTTAAATTGTTGATGTTTCTTTCTCCAGTTTTCCTCTGAGTCTACTCCGGCTTTACACATGATATGTTTACAAGTTAAGCACCCTGCTTAAGCTCACCACCACCACCAAAAAAAAACCCCTTTATTTAGAAAAAGGAAGTAAACTTTCTGTCATTTCTGGTTTCTAAAAGCAGTGCTTTTTTTTTTTTTCAATTTAAAATAAACAGGAAGGGGATGGCATTTAAATGGCAACTTGCCCTCTGGGCAAAATTTGCCAGGGGGGGTTGGTGGGTGTCCCGTGGGGGCACTTTGCCCATTCCTGCCCATGGTGTATACTCTGTTGCAACCAAAATAAGTACAGAACCGAATTTTGAATTCCAGTTTAAATACTTCAAAAGTACAATATATTTTTATTTGATTTTACATGCTTCATAACTTAAAGAGTAATCTTGGATATAGGAGATCTATATATATATATATATATTGGATATATCCAATCTTGATCTTGGATATAGGAGATCTAAGGGTAAATAGACATAATTGGAAAGATCTACCAGGGTAGAGGGGAGGTGTTAGAAACTGAGAATATTACACGGAAACTATCTAATGTTTTAATAGTTTTATTGTGAAACTCTGTATATGATTAAGATAAGAATACTTTGTAAATTTGATTATTTTTTTATTTTATAATAAAAAATATAGGAAAAAAAGAACAAATAACTTAAAGAGGAGCACTATGGTTTCATGTTTCTTAATCAGGAAAACCAGAACTATCTTCTGAATGACCTCCATATTTAGATCTGCATGCTGGAGTCAGGATCCACAAATGGCATGGCATGCTGTCTACTGAGATCCCTAGCATAATGCATAAAACCAGCAATTTAGGACAGTCTCAAGATCTGTGCAGCAGAAAATTGTTGGGCCCTCTTTGGAACCCTTTGAAGAGCTCCTTTAAATTAGAAAATTTGTAAATACTTGCTCTGATATATGAACTAGACCAATACATGTTTATGAAGACCGCAGGCATGTACTATATAGAAAAACACAATATATGAGGACATATGTAATTTGCTTACCAGTAGTAACAAACGAGTAGCCACGTTCTGTCAGGATTTTCATGAGGTAGTCAGTAAGATCACGGCCAGCCAGGTCCAAGCGCATGATGGCATGGGGCAGGGCATAGCCTTCATAGATTGGTACATTGTGGGTGACACCATCCCCAGAGTCAAGCACAATACCTTGAGGGAACACAAAACAGGTAGCATTTGGTCAAAAGTCAATCTACTCTGCTTCATCTTCAGAAGTCCCAAAGCCAGTATCACATTCTTACCTGTTGTACGTCCAGAGGCATAAAGAGACAGAACAGCTTGAATAGCAACATACATGGCTGGGACGTTGAAAGTCTCAAACATAATCTAAAAGGTAATTACAAAAGAAAAACAACGGAAGTACTGGGTTAATGAATCTATCTTATTGGTTACTTTATCTGAAAGGCAAACTACTGGCAATGTAATACTAGGGACATTTAATTGTCATCAGCACATAATTTAATGGGGTTTTTTTCAGTGTTAAACCTGGAGTAGTGAACATTTAGCTTTCCAGATGTTTTGGAGTTTAGTCCCAGAAATTCCAGCCAATGTGGTCAACAGTAGGTGCTTATGGGAGTTGTAGTTCAAAACCTAGGTTAGACTAAACATTCCCCACGTATCCAAAACATGCAAATGCAACAGGTTATGAATGGTCCAGCTTACAAATCAATAGAATTCCTGAATTACACAATGTGATAATACCTTCCCTGAGTAAAAATAAATGACCATTTTGTTGTTTGTTCACCTTCAAGTTGACTCTGACTTAAGGTAATCCTACCATATAGCTTTTTTGACAATATTTAGCGGGGTTTGTCATTCCTTCTTCTAAGTCTGAGATAGTGTGAGTTCCCCAAGGTCAACCAGTGGGTTTCCATGACTAAATAGCGATTCAAACGGTGCTTTCCTGGAGTCCTAGTCCAACATTCAAACCACTACACAACACTGGCTCTAATTACACTACAAACTTGCCATTGTAATTTCCTTTCCCTCATGGAGGTCCAGTTTCTTGGATTTCTTGGGAAACCATGCCACTTAATTACAAATGAGAATGATTGTGTTATGTATAGGTAGATACATAATATATTTACAACATGAAATAAAATCCTGACATTATTGCCATTCTACATGAAAGGTTGAGGTTTGGCAACGTAACACAGTTGCATGGCTATCAGCCACTGAAATAAAGTGAGTGGCAGAGTTAACAAACAAGAGTCCAGAAGAAGGAGGGTATGGTGGATAGAGCCAATGTGTCTTTTTCTTCTTATCCCATGTTTGTTTTAGACATGCTTACCCTAGATTAGTGAGTGAGAGTAAAAAGGATAAACAAAAAAATGTCTTTACAACAAGTGGATAGAGGTAGAAGCCAGTTCTGCCAATATATTCAGAAGAAAAGTGGATTGATTCTAAGATCCCAAGGAAGTTTTTGGAAGAAAGATTCATGAGTATGGGTTTAGGCACATTCGCTGCCATCTGTTACCTTGTACATTTTATTAATTTCCATGCCTCACCACTCCCAGAATAGGTTATGTATAAAATGTATAAATGTATATGTATAAAAAGGAGTCCCTAGTTCTGGAACTACTCTAGGACACCCAAAACCTTAACCTAGCTTTGTTCCCACGACTTAGACATAATTTAAGAAAGCTTTCCAAGTTTTTAGGCTTTTGCAAGGGGTGGGGACAAAAATAGATTAACTTTCTTATCTTGGAATGCAGATGAATTAGAAAAAGCAGGAGAAGGTTATGTTTTGGCCAGTGAAGTAGCAGATGTGGCTTGAGGGAGATAATGAAGGGCTTGCAAAGATGAGTAAGGGGTGCTGGGAATTCTCTGGAGAAGAATCTGAGAGCTTTAACAACAGAAGCTTGTTTATTAATATAGGTGAGCTTGTATGCATCTCTCAGGTCTGTATCAAAGAGAGATTTTTTCTAGTTTGAACAAAACCCAGAAATGACAAATTTTAAAAATGATAGGGTGCTAACTCATTGCTGCTGCTCCATAAATGAGATCAGATCATTTTAAAATTCCCAAATCTATGACGAAATTAAATGGAACTATGTTAAAGCAGCTGCTTTACTTCATGAGGTTTCTTAACCTCATTCAATCTACTTTACATGGTTACAAAACATCAGCAGGGAGACAGTAGAGAGCAGCTGAAATCACTGGGCATCATATTTCACAGAACACAAGTACAAAACCTAAACCTGATAGCAATCACACTGTCTACAAACTTAGAGGCTAGAACCAGGCAAACTAGAGCATAACCCCCATCAAACACTGAAGCACTGGAGAAGCAATTTTACCTGCGTCATTTTCTCTCGGTTAGCTTTGGGATTTAAAGGTGCCTCTGTAAGCAGAGTAGGATGCTCTTCAGGGGCAACGCGTAGCTCATTGTAGAAAGAATGGTGCCAAATCTGTAGCAAAGAGCAAACAGAATTGTCTGGATTATGATGAACACCACCACAGCTAAAATAAAACTGCTATACTGCTGTACTGTGCCACCTTGACAACCCTTCAAAAGCTGCAGCAAGTACAGAACATTTAAAGACACTAGAAATGGGCAGTATTTTACGTATAGGTGAACAATACATATTTTAGGTAACTTGGCCTAATTTACATCTGAGGTAGTGATGGCCTGGGCCAGTGATCTAATATCATTCTTATTTTGAGAGCCATTTAATTGCAATAGCCCTAAATTTTCAGATATGGAAACGCTGGCCATATTAGGAAAAAAAATATTTTTAGCCCTGAACAATTTGGTCACAGTTAACTAGCATGATTATCTCATATGATAGATTTTCAGGCTTACTGTTTTTCCTCTCTATATGTTGGTTATTTCACACAGGAAAAGACAATGCAGATATACTATGTGAGGATTTACAACTGTAGAAATAAAGATGTGCAGCAGACCTTAAGTTAGACATGGGGAATATGTGTCCCTTTAGATGCTACTGGAAAGCAACTCCCACCAGCCCTAGCCAATATAGCCAATGGGTGCTGCTGTTCAACAAGATTTGGAGAGCCACACTCTCCTCATCTCTGCCTTGGCAGCTAATGGCTACCATGTCAGTGGGGTGGTATATCTGCTCCAGGTTTCAGCCCTAACTTCAAAGGAGCCATCCAAGGTGCTCAATCGTCGAATAGGTTCAGAACCTTGACTATTTCCTCTCAAGGTAGACTAAAACCTGGAATGGATTCACTGCCCCATTGACATGGAAGACACAAATCACTGCTGGTGGATTATAAGAACTTTCTTAGTTGACAACAACGTATTCTGGAACTGTATTATTGTGAAGTATTGTGTTGTATTGTGAGGAGGAGGGGAAGAGGAGGATTGTGAAATAACCTGGGTGACCAATCTACTTGGTCTACTCTAATCTACCCTAATCTCTCTCTCACACATATATACCATTATCCTTTTAAATTATAGAGAAACAACATTGTACTCATTGTACAACAATGTTGTACTCTGAGCCTCCAAAAAACAAAGAAATTGCTGCAACAAGTGCTGAACCAACAAAATATTCCAACTTAACTCAAGAAATTATAACAAAATGTCCTTTACAGTGTGAAAAAAAGATTTAAAATGTCAGGACATTTTTGCCCATTCATTTTATACTAAACCCTGCATATATGTCATTTAAATACCTTCTCCATGTCATCCCAATTTGTGATGATTCCATGTTCAATGGGGTATTTCAGTGTCAGGATTCCTCTCTTGCTTTGAGCTTCATCGCCTACGTAGCTGTCTTTCTGACCCATGCCTACCATCACACCCTAATAAGTTAAGAAAGAAAGATGACTGTCTCAGCTTATAAGCAGGTAATGTCAGCATGCAAATAAGATGACACATAGCTAAATCATTTCAGTGTCATTATAAGTAAAAGGTTGTAGAAACCTTTCCCTTAAAGCTTGACTGTAACAAACATAAGAGAACATTCACCAACATGATATTAATACATGAATCTGCATTGCCCTGGGTGAGATCATTCATCCATTTAAACCTGTATTTTGTACACAGATTGGCACTTGCTCTCCAGAAACTATACCTGGAGATGCCTTGAGACTGGACCTAGAACATTCAGCACGCAAAGAATACGTTCTGCCAGTGAAATGTGACCTCTTTGTATTTCCTATCAAATGTGGATTACTCATCTGGCAATAATCAATCTGCTTTCCGGCAAAAATACGACTGTGTAGAGATGAAGTGAACAGAGAGCCATCTACTGGGAAATGAACAGTATTATCCTTTCCAACTTCATTGTTTCAGAGCAGAGCAGACTGACCAGTGGCTCTATGTTTACTTAGACGTAAGTGTCACTTATTTCAACTGAACTTAGTTCCAAACAAATATTCTTTGAAGTGCAGCTTTATAGTGAAAAAAGAGTCCATGTTCTTTTGAGATTTTTCAAACAAGAACATTACAAATAAAAAAGATGCATGTTAAGACTTATGTGACCTGAGCCACAGTCCCATTGACGTAGCTTGTGACCAAAATTCTCTCCTGTGAACTTGCCATTTATGAGTCTCAGCAGTTTCAAGTTCTTCTTAGGCTGTGGCTTTGGAATTTTATGTCATTCCTATTTCAACTAAGGACTATAAAGTATTCATCAGATTCATCATTATATTTCCTTTCCTGGAGTTCTAAGACCCATCGCTGTGGCAATCTATTCTTTCAAGCAGCCTTCAAGATGCTCCAAAACTATTATTAGCAATTTCCACTTCACTATACAGTAAATGACAGTAATTTCATTTGGTTTGTTCATCGAAATCACTCATGTTATACATCAAGGTGCTTGATTAGTTTGAATAACGACTTGTATCTTTAAAAAATACTCTGGCTAAAGAAAATGGCTTGCCAAACTCCTATGAAAGGTAGCTAATTTCCAAAAAGGCTGCTTAAGAGTTTGTTGGAAAGGAACAAGGCCACAACATACTGCATGATGCTGCCCCATTTCCATCAGCTGGATTTATCTAAAACGAATACTATATGATGTGTGACTCACCCTTTCAAAGTCCATCAACACAATTATCTCTGATAAGCCTTTTGAGGCAACGTTTCAAGAAGTGGATCAGTCATTTACCTGGTGCCTGGGACGTCCCACGATGGAAGGAAAAACAGCTCTTGGGGCATCATCCCCAGCAAAGCCAGCCTTGCAAAGCCCCGAGCCATTATCACAAACCAGCGCAGTGCTATCCTCTTCTTCACACATTTTCTACAGCAACTTTCTCAGATCTTTTCACACTAGTAATGATTCTGTCAAGAGAGTAAAGGTGACCCAGTGCAATACAATATAACATTTTCATTTCGGGGAGGGACAAGTAAGGGTTCTTGAATCCCTCAGGTTCAGGACATTTTCCTGTCTGAGCAGCACCAAACAGCACCCCAAATCCATAGTACCTTAGGCCAACCACATTATTTTAGTGTATGAAATAGGGAATCTCACAAGTGCCTTTTTCCCACACGGGCAGTAAAATCACAATAACAAATTAAATAATGAACCATTTGCTGTCTTCTCTTGATATCCAGAATTGGCTGCCTGAGATGATCACCTCATTCTGCCGCACAGAAGGGCCCACACTGATGACACTGTTTGTTTGTAATGTATATTATGTGGGGGTGGTGTGTTGCATTGTTTGCTCTCAGGAATTCCCCAATGGTTTGGTATGTTATCCTACTCTCATAACAAGCATAATGTTTATATCAGACTCACTTGGAATGTGGTATGGAAGTTGTTTTTCAGGGCAGATTGTGCACTGGTCAGAGTGGCTGATCTCCTGCAGGCAATGTTGCCCTCTTTCCCCATATTCCCCACCAGGGTTTTTTGTTAATGCACTCCCACAAAACTTTGGAATCATGAGTGTGTATGAGCAGAGTGGACACATTAGTTAAGGGCAAACTTTAATTCCTCTCCCCCAAAAGGGTGGCAAATGTTCAATTTCAATAGTAAATATGCTTCCTGTTTCTGGGGGGGGTATACATAAATTATTTGGGGACTACTGTGACAATCGCCACACATGGCTCACATACGATGCACCCTGAAAGGCTAGGGTTCTCAGATCTCAGAGCTTGGCCCCTCTTCTCCATTAGGATTAGTGTGTTGCCCTAAAGTTTGTCTGTGATTATTTATTTCTTTTGTAGACTTAACTTGATGGACTTTTTTTTTTATTTGAACGACATACATCTGTAGTTGATGCTAAAGGTATCACACTTAGTGACATTGCCAGAGTCTGTCCCTTCTCCTATCACCCTTATAACATCAGGAGGGCATGCCCACCTGTGATCTCACAAGGAGTTGTCCCTTTGCTTCAGGTTTTGGTCCTGAAATCTCAGGGACTGGATAGACCTGACCTGGCAACACTATGCAAGATCCACATAGAACATTATTCTTCACTGCCCATATCAGCAACTAGAAACAGGATAAATGTAAGATTTAAACCCAGCCTAATTTGACCAACTAGGATAAGAACCAAATAACTTACAATTACACTTTTCACTATACCATTTGGGTCTGAGATCAAGGACAGGGGAAAGTATTAATGGTGATTGGTCAACATGATACTTTAAAGATGTAGTTGGTAGTTATGTCTTTTGCCTTGTTACTCAAACAACTAACCACAGAGATCCAGTCTGTATCAGGACACTGTGTAGGTGGGAGGGGGAGTCATGGGGCTTTTACTGTTCCCAACCCAACTCCTATTATCCCAGTCCAGATTGGGGTCTGCAATTTACATTCCTGAAAAGTGACCCAAACATGTAAATAGATCACTGGGGTGAATATAAATTTCTCACATGGGGACTCATTTGAGCTGGGACTACAAGAGGAAGACAAAGCATTTAAACCTCATTCACAATAGAATACACTTTATGATGAGATCCCACGCACTTCCTTGTGAGTAAATGAGAAGAATGGCATAGCTTTGTATCTGCTATAGATAATGTTACTGCTATAGATACCTTCCTAAAGCAGTCTAGCCCTGAGACCTTTAGTCACCTATTCCATCTGTACAACATGTCCCACTTCTGCTTCTATGCTAGATATAATAGATCCAGATCAGGAGCCCACTGCAACATAGGCCATTTTCACACTACATTGTTATAGGCCATTTCCACACTACAATGTTATAGTGCTATTATTCCACTTTCAACAGCCTGTGGAATTCTGGGGTTTGCAGTTTAGGGAGGGGCATTTAGCATTCTCTCCCAGAGAGCTTTTTGGCCTCAGTAAACTACAAAGCCCAGAATTCCACAAGATGTTGAAAGTAGGATAATAGCACTGTAAGAATGTAGTGCGGAAATGGCCATAGTGTGATCATGATTCTGCAGCTATGGATTCCTGGAAGATAGTAAAAGCACTTGGAAATTTAATAACTGAAAAGTGACTGATGGGTTTCTTCATACAAATTTCTAAAGGACAATCTATAGTACTGACAACCAAAATGAGATAGATTACAAGGTGTTTAAGTTTATCAGCCATTGTTCTCCCTTTAGTTTTAGCTTCGCAGATGGTCAAAAGGAGCCAGGGATGTTTTATAGCTGTTTCCTTCGTACTAGGGTGCAAATATAGTTCTCCAGTGTGACCCATCATCAGGGCCGCTGAAAGTTAATGCACAGTCCCAGGCGATACACATAGTTGGGCTCCCTTCCCTAAATTTAGTAAGAGAAATATCACAACCACTCTCTGGGCTGCTGAGATGCCAAATTTTATATTGTAATATATTGCTTATTTTTTTTGGTCCAGACCCAAAGAGGCTCAGGTCTTCCACATCCAATTCCTTAATTACACTGCTGCATTTAAGTGCCCCGCACTTAAGGGTAAAGGTGACACTAGAAATGTGTCAGGCAGTGTCACCTCATCTCATTTTAGAGCAAACATGGAGTTGAGGAGGGGGCCTCTAGAAACAGAATGTGGGGTATTTCCTATCTGTTCACTAATGTACACAGATGGGGAAAATATGGCCACCAGATGTTAGGCTGCAACTCTCATCAGCATTAGCTTTCGTAGCTAATGATGGATGCTGTGATTCAAATACAATTTGGAGGGCCATGTTCCCCATCCCTGTTTCAGTACATATTCTTTTGTCATTGGCCTCAAGATGGCACACATGGAATCCTGGTTGGTTTCTCATCTTGCCCTGGACCTGCTTCAGCAAAGTGGCTCCACTGGGTCCAACCAATAGATACTCTTGGACACAGAAATTTGATGCAGGGGACAGCATGCAATTTTTGGCTTCCTAATCCAGGAAGCAAATTGTATTTATTCTGGGTGTGAGAGAAAACCAGACACAAAAGTTTTCTCAGTCAATAGGTAAGAATTTAAATATCTGTATTTGTCAGAGTATAAGATGCACCCATGTATAAGACACAGCCCATTTATACACTGGCAAATACTATTTGCTGGCATATAAGACACATCAGCGTATAAGACACACCCAATTTTTAAACAGTATTTTTCAGGGGAAAAAGTGAGTCTTATATGCCAACAAATACAGTATATGTTTTGTTTGTTTGTTTGTTTGTTTAAAAAAGAAAAATAAATGTAAAGGGGCATTTGCCACTCACACATGAGTTCAGCAGAGAGCTCCAGTTGCTTGGGAAATATATTTGGAAAATACTCCGTCTTGTTACATCTTCACTTTGCCTTTTTGGTGTACTATTCTAAACATGATGTCTGACCATCACCATTGTGTGCCTTTGAGTACTTTCAGTCTTTCACTGGCTGCCTACAGGCTCAGTGTGGGTGAGCATTAATCATGGTTCATCTGAAATTCTGGGAGCAAGTTGAAAAATTTATTTAATTTTTTAAAAAATAATTACATTGAGGAAGAACTAAAGAAAGTCTTGAGGGCATATTTTTAATAGGAACAGGGGGTATTTATATTTAAGCATTTATTCAAAAGCATGGAAATATTACCTAACTTGAGTGTCTCTAGCTGGTTTGGAACAAACCATTTCCTAATTAGGAAACAAAGTCTTTCAAAAGTCTGTTTTTGGAACAGAGCTGGAGCTGGTAAATTTTTTTCCCCTCAGACTCAAGTCAACTGAGCCAAAAAAAATCCTTAGAGGGAGGGGGGCAAGGAAATGCTACATTTCTGCCTGCACTTGGTGAAGTCTAAATGAAAGCCATATTTAGTAACTAACAAATCTCAGAAATTCAGGAAAATTAGACCTTTAAATCAAGTCCCCTAATGGTAGCCAAGCAGTGATTTAAAGCTCCTACATACTTCAGAGTGCTGTGGAATGATGACCTTGCAGTAGCTCATTTAACTCCAAGCTTGGCAATAAACCTGTAATGTGCATCTCTCCAAGGATGATTAAGGTACACAATTAAATGGAAATCCTCTTGCTCCCATGCATGATTAAAAATGATCTCAGTACACCCGTATTCCATAGGGTATTAGAGCAACAGAGCTCATTCAAAATATATTGCTTGCCATCCATAGCTTGGCAATTTTACTGATTTGGACTAAAATTCTCAGAACCTTAAGTCTGGGGTTCATACTAAACTTCCCAGAATCCACCAGCCAGGCCAACCACTAGCTTCTGGGTGTTGTTGCCGTGAAAAAGCTGTATAAAAGCAAATACTACTTACTCAAATACTACCATCACTACTACTATTACTATGATTATTTTCCTTCTCTTTTATGGAATATTTCAGCCAGATCCAAGCTCACAATGTGTTAAAGCAACTCAGACAAAACTCTACAGTAAAATATAAACTGATATTATCCTCCCTGCCAGAAAAGACACAACAAGAAACAGCAAGAAGACCAAAACACCACAACTCTAGCAAAGATCTAATATCAACACCTCAAAAGACCACCTTCTGGTCTGAACTCACTCATTTAAAAAAAAAAAAAGGGATCTGTTCCCCTTCATGAAAGTTGTGAAATGAGCTGGTTAGATGATGCTTCCATGGTAGGAGGTCTTCAAATACAGTGGCATCACCCCCATGTGTCTGTGTGTCTATGTGCCTTCAAGTCTCCTCTTGACTTATGGTGGCCCCCATGGATTTTCATGGGTTTTGTTAGGCAAGGAATACTCAAAGGTAATTTGCCAGTTCCTTCTCTGAAATGAGCCTGCATTGGCATTCACTGAGTGTCTCCTATCCACGTACTTACAATGACCCTGCTTGCTTGCAAGATCATATAGGATCAAGTGTCTTTAGGGGTATTTAGGCCCCATACACCCCCCACATTGATATCGGCGGGAAATGACCTGCAACACCAGGCCTTTCCTAAGACCTCTAGCCTCAAGGCAATTATGTTTGAAGCTGAACAGACACTGACAATGTAGGAAAAGCAAATAATGGACTTCCACAATCAACATTTCATAAATAAACGAATACACTATCAACCATACAACCATCTACTAGGAAAATATCCAAATATATAACAATAACCAGGTCTTACGTGATTCAACAAATCCCAGTACGAGGTAGGGGAGAAGAACACTAACTTTCCACATCAACATTTCATAAATAAACGAATACACTATCAACCATACAACCATCTACTAGGAAAATATCCAAATATATAACAATAACCAGGTCTTACGTGATTCAACAAATCCCAGTTGAGGTATGGGAGAAGAACACTAACTTTATAATGATAAAACTGAATTGTGAATGTGGCACACAGATACAGGCACACCCTATTTAGTCTCCAGTACATTAAATGTCTGTGCTCTTGACCCATGAGTCAGTGAGGAAGAAACTCATATGGATCTGATGCTCCCTCAGTATGTCTGTGGATAAAGAGAGGCACCTTTGTACTTTTAATAAATGAGGATAAAGGGAAGGTTCTTTTACCTAAAGCCAATACCAGAAACAAGATCGTACATATTCCACTCCCTAGGACTACCCACAAATCCCAAATGGATGTCCTTGAGCATCTAAACCATTAGGTATTTTTGCAGCATTTACTCCCTTGAGTTAGTTTTACCTGAGGTAAATAACATTTTTACTTAATGCTAAACAGAAGACAGAGTGAAATTACAATCCCCTGACTTATTTTTTCCCTAACTTTTTTTTTCTTAGACATTACTCAGGGGTAATAGCAGGAATAGTTAATCATCAAGATAAATATCATCTTTCTGTAGCATCACCAATGTGGGCAACAAAAACACAAATTTCTGCTACAGAGAACTCAGGTAGCTCATCTTGCTGTAAATTCAAGTTAATCCCTGAATTCAAATGAATCTTTATCACCTTGGGAAAGCAACCAAAGAGCTAAAATATACATCATTATTATCTTTGTTGGCCCTAAACCAGCAGCCTGTTTCAGGCTTATGAATTCCAGTAAGAGTTTGAAAGCTGTCAAGAAGCTTAAGAGAAAAATAATTTCTAGGAAGCAATACAAATTCAGGCACAAATTCAGTATCTACAGCATCAAAACAGAAAGTACACAGGAGGAAAAAGAAACTGAACTATAACAATAGAAGGGAAAAATCTACTTTGCAAGAATGCCTTTTAACAATGTTTCACAAGCACTGTTGACAGAAAGGTTGTACAAAATCCTGACTAAAAGTGTCATAACCTATTATCATAGTGTCATATGCTGTTATCACAGCTGCTTAATTTGCAATTTTACTATGAATTAAAAGAGCAAATGGGAAAAGACAATACCACAAAAAGCCAGAATTAACTTCTTTAAATCCCTTGGGTTTGCATTTAAACTCTCCCACCAAAATATATGAGATTTAAAATATTTGTTTGGGACATGCCAAAGAACTGGATCCAATGTATGTTTACTCACAGAGAAGTCCCAAGGTATTCAGTGGGACTGACTTCCAAATAAACCAACAAAATACCAGGCTGCAGAACCACAGCTTTGAGCATGGACTCCACATCCTAGTGAAATAAACAGCAAATGCCTTTTAATGGGTGTAGTGACATTTAGTCATCCTTCGTAGAGTGAGATTTCTCAGGCAGCAAGACCCTCGATCAAACAGTAAGGAAGCCGTTCCTCTCTAAACAGGCAAATCCTGCAATCTGCCCTTTGGTTCACTGCCACTTACCCTTTCAGTGCTTTGGCTGGGGAGAGCTGTTCTGGGATGGTGCACTGGGAAACAGAGCACGCTCTCATTTTATAGCTTTTTCCCTCCCACTAGCTTCCCCTCCCACTAGTTTCCCAAACAAGGAGCAAACCCAGGCCCAGTTGCTGTCTCTCTGTCAAACAGAACCATATAGGGGATTCTACACAAAACTCTCTGATCTGGGTGGCCACCAGGCGCTGGGTCTCTTCCACCCTGCATTCCATTCCGGAGCTCACAAGGCAGGAGGAAGCTTCAGCTGCCTGTCAGATCAACGCAGTGAAATTTCAGGAGAGCTGCAGAAAGACTAATGGGGATTGCACACTAGCGACCAATGGCTCCTGGCAAGGAACACCAGCTTCAGTAACTTACCCCACACTGTGCTTACTACATGTGCATATGCTGTCAAGAAGAGAGAAGGACAGCAGATAGATACTACCTGCTTCTTGACATCTTGCAGCTTGAAATATGTTCCAGCATTTCTGTCAGCTGCAGAGGCTGAGCATGAAAAGCAGTAACAGTAGGAAGGAGGCAGGTCACAAAGAAGTAGTGTTTCAAAAGTGTACATTTTATTTTAAATCTCTGTGCTGCAGAAGACAACGATAACATAACAAGGGTGCCTTTTAAGCATTGTTTAAAAGTATTATTAATAAGAGTTAACATGCAGTGGAATGCTAGAAAACTCATGGTACATGTTCAAAAATATAGAAGAAAATGCAACCACTTCATACATTCTTGAAACAAGAGTTATCGCAATCCTATACATGCCCACTCAGAAGTAAATGCCATTTTCAGTGAAGCTTGGTCCTACTAGATTGCAGCCTACTTGGGGATAAGTCTTGGAGAGCATAGTGAATCCTATTTCTGAATATTACAGACATCTTAGTTTTCATTCATGAGACTTGCTATTATTTACCGTTTATGTCTATCTAGTCATTAGCCTGGGCCTAAATACCCTAAAGGCACCAGATGCCATCTGATCTTGGAAGCTAAGCAGGGTCAGCTCTGGTAACTACTTGGATGGGAGATCGCCAACAAATACCAGGTTCTGTAGGCTATATTTCAGATGAAACAACTTGCAAAATCACCTAGGAGTTGTTCCTTGCCTAAGAATGTAAATCATCTCTCATAGACCTGCTGGAAGAAAAAGGGCTTTATCTGCTAGCAGAAATAAGAACAGTGCCAGTCCAGCCTGTCTGAGAAGAGAGTTCCTGAGCCTTGGAGCAGCCACTGAGAAAGCCCTCTCCCAAGTTCCCACCAAATGTGCCTGTGAGGATGGTGGGACAGGAAGTGGAGCATTCCCAGACATTTTCAAAACATGTGTAGGTTTCTATTCATTTCTTGAATGCGCATTTGAACTTCCACCCAGAAAAATCTAGGTGCAGTAAGTGAGGAACAGAGAGAACGTTTCCATCAAGGCATTAAAGAGATGGGAAAGAGCAACCAAGGCTGGTTGAACATTAATATAATGGGGGATTGTTGCTAAATGATGGACTGGAAAAACTGGGAAGCAGGGCACAAAAGGAAAAGTAACAGATGCAGCTTCACTGGCAGAATTAAAAGGGACTTCTAAAGGTTTCGAATAAGGTTTAGATGTCATAACCAAGTTTTTTTTTCAATAAATATATTCAGAACTGGCCACAAAACAGGTTTATGCTGGAGAAACACAAAATGTTGACAGTAGATTGCAACAGCGTGTCTGCAGCAAACAATAAAGTTTAAACTGGGAAAGAATGAGTTTTTACTCTTGTTGAGCCTGTTGTAACTATACATGCCTGCATACAATAGACAAGGCAAAAAGCCACTGCCCCTAGAATCCCTTACTGAGCATACATGAAGAGAAAATCAGAGGAAGGGGAAAATCCCCCTGCTCCCAGCATGTTAAAAATAAAGCATAGACCTAGCCACTGAAATGGAGATCCTAATGCTTGTGAAAGAAAAAAGAACACCTGTGGATGCATTTTGGAAAATGATTTTGAGTTGTCTGTATAAAGCTCAGGGTTTTTGTTGTTGTTTCCACTTATGCAAGGCTTACCTGACCTGGTGATTTCAGCTCATATGTGCATATTGTTAGTTTTGAATAAAAAGTTTGCTAAAACATGTTGAGCTGCTCTTTTTCTGGTGTAGGTACCTATACCTATTTTGTCCATGGTATTTCTCCCACTGGTACCAAATTTATGTTAAAGAAGTAATGCCTTAACACATATACTTCATTAACCAAGGTGTACCTGTACTATGTAGCACATTGCACATTACAAAACAATTATAAAAATAATGTCATTTCAGTTCAAATAATTTGAAAAAAAAAAGTGGCAGTCTTCTGTTAGCTCCTTTACAAACCTGGGATCCAAAGAAATATTTCCGTACAGAGGGATAAAATACATACATGCCTTTTCTTTATAAGGCAAAGCAGTTGACTCAATGCACACAAGAATAATTTGTGCTTGGAGTGGGTGGTCCTGCTAAAAATGGATCTCACTGCCCTTTGATTTAGATATTGTCTTTCGTTCTGCAAGCTAATAAGATTCCCAAGCTCATCATCTGTTTCCTTTTCATGGAGAAGATACTTTTAATAACACTGTTAAATGAAGAGAAGCAGAAAGGAAGGGTTGAAGAGAGAAACAGAGTGACAGATTCTGCTATTAATCTGATTTATTGCAGTTGCCATATAGCTTAGCAGTAAGTGTCTTTAAAGAACAAATACAAGACTCACACACAGCCTCCCTTGGACAGTAAAGGAGAGCAAGTTGTGCATAAGAAAGGGGGGGGGAACTGGACTGGACTCGACTGGACTGGACTGGACTGGAATGGAATGGAATGGATACTGGTCTGTTTGAAATTAGCACTAATATCTCAGTCTGTTTCCTTCCAAGCAAAGTGCCCCTCACTTTCACCAACTGGACAGAAGGGGGCCTGTTAGAGTTGTTATTTCACTGCAGATTCAGGCAGCGAATGGTGAAGGCACTGTTCCCCAATACCACCCTCACCCTCTTTCACTTCAGGGAAAGGAAATTAAGGCATGGGCCAAGATGCAATGGTGTACTTTGATATCCATTATCAATAGAATAGAATTCTTCCTCTGTCCTATCTGCAGCTTTCTATTGAGCCAAATATTCTCACCAAAGATTTCCCAGTATTTCAGAGCAGTTTTTTATGAGCATGTGAGGAGCAGGAAGCAGGGAGGATCACAGATTTTGACGGAAGCAGCTGAATGCAGCTGAAGTCTGCCATTGAGTCCTGGTTACAGAGAGAAAGTGAGTGGCTAGATTGATGTGTTAAAGCATACTCCTCACCACTTTTGTAAGTGGTTGTGCCTTCCTTTCTTTGCCTGGAGCTGAAGAGGCACAATGCTATCAGGAAGGACTACACAGTATCTGACTGCATCTACGTTACTATTTTAATTGGCATTTCTTCATGCTGCGATCCCAGAATATGCTTTGTTGAGGTGCTTAAAATTCTTTGCTTGGAAACTCTAGTCCTCTCTTCTAAAATGCAGCAAAGCATTCTAAGGATCTCAGCAAGCAGAAGATCAAAGGACTCTATAGGATGCAGCTATGACAGTTAAAGTGGTATCAAATCGATATAACTGTGAAGCATAAATATACTAAGTCACTTGGTTTGTCCACAGGGACCAGAAATGAATTTTAGGGAGCATGAAAGTCAAAGTTTTCTTGGCCCGTGGAGCAACCTCGCTTTTGAGGGATAGGGCTGATATTGTAGATATATGTAAATCTCTACTGACCTTGGAAGCTAAGCAGGTTCAGCTCTGATTAGTACTTGGATGGGCGGCCACCTGTATAATTGTTGTTTAGATTGTCTGAGATTTGCTGAAGCCAATCAGGAGCTGTTAGAGCAAAACAAGCAACAGACTGAACAGGCTGAGGCTTTCTCTAGAACAGAATGAAGCTATTTTGAGACCATGCAAAAGGCTAAGTAGCTGGTAGGGGCAGTGGGGGCATGTATCTCAGCCCAGCTCTTAATTAGGTGTTCATTTATTAATTTGACTTATATCTCAACTTTCTCTCAGGTGGGCAATATAAGGTAGCATCAAACATAATTTTAAAAGAAGTTCCAGTAAAAGCACACTGAATGACACATAATAAAATACAAATTAAAGTCATTGTAATAGTAAAAAGCAAGTTAAATTAAAACAGTTTAAAACTCTACACAGGTGATAAATAAGAATGAAACTACAGTCAGCCCTCCATATTTGTGGGTTTCACTTTTGCGGATTTTATTATTCACAGATTATTTGCTATCAGCTCTGCTGCTGCCCTATGCTATTATTCCACTTTCAACATCCTATGGAATCCTGGGGTTTACAGTTTACTATAACAGTTTACTATAACAGTAAACTATAAACCCCAGGTTTATACTATAGTGCACTATAACAGTATAGTGGGGAAATGGTCTCAGAAACTGTGAGTGAGGCTTATAAGTCCCTGTTAGAAATGGGGGAGGCAGTGAGCCCCACCAACCAACCATTTCTGCCTTGTGGAGGAACCCTGATATCTCAAAGGAATCCACAGTGGGTTGAATATGGTGATCGTACTATTTTTGTGTGTTAAATATGATTTGGGAGAACCTAGAGTTATTCATGTTTTTTCACTTTTACAGGGCTCCTGTGCCCTAGTGAATGTGGAGGGATGACTGTACTACAGCTGGGCCTCCACATTTGTGGGTTTGACTTTCATGGATTTGAGTATTTGCAAGTTTCTCCAACCCCTGTCCCCCACATCAGGCATTTCTTTTGCAGGGAACTTTCCCTCTTGGCAGCTCCCATTAGGATATGCAGCCCTTTAAAAACCCATCTTTGGTCCTCTTCTTCCTCCTCCCTCAGTAGCTGCCTAACCAGCTAAGGATGGCTCACAGCCCAATTTCTCAGTACCACAAACCCTCTCCCAATGTTCCCTCCACACCCAAAGAAGGAGATGGGTGTAAGAGAGGAAGTATGGGGGGCACCGTGCTGACTCATTCCCTTCCCTCTTCTTTTCCTAAGCTGGTTTGGACCCTGGGTGTCCATTCTCCCCTTCATGCTTTGGCTCCCTTCCAACACACACACACACACACACACACACACACACATTTTGATATTTGTAATTTTTCCACTTTTGCGGTGGTCCTGTGCCCTTAAACCCTAGCGAATGTGAAGGACTGACTATAAAAAGTCCTTCAAAGCCATGTAAATGCCTTGACTGTTAACAAGTGGTAATAGAAAGGTCTTTAAATGTCTCAGATACCCAATAGTATCATAGACCCTCCTCATTGAGCTCAAAGGCTTTTTAACTGTATTTGACTGAATGTGGTTGCAGAGTTTGCATGACAGGGGATTTGGGGACTTGGGAGGCAGACTTTATGTGTTTGCCCTTGCATGCATCATTCATTTAACCATTGGGGTGTTCAGGAGACAGTTGCGTAGGGACGGGGGAGGTGAGGGAGAGATTTGCCCCGGGCAGCAATGTTTTTGGAGCGTCTCGGCCTGTAGCCACACCCCTGCATGCTCTGGCCACACACCTCTGCACCGCAGCCATGCCCCCATGCACAGTGGCCATACCCCTTGTGCTGTAGCCCCGTCTCCCTCCTGCCCCCCCCCACACACACTCCAAGCTCCACTACTGTCAGGAGAATACCTAAAGTGTGACTCTGGCTTTTAATCAGAGATTTCTCATCTCTGTTCTCTCTCAGAAACTACCTTGTCCACAGGAAAGATAAAAACTCCCCATCCCAAAATACTCAAGACAAACAGAAAACTGTCCCGTGACACTTATGAATATGAGAAACAGCACTGCACTCAGATGTCTTCAACTAATAATTCTTTATTAAAATTTCCTTGAAAACAGAACACAGCCTGATTTCAAAGAAATGTAACAACATGGCTGAAACAAGTCTCCTAGACTATTTCCGCACTACAGTCTTAAAGTGCTGCTATTCCACTATCAACCTCCTATGGAATTTTGGGGTTTGTAGTTTAGTGAAAGGCACTTCGAATTCTCAGCCAAAGGGCTCTTTGGTCTCAGTAAACTACAAACCCCAGAATACCACAGGGCGTTGAAAGTGGAATAGCAGCAGTTTAACACTGTAGTGCAGAAATGGCCCTAGATTGCCTGTATAGCCAAGAACTGTAACACTAGGATTACGAGGTCAGCAGCTTCCCACCCCCTCATATTTCAAAGCCTAAACCCAAAAAGGTGAGAGCAGGCCCTTGTTATTTTAAATGAGGCATCCTGTTGGAAAAAAACCCTGTCAATCACCTTTAAATATTTTCCCCCAATTGCAACAGTGAACATTCTTGCATAAAACAATGATTTTTGAGGGAAAATGTATTTTGCAAATGCATTAAAAAAAAACTTTTTTGTGTCAAAAATCATGTGTTAAATTTTCATGATAAACTCTCCAAACGTGAAAACTCAATTTTAAAAAGTTAACAGATACTCATGATCTTGTCCAGACATAAGAAAACATTTGAAATCTTTCATACTCACATACAAAAATAAAATAAGGAAAGAGTTACATCTGTAGTTCACACATATATGCATATACACCACATTGTCATGTCTTGCGGTCAGCACAAAGAATCACAGTGTGTTGCAGGAAGAGGTTGCGGTATGTATGTTAGAGGAGGGAAAGTGTTGCAATCTGTACTGGGCCCTTAAAGTCCAGTTCTCTTCAGTGACACTGCACCACAAATTATGTAAATCCTGATTTTCTGGGCTCACTTGCAGAAGGGAATTATACAGTACAAGGGGGAAAAGAATGCAGCCAGCAATGAAAGATGGTACAGAGTAAGGTTTCCCCTCTCTCCCAGGAACCAATGCTATCCTCCTTTTTTTTTTTAAGCACCTTTCACTTAAAATATGTTTGCACTTGAATTGTGATGAAATTCTATTAGTGATCTTTCTAGCCATTCCATTTTTCAAAACCTCTCTTGCATTTAAGCCCTGAAATTTAATATAACTTGACAAAAAGGGAGTGTCTTTTGAGTTCTACTGTTTAGACTTAATTTCATTGGGGCCATGTCTGATTTTTGGAATCTGAAATTTATGATTTTAATGTGATTCTTTAGAAATTATACAAACCACCCTGTGTTGTACAGGGGGAAAAAATGGTTAGCGTTAGATAAATTTTGCAACTGAATTTTGAATTATGGCTTCCAGAAAAGAAATACAATTGCCAACTGCAAAACTCTACTAATTCAGCTGCTGAGATCTGCCCCAGGGTTACTGCTCTTCATCTCCTTCACACCATCTGAAACTAAGTCAGTCATTGTGGGGAACAGGGGCTTCCCAAGTACGGTACTTTTTAGAAAGTCCTTCCTAGTGTTGCCAGGTTTTCAAAACTGCTATAAAGTACAGTCAAAATTCATGACATGCTTGCTTAACAATCAGGAAGTAGGTATTGACAAACACGTTCTGTCTAAATGCCAAATGAAAGTACCCATTTCAGTTCACTTTGCTATCTGTCTCTATAGGCCTTTCCACACTACACTGTTGTAGTGCCATTATTCCACTTTCAACATCCTGTGGAATCCTGGGGTTTGCAGTTTAGGGAGGGACCTTTAGAATCCTCAGCCAAAGAGCTCTTTGGCCTCGGTAAACTACAAACCCCAGAATTCCACAGGATGTTGAAAGTGGAATAAGAGCACTATAACAGTGTAGTGCAGAAAGGTCCTATGTAAAATTAACATATCGTCCACATTCCTAAGTTGCATAATGCATATATTTCTTGCATTAGGGGCCTGTACCCAAAAATATGGGATAATTTGGCACCTTGTTCAATCTATATAAAAGGAAATACTGTCCAGCCCTCAGACAGGGAATATCTCTTATAATAAGGGACATCTGACATCCCTAAGCTTCTCAGAAGTGATAATTTAGTGCCATCAATATTATCTCTCTCCTTTTGGGAGGCCAGCAGATAGAGTTGCTTTTATTTTCTCAAAGTTTTTAGGTTGGTCTTTATTTCTCCTCCCTCTGCTCCCTCCCCCCCCGATTTTTAACAGCTGCAGCAATTTGGACTATGAAGTCCATAAGCATTTGACAAACAAATAAAACACAACATTCCTGGTGAAAAGTAAAGCTCAGAGGACTGTGCATTGCAAAGCTCTCACTGACTGAGAAAACAGAAACAGTTCCCTCACACACCATTGCAACACTGAAAGCACAAGTGAACCATGTGGTTAAAATAAAGAGTCAAGATAGTCTACTCTGAAATGAAAATGCATTTACATTTATGGTTAACATTGCAGTGATTGGCTGTGAGCACACTAAGGCAGAATGCCAGACTGCTTTTCCAGTCTAAGGGAATGTTCAGGCTATTTGAGTGAAAAGTTGATCCTATGGTAGACAATTTAATGGATTTCAATATATTATATGATATTTTTTGGGGGGGAATCAAGGAGTTAACTAATAAGCTATGCAATGTGTATTCCACTTAGTTTTTGTCCAGCAGTAGAATGGTAAGTAGTTCTCTTTGGATCCGACCATCAACTTGCCCTAAAAGGGACCAAATAAGGGCAAAACGGTTCCTTAAGGTTTCTCAGCTGGATTGGCCACAGGCTGACCCAAGACATTTTGTTGCTTGAGTTGAAGCACCAAATGATGCCCTGTACTCACCCATGTCAAGGTGCATAGCACCCAAAGCCAGCCAAGTTGTTTTGACAGAGTAATGAGAGTCATAAAACTCAGGTTAGCTGGGCTGTTACATCACCACTTAGGCTTTTGGGAAATAGCCTCCCCCCCCCAAAAAAAAACACATTTACAGTATTTATAGATGACAACTGCTACATAATGGGAGGATCTGTATGCATGTGTTTCAGTGAAGCTTTACAATATAGTACCTCAGAGAGAAGGCATTCAAGAGATCACAGAATTTTCCAGATTTCCACCTCCAACAGACGCATCCCAAGATTCAGGAGAGGCCTTCCCACTGGAGTGGAGATTCAGCTTTCATGATGCTGCCAACACATCCACGCGACTACTTCAGAATAATAACTGGTTCCTTCTTGCTATTTCTGACATACAAAAATTAATTTGTCTCACCATTAGACATTGCTTATTCTTAAAAGAATGACCAGTTACATTACGTTGTCATCAAGGCACTTTCAGGCACTTTTTAATTATTCTTTTAAAATTACACTTCAAACTACAAAAGGGGCTCCACATCCCTCCAAATAACTTCCTGTTTAGAACCAAGAAGTCAGTATTAGGCCTTGAAAGCTACAATGTTATGAGTTATGTTGTATTTATTAAAGTAACAAAGTTGGTAATTCTGCTAGCTCAGAAGTAACTCATCACAGGTAACATTGTTATTTGTAACCCGTTACTCCCAAAGTAATGAAGTATTCTGAGAAAGGCTGTGGATCTGCAGGATCCAAAGCGCTCCCATGCCCCATTATGCCCCTAGAGGAGAGAGAGAATGATGTCATCCATAGACCTCACATTTGTTTTTCATTTATTCCATTGGATTTGATAGGAGGAAAACTGTTCAAAGGAGAAGGCTCTTTCCCCACCAAACCCCATTACAGCATTCTTCTGTTACAATCCCAGCATTGCCGTTCATACAATGGTAGCAGGTTAGAAACTCTCTTTGAGACCCTTCTGCCTTAAGCGGATTAGTAGCAGCATTGCCACCCATGTTCCTTCTGCGCTACAGCCTCTTTGGCCATTCCCTTTCCCCTGAGTTCACTCTGCCCCACCACCGCTGACTGGTCATTTTTATTTTTTTTTGAAGCTGTAGTAGCACAGCAATGTTGTCACAGCAGGACACGCTAGTACACTATTGCAATTTTGAACTCTAATGCTTGAAAATGTATTTAAATTTTTTTAAAAAAAATTAACTCAAAGGAGAAATTTAAAATAAACATGGAGATGTGATAGATTTCTGAGTCACCAGGTCATGGGAGTAGCTGAGGGAAGGACAAGCTTGGCAGGCCCACGTCCCACCCCACCCCACTGCCCTGGAGGACAGGAAGTGCTATCAAGCTCTGTTATGGTACCTCACTGAGCTGGCTGGCAGGATTGAAGCTAAAGGAGGCTCTTAACAGACTTATTTTTTTTTCTGGAAATGGTATAAGGCAGTTTTGCAATGCTTGGGGATGGAATAGCAGCTGGATAGCCATGACATCATGCGGTAGCACAGTTCCTGGATCTGTGTGTAGGAATTGCAGTGTGATCTTCATTTTAGACCACTGATGTGCCACATTTCATGATGGACTAGTAAAATATGTGGACTAGCCTAAATTATGGACTTGGTTGTTAATCTATGTAAAATGCAGAAAAAAGAAAACCGCCCATCAGTGCAGAGTGCAAAAGGCGCACCCAAGCCTCACAGTCAAGGCCTGCCCAGCCTGACACTTCTTTGTGTTCAGGTCTGAACAGCCAGGGAGACCTCTGAATCAAGCCAGAGCCAAGACAAACGGGTCTGCCTCAGTTTTCCCTTTCTGAGAACGCAGTCCCTTCCTCACTCTTGTCCCCTCTTGGCTTCTTCCTTTCAGGACTCTCCCCCTTTACTGCCTTCCCTAAATCTGCCCTTCTCCCAGATGTAAGGATTTGCAGTGATTTTTATTTTCCAAGACTGTGGTACTGTTGGCACTAAGGTCAAGATGGTATTATTGGTAGCGTGTATATTCCAGGACTCAAAATGAGACTCTGGGGGACTGTTATCAGGAAAACAAAACTTCAAACATTTATTGAAACACTGTTGCTTTAAATTCGTTTTGTATCCCCATGTTTACAAACGGCACACCATTCTTCTCTCTCTCTCTCTCTCTATCAATTCATTCACTATCTTTTGTACACCCAGTTTCTCAGTTGTCTCTCCCACAGAGCTCTTCAAATCTCCAGCCTCTCCCAAACACACCACAAAATCACCCTCCTCTTCAAACACACACCAGACAGTTAAAATCCACTATCTTCCTCTTTCCACCAGCCCTCCCCTGGGCTATCCAAGGTTCCATTTCAGCAGCCAATCAGCTTAAACACTCTCAGTTGCCAAAGAGGCTCTGTTGACTTGATTTTTGGGTCAGATCAAGATTAATCTAAGTTTTTCCAGTCATCAGCTAGAGGCCTCTGCAAGCTCAAAACCAGAAGCTTTCAGGAATCCCAAAAGCATCTGGCTGGCTACTGTAAAAATGAGAACTATCACCTAGTTCTGTCTTCAATATGATACAGCTTGTAGTAGTGACAGTGATAATACATATATCTTTCTTTCTCTCCAGAACTTGTAATGTGGGTCAGGCTAGATGACCACTAGGTGTGGGAAAAGCAGTAAATTGTCTATGCAGTCTTTCTCTGTGCTTGAAGAAAACAAAAGAACTCTGTAAGCTGAAATGTTAAGAATGTTTTGCTCTCACTTGCTGTAGAACTGTTACAAAAGTTGAAACATTTGCAGGCGCATAGAAGAAAAGCTCATTGTTCATTGTATGGGGAAAAATGAAACTAACACTTCTTGTGATACATCTGTTCTCTGTAAGATTACGCTAGAGAATGCTGGGAACTTATGTTGCTTGCTTTCTTGAGCATGTGATGATTACACTGTAAATGTATAAATTGCTGTGAATATGAAGGGGCGGGGCTCAGATTTTTGGGAATGATCCCACTGAGACAAATAAATGATTTTTCTTAAATCCGTGGTTCTCTATCTCTGTTCTGCAACACTTGGAATTGGAAAACTCACCATCTTTGCAAAGAAACTGACACGCATGGAGAAAGTGTAAGATGAATCTTTGGTATCTCCATATGAGAAGGTCAGGTAACAGGTAGTATGCAAGATCTTTGTCTTATGACCTGGAGAGATGCTGCCAGCCAGTACTGAATTATGTATAATATGCCCTCTACAGATAAGGGGATGTCAAACATGCCTACATCCAAATCTAAGGCTCTTTCTGAATAATGACAGCATCCCAGCATGGGGATGTGAGAGGAGCAGGACCACAATGATGCTTCTATATGGCACTGTTGCGGTTCCACCCTTCTCGCATCTCCAGCTGACCCGATCATGGGCAATATCATTGACGGAGAAATTCCATGGATGACCCCTGTTGTGCTGTTTCAGAACAGAGATAGAGACCCACAGATTAAGGAAAATCGTTTATTTGTCTCAGTGGGATCATTCCCAAAAGACTGAGCCCCACCTCTTCATATTCACAGCAGTTTATACATTTCCAGTACAATCATCATATGTTCAAGAAACGGAAACAGATCTTTGTACATAAGTTCCCACTATTCTCTAGCGTAATCTTACAAATGTTGCAAAGTAAGGGAAGCATAAGCGTAGCGTGCCACATTTCATCTTCCCTAACATTTTATCTTACAGAGCTCTATTGTATTCCCCTCAAACACAGAGAGAGACTTCATCTGCAAAGACAATTTACTGTTTTTCCCACACCTAGTGGTCATCTAGCCTGACCCGAAACTGTCTCCATCACATTCCCCCCTTTATGCTGAATTCATTAGCAATTCAAGTATAACTATTCGGTTTGTGCCATCAGAGCATATATACAGCAGCTTTTTCCTTCTATTAACCTAATCATTACAGATTGAAAACACTTTAACAAGCAGAGTACTGACAGGCAGATTTAGGAAGGCCATTATTTAGCAATTCTACAAGCAGTGCCTTTACCCATGCTTACTTAGGGAACCAGATAATCATGTCTGCATGCCTGCAGACTACAAGTAGGATTTTCTAATACTGAATACTTCAGAATGCATTTTCCCTTTCCACATTCAAACTCATTTACATAATAGGAGATAGTCTAAACCTATTTCATGCTGGGCTGACAGCCAACAATGCATTTGCCTTACATGAAGAGCAACTTCCACCATGGGGATCATGGTGACTCCCAACCTCTCAGACACATGTTGCCAGGATCATACCCATAGCTTTCATCATAAGCTCTCTTCATTCTTGCCCAGCCAAACTGTCTATCCCATGCCTGCATTGGTTGGTGCACTGGGTGAAAGGTGATACCCACAGTTGCCAAACCAATTCATCCCAGAAGACAAACCATATATCCATTTACCATTGTGAAAGCTGGTTTCTTCCTATAACTTATTTAAGGAGGAGCAGCCCCCCTTATTCCCATATAACTCAATGAAACCATTGCTATAACTAAAGAAGAAGTCAACATTGGGATACTTTCCTGGGCATTCCTGTAGAGATTCAGGGATTTCAAACATTACATTACAATTAGGATAGTCTCCTGAGCTTAGCCCATGAGAACATACCCAGCCATTACTGACATCCAGGGTGCTCAAGATCTGATTGACCAGTTGGTGAAATTGATTCACCTCCCAGCCTCCCTTGCTCAGCATCATCCTCATCATCACCAACAATTGCCATATACACATATCTTCCAATCCCACAAAACATCTGTCTGTAGTGATAAAATAGGTAGCCCAGGCTTCCTGTCCCTCCTATGCCTACCACAACCCATGATATTGTCTCCCACATTCAGGATCTGGCCGTACGTGGAACAGTGCGTCCTTAGTAGCAACCGCAGTAAGGCCTAGTCTTATCTTCTGTTCCTCTCCAGATGGAGATCTGGCTGTGCGCTGGGTGTCCGGCTTCCAGGTATGCAGACACAACAGGTCCTAGTCTCAAGTCTTCTTACTGCTTTCTGGTAATTTTCAGCTTCAGAGGTTGCCCTGTGTTTGGGGCAACAGTCCAATCAGAAGGAGCCTTTTTATCCCAAGTCTTCATCCTGGCCACCTTCACTACAGTGGGAGTTGTCACTACTACCTGATAGGGTTTCCTCCACCCACGACCAAGTTGCCCCCAATCCTTCACCCATATCTCCTGGTTGGAAAGGGTGTGTCTGTGTCTTTAGAAAGGGGAGTCACTATTCTAACATTTACTCCCTTATTTTACTCATAGCTTTTCCTAATGCACTAACTTCTTCCTGTAGAGTTATGCTTCCTAATTCCTTTGTGTCTCTTCTTAATCCACCCAAAATGGCTTCATACTTTGGCTAAAAAGGGGACAACCCTATGGTTCTGTGAGATGTGCACCTTATCCTATGCCTTATCATAATGGGGCTACGGGAATAACAAAAAACACTCCTGGTTTCTCTGTTGTGGGCTGCAAATGGAATGAAAGTGAGAAGTCTCTGTAAAAAGGGCTAGGAAGGTGGTATCGTGCCACTTGCCCTGTGTTGGCATTCAGTCCAAAGACATAGCCAGGGCTGTTGTCTGGGCCATACACTCTGAACATTGTGTCTTCAGGATTTTGTTTCATCTTTGATGATCTTGTGGACAAATGCAGGTCTGTTGTTTGAGCCTATATGGTGTGGGCTTTTGGGGCTGGTGTTGGTCTCCTGGCTGTCTCACAGCCTTTAACTCTCCCTCTTCTCTGCCTTCTCAGTCTCAGGCAGCCAGTCATGCACCGAGAGGGCTGTTGGGAACACACTTTCATCCCAGCAGAGTTGCTGTCAGGATTGTGACAGGACAACATGCAGAAAAGGCCTAATTTTGAAGAAAATACTAGCAGAAAAGAAAAGGGTCACATCCTCCATGGTTTAAGTTCTTTTTTTCTAGTCTGTTCAATCCACAACCACAGACAGTGTCTTTGTAGGATAACAGCTGTCTTGAATTATAGTGCCTCTTGCCACAGTTGTTTATCTTCAAAAAAACAAGCAAGTTTTAGTTTCCCTTTCTTTCCTGGATGCTTTGGGTGGGGCCTCTTCCTCTTAGGCTGGGACTTCACACTGAAGCAATGTGATACCTGGTTCCACAGAAATTTATCTGCCCTTGTGTATTCATCTTTCCTTTGTGAGGTAGTTTCTTAGTCACATAGGTGTTCCCTAAACAGCAAAGCCTAAAGATGGACTACAAGCTGAACAGATAAGCATATATGTATCATGGGCAAGGGTCATGACTGAAGATGCAGTTCAGGCTGGAGTGGTAGACAAGTACACATAAACAACTGGGAATTTTCTCCGCTCTCAGTAAATGAAAACCTAGGTCTAGCAATCATCTCTCTGGTGCTGCTCTTTTAGCCTTGACTTATATTTTTGCTTTCATTTCCCTTCCCTAGCTTAACAATCTAGCCAATATCACTCTTCCACCTCTTCATACTCTTCTACTTTGTCTGACTCTCTGTGTTCATAGGCCACCTATGAGACTTCTGTTTCTTTCCTTTCTCCAACTAACTCTCCCTCAGCTTCCATGAGTTTGTGCTTTTGAGCTGCTGGGTAAATGAGCTGCTCTACCTTACTTGCTCCTCCTATCTGTAAATGTGGTTCTTTGTGCCATGTAATGGAATCCTGGTGTTTTGCTGGTAACTAAGCTACTGTCACTGTTGTTTTTATTTTGTATTCAGTTCTAAGTGTATCCACACCATACAGTTACAGCAGTGTGAAACCACTTCAGCTATCATAGACTTATCATATGAACTCTGGGGCACACTGTTTGGTTTACCAATGGAGACAGAAATTTTATGACTTGGGCCCTTTCTGCACCCTCCCTTGTGTCACAATCTTCTGGTCATGCTGCTGCTGGGAAGGGAGCACAAAGGGAATGCTCTTCTCTGCACACAATTGGGTGCCTCTGGAAGGAAATGCAACTGACATGCACCTCCCTTCCACAGTGCAGCTGGGCCCTTTCACGGGTCATTGACTGGGAAATCCCTTCCATGATTTACTCTACAATCACGCTGGCTGGCAATAGGAGAAGGACAAGATCACAAAGACGTCTTGTGGAAGTGTCATCACAGTCCTAGTCCTCTCGCATCCCCATGCCGAGATGGAGGCCTCCTGCAGAAAGGCCCTTGGCTTTTACTGCCTTTCTCTCTAGTCTTTGCATGGCCAAGGAGGGCTTTGGCCTCTGTGTTTAAGGACCACCTTAAACACCACTGTAAGGCAACTTCTCAAGATTCAGACCACTGTTGCTCTCATTTTTTCTCTTGTACGATTTTTAATTCTGAGGAGGAAGCCAGTGAGCATCAAAAGCTATCATAATGTATATTGTACTTTTTGCTTAATCTGATTAAGGTATTACTGCAAAGTGTATTTCGGATTTTATTGTAGTGACATATTTGGAACTTGCTGCTGAAGAGTTTTCTGGTGCCAAGGAAGTCCAAGGAAGTAGACTAAGGCCATTTCCGCACTACACTATCATAGTGCTATTATTCCAGTTTGAACATCCTATGGAATCCTGGGGTTTGTAGTTTAAGGAGGGGCATTCAGAATTCTCAGCCAGATAGCTCTTTGGCCTCTGTAAACTACAAACCCCAGAATTCTGCAAGTGGAATAATAGCACTATAAGAATGTAGGACACAAATAGCCTAGGGGTCCAGCAGAAAATTCTAAATACCTGTCCAGACGACAAACTCCAGGATTATGGAGATTGGAGCCATGGCTGTTAAGTTATATCAAATAGCTACTGCAGTAAGAAAATAAGAGGGTACAGTGCTGGATCCTGAAAGTTGGTGACTATAGAAAAATAGTCTCACTCAGTATAAGGCAAATTGTACATGGTCTTCACAGAGAGAAACCCACTGCATCAGTGAATTCATTCTGAGCTCATTTCATAAGCATGGAGACTGCAGGAGCAGAGACAAACAGGCAAGTAAAGATACAAAATTGTAAGCCTGAGAGTGAGGAACTGTCAATGAAGCTCTAGGAAGCTTTTTTGACTGAAGGATGAAATACAAATATTCTAAACAGACAAACAAAGCTACTAGATGAGTCCCAGTGTGGACCTGTTCCTCTCTTCCTCCTTACAAGGGTGGTGAAAAGGAAGGAGGAAGGGGATGGATTCAGCCAACTCCTTGAATCACTAGCTAAGGCTTTGCTCTTTTCTTGCCTTCCTTACCCAGGGAAGGCAAGAGAGGAGTGTAGTAAGATTCTCCCTCCAGCTGCCTCTCCCTTCTGGGGAAGGGGTTAGGTAGTACTATAGTGAGAGGAGAGGACCACACTGGTAGCACTGCATGCTGGATGGGCTGGGCAAGCAGGGCCAATTTGGCCTGTTACCTGGAGTTTCCAACTCACTATTGCCCACAAAAATGAAGACAGCAGCTTGGTTATCAAATACTTTTTTCCTGCCTCAGCATGATTCTGCAGAAATCACAAAACTCGCATACAGTTTTGTGGCTCTGGGTTGGCTTACGAAATGTAATGTGTGGATGACTTGTAATTGTATTTCTTTGGCTAGTACTTTTCTAATTGGGAAAAAAATGACACAAGGGACTGACCTGGCTTGACAGGATGGCTATCCAGAGAGCAGCAGTGGAAGGTAATTTTTCTGTCTCAGAATAGCATAGAGTATCTGTGCCAAGTGACTTACCCTCTCTCCTAATAGCAGTTTCATTTGCCTTGCTGACAGAAAAGGGGAGGGCATTTCTTTGAAGCGTTCACGTGTCACTTTCTTTTTTACAGTTCCAACTAACCGGCAGCCTGAAAACATGATCAAGAAGCTCCTTCTCTGCCTTTTAACACTGTGTCCTGTAAGTATTTTTACACTTTCCAAAAATTATACAGAGATTTGTTGTTTGCTCACACTGCATTCTCTTTCATGACAGATCTGTCAGCTTACTGTATGGACAGATTGCAGGAAATGTTATGTGAGAGACCTAAGAGGAGTTAAAGTCTGATAGTTGCGTCTGAAACTGATAGTTCCTGTGTGGTGCTTTTAACAAATGTAAACAAAGTTGAAGAAATTAGTTGTTCCTTGTGTGAGAAAAGAAAAGGCAGAGAATTATGTGATATGTAAATTACACATCAAGAATAGTTGTTACAGCCTTTCTTCACTTTAAAAAGTTAATTCACTAAGTTGTTGTGCAGACTGTGGCCATTTTCACACGGGGGTAAAAGCCCGCGGTGCGACGACCGGAAACGGAGGTCGTTCACATCACGAGATGAGCTAGCGAGGTTGCAAACGGTGAGGCGCCACACCTCCAACCGCTCTAGCCCAGCTGCAGGGGTACTGCTGTGAGTTTTTTAAAAACCACCTTCCCAGGTGGTTTTTATCAAACTTGCCCGCACTAATCCGTGGCAGCTCCCAGTGAGAATCTGCAGAGACGTGGTAGTGCATCTCTGCAGATCTGCCCAGGGGCGGGCTTCCGGCTGGTGCACTGCCCTGATTGGCAGAGCGCCGCCGGAAGCCGCCAGCCACCATTCTGGGCGCCGCCAAGCGCCACCGAAATTCGGCGGCATGTGAAGCGGTGGAACCGTGTTCCCCACAGGGATGGAGCAGGGACGGAGCAAAACCAAGCAGGTAAGCTCCGCTCCTGCGTGTGCTGCCCCATTTCGGCCTTCCCACGTGAGAAAAGGGTTAAAACTTCTTTTTATTACCTCATCTCTGACAGTGCAGTTAACAGCTAAACAAAAACCACGTAGCTATTTTTTTTCCAAATGTTTGGGGAGGGTGAAGTAAAAATAAACAGTACAATGTTGTGTACAAAGAGTTACAATGCAATCCTGAGTTAATGTTTGCAAGCAGAAAGCTGACCATTGTTTTTACAGCATCCTGCCATTCCATTTAGTTACCCATTGTTCGTGAATATCTTTCAAGACAGACAACAGCAAGTTTTTGTTTATGAATATTCATTTGTAAGTCAGCCATTTCAAAGATTTGTTACTTTATATTACAAATTAATCAGGGAGTAGTCCCAAGCAAAAGTGGTGATGAGGGAGAGGAAGAAGTAGAAGACATTGCATGTGTCAGTTGAACATGTCACTAAGTTTAGCTTAAGAAGAAAGCACCTATGAATCATTTTGTGCAGAAATTCGGTAAAAACATTCAGTAAAAATCATGTGGTAGACCTCTCTGATCTACTCTTTCAGAATAGGTGGGTGGTTTGAAGTTCCTTCATGTTAAAAAAAACTGCATTTCAATAAATCAGCTCCTCAGGCACTCAACAGGGACTTTTTCTCATGCATTCTTCTACAGTTATTCTGACACAAGGTCTTTCTGCCCTACACTCTTATAGTGCTATTATTCCACTTCCAACATCCTGTGGAATTCTGGGGTTTGTAGTTTACTGAGGCCAAAGAACTCTTTGGATGAGAATTCTAAATGCTCCACCCCATACTGCAAACCCCAGGATTCCATGTGATGTTGAAAGTGGAATAATAGCACTATAACAGTGTAGTGCGCAAAGGCCCACAGTCTTAGATAGATGCTACTGTGGAAACATTAGTGAATGATACTGTTATAAGCCTGATAAATTATTTCACTTGTGCTGCTGAAACTCACACGTCACGTAGAAAATTTTGTGCTTGGATTTAGAATCTTAGAATCTGAATGCTGGAAGGCACCATAAGAGCCATCCAGTTCAGTGCCCTGCCATGCAAGAGTACACAGCTAACACTTGTTCATCCAACTTTGTTTAAAGACGTCCAAAGATGGAGAGTTCACCCCCCTTCAAGGCAGTTGATTTCACTCTTCAACAGTTATTACTGTAAATAATTTTTTTTTTTTTTTAGGTAGAGTCTCTTTTCTTGGTATTTAAATGGATTGATTTGTGTTCTGTTCTCTGGAACTGCAGAAAACAAGCTTGCTCCATTGTCTACATGCCATCCCTTCAGAGATGTCATCTCTTAGGCCCTTTCCACAACTCACTTGCTGGGGTGCGGGGATCACGTGAGCAGCCTCTAACAAGAGGCTCTTGCGTCGTGGTTCCTTCAGCTCCGCAGCTGCTGCCTACTCGCATGAGAACCCCTCCTCTTCCTTCCGCAGGGCAGCCTGGAATTTTCCCAGGCTGTGCTGGGGCAGGAAGTGTGAGTGCCACGGCTCCGGAGCTCCGCACACATGGCAGGTGCATGCGGGGCCCCGGAGCGATGTGCATTCATGCACCATTTTCGGCTCACAGCCGAAAATGAAACAGTATGCAGCTGGCGCCTGCCGGGCCCTGGAGCATCCTGCAATTGTGAGTGTGTCATGTGGACTACTACTCACAGTTGCGCAACGCTCCAGCGGCCCTTTCACATGGCAAATGCTAAACATACCCAGTTATCTACATTATTCTTCATAATGCTTGGTTTCCAGACTTTTCAACATCCTGGTCACCTTTCTCTGGATATGGCCGCACTTATAAATATCCCCCTTGACCTGTGGTGCCCATACCTGGACACAGTATTCCAAGTGAGGTCTGACCAAAGCAGATTAGAGTAGCCCTATTACTTCCCTTGATCTGGGTGCTTGCTACTATTGATTCAGCATACAGTTGCACAGACATTTTTGGCCACCTCATCGTACCTTCAACTCAAGTTTAGATTGTAGTCTACTATAAATTTTATATCCTTTTTACATGAACTGCCTTGAAGGCAGTTGTCACCCATTCTGTATTTGTGTGTTTAATTTGTCCTGCTTAGATGTAGTACCTTATATTTATCTCTGCTGAAATTCATTTCATTAGTTGTGGAAGTCATCTTGAATTGTGAGCTTCCCCTCATCTCTCTAACTTGTTGCCATCTGCAAATCTGATAAGCATGCCTTCAATTCTGTCATCTAATTCATTTAAAAAGATGTTGAACAACACTGGGCTCAGATTAATATTCTTCAGATTTAATAAGATTTAATTTGTTTTAGTAAATTTGATATGCATTTACTGGCCATGATTTTTGTCATCATCCAGAAAAGTGAAATACACACATTGCCTTGCCTAACATACCACTATTCCTATTTACTATTTATACTGGCAAAGTGCTGAGCTTGCGACTAATGAACAGGAGTAACTCTTGGTGAAATTGATAGCTAAGGTAAAAGAAAAATGTTCACTTTATTGCTTCGGGAAGTTTCATTCAGGGATACAGCAGGAGGAAAGAGGTCACACGTAATCAGAGAAGATCCTAGAGCTAACATTCTGTGTATGGAGCTCTGCTGGTAGCCATATGGAGACTGCACATATATCCACCTCTCTCCAAAAAGGAAGGAAGGAAGGAAGGAAGGAAGGAAGGAAGGAAGGAAGGAAGGAAGGAAGGAAGGAAATGAGTCATAAAGTAGCAGTGTACATTAGAAGAAATAGTTGGTTAGAAACAAGAGTGAAAAAGACACCTGGGTCCTTGGTGCTCTCCAACTGTCTACATTTCTTCACCAGAGATTATATGTGTCAGTGGTCAATTTGCAATAGACATCAGGTAGTCTTAGTTAAGACTGTGATGAAGATCAGATTTGTGCTCTCTGGATTCACACATAAGTGAACAGCAATAAGTTTCCACTCAACATAGTAAACATAGTAAGCATTCTATGGTGGCTATGTGAAGTTACAAATACTGCACATAATGCTCAACTGGGAAAAACATGTGGTCCTTCAGATGTTACTGGCCTGCAATTCCCATCATTTCTCATCCTTGGATGTGGTGATTAGAGCCAATGGGAATTGCAGTCCTTTACCTCTAAAGACTCATGCATCCCTTCCAGGTACTATTTTCCTGGCAAATTTTGTGCCACCTTGTTTGTTTGTTTTGTCTTGATCAGTCTAAAGTTTAAAAGTTGCTCTTGAAAACAAATGGGTGAGTTGATCACATTTATCTCCTTTGACTTGAGAGCAGCTTGATGAAGAACATATTAAAAGAAAGACTAATCTTTGAATTTTGGGGAATTAGTCATCCCCAAAATATCAGAATTTCCCTGAGCTTTCTCTGAATGAGTTTTCTTTCACTGTGCGCCACATGAAACATGTTCAGGCAAAGCCCTTGATTTGCTTAGATAGGTCAGGATTAGGAATATACAATTCTTCCCCACTTTGTTACTGTAATTGGCCAATTCCAAGGAAAATCTTGTTCTCTGTATCTGTTCTTAGCTGACCTTGACTCTACACCATCTCCATCAGATGCATGCATTTAATTTTGCACCCCAGAATGCTGCTAGATCAGTGTGCATTGTAGTATGATGTTGCACTGTGCCCCTCCTCCATAGGGAGGGGGACATCAAAAGCCCCTACTTGACACAAAGCCATGGATCACTCTTGGCAGTGAATTATACAGTTTATTGCCAGAAAATCACTTCCTGAATGACAGGTTCACTTCAGTCTTAAGTAACATAGCTTTTGTCCCTCTGTCTCAGGAAGAGACAACAGACTTCAGTCTTTCCGCTCTATTTAATACAAGCTCAATCCATGAGTCATGATTGAGCTGCTATAACATAGAGAGACCACTAGATGGTAATAGCATTTAAGCAATTCCACTGCTTTCTTTTTTATAGTATTAGAAAGGCAGCTATTTTCACTCACTCTGCCTTGGTTATTGCTTGTTGCTTTGCCCTAACAGTGCTGAACTTGTCTTCCAACAGCTGCAATGCCTGAAAGAAGGCTTTCAGCTCCTTCTCCCCACAAGGTGCAACTCAGCTGCCTATGAAGCCTCTTGTGTCTGCTTTCCATTGTTCTTCTCCTATCTCATGTCTTTTTCTCTCCCTCATCTCTGCCCAGCCTTTTGAAAGGCTGCCCCCTGGCCAGTTTTTTCCCTACCATGCCTTCTAAGCTGATATCAGAACCAAGCTGCTGGCTTTGCACTCTTTCCCCACAGTTGTCCCCTGCCACGTCCATGTAGCTCCTAAGCTTTCCTGTAGCCTCAGCCTGAGTATGCTCCGGAGCAGATGCTTTGGTAAGTGTATCAATGTTACATATAGTTACATATTCTGCTGTACATGCATAAAAAGCATAATGTATACACTGACATACATATATCTTCTAGGGATGGTAAACCTAGATTTTCTAAATCCTGATGGATGTTGAAAACAATGAAACTGTTTTTTCTGTTTCATAGCTCTGAGAATTATTTTTTTCATGCAAACTTTGTAGCCTTTCCACAAAAGCTGCACAGCTTGCCCAGAAAACTGTAGTCTTCTGGAAACTGCCAGCTTTCCCTGAGAGTTATGCAGCCTTCTCTGAAAGCTGCTCAGCTCTTAATATGGAAAGGAAATTGCACAACATTCAAATGTGGGGTTGGCACCAAAAAGACCATTTCCAGGTAGCCATATGTATGTATTGTGCAAGATTGCTGTTTTTTTATATAGAAAACAACAATGTTACACAGCAAAAAAAAATATCATAGCTAGATTTTGCACTTTTGTTGTGGAACATTTTTGCTTGTTTTCTACATAAAAAGCTTCAATTTTACACAGCAGAAATCTTGCACAATAAAAATGTTGCACAGAAAACAGCAGTCTGGCACAGCAAAACCACGTGTGGCTGCAGCTTCTGTCTTCCTCAGTTTCTTTTCCTGCTGCATGACTTCTGTGTTGCACAACTTTCCCAGCAAAAGCTGCAGCCTAGTGTCAAAACCTTCATCACATTGGTTGCAAAGGAGTACAGTGTGCAAATTAGTTTTGCATTTTGTGCACTTTTGCCATGGACATAGCAAAGCCCACGTTAAGTGGGACAGTTTCTTTTCTCAGTAAGTTACGCAGTTTTCTATGTGTGGTAAAAAGATTATGTATTACCCCAAAAGGTGGGGGACCCTAGAGGTCCTCTAGCAGTACCTACACTTCCCTGGGGAATTACCATATTTGCCGGCATATAAGATGCACCTATATATAAGACATACCCCATTTATACACTGGCAAATACTATTTACCAGCATATAAGACACACTGGTATATAAGACACACCCCATTTTCAAACAGTATTTTTTTGAGGGGGGGAAGTGACTTATATGCTAGCAAATACAGTAATTAGTTCTAAGTAGGAGGGCTGTGAGAAGCAAGGTAACCTAGCAGGATCTTTCCACCAATGTTTAGGGGTCCTTGTAGGAAAACCAGCCAGAGATTCAAAAGTAAACTAAAATATGTTTATTGAGGAGAAGTCGCACACACACACACGCACGCAAGATTCAAACCATCATGCACTCATACAAGATCTAGCCGAAGGAAAAGGCAGAAAGGTTGATAGAGAGACTTAATTACCAGTCTGGAAGAGCAGTGAAGAAACAGCAATGCGGCTTAGACTTACATCCCAGGGTAGTACAAGCTGGAGTTCAAGGTGACAGAGTGACATTCAGCATCTGACATACAGCATCTGATTGCTCAAAGCTGAAGATTTTATAGCCAATTTCTATCTGGAGAGCATGGGTGTAAATGGCTCTTTGGCCAAGTAAACCAAGGAGTTTGCAACAGACCAAAATGAGTTGATGGTCTTACTTTTAGGTGATAGGGACTTAATAGACATCATTATAGTTCTGTAACAGTTGGGCAGGCTTGTGGACAATGACGAAAATTTCCAGGTTGGTGAGAAGAATTGTTGAAGCAATTGTTGTGGCCAGAAAGAGACGAAGACAATTTTTCCAGGGAAAAATCAAAAAGCCTTTTATTGTTAACAATTACTTGTGCAAGGACGACAAATATTCAGGAATTGTCGTGCAGATTAACCGAGGTAGCATCACTATATACCTTTGGTCTTCTGTGTCAGCAATCAATCATTCATTTAGCCAGCCCAATCACAGAAGAAAAAGATCTTTGGTTAACTTTCCCATTACATCATTAATTTAGCATACACGTGTACAGAAGAGAACAAAGAGTTAGTTAGAAAATGATACAAAATGATGTATGTGGCCAAAATGAGATAGTAGGGAGTATGCTTACTCCCCCTTTGTTCCCAGACGCCTGAGTGAGTGTTGCAAGGCCATTCCTAAAATTTGAGATAAGACAAAGACATCTGCTGTTTCACTCAGAGACACAATTCAATTCGCTTATTTTTCCTATTCAAGTGGCATTGGATTTAACCCCTTCATTCCCCGCTTCATGCTAAATTCAAAACTTTGCAATTTCAAGCATGTACTATTTCCTACTTCCTTATAGCACAAGTGATACATAGCAGCATTAGGATTCACTAACACACATTACACGCTGTTCCCAATAACGGAGGGGGTCTGATTTGTGCATAGAGAGGTTAGCTTCCTGGTGTAACCCCAGCAGAATCTAGCCCCAATCTTCTATTCCTCAGCAGTTGCTGGGTCTGATGTACGACGCCTGGCAGCCTCCGGAGTGCCAGTTGTATCATGTAGCCCAGAATTCTTCTGACCCCCTTTTTCTGCAACCACCAGTTAGGCATACACAATAGCTTTGACTTGAGCATTACAGATTAGGAAACACTTTAACATGTAGAGTAAAGACAGGCAGATTTAGGAAAGCCATTATGTTAGTACAAAGTACTTCTGCATACAGTGCCTTTACCCATACTCACTTACGGAACCCAATAATCATGTCCACATGCCTGCAGACCACTAGAATGTTCTTCTAATATTGTATACTTCAAAATGCATTTCTCCCTTTTTGCATTCAACTCATTTCTTTTTTTGTGCACTGAGTGAAAAGTGATTTCCTCAGTGGCCAAATCAATTCATCCCAGAAAATGAACCATATACCTATTTACCATTGTAAAAACTGGTTGCTTTCCAGAACTGACTATGGAGGACCAACCCCCCTTTTCTCACACAACTCAATAAAACCAATGCTGTAACTGAAAAGAAGTTAACATTGAGACATTTCCCTGGGCATGCCTATTTGCCATATACACATACCTTCCAATCCCTAGTGATAAAATAGGTAAACCAGACTTCCTGTCCCTCCTATACCTGCCTCAATCTATTGTATTTTTCCACATTCAAGATCTGATCATGCATAGAATGATGCATGAGTCCCGAGTTTAGCATCCTGGCCACCTTTACCACAGTGGGGGTTGTCACTACTACCTGATAGGTCTCCTCCACCCATGTCCAGGTTGCCCCCAATCCTTCACCCATGTCTCCTGGTTTGAGAGGGTGTGCCTGTGCTTGTAGGGAAAGAAGCCCTTATTTTAACATTTCCTCCCTTGTCGTACTCAGAGCTTTCCCTAACGCACTAACTCTTTCCTGTAGAGTTATGTTCCCTTAATCCATCCAAAAGGGCTTTTGCTGAAAGGTGACAACTTTATGACTCTATGAAGTGTGTACTGCATCTTCTTCCTCGTCATGATGGGGCTCTAGGAAAAAACAAAAACACTCCTGGTTTCTCTGTTGTGGGCTGCACATGGAATGAGAGTGAGAGGTTTCTATAAAATGGGCTAAGAAGATGAATTGTGATATCATGCCACTTGCCCTGTGCTGGCATCCAGTCCAAAAAACATAGCCAGGGCTGTTATCTGGGCCATACACGTTGAACTACTGTGTCTTCAGGACTTTGATCCCATCTCCTCCACTTCTCCTGAGTTCTGAGGACTGCAGGTGCGCAGGTCTGTTATTTGAGCCTATATGGTGTGTGGGCTTTTTCAGGGCTGTTGTCAGTCTGTTAGCTGTCTCACAGCTTGCATCTCTCTTTTCCTTCTCCTCTGCCTTCTTCAGCCAGAGTCCCTTAACTGCAATTCCACTTCCAAACTGGAGAGGCGCTCTATCGCCTCTCAGAAATGCTCCCTTATTTTCTTCCTCCCAACTTAGAGGTGCGCCGTCACCTCTTCTCCCAGCTTGCTTGTAGGGGTGCTCCATCACCTCCTCCATCCTGCGGGGACTGTGCCAGGGAGCCTTTCCAGTTTCCACCTTATCGGGAACTGGTGAGGGGGCGTACTTTGCAGTTCTGACTCGGCCCTTTCCCGTATTCTCCATACTTCTGCTGCCAACGTTTCTCACCAGAATGTCACAACTCCGAGCCCTGTGCTGTTTATGGGGTGAGGAACAAAACTTTTCCTCTTAACTGCTGACCACTGACATTGTTCATGGAGTTCTGCTGTCATCTTCCACAAAAGGATTTTCACCTTACGTCACCTCTCACTTGGTCCTGCATATGCCAGTTGGACCATCTATTCTGCTGTCCTCTTCCACATCCACCACATATCCACATCCATATCCACATCCTTCTCTGACTGTTTTCACCATCTGTCCAGATTTTTCTCGCCTATGCCTCTTGCCCCCACTGGGCACATTGGCACACTCCCAGAGACCCTCTTCCTCTTCTGGGGGCTCCTACCACCTTCTCATCTTCTGACCTCTACCTTATTTTGGATTTTACAAAAACCCACAGCTCCCAGTATTCACAGGCGGTCTCCCATCCAAGTACTAACCAGGCCCGACCCTGCTTAGCTTCCGAGATCAGACGAGATCGGGCGTGTTCAGGGTGGTATGGCCGTAGGCTGCTGAGCCACTCCTCTTTGCCCTCTTCAGCCCCTTGCAGCTCCTGGACTTTTGGTTGCCCTGCTAGCTTTTTCTGTCAGCTGCTTGGCTCTGCTGCATTTTATTTCCTCTTCTGCCCGGTTCTAAAATTCCAAACATCAGACGAACTAAGGAAGGGAGGGGGGTGAAATGGTGCCCATACCTTCCAGTCTTCGCCGCTCATGGGGGAAAGTCTCACATCCCTGGAGCAGCCTCCGCATACCATTCTCCCCCCAATCACCTGCCTGGCCTCCTTGGCCGGCGCCTCAGTGGGGAGGGCTGCTGCCATAGCCATCGCTTCTCCTCCAGGGAGCCTCTTCTCCCTTCTCATCTGCCACACATACTAATGCTGGCAGCAGCTGGTATTATTGCTCCCCTCCCCATCTGTCTCCTCAGGGGAAGGACAGGCAAACAGGCATGCAGGCACCTGAGAAAGAAACCGGTGGGGGTGAAGCGTGGCTGTCTCCTAAAGAGCTGCCGCTGTAGCTTCAAAGCCTTGGTGCGGGCTCTACTTCTCTATTCTTTTGCATTGGAATTCCCAAGGGTCCTTGGGAGAAATTTATTCAGGTACTACAATTCCCATGTGTTCAAGATTCCTATGTCAACTGCTTCTCCAAAAACTCATTGTCAGATAGGTCTGATGTGATGAAGGGCGTACATTAATAACTCTGAACCCGCTGGTAGCCCCCTGACTGCTGAGCATCAACTACCAGCTGATCTGTCTGAGTGGGGCCACTACCTCTTCTTCTTGATTCTTGGGGAACCTGCATATTTATCTCAGAAGGGGAGGAAGTACCGGGGGGGTGGCCTTGTGTTTCCACAGACTGTTGATTGATGAAGGGATTTGTTGAGCTTCCCAGTAATATCTTTCCCTGGGGTCATTAATGTTGGCTGGTTGCATAGGTGGAAGTCCAGCACTTGGACTTCTGCTGCTGGCACTGCTAGAACCTCTTCCAAATTCCTTCTGAGTCTTGTCCACCACTGCATACACAGCCTTAAGTGATGGTGAATAGATGGGAATTTGCAAACTTACAGCTCATTAAATATTCAGTGAAGTTTCCTTTTCCCTTTTCTGAGATATGAGAGAATTTACTAGGAAACCAGACTTTGCTTCTATCATTAAAAGGGGAGAAGCTGCCTGTCCCCTCCCTTTCAGTGTTGGAATCATGAGTTTCCAAACTTTCCTGCTGCCAGTCTGGGCATTAAAATTGCAAAATCAGGCTCCTCGCTTCAAGAGGTGGCCAAAAAGGGGTGTCAGGTGTTTTTTTTTTCTCTTTCAACAGGGAGGGGCGAGGGGGAATTCCTGGTGAGTGCAGAGTTCCTTTTTTTCTCTCTTCCTTTTCAGATGCAGCTTTTAAACAACAGGACTCTGAGCTGAGCTCTGCACATTGTGTTATCTTGCTTAGAAGTGTTGCAAAAGTACTGGAGGAGAATCTTTTCCAACTCCTGGCATGACTCTCATTATTCGAAATCAAGCCTCCCTTCTTCTTTCCCACTGTTTCCTATCCAACACCTTAAAGCCTTATTTCCTCATTAACTCGCTAACTTTATTTCTGCTATTCCCAAACCTCTTGGCTAAATAAATGTCTAGCCCAAAACAGCAGCTACAGAGTTATAGATCCGGAGGAAGAAGGAGGGGTTGCAGGGGGCAATACTGCTTTCCAGCAAAACAGGAAAAAGACACACAAACCTTTGAAATTTTCCTATTTACATTAATTCACTAAATCAGTGTATATCCGCTATCTCCAACCAGGCAAAAACTGCTTAAAATACATCTCTTCTAAACCCTTTGACTGTTAATTGCCGGCCCATTAAATCTCCATTAAAGGGGTCAGACTTGGTCCTGGAAAACGCCTTACTTTCTGTCAGGCTGAAACGAGTTGGCCCCACTGCCTGAATTGCAAAATCAGGCTTTTCTTTTTTTTCCTCTTACACTTAGAGAAGACAATGAGATTCTGCATTGCTTCCTCACTATTTCTCATTAACTCCTGAGGTTTTGCACTGACTTAATTTCTGCCATTTCCCAGCCTCTGGCTGAGTTAACTTCTGGCTTAAAACAACAGAGAGCCCAAGGAGGAGGGGCTTCAGGAAATGGCTTCAAACGCCGAGAGACAACTAGAGAGGAAACAAACCATTTTTTCCCCCCACACTACAGCAGCAATAGTAAAGTTTCCACTAAATCCTCCTTTAAATTCTTTAACATACAGCCCAGAGGAGTCTGCCAGCTCTCTCCCCTCCCATTTCCTCCCAAGTTCCAGACAAGACACAATGGGAATGGGATTGACGCACGGGTGAAGGGGGTCCCGTGCGCCCACACAAAGGGGTTATGACTCCAGTCACTCTAATATTGACCTAGCCATCTGGACTATCAACAGCATGGACGTAGGAACTGCAATATTCACTCAAATCATACACGCTTCTTTCATTCAGACGAACAACCTCCCACCAGACCCATTAAACCACAACTGAGACGTCTCATTTATTATTCCGCCTTACCAAGAGTTTTCGGGGTTTCGCTCTCCACTGCTGAGAGGTACTCGGCCGAAACTCGGGGAGTGATCAGTTCCCCCTTCCCCCTTCCAAACATGAGGGGGGTCTACTCACCAGAGGGCCATGGGAGGCTTGGTTTCCAGCTGTAACCCAAGGTCCGTTGACTGGATCGTTGTCGCCAGGGATGCCACCACTCCCCCAACCAAACCTCTTCGACAAAAAGGTCGAGGACGCCCTGGGTTTTGTCAAGGGGGGGCCGCAATCCCCGACGTCCAAATGTCCGTCAAGGGGGACAGAATAGCCTCTTCCCCATTTCCCGGCCAATGCACCAGAAATGTTGTGGCCAGAAAAGAGACGAAGACCAGGTTTCCAGGGAAAAATCAAAAAGCCTTTTATTGTTAACAATTACTTGCGCAAGGACAACAAATATTCAGGAATTGTCGTGCAGATTAACTGAGGTAGCATCACTATATACCTTTGGTCTTCTATGTCAGCAATCAATCATTCATTTAGCCGGCCCAATCACAGAAGAAAAAGATCTTTGGTTAACTTTCCCATTACATCATTAATTTAGCATACACGTGTACAGAAGAGAACAAAGAGTTAGTTAGAAAATGATACAAAATGATGCATGTAGCCAAAATGAGGGAGTATGCTTACTCCCCCTTTGTTCCCAGACGCCTGAGTGAGTGTTGCAAGGCCATTCCTAAAATTTGAGATAAGACAAAGACATCTGCTGTTTCATTCAGAGACACAATTCAATTCGCTTATTTTTCCTATTCAAGTGGCATTGGATTTAACCCCTTCACAATCAGTTGCTATTGTCTGATAGCAGAGCTGTTACAGCTTAGCTCAGTGGTTCTCAACCTGTGGGTCCCCAGATGTTTGTGGACTTCAGCTCCCAGAAGCCCCAGCCACTATGGTCAACGCTCAGGGCTTCTGGGAGCTGAAGTCCAAAAACATCTGGGGACCCACAGGTTGAGAACCACTGGCTTAGCTTAAGCCTATCACCTCTGCAGCTACTTAGTGATTTCCTGACTGTGACCTGGCTATGCCTGGAGGCGATCTCTGACCTACCTTTGCAGTGCACGTGTTCAGCCAGTGTCTTCCTCTTGTCCAGCTAGGCCTTCCAGTCAGGGTACATTTTATATCAAAACCAATTGATATATCTTGCCAATTAAATATTTCACCAATTAAACTGTATCAAAGTGTGTGGGTGTACAGCTACTAACATGTGAATGTAGGTTTTTACTGAAAACCTCTGCAATTTCTTAAATTGTTGCACAATTCTTAAAAAATGTGTGGTGTATGTAGTTCCAAGAACAAAACAAAAAAGTTTCTACAATTTTTAGGAAATTTCAGTGTGCCATTTTAATTCCTGTGTAAGTTTCTTGAGTATTCAGGAACTTCAAATTTGACTCCAGTTGTGAAATTGGTGAATTTCCATTCCATTCCTGATACCTGCATATTTGATTAATACTTAGTATTTGTATAAGTATTGTAGTAAACCATGCCCATGCCCACTGCATCCCGTTTCTTAAATGGAAGCACAATATGAAGTGACTGACTGTGATTTTTGGGGCGGGGGGGCATTGGCTTGCTCTCTGTAGCACAAGGATCCTTCCCTTCCCCTTTCAGCCAATCACAAGATGTGTAGAGATATGGAACAATTGAGAAATAGAACTTATTTTATAGGAAGTGTGCATAATTTGCCAATAAAGTGGGAAGTCTGTTGTTTTATCCATAGACCTCAGGGAAATCACTGTCTGCATGCATCTCTTTATGAAATTATTTGTATCTACTATATCTGTTGACAACAAAGATTATGGTCAGTGTACAGTGTACATTACGGCCATGTGGCATTTCAGAGCAAAATCCTTTTCCATCCTTATTCTGGACCTTCCCTTTCTTAAGGAGGCAAGCTTTAACAAGAGGTAAAAAAATGTGACAAAACTGTTTCTGACAATGCCATACATATTTTCCTTCTTCTTTCCTCCTCATATTTTCTCCCTTCTCTGAGGTCCTACAAACTGTGCTTCTTTGGAGAAAGTGGTGACTTGAGGAAAGGTTAACCAAGAGTCCATATGGATCAGTTTGAGCTCTGTAACAACATTTGTGCTAGTCAAGACTAGGCAAGATCTCTCTCTCTCTCTCTCTGTCTTAACACTGATCCACATACAAAAAGAATTATTCCAACAATTGATACAAAACAATTGTTGTGGCCAGAAAAGAGACGAAGACCAGGTTTCCAGGGAAAAATCAAAAAAGCCATTTTATTGTTAACAATTACTTGCGCAAGGACGACAAATATTTCAGGATTGTCGTGCCAATTAATTAAGGTAGCATCACTATATACCTTTGGTCCTCTAAGTCATCAATCAATCATTCATTTAGCCAACCCATCACAGAAGAAAAGATCCTTTGGTTAACTTTCCCATTACATCATTAGCTTAGCACAGAAGAGAACAAAGAATTAGTTAGAAAATGATACAAAATGATGCATGTGGCCAAAATGAGATAGTAGGGAGTATGCTTACTCCCCCTTAGTTCCCAGACGCCTGAGTGAGTGTTGCAAGGCCATTCCTAAAATTTGAGATAAGACAAAGACATCTGCTGTTTCACTCAGAGACACAATTCAATTCGCTTATTTTTCCCTATTCAAGTAGCATTGGATTTAACCCCTTCACAATCAGTGCTCCACCCACAACCAACAGGTTAATTTTCCCAATAAATATAATACTGCTTTAACACTTGCCTCCCTCCCACCCCTACCCCCTCAGAGAGCAAAGTCCATTTTTATTTATAACCCCTTTTCCTTTATTGTGGAGAATCATATTAATTGTATCTATTATAATTTTTTACCTCTTCCTTTCTTTAATTTTTTCTATTAGTTTGTTCCACTTCCTTAACCAATCACCTTCATTCAACTGACCCATATACCCCATTCTTTTTTCTAATATAAAATCAAACATTATATATTCCACAATATAATAATGCCATTTATCACCTTCCATTTTCCTTCGTCTTTCAGCCAGATGCAATAAATGCCTGAGCTACCTTCAATATTGTTTCAGTAGATATTCCTCATTTCTATCCCAACCCAAATTCTTCACATTTAGAGTCATGTGTTTCAATTTATTTAATTCTAACTTTTCCCCTATTATTTGATTTATTTCATTAATTATGTCCTGCCAAAATCTCTGCACCTTACTACACTCCCACCACATATGTATATATGTGAAGGCTAGGCAAGTTCTTCACCTGAAACTGAAGAACAGCTAGTCACTATAATGTACAGCAGTGGTCTTCGATCTTCGGTCTTCCCAGTGTTTTGCACTTCCAGAAGCTCCAGAAGGCATGGCCAGTAGTGAGGGGCTGTTGATGTCCAGAACATCCAAAGGACCACAGCTTGCAGAGCTGCTCTGTTCCTAATACCAAGCTAGATGACGAACCAATGGTGCCAGCCAGTAGAAGGCATTTTCCTATATTCCTAAGTTGGTTTTCAGAACCACTGCAGCTATCAAGTTCGTGCTTTTTGCGCATTCATTTTCCTGTCAAGAAGGGAAATGAATGGGCAGTTTCACTTTCCTGTTCATCTTCCTACCTTCTTGATCCTCAAAGCTGCTACCAGCCAGGCTCTCTGGTGAGCCTCCCTTGCAATGGATTTCATACATCAAATGATATGTTAATGGTACTACAGTTATATCAATAAGGCATCAACATTCAGCATTCATGCTCTTCCTCTTCTCCCCCCCCACCTTTTCCTAGGCATGTAGCTTAATTCCAGGACCACGGCACGACAATTATTCACGCAGAGCCTATAACAGGCGTTTTGCAGTGAAATATATTTCTAAGCGAGATGTTAGTAGCTGTCCATCTGACACACAGTATCAGTTCCATGCAACTACGGATGTCATCTGCTGTTACTCTTGTGATCCTGGTAGGTATTACAGCAAGGTAAGATAAAAGATTGTCATCATTCTGGATATCCAAAATGGGGCCATATTTTGTAATTTTCAACCTGTGCAATTCTTGCTGTCTTCAGATTTTTTTCATACCTCTTTGCAACTAGTGTCTGAAACTCGTTGCAATTGGGCATGTCAAAGAACATGAAATGGAGCCTTGTTGTCAAGAGAAAGCGGCCAGTGCTCCATAGTCCTGATCCAATCAGACATAGTTGACTAGATGGAGTATCACTGAAAGGAATATCCTGTCAGACAGCTTTTCATATAACACTGGTGGCATTAGGGATGTAATTCTTCACTAATTGCCTTCTCAAAGGAAGCAATGGCTTTTTGGCAACTTTTTTTCCCTACTGTGAGAAAGTCTTCAAAAAAGACACAATCTTTTCAAAGTCTATTAACAAGGCCTTGTTCTGTGGAAAGTATGCACATAGTGATTTTACAGAGAAAACAGTGTGTTTTGCACAGGTAACATCGTTTTCTGGACATAAGACAATATTTCAGCAGAGAAATATTCTTTTCTGTGCAGAAAAAGAGTTCTTCACTATGCAGAAGATGCTGTTTTCTGTATTAATGAACCACGTGTGAATTTCACACCAAGGACCTTTCCGCACTACACTGTTATAATGCTATTATTCCACTTTCAACATCCTGAGGAATTTGGGGGTTTGTAGTTTACTGAGGCCCAAAAGCTCTCTGGATGAGAATTCTAAATGCCCCTCCCTAAACTGCAAAGCCCAGGAGTCCATAGGATGTTGGAAGTGGAATACTAGCATTATAACAGTATAGTGCAGAAAGGCCCCAAATGAACCATTAGTTACAATATTTTCTACACAGAAATCACATTTTTTGCACAGACAATAATATGTCTGTATAGAAATATCATTTTCTGTACCAAAAATGCTGTTTTATGCTATCTCTGTGCAAAGCAATCACAAACAAACTGTGTACAGAGTAAGTCCTGAACTATGATTTCTCATTAGTCCAAGATATTTCTCCTGAGGGTTACCTGACACTCAAAAAACATAAGGAAGCCCCCCACCTTTAGAAACCCCATTATCTGACAACTCACTATTTTGATGCTTCCAAATTAAGGACGAGATCCATTAATTCAATGACAGTTCTACTCTTTCATCACTTCTTGCCTACAGACACTCTCTTGGAAATGCTTGCTAAACTGCTTGCAACATGAGCTGAGGGAGGGAAATGGTGTTAAATCAGCTGAGAGGCTTTGCAAGCAGCACATCAGTTCCAAGTGAGCCTCCATAAGTCCTTCACGGTCCCTACAGTATAATACAAGTGGTCTGTTTTTCAACCAATTCCATTTTCTGACAGTGTTCCCGTCTTTAACCTGACAGATAAGTGGGGGAAGCTCGCATTTTTCAACTATTTCTCAAATATGTTCTTCATTCACCTAGCCAGCATAGAATGCAGGTCAGGGAATGCTGACCTAATTGTCTGAGAAGAAGGATGTGTTCTCCCACACCCACCATCAGAATAGGGACAAAAAGAATGGCCCGTGTAGAGAATCCATTCCAGGTCCCAGATTTCGTTCATTAATAAGGCATTTATCTTTCCCTAAACTTTTGGGAGCAGAATCAGCATGGCAGCTTTCTTTAAAGTGGTGCACTGCTATAACTAGGTAAGAAGAAACAAAATATAAGATCTGACTCACAGGATTGATGATCAACAATGATGAATAAGCAAAATAATACTGTAGATAGAGAGAGACAAGAGAAAGAGACAGAGAAATAGAGAAAGTAAAAAACTTAAAGAGAAAAAAGTACAACAAATTTAAAGAAAAAAATCAATGTCTATAGTTAGCATATGATCCATACAGCTTTGAAATAACATGAAAGGAACAATACTATTCATGTGTAGGTCAATTTAGCACAAAACTTTGCACTGATGTACTGATGACTGTTGGTGTAAACAAGCCAACATTTGGTCAGACACATTTTGACACACCTGTCTTTCTCAGGGAGTCCCTTATTTCCAGAAATCTTCTGATTTTACTACTAGTCAGTGCCAAAACCATCAGTTTAAAATTCTTCACACCTTCACCAGCCACTGATTATTTATTTACTTACTTACTTACTTACTTATTGGTATGGGGATGGAAAATGCCATGTCCTTCTCTTTTTACTTTGAAAATTAGAACCAACCAATTCACCACACAAATACTCAGGCCGCTGTTCTTTATCATGGCATGAGAAATACATCATGGCATGCTTATAAAAGGTGAAAGCTTTATACAATCTGAAGAGAAACCAAGGTAAAACATGTTTGCTCTTTTGCGGTCAAACTCAGCTTTTCACATTTTCAAATGGTGTGTAATTAGATACCTATTTAACCTACCATCTTTGGGTTTGCTATTTAATCATCTGAGAGGAAGGCTGTTATTTTGGAAATCTGAGACATTCAAGGTTTTCATACTGACTTCAGTCTTGCACTCAAACTTTTTTTTAAACAGGTTATATTGCTAAAACTGTTGGGTGCACAAGAGCTGATCCTAAAACCATTTGTGAAAGATGCACAGACGGGAAAGAGTATATGGATCTTCCCAATCATAAGACCAAATGCCTGAGGTGCAGTGATTGTGACAGACAGCTAGGTATGTTTGCACCCTACTTTTTATTACAGAAGACCTAAGCATAGGCACCACACATTGCCAATGAAGCAATCTTTTATAATATGCCTGTGCTGGGGGAAAAGGGAAACCTTAAAGGCAACCAGATCTTGCTTGGACACTAAGCAGGGTCATCCTTGGTTAGTACTTGGTATGAATACCAGGTACAGTAGGCTATATTTCAGAGGAAGGAACTGGCAAGAGCACCTCTGAGAAAACCCTAAGAAAACCCTGCAAAATTCCTGGAATAACCGTAAGTCAACAAGTGACTTGATATGTACACACACACACGCGCACACTGTGCTGGACCAGGTGGGACTTTGAATCTACAGATGACACACTGTCTACCCTTCCTGTATGTTTCTGACTGTTATCTCTAGGCTAGTGGTAAGAAAGCTCCAACATTTCAACATGATTATATGTCTATTGTGGCATGACACTATCTTAAAACTAGAACTTGATGTATAGTGCCACTACTGAATCATGATAACTAGGAACTGTACATGTTTTATGAATTATGGAAATGCATTGGTTAATTAATCACATGACAAGACTTTTAGTTCCATCTGTAGAAAATGTACAATCTTAACAGCATTATTATCTTATGTTTCTGTGCTATTCTGGATGCTCTGCAGAAACAGAACAGTTGGGGTACATCCAGACTGATGATTTTTGCTACTTCATATCATACCATTTAATGTCACTACTTGTCACTTCCCTGTCCAGTCTCCTGCTGATTCATTTGTGGGAGACTGGCTTGTAACATGAGTAGTGATTTCAGAAACAAGTATATCCAACCAACTTGAACCCTTCATTCATTGTGTTTCCAGATGTATCATAATACTCACATGGTCTTCTTTTTTTTTAAGCACTACCTCATTGATTTTTAAGAAAAAATAAAAAAATGTTCTCTAGAAGTTCTGTGCTACAATAATAAAGTGTGGGCCCTTTTGCACTGCACAGTTTTACCACTATAATTCTATTTTAATTACCATGGCTGCATCCTGTGGAATCCTGAGCTTTGTAGTTTGGACAGGCACTAGACTTGCCTGTCAGAGAATTCCCTTCCTGAACTCCAAATCCCAGGACTACATAGGATGGATTTGCCAGGGCAGTTCAATTGGAATCATAGTGTCATAACTGTGTAGCGTGAAGGGGGCCTATAACTATATCTGTCATCCCATTGGTAATTAGCTCCATTGTTATACTCTAACCAAAAAGAAGTTACACTCTTGTAACGTACACATGTTAGATCTAGTTCTTTTGAGTCCACAAGCCTTTTCCCATCTCCATGTGACAATCTGTTGGGTATTTTTAGAGTGTGTAATTCCCCTTGTGCTTCTCAGTTTTCAGCATCTCCTCTTTAGAAAAGAACTAGTTTCTTTTTAAGTGAATGTAACAAAACATTTACATTTATTTTAGGCTTGGAAATTGAAACAAATTGTACCATCAAACAGAATACAAAATGTAAATGTCGACCTGGCTACTTTTGCAATTCTAAACCGTGCCAACATTGTGACCCATGTGATAAGTAAGTTTCCTGAACAATGATCATGATTTAAGGATTAGAGATGAATTTGAAAGAAAACTGGGGCTGGATATTGTACCCAAAGCATCCCTAAATCATATCTTCCATTGACTATGGATCTGTCCCTGTTTTAGGCAGATTAAGAACATTCTCTATTGTTTCAGACACTATGCTATCCTTCACCAGTAACCCAGAAGTGAACATCTCATTACTTGTGGGCTATAACAAAGGGGATATGGCTGTTTGTGCAGTGAAAGCTCACCTGCCATTGGATTTTCCAGTCTAAGCACAGCAATGATAGCCCTCCAAAAGACAAAAAAACCTTTAAAATAAGTTACCTGGAGACTTTGCACTTTGTTTTCAATCTGAATAGCACTCTCAGAAGCACAGTTCACCTGGAAAATATGGTGCTCACTCCCCACATTTTAAAGGTAACCCCTCTTTTTTGCCTCCTTTGCTACAGAAGTTCAGCAATATGGCAACAAAATTTATAATGGGAGTCGGATGCTGGCCTTTGCAGGTGTAGAGTATGAAGTTATTTATCCTGCAGTACTCCTTAATATCCATATCTTTGATAATATATAGGAATGGCAGAAAAGCCATGCAACAGGACAGCTTGTGCTAAGTTCATATTCATACTTGTATTGGTATGCCTGCATTTCTGAATTCAAAGACACATTATAGAAACTTAAATATAAAACCTACATCTTCTGCACAGTCCTGATAATTGAAGCTAGAATTAAAGATGTCACATAGTTATGCCAACAGACGAGGGATGGATGTTACTGTAGTCCTAAACTGGGGAGAATTTGTAGAGCTCCCCAAGTTTAGATAAAGAACATTTAATCTAGCCTACTTGTTTCTAACCAGAGGATGAATGCAGAGCAAAGCAAAGAGTGAGTCCCAGTACAGTGATGATTGAGAAGGAAAGAGAAAGCAACTGTCATAAAAGCTATTTTTCACACTGAAGCCTGTTTTAGTCCTAAAATGACTTTTTTTTCCAGTTTTGAAAAAAGTAGTAAGCATCCCCCCACAAAAGACTAGGGTGTGTGACAATGGAACAAGAAAACCTTGGCAACTGTCCCAAATGTTGAAATATGTTCTGTAATTTAGTAGCACATTTAAGACTAACAGATTTATTTTACCGTGCGCTTTCATGGATTTCAATCTACTGTTCAAAGCACTGATAGACTGAAGTGCGTTGAGATCCATGAAAGCTCATGCTAAAATAAATCAGCTGCTGTTGAGACCACTCCTTCCCCTTCTCCCTTTTCCTTGTCACATTGTGACAGATTTATAAGGTATATAGAGTGGGCCCACAGTAGACACTGGAGTTTGCTTCCAGGTCTCCCCCATGGATACCAAAATCCATGAATACTCAAGCCCCTTCATATACAAAGGTGTAGTAAAATGGCGTCCCTTATATAAAATGATGAACAATTCAAACAAGTGCCAGAAACAAGTACCATTTATATAAAATGACAAACAGCTAAAACACATGCCAGATCTGTGAAATGGTGGGAGGCTACAGCAGGGTATGCCTACACATCAGAGTAGTGTTCAGCATGCAGCAAAATATAGGTTTGCTTTTCTGGAATTTTTTTTTAACATTTCAAGCCATGGTTGGTTGAACCAATGGCTGTAAAATCTGTAGATATGGAGGGCTGACTATCTCTTTATAAGCTGCCCTGTAATTATTAGTTGTAGTGCTTTGAGCATTGGACTATGACTCTGGAAACCAGGGTTCAAATCCCTGCTCAGCCAGAGAAACCCACTAGGTGACCTTGGGTATGTCACACCCTCTCATCCTTGGAGGAAGGCAAAGGCAAAGGCAATTTCCCTCTCAACAAATCTTGCCAAGCAAACCGCATGATAGGTTTGCATTAGGGTCACCATAGGTCACAAATGACACAACAGTAACAAAGACAACACAAATTGTTAAAGTAACAGTAGAAACGTTTTTCTTCCTTATGAGCATAGGCCTATAGCTGAGAGCATAGCTACTTGCTCTGTAGGTGATGGACCCAATGTGTTCTCTACACAATAGGATTTTATGGAGTATGAGCCTCCAAGGAACGCCATGTGTTCTATTTGCACTATTAAATTGCCTGTGAGCAGAAATGAGACACACTGTCTTAAGAGTGCCTATGTTCACACAGATGCTACCCTCTGTGTTCTAAAACAGAATGCTGTGCAGAGCACAGATCCCTTCTTGTAGGAACATCACAAGGTAAGCAATCTAGTCAGAAGAGTAAGCAGAATGGTATACAGTTGGCCCTCCACATTTGCAGGTTTGACTTTTATGGATTTGATTATTTCCAAGATTTTTCAGCCTCCGCGCCCTCCACCAACCTCAAGCACTTCTTTTTCAGGGGAACCTTCCTTCTTGGCAGCTCCAATCAGACTGTGCATCCTTTAAAAACTTGCTTCTGATACTCTTCCTCTGCCACCAGCTGCTGCCCAGCCAGCTAAAGACAGCTTGCAGCCTGATTTCTCAGCATCACAAACCCTCTCTTGATATCTCCCCACACCCAAGGAAGGAGATGGGTGTGAGAAAGGATGTATTGGGCCACCATGTCAACCTTCCACACTTCCCTCTCCTTTCCCTGATCCGGTTTGGATCCAGGATGCCCATTCTCCCCACCATGCCTTGTCCCCCTTCCAACAGACAAATACACACACATTTTGATATTTGCAATTTTTCCACTTTTGCGAGTGCCCTGCACCCCTAACCCTAGTGAATGTGGAGGGCCAACTGTATTAGGAAACATTCAGCCTCTCTCTCCAGGAGACAGAGCAGTGCACAATCACTTTCAAACACCAGCTGGCATGCAACCTGTGAGAATATAACTATTCTGTGCTATTTCAGCCCAATCATTGAGAATATTTTCAGAGCAGAATGCTTGTTGAGCATATTGAAACTGCCTTTTCCTAAAATTTGAGAAAGCAGGGGCATTTTTTTTCTAACAGCATAAGCTGAACTGCCTCTTTCTTCATCTTGTAATAGGGATGGATTGAAAATGGGATTTTTGAAAATCCTGATACAAAATAACCTGACACCACATCCGGTGCACAAGACAGACTTCACTATTTTCTGGACTTCACACTTTTTTGAGTGTTGCAACATGCTTCTGGGCAGTTAAAACAGAAGAAGGAAAAGTTTAAATATACAATTTAAGATAAGGACAAAACTTGGTGCATTCTTGTTCAACCTATTTTTGCGTTAAATCCTGTTTCAGGTCATCAACACGGTACTGAGAAACTGTGGGCCTGATTTATAAACCCACTGGTACACAGTGAATAATTGTCTGTATGCAAACATCCTCAGTTTTTGTGCTTTGCAATAGTCACATAGAGGAAGTAAAACACATTTAATGTCATATCTAATACCCCTGCTAGTGACTTCTAGTCAGTTTCTAATTGGGTTTGGCGGAGGCACTGGATTCCAACCACCATCACAATTGCCCACCCCTGATGAAAATGATCCACTATAGCTTACCTTGACTGTGGATCCTATGCCATTAGACTTTGGAACCCTCAGACTCTAGAAGCCTAGGTAGTAGAAGATTCACTCCCTGGTCCATCTCAAGTAGACCCAAGTAGTTCCCTGTTTTTATTTCTTACTGGTAAAGAATCATTGTAATTCCTGTGTGCTATATATTAAAGGCAATGTGTCATTTGATGAAAGTAAAGAACTAGTTCAGGAAAAGCTGCTCATTTTCCCAATCTGTTCCTGATCCTGTCATGGCAAAATAAAGGAAATATTGTTCTCAGACTGCATACTCATTTATCAGAAACTCAGTAATTTGAGCAGCTGGATAATTGTCACTGTTTCTTTGGCAGACAATCTAATAGCTCCATTATTTTCAAATATTTCATTCGTAGGTGTGAAGGGGGTACAATTTTAAAAGAGTGCACCGAAAATGAAAACACCAAATGCAGCACAGGTAATTATCTGAATCTTTGGCTTAGCAATAAAATGCACCTTAAGCAACCCAATAATTAGAGGGGAATACCTGAACTTGGACCTGGAAGAAGTCATTTGTTTCAGTCCATGATGATCATAATATTCAGCTGACCTGTCTGAATTTTTAGACATGCTATTGCTTGCTATTACAGCCTTTCTGAACTGTAAGGGTGAGAAGGGTGGAGAAGCCCACTGTTATTTCCAACCAGTGATCAGAGATAGCAACAAGATTCATTGGCATATTGCTTGCCACCCCAGTTACAAAGGCTAATTATATACAACATAATCTCCTTCAATCTAGATAGATGAGGTTTTGTGGATGACAGTGGGCCTCTTTTGGACCTCTGTGGGGCCAGAAGTTACCCTCTGTAGCTTTATGGGGTAGGTGACATGCAATCAACCGGATGTGACTTAAACTGAAAGGCTGTGCTAACCAAGAACTTGAGCTGCCATTAGATTGCAGCAATCATGTCAATATACTATTCATAGTATTCATTATGGATGTTGCATTTAAGGAGATATTTGTGCTTGGACTAGATGTACCATTAGTTTGCACTGATTACAACACATTTATTATTTGGTGATTATATTTATTTGGTTTATTTGGTTTATTTTATGTTTATTTGATTACTTGGTGATTACAAAAATGTTTTGGTAACAAAACTGAATTTCATGAAATGGAAAAATTGCAGTGTTACCCTTATCAGTTTGGAGAGTTGCATCCTTCTTTGCAGATCTTTACATAAAACTTTGCAATGCTCTACTTAACAGGTGTACAGTGGTGGCACTGGGCACTTCCACTTATTCTCATCATGGTTGCTGTAACAGTGGCCATTGTTATATGGAAGAGATGTAAGTTGGTTTTACTGTTCTTACACTCTACTTCATTTTCCTAATTTATTCTGCTTTCAAAAGTACATAGCTTTGAGGACTTTACTGAGTCTGATAGTTTAAAAAAAGAGGTAAGGCTATGTGTATATAGATGTATATAGTGAAAACATGACATTTGAGCATGATGAGCACTTTATAACACTTTAATTTTTATAGCATTTTAACTGATTTTTAGGAGGCTTTTGAGGAAGGAAAAGAAGTTCTCTTCCAGTCACTGTTGCAGCATTAGACTTGGGTTAGCCTAAAATATGGTCTTGGACAAACACGTTTATCTTTCCTCAGTTATGCAAAGGAATCAGGCTCCTATTATAAAACTGAAATTATCAGGAATATAAAACTAGCAAGAAATACATTGTATATGTTATTACTCACTGGTACAGAATTCTAGGTCAACTCCTAACAGTGTACCTCTTATGCACTATAAATAGCTGTAAAAGTATTTATTGCAAAAAGTTGTAAATATATTGTCCCGTACCCTACTTATTTACAAATACATATCTAAGTGACATTCACTGCCCAAGACGCTCCAAACCTACTTGAACAGCCAGCAGCTACACTGAGTGATGGAAGTCTGTTCTGCTGGTGCTTGGAGCACAGTAGGATGATGTTTCCAGTCCCCTCCTGCCAGTGACCGAGGCTGGTACGATCAGAAGCAGAACCTTTATTGCAGTTCTTCATCAGAGCCTCGTTCACTGGCAGGAGGGGAATGAAAACATCATCCTGCTGTATCCCAATCATCAGCAGAACAGACCTCCATCACTCAGTGCGGCTGCCAGCTGTTTTGTTTTTTTTTAATTTTTTAAAAAATGTTTATTGATTGTAAAGAAAACAACAACAAAAAAGAAAAACACCATGTGATACACATAACAGTGAAAAAAGGAAATTCCAACAAAAACAAGCTTACATTGTTATTTCTCTCCAATTACATTACAATCATACACTTATTCAGCGCGTTCTATATCATACTACTTATATACTTTTGTTACCTATATCTAAATCTCATTCTCATTATATTATTATTATTATTATTATTATTATTATTATTATTATTATTATTTCATTCTTAACTCTATACTTTTCCATTACATTTAATCTATTACTCTTACTAAATATGATCTTATTACTAAACATATCAAACTATTTCTAAAAGTAAACCCACTCCACAGCGCCAATTATATTTCAACTTACTCCACCTTCCAGAATTGTAATTCTTCTTGTGGAGGAATGACACCTTCCTCTTTTATTAAAACCTTTTCCACAAATATCTTCCATATTGCTTCAAAATCATTTCCCTTCATTATTCCTTTTTTGGCCTTAATTCAATGTGTTAATTTATTATTGATTGCAATTTTCCACACTTCTTTATACCAATCCTCTATTTGAAAATCTCCATAAATTTTCTATTTTCTCGATACAATTAACCTTGCTGCAGTTAATAAGTTTGTAATTGAATCCTTCATTGCTTAGGTACAATTAACCTTATCAAATATAGATAATAATGCTATACCTGGACATATTTGTAAATCAATTTCAGTTATCTCTTTTATCTCTTTAAACACCCTTTGCCAAAATTTCTGTACACCTTCACAATTCCACCACATATGAATATATGTACCAATCTCTTGACAACCCCTCCAACACATCCTTGAATAATTCTTATCTATATAATTTAACCTTACTGGTATTAGGTACCATCTTCAAACCAATTTATAATACTTCTCTTTTATCCTTATGGACAAGTTTTTTAAATGACACTGATTCCAAATTTTTCTCCAGTATCTATTTTATGCTAGTTCTTCCTCCCATATTTTTCTAAGATAGTCATCTTTATCTTCATATTTTGCCAACATTTTGTATAGTTCACTTGTGGTACCCTTCAATATTACATTTTCCTCCATACCTTCTCTTTGTATAATCATTTGTTCAAATTTAGTATATTCTCTGAAACCTTTATTACTCCTTTTCCAATTCCTTGTCCACTGCTCTAGCTGTATATAATTAAACTACAATATCTTAGTACCCTGTAATCTCTCCTTTATTTTATCTTTATTCATCATTATATTCATCCAATCTTTTAACTTATTTATTCTCTGCTTCTTTAATTCCTTCTCTGCTTCACCTCTCAAATTCATTGAAAATCTTGCCATCATCACTACAGGAGTTAATGGTGAAGTAGCCGGCATTAATTTTTCCTTATTTTTCTTCCAAATTTCTAATATATTTTTCAAAAAGAGGTTTTCTATTTTTTCCATCTCTCTCTTAGCAGGAGTCCAAAAAAAAAAAAATCCCTAATCTCTTCTCAATTTCTATTGTTCCCATCTCTAACCAACCGAAATCCCCTTTTCCTAGAACTCCATCTATGATATATCTCAACTGATTTGCATTATAATACCATTTCAGATTTGGTAGGCCCAATCGGCCTTCTTTTTAGGATTTGTACCAAAATTTCTTATTAATCCTCACTCACAGCTGCCAGCTGTTAATGTAGGTTTGGGAGGAGGTCATTTCTGGTCATGTTACTATTACCACGATTGCGAATACATAGTATTAATGAATACAGAGCAGTTACAGATCCATAACTCTAGGTTACAAACCCATAAATGCAATACAGGATGCCAGCCACCATAAGAAGTCAATGTAAATAGCTATTTGTATTTCCTTGTGTCTTCAGGTAGGAATAAACAGAAGGATTATGGAAAGGACACCAACATAGTGAGTATTTCTTTTCTTTTTAGTATGAATGACATTCATGATGTAATCCAAATAAGATAATGAGAAAGGAAATAATGGGAGATGGAGCTGACATTGCTCATGCTTGGGATAGCTCAAGATACCAACATGTATTGTGCTGGAAGGTGTGAAAAAATTGAAACACAAAGGGAAGCAGAAAGCAATATGTTTCTTTTTGTGGTAGCTGCATCTCATATTACACATAGTTTCACTCTTTTGGAACAAAAGAATGTAGAGTACTTTGCATGGTACTAACAGACTACTGTGTTTTCTAGTGAGAATTTGCACCAATAGTGTGTGTCATAAAGAGAAACTAATGTTGGGTACATGATTTATCCTTGTTTAAAAAAAAATCATTCTGTGTCATTTTAGGAAGAGGAGCTTCTCAGATATCCAGGTAAAATTATTCTTATTTCCAAATGTGTGGGTCTTTGGGCTTGGAAAAACATCCTACCACAGTAACACTTCACTTTCACATAATAATCAGACTGACACAAATGGAAAAGTGTTCAGAATGCAACAGCTAGGCTATTATTTGAGGTTTCTAAAACGGAGCCATATAATTCTGCCACTAAAATAGCTGCACTGTTCAAAGTTGCAGTCTCAGTCCAAAATCCTGGGGATGACCTCTTAAAAATATGAAAGTGGGTTATCTGTAGGACCACCTGCTCCTGTCATCAGGAGAGGTGGAGTTATGTGTTCCATGATACCATCCACCATGATGGTTTTAGGATAAATGTCTTTGGGGAGTCACACCTAAGTTTTGAGATTCTCTCATCTCGTTCCTTTCTAAAATTGTATTGGCCTTCTAGTATATATTGTGAAGATGTCTCTTTTCAATAAGGCCTTTAATTATGATAGTTGCCAGTCTATTTTTTTAACAATGCTGGTGGCATTCTTTTCACTAGTAATTTCATAGAACACACTTTTATCTTGTTGTTTTAAGTTTTTATTGTCTATTTATTGTTTTTAGTACATGTTCTTGTGTTCCTTGAAGGAAGATAAGGATCCTCTTTTAATGATTTATTTTTAAAGAATAAACTACGTTACATGAGAGAAGTTTGGCACTTTCTTCTGACTCCATTGAAAAGAAAAGTACAATTGCACCAAATTCCAATTCACTTCCACCTGTCCTCAAAGAAGTTCCTTCTCAGTTACTGCTTTCATTATAGGGGGATGTTAAACAAGAGGTGAGATAGTCATATCAAACAGGAGAAAGGACACTTGCATCAGCTTTGGGAAATAGGGTTGTCAAATCCAGATCTGCCAAGAATATTTGTATAACTCTCATTATGTGGTCCTCTGGGTGTTATTGGACTGCACCTCCCATAAAATATGTGGTCCTCTGGGTGTTGTTGGACTGCACCTCCCATAAAACCCAGACAGTACAGGCAATGGTCCAACAACATCTGGAAAACCACAGACTGCTCGCAGTGCTTTAAGTACTGCATAGAAAATCCTATCAGGTGTGGCTTCTCCCACCACGTAGCACAGTAGTGATGAAAATGTACTTGGCAAAGCTTTATGTGCTATGTAAGTACAAGAGCTTTCTCCTTAGCATTATGGTTTGACATAGTTGTAGTAAAATGACAGCAAAAGAGGGAGTTAATGGGTTATTAGATCTGTTTATATATAATTAATAATGAACATTTAATTCTTTTTCCTTGTTCTTCACTTCTATATAGTGACTTGACCCCTCATATTTTTATGCTTTTGCATTGTTGTTCTTGTACGCCCTCAAGTCACTTCCATATTTATGGCAACCCTACAGTGGACCTATCACAGGGTTTTTTTGGGGGGGTGGGGATTGGCAAGATTTGTTCAAAGGGTTTTTTTTCTTTGCTTTCTTCTGAGGCTGAGAGAATAAGACTTATTCAAGGTCACCCAGTAGGTTTTCATGGCTGAATGGAAATTTGAAACCTAGTCTCTAGAGTTATAGTCCAATGCTCAAGCCACTAGTTCACCCTGTCTTTCATAGGCCTAGTAAAATGAGTCCCAGTTGAGGATAATGGCTTTTAGAAACAATCTGTGTATAAGTAAAAATGAACATTGCATGATTCTTTTGTTTTCTATTTCTAGATATTGACTTGACCCCTCATATTTCTGACATCGCAGAGGAGATGAAACTAGGTGAGGTCAAGAAACTTGTTCGGAAACTGAGCGTGTCACCCACTCGTATAGAGGAAGTCATGCTCAATAACAACAACGATACCTGTGAGCAGAAAATAAAACTGTTAGAGTGCTGGTATCAAGAGAAAGGAAAAAAAGATGCTTATAAGACTCTAATCACCACCCTGAAACAACTTGGCTTTTGTGCTACTGCTGATAAGGTTGAGCAAAAAATAAGGCATGGCTTAGACAATCACTGTTAGAATTAATGTTCCAAGTACTCATGAGAATAACCTTTTCTTTTCTGTTGAAGAGTCACAGCTGTAATTCAAATTCATGTTGAAGAGGAAATTCTGACTTTTTAAACATTTTTTTCAGTAGTCTATACAAATATGCCCATTTATCTAATATAGAAAAGTCAAAGTTTGTCTGTGTCAGGTGAAGATCTCATGATTTGCTGCCTAAGAAGATTCTATGGAATCCTGGGGTTTGCAATTCAGGGAGGAGCCTTTAGAATTCTCAGCTAGAGAGCTCTTGGGCCTCAGTCAGCTGTGTCGGTCTTGAATAGGCTGGTTGCTATGGAGACGAGGCTTAGCAGCAAGGAAGAGGACAGTGTATTCCCTCAGGAACCCAACCTCTGTATGTTAATTACTCTGAATACAGATTGAATTGGCAAATATGGGGAAAAGTCACAGGTACTGGACAAGACAATCTGGAGAATTAGAGACACAGGATACAAGTATTGCCTATGAGAAAATAAAATCCCAGGCAATGCCAGGTATACACACTCGTTTACTTATACTTTCTTCTATTGTTCTTACGATCCAGGCATATTCCTTTGCTTTCCTTTGTGTTCTTATATGGCCAAATCTGGCTGTACAGCAGTGTGACAGTATTCTGTGCTGTATGTAAGAGGTGAGCAGCTTTGACAGGTCCAGATACCAATTTTCTGGACACGCCCTAGAAATCTTAATAGGTACCCCTCCCATGGAAAGCAAAAAATAGCTGGAAGTCCATTTCCATTTTTTTAAATTTCTTTGAAACCAAAAGAAGGCATGAGGTACATGTCTTGGTTTAAAGGAGAACTGCCTTTCCTAGAAGGCAGTTCTCTAATTTTTAAACAAAACAAATTGAGCTCCAGGGGCTATAGAGAAAGGTGGGCCTGAGTGTGGCCCATAAGCCACGTGTTGGCAACTCTTACTTCACATGATTCGTCATTGACCAGGATCATAAATGTTGACTCCTCCAGGAAGAAGAAAGAAAGAAGGGGAATCAGCAGTAAGAAAAAATGCGCCAAAGCACATGGGGTAGGGTCACCAGGTCAGGACTGTTCTAGGCGCTGAGATTTTGGGTTGAAACCTGAAATGTAGAGATGCCCTCTTGTGATGTCAGAGGGCGCAGGTCTCAGTGATGTTACAAGCAACAACCTCTGATGATGTCAGTAAAATGCACAGAGTGTGCCAAATTAAAAAAAAAAGCCAGATCATATGCAAATTTTCAAGGCAGTGCTCTCATCCTGAGATTCCACCTCTTAGCCTGAGGACTGATAAGAGGAGCCAGCCCCTGAGACTCAGGGCCAGAGATCTGGAATCCCTACCATGGAGACCTATTCATGCAACTAACTTTTCCTTTCAGGTTGGGCTGGAGTTATTTTTGAATCAAAAATTCGGAATTAGAAAATATTTAGTATAAATCTCTTTCTTGTCCATGAGATTATTGCCCTATTTATTTTCAGAAAATGACTGACATAAAAATATTTCTATGGCACAGCAGCTAGACAGCTGGACTGGACTGACTTATGTCTAGCTTGTGGGAACCATGGCTTGTGGCCATGGACAACTGGTTGCCTGTTGTCTGAACAAAACAATGAATTACATAGGCCTTTGGTCTGATTCAACATGGCTCATCCTCATATTTTCCATTCTTAACCCCCAGTAACCTGTGTTGAAATTACTGGTGGGCTATGTGCAGAGTGACATGTAAATACTGTAAATATACCATCTGTTCAGACTGGAAAATACCATTTGTTCAGACTGTAAATCAGTAAATAAACCTTTTATTTTAAAAAAGTTGGCATAATTCTTCTGTATTTTCTTCTCATAAAGAAATTGGTTTTAAAATTTTTCCTTGGAATGCCTTACTGTTCAGGAAAACAAATAGGGTAAAATGATGTTTCACTCTTAAACATCTTGATTCTAAATGCATCTACAACCATTGGCACTACACTTACTTCTATGCATGCCAAGAATTCATGGGTAGAGGGTTCATAGTAGTGAGAGATTTGATAACTGACAACATAAGTTGTGTTTGTGATGGGCTTGAAAATTATAGACCACATGGTGAATAGCCTGTCTGGTATGAAGGCTGTGGATATCATACGTTGCTGAATAACTGGGTAGATAGTGCTGGAATGAAGTCAGTGGAGCCTGTTGGCAACAGTAAGCAATAGCAATGTAAATCTCTGACTATTTTGTCCTGGCAAGGAAGAATGAATAAGTTCTGCAGTTTTCTGCCCCCTGCCTGAGAAAATGAGAAAATTTCCTTGCAGTTTTTGCCTAGGATCCACACATCCCAGTTATTCTTCACAGAAATACCCTTTTTAATGCAAAAATTGTGTATTTGTGCAAAAAAAAAAACATTGTTTTCAGAAACAAGTGCTTTTTGTGCTTTTTTTTTTGTAAGAACATGGATGTTTCAACCCCAAAATGTGCATTGCTTCTAGGAACATATGTTATTGTGCAAAAACCACTTTTTTGTGCTAAAAACCCCACATCTGCACAGAACAATTTTATGGAACACCTTAAGATATGTGAATATTGAGTAAAATCATGCACAAAATTCTCACCTCTGTGTTATTTTTTTCTTGGTCAGGTTTCCCAAGTGTTGGGAGTTATTTGGCCACGAAATAAATAATATCAAATTTTTGTTGTTGTTGTTTCTGCTGTGTGCTTTCAAGTAGTTTCCAACTTACAGAAACCTTGGTAACCTATCACATGGTTTTCTGGAGCTGAGAGTGTGTGACATGCCCAAGATCACCCACTGGCTTTCCATGGCCAAGCAGGGAATTGAACACTGGTTTCCAGGATTGTAATCAAACTCTCAAACCATTACACTATGCTGGCTCTCTTCTTCTCACCCCTAGGTGGAGATATGTACCCATGAAGTCCTGGAGCCAATTTAGAAAATAACTTAGGTGAAAGCTCTCTAAGACAGCTTTCTGTTAAATGTTCAATGGACAGAAGCAATCAGATGGGCGAAGCTGGAGTGTTAATAGGTAGATGAGACATTGGTATAGAGGACAGGATTTATGTCTCTTAGGCACTGAGGGATATTTTGAGACAAGACAAGCCTGCACAAAACTTGAGTGTTCCCCTATAAACCAGAGAAGAACCAGATCCTGGATGCATAACCCCAGTTAGCATAGCAACTTTCAAATTGAATACCAGAGAAAAGCCAGTAGGAGTTGGGAAACTTCTGGTTTGGATATTATCATTCCTAAGGGGATTTTGGACTGTCCAAATGGGACAGGGTAGACAGAAGCCACAGGTATAAAGTAAAGTATGATGGATAGCCAAAGACATTGAAGATCACAACAGAAAATTTACACTGCAAAGGTGCACAGTGCATAGTTAAACTACAGGATTCATTTCTCACATGAGGTAGCAATACTTGGATGGCGTTAAAGGAGGCTAGACAAAAGGGAAGAGCCAGCATGGTGTAGTGGTCTGAGTGTTGTGCTACCACTCTAGAGACCATGGTTTGATTCCGCATTCAACCATGGAAACCCACTGGGTGACTTTAGGCATGTCACATACTCTCAGCTCCAGAAAATCCCATGATAGGTTTGCCTTAGCATCACCATGAGTAAGAAACAACTTGAAGGAACACAACAACAAAGACAAAAAGGAATGATCACTGTCAGCAATGATTGTACAATGAACGTAGGCCAGTATCCTGTTGGGTAGTTATGAATGTAACCACTATGGACTGATTTAAACCTCAGGGAGGACTTCTGGATGGTGAGAGCTGTCCAGCAGTGGAATATACTGCCTGGGAGTGTGGTGGAGTCTCCTTCTTTGGAGGTTTTCAAGCAGAGGCTGGATGGCCATCTGTCGGGAGTGCTTTGATGTGGGTTCCAACATGGCAGGGGGTTGGGCTGGATAGCCCTGTGGTCTCTTCCTACTCTATGATTCTATGATTCTATGCATAACATACAGCCAGCAGGGCACTTGCGGCCCACCAAAGGATTTCATGTGACCCACATCACTCATGAGCACAAGGGGCAAAAAAAAGGTTGCAGCAATTAGGTTGCTGATGGTTTTGAATGAACCCGGCTGGGCCATTCCCTTCTCCTTCCCTCCAGGGGGGCAGCAGAGAGCTGAGCCCCTGTGCAAGATAGCGGCAGTTGCTTCTTCTCTTTCTGTTTCCCTTGGATGGGCAGTAAGGGTGGAAGCGCCCAGGAAAAGAAGATGATCAGCTGGGGCTGGAAGGAGCAAGAAAGGAGGTGCTCTCTTCCTCCCTGAGCAAGCCAACATGGACTGTTACACGCAGTGGTTCTCAACCTGTGGGTCCCAAATGTTTGTGGACTTCAGCTCCCAGAAGCCCCAGCCACTATAGTCAATGCTCAGGGCTTCTGGGAGCTGAAGTCCAAAAACATCTGGGGACCCACAGGTTGAGAACCACTGCCTAGAGGAAGCAACTTATTTCAGGTCAGTGTCCTCATTCACCCCCATCCCTCCTAAATTGCACTGGAAAAAAATTAAATTGCATTTAAAGATTGCATTTTAAAATGCAATTTAGGTCTATCCTGGCATGCACCCTCATAAATTCCACCCCACACACACACCATCTGGAATTCTCCTTGTTTATCCTCCAAATATATTTTCTTTCCCCTTCCTCATAAATAACACTTTTTTTCCTGCCACTCCAAATTGTTCCCCTCCCCTTTGATCTTTTGCAAATCTTTTGCAAATTATGCACTGCTACATTTCTTAAGGCACAGTTCTCTTGTCTTTCGAATAATCCTATTTATTAGTTTTGTGTAATCACAACTTGCTACATCTGCATTATCTCAGTTGTCCTAACAACAGGTCAAGAGGGTAAGACAGTGGTCATTTCTGCCCTATACTGTTACAGTGCTCTTATTCCACTTTCAACATGCTATGGAATCATGGGGTTTGCAGTTTAGGGAGGGGCATTTAGAATTCTCAGCCAGAAAGCTCTTTGGCCTCAGGAAACTACAAACCCCAGAATTCCACAGGATGCTGAAAGCAGAATAACAACACTGTAACAGTGTAGTGTTGAAAGGCCCTAGGACATGGAGGCAGCTTCAAACTGTAGGAAAAGAAGTTCCACCTAAATATTAGGAAAAACTTCCCTAATTCCCATTTTTTATAATGTGGTTTATTTTATTTGCAAAATAGTTTAATCATTAATATACTATAATTATTATCATGAATTATACTATAATAATTATAGTAGAATTATAGTATAAGTAATGATTAAACTATTTTGCAAATAAAAAAACATTATTATACCATTATTATAACTTTACTTGGAAAGTGAGGCGCTAAAAAACTATCTGAGGCTCAAAGCAATTTAGCATGTTTAATTTTGGTCCTTACCTACTGCCAACTTGAGCAGCTCTGTCTATGATTCTATGACTCCCAGCCCTGCTCCCCCTGTATCTTGACTTAACAGGAAGCCGCTGCTGCAATCCACAAGGGTCCATAACCCCATGACCTAAAGAAGCTGCTGGCTGACATTCCCACTTTTCTCCTATGAGTAATCTCTATTGCTACAGGCAGAAGCAGGATCCTTGTCACAGTTCCCCTCACACTAGAGATCGTTTACACAAAGGAGGGAGTAGGATTGTCAGCCAGCTGCTTCCTGAGAGACAGGGGAAGGGACCCTCATTGATGCACCAGCTGCTTCCTAGTTAGTGGGGATTGGGGGACTTTCATGCTTTCCATGTCCCCTAAACTAAGGAATATGTATGGATTGGGAATATCCAATAGTCACAAATACATAACTCTAGGTTATGCTTTTGTAACCCCAGTACAATTCCATTTATCTGCCATAAGCCATTTCCGCATGAGGTTGATACATCGTAGCAGTGTAGAATTCTTACCCTCCCATCTGCACATTGAACCATTTTAGCTTCATAGTTTTCCTCGTGGTTCTGCATGTTTTCAGCTTCTAGAACAGTTCAGAGCAGTTCACTGCGATGCGAAATGGCTGTATGTGAAAATCGGAAAAAAACTGACGTATATCTCCCAAACCAGTTCTGCTTCAGTTTTCGCCTCAATGCAGAAGTGTAGCATCGATTCACATCACAGAAGCGGCCGGCTATGGACATTCTCAGGGTGTCCCTTCTGTCATTTCCACCTCTATCTCTCTCCACTCATCAAAGGACAGGCTGCCATCCTTATTTCTTCCTGTGTTAAGCAGACAGCAGGAAGAGAATGGATCTGGTAATGGACTGTTAAAACATGTTTTTTTCCATGTATCAGCAAACATACATTCCTACACACAAATGTGGCAACACAGAAACGTGTTAAAAATGTGTGTGTTTTTAAAAAACAGACCAATCAGCGATGGTGGGGCGGAGTAAGGAAGGGGAATGGGAGTGGCCAGGGACTTGCAGTTGTGGATACAGCAACCGTTGTTCTCCACAGTAGTACAATGTAAATGGGAGGTGCAGACAACACAGTTTCTGAATTTCTGAATTCAGTTTCCGAATCGGAGTACAAAAATATTGCTCTTGACATGCAGTGAACTGCTCCTCCCCTCTTGTGCAGAAATGGCCTTAATCCAATAGTGTGTGGTATTGTCCTCATCTCCTCTTTCACTGATATGAGGCTGAGCACTGTCAGTAATAACCTGTTAGACTAGATATGCCTTTTTGCTGGGCCAGCAGGGCTCTTCTTATGTTCTGAAGATCCTCTAGGCCAGGGCCAAGCTAGGCTTGACAGCAGGCATGTGTAAATGCAACTGCCTGTTTGCTTAACAGCTAGTGAAGTGATGCATCTTGTTAATACTTTTCTTCTGCACTATTCTCTCAATGAAAATTATATTGTGAACACACATATACATAAATACACCACAAAAATTTAGATGCAGATGTTTGATTTTGTTTTCTAACAAGGCAAATCAGTAGCTTCATGGAAAAACCATGGCTGAAGGGAGATAATCTCAGCTGAGATCATGTCAAGGGAGAAGGCTTTAATTGTGTCATGGCCAAAATCTAAGGGTGAGATGGGTGGTAGTTTCCATGAATAGGGAAGCTCCCATTGGTGTCAATTCTAACCCTTTTCCATTAGAAGAGATTTCAATAGGTCCTGGTGTTAACTAAGTCACCTATAGCTGCATTCATGCAGTTAACAATTTTGACAATGTCACATCTAGTTTCTCTCTTTTCTGCCCTTTTTTCTCGTCCCACCATATTCGCTGTGATCACAAATGTGTATTCCCCCACCGTCAAAAAAAAAAAAGAGAGAGACAGATTCAAAGATTTTTGACAGCCTATGTCAGAAATGTTATGTAACTCTTGATATCTCCAGACTAGAAATCTCAGCATTCACCACAATTGGCTATGCTAATTAGGGTTGCTGGGACTTGCAGTCCAACAGTATCTGAGAAGGCCTTGATGACTTCCACCCTATGCAAATTCTTCTCACTCTCACAAAGACAAAGCATTTTAAAGTAATAGTTATCTGTACAGCCACTGGAGACAAATGAATTCATTCATTTCCACCATTAAATCATGTGACTCTCACCCCCACTTCAATGCCTTCTGCATGTTACTACCAACCCAAAATAAAAGTGATCCTTAATTATAAATCTTTGCAGTCACAGAGAAATTGTGTTTTTAAAGCAGTTTGTTCTAAACTTTGATGAGAGTTCTAGGATTATTTTTTTCCTTTTAATTCAGGCATATTCTGGTGGTCAGCAGGATAATAGAAACTGCTAGGATGTTGGTAACACTTAAGTGTTTTTGCAGCTCGGTATCAACTCCCAATAGTTAAATCACTTCAGCACTTTTTTGAAAATGGATGGAGCTCTATGAAGCTCTGTTATGCTTATTATGGTTATGAGGCTCTATTATGCTTATTTTACATTTCTTTAGGTTTCTCTTCTTAAAAGGTATAAATAGTATTTCCCTCTAGCGATAAGCCAGGGTCAAGTTATATGCCTTACATGAGACTGATCTGAAAAAAGAATCAGAATGTTTGCAGTACAGACTTAACACAGAATGGAATTTCCTGAGCAACCACTTTTATTAAAGTAGCTGCTAAAAAAAGTTATCAAGAATGAGTCATTCCTCCCTTTGACAATTACACTGGTCTGATTTGCAGAGAAATGAAGTGCATTTCACATGACATGAATGACAGCACATTCATGAAAGAAAAAAGGTTAGAACAGAATCACTTCAGCACTTCAGTAGTTAATAGATGCTACAGTGCAGTAACTGTACAATATGACAAAACAGTTGTGTAATGCACTGTGGTGATGATGATCCTCATGAAACCATCATTGTTGGTTTTTATTTTTCCCTGCTGAAGTGACTCTGTTTAGAAAGCTCTTAACAAAAGAAGGGGTGGTTTACCATTTCATCATCTAGCTCCAGTTGTACAGTTTGTTGAGGGACAGCATGAACAGGGAAAAGCCCATATTGCAACATGCCACTAGCATAACAGTTCTGGTGTGGAGATTAAGGAAGTCATGGTCTTGACCACACGTACAGAGAAAGTATGTGCAAAACACAAGGCAATCAATTTTTCTCACTGTCTCATAGAATTTACCATCTGATTGGCATAAGAATCAGGGTTGCAGAAATGACACAACTACAATGCATAATTATCTCAACTGACCTTCAGATTTCCACTGGATATCAGTCAAAGTGGATAAGATTGCATGAGACACTTGCCAAATCTATAAAGCCCTATACAGCTTGGAGCCAGAAATCTCAAGGACTGTATCTCACTCAATGGCGTATCTAGGCTCAGCAGTGCCTAGGGCAAGTGCAGACGTTGCACCTCTATGTGCTGCTGCGCTGCTGCCGCCACACCAGGCCAGGAAGAACCCTGGCAGTGGCGGTGGGGGGCAGCAATGGCAGGTACAGTGGGACAATGGCAGGTGCGGGGGGGACAGGTAGGTGCAAGGTGGTGGCAGTGGGTGGGGGGTGACAAGCAATCACAGGGGGGATGACAGTAGGTTGAGGGGGCAACGGGCAAGTACAGTGGGGCAGCAGGTGCAGGGGTCGACGGGCAGGTGGGGGGCAGCAGGCACAGGGGGCAGCAGCCAGTGATGGGCAAGCAGAGGATGGCGGGGGCGCAGGGAGGCAATGAGCAGATATGGGGGATGATGGGCGGGCACAGGGGTGTGGTGGAGGGCACAGCGGGGCAGCGGCAAATGACAGGAGGGCATGAGGGTGGCAGGCCAATGCGGGGGGGCAGCAGCGAGCAGGAGGGCATCCCTGGACCCCCAAGGCCCCTAGGGCACAAGCCCCAGTTGCCCCATCCTAGATACGCCTCTGATCTTACTATGTGATCTCTCTCTCTATCGATCGTAGATTGGGCTTATGCTACTACAGTAATTCAGTAACATGTCAACCAATGATTTAAAAAGCAAAAAGTAAAAGGAATACAACATACAAACATTTTGCTTGTAAAAGAATCAGTTCCCCAAAGCCTGCTGGAACAGAAAGTCATTCTCTTGCGATAAAAGCACAGCCTCCTTTGCTGGAAAGGAGTACCAGAGGCCGAGTGCAGCCATGGAGAAAGTGCTCTCTCATCCTCCCACTAAACATGCCTGTGAAAATGGTGGTAATGAGTCAAGTGCCTACTCCTTTTCTTGATCGTACTGCTCAGGAAACCTCATGCAGGAAGATAAGGTCATTTGGAAAGCCTGGACCTGGGGCATGAAAGGCTTAATGAATCATCACCAGCACTTTGAGGTATGCCTCAAAACAAACTGGCAGACACAGAAGTTGTTGTAACACGGGTGTCATGTGCTTCCTTTAACAACCTGGCAGCATTTCCCTGGACCAGCTGATGTTTCCAAACATTCTTCCAAATGCTATATAATTAAGACATGTGTCACCATACCCAAGCCAGATGTCCTTGGGAATCGGTGCTGTGGTAATTGTGCAAATGTACAATCTGACCATTGCCAAAATTTGAGCATTCACTGAGCATCCATGAACACTGGAAAAGCAGAAGCCTGTGCTACCTCTCCTGGGCCTTTATTAATTGCAGCATCCAAGTCAGAGTGGATCTGAGATCTTTGGGAGAGGCTCTTCTCTCAGTTCCACCAGCTATACAGACACATCTGGTTGGATCATAGGAAAGGGACTTCTTGGTGGTTGCTTCCTGGCTTTGGACTCCCTTCCAAGGGAAACTAGGTACTTCCATTGTTGCTGTCATTCCATCAACAGGGAAAGTTTATTTTGACAGGCTTTTCAGAACAGACAGAATAGTGTGCTATTCTGTTGATTTTTATATTTTGTATTTTTCATAGATTGATTTGAAATGGTTTTAATTCTTGTTACTATTATTGTTGTTACTCTGACTTAGGGCAACCCTGTCATAGGATTTTATTGGCAAGATTTATTCAGTGAGGGTCGTCGTCCTCTGCCTGGTGGAGTGTGACTTGCCCAAATTCACCCCTGGGCTTCCATGGCTGAGCAGGGAAACAAATCCTGTCACCCAGAGTTCTTGGCCAAAATGCAAACCACTTCACAATGCTCCCTCTATCTCTCCATGGTTTTAATTCTAATTAATGGTAATTAATTCTAACTAAATTAGAATTAATTCTATGGTTTAATTCTAATAATTTAAATTACAAAAAAGAAAAAAGTTAACTGTCTTGGATTTGAAGCAGTACAATGTGGAATCCGCTGTCCTTTCAAACTTCCTTCTTTGGGCTGGGGGTTCAGAATCCAAGAAAAAATATCCAAGAGGAGTGACTAAAGTGGATGATGACATGAACTACTGAGAAAGGATTAGAAGGAGTATTCTCAGACAGCTATAGCAACTACTGAACCCTTAACATACAGAGACTTCTCATCCTACAGAGTTCAGCATGAAACAGCCTCACACGGGTTTTAAACTCCCATAGCACAATTTAATCTAGGATGTGGGCAAAAGTTGTCATATTTTGTTTTTACCAATCTGGACGAGGGCTACAAGGACTAGAGGCTTGCTCTGGGATAGCTAATGGTGTAAATGGTCACTGGCTATTACAGCTAAAATCTGAGTAAAACCCAGCCAACTGACCAATATGGCAGACCCTCCAATGTTTCATGAATGAAAACTAGGACATGTGTGGTAATTAAGTTTGAAAGTGCACTTAAATTTGAAAAAGCTATCAATGAGGAAGAACACACAAACTAAGAGAAACCTGCTGCCAGAGGTGGCTATCTCACTCTACCTAAAGTGTGTTGGCCCTGTCCAAAATTAAAGAGCACAAGCAATGTGCCTGACTAAATGTGAGAAGGACAAGAAAAGCTCTGCCTCTCTGTGGGCAACAAGATGTCCCTTGTATGACACACTCCAAATCATACCTTGCCTAATGGTAGAACCAGCCCTTTCTGGAATTAAACTGTTTGACCAACCTGAAATCAAAGAGTCTAAAGGGAATTGGGTCTGTTTCTAACCATCGGGTGGAGGCAAAGAAATGAAACTAAAATCACTTCTCATGTCTTCATATTGACTGCAGATAAACAATAGTTTGGTATACTAAGTTTGTTAAAAATAAAATTAAGATTCAATGTTGGGGGGAAAACACATTTCATTGCCTTTTTATCATTGTTCCATGCATAGCCTTTGGGTATAACATCATATACAGTGATGTACAATATGAAAAGTAATGGCCTAAACCCAGTACCACAGGGCTATTAACTGCCATGCAGTGTCGTAACTGATTCCAGACTCTAGAGATTTTTCTAGCTGTCTGGAGCCAATACCAGGAGAACACAGGGGGCTGTAGAGGGAAAAGCCAACAACCCCATCCCAGTTCCAGTGGCAGAAGGAGATTCACCGCAGGAACCATTATTTTTCCACCCCATTTGGGGAATGCTCTCCCTTAGAGGTCCAACTGGTACCAGTGTTAGGCTGAGGGTCAAAACATGACTTTTTATTTAATGCTGTGCCATGATTTCCTTTTAAAGACATGCATGTGTTTTTTTTAAAAAAAAGAAAAAACTTTTTTGACTTCTTAAAGTTCTTTTGCTTTGTTTCAGTCACCAATTAAATTATTTATTGACCTTAATCTGCAATTGTTTATATATTTTTATCTATTTCCAATCCTGAGATCCCAAGGTAACAGGATAGGATAAAAATATTTTCAGAATAAGTGAACCTTGAGGCAAGACCACAAGTTAATCTGTGAATCACTGTCACCTTCAGCACAAATTTAAAATGGCTGCTTCTAACATTTAGCATATGTGGCTGTATTTGTGCCGCAGGCTTTTTGTTAACTAAGCCTGAGAACCTCTACAAACCTATTTTGGAGTAACTTTCATTGAGTCAGGCTCCCCTCTGAGTGGATTTGGATAAAATTGGGTTGAGTGACGAGAACAGAAACATAAAGTTCTTTTGTTTGAACTCCATCTGCTTCTGTATTTTCTTATAAGGTAATTTACAGCCATCTCTCTCTGGTATTTTTGTACCATATTTCCCAAGATGTTAAAAAACAAAGCAATTTTCATTTGTTGTTGCTGTTGCATGCCTTTAAATCACTTTGGACTTTCAGCAACTTTTAGGTGAACCTATCATAGGGTTTTCCTGGCAAGATTTGTTCGGGGGAGGGCACAAATTGCCTTTGCTGTCCTCTGATGCTGAGAGAGTGTGACTTGCCTAAGATCACCCAGTGGGTTTCCATGGCCAAGCTGGGATTCAAACCCTAGTCTCCAGAGTCATAGGCCATTTCCGCATTAGACTATTATAGTGCTATTATTCCACTTTCAACATTCTATGGAATCTTGAGGTTTGCACTTTACTAAACTGCAAACCCCAGGATTCCATAGTATGTTGAAAGTGGAATAATAGAACTATAACAGGCTAGTGTGGAAATGGCCATAGTCCAACACTCCACCCACTTCACCATGCTCATCTTCTATATCTCAGAATAGATGGGGCAGGTAGCAGACATACTGCTTCTGGATGGAAACAGAAGCTGCCAGAGGTGCCTGTTTCTCATCCACAAGTAGAAATGAAAATGAGGGTGGAAACCTGAGAAATAACATTCCTAAAACAGGAACCCTAGTCCTGCTTAAATTTAATCTGGAAACATTTACTGCAGCACCCTCCAACTGTTTGAAGACAGGACCTGGATTTTTTTTCTATTACCTGTCAAAATGTTACCATTAAGCTAGCAGATATAGCAAAAGATGGAAAGAATAGCCCACAGAGCTATCTGAGATTTGGATCATTCACCCTTAATGGTTTGAAGAAGTTCTGTTGCTTTTTACTGGAAACCGTGCTATTTTGAACAAAGGCCCCAATTTCTATCAAGTCTGGAAAAAGATAAACATAATATTACTTTTTAAAAGAAAACCCCTATGTAGTTGATTTTTACAATGTATTGATTGTATATGCCCATGCGGAACATGAAGACTGGTTTTAGATGCCCATGTGGAACATGATGAGAAGATCTATTTACCTTTTCACAATTAGACATTTTCCACTACTAAACCTTTAAAGATTCTGGGGGTGGTTTGGCTGCACCAACCACTCTTGACTATTTTTCTGTTACATCTTAATCCTTTTTTTCAAAAACATAGAAATGTTCTGTGATGTTTCTATGTGGAGGAAGTGTCTTGCTGTACTTCATGGAAGTGTCCACAAGATGTCAGCAAGCATTCTCATGAAAGTGAGGAAACTACTTAGAAAACAAGATATCCTTAATCAAGAGCTTGAAGAGATGTTGACAGGGCCAGCCCAAGATGTTCTTCCAGAACAACAAATGGCACCTCCCATGTCAACGTCCACAAGTATTTAGTCAATTTACCAGAGGCAGAAAGTTTTAAAAGCAGTTTTACTCTTTTCTAGCATGCATGAAATAATAAATTAAATAAAAAATATTGGCTGGAATTCACTATGGCAGTTGTGAAAACATAACCAAGCTTTCATGACTGGTTTATAGTCATAATCCCTACACAGACCCTAAACTAGTGAATATGTAGGGACTGTGAAAGTCCCCTGATTCCCACACACTGAGCTGTAGCTGCTGCAAATGTGAGGAATCTGTTCCCCTGTTGACTGGGAGCAGCAGGTTGACGTTCCTCTCCCCTCCCACAAGCAGTCTCTGGTGTAAGGGTGAACTGCAACAAGGATCCTGCTTCTAACTGTTGCACTGGAGATCAGTCACCAGAAGAAGTGGGAACATCAGTCAGCTACTTCCTCACTGACAGGGGAACAGACCCTGGTTACTCACAGTGGCTGCTGCCCAGTAATTGGTCACAGGGAGGGTCAGCCCAGGAGAAATTACTTAGTTACATAACTAAGCTCCACAAAATGCAACCTCCATGATGGGGCTGATTAAGAAAGGGACTGAAAATAAACCACAACTATCATAATGTTGTTATACAAACCTGTGGTGCAACTGCACTTGGAATAATGTGTATGCTACAGTTCCAGCCACTAGACATTATAAAAAGGATCCTGTAAAGCAGGAGAAGGTGCAGAAAGGAACCACAAAAACAATCAGTTCCTCTGTGAAGGAAAATGACTATGTTTAGAGATTTTCAGCTTAGAAAAAGTACAGAAAAGGGGGATATGATATAACAGTAAGCATGGTGTGGAAAAAAGGTACAGGAAGAATTGGGTGACATCCTCAATTGCAGTTATCTGTATTCAGTAATACTACACATTCATAATCATGGTACTAACTGCACAATTATAAATGCCCTCCTAAACCTATTTTAACAGCCAGTAGCCACACAGAGCAATGGAGGCCTGTTCAGCTGTCAGGAGGATGACATTTCCCACTTCCTCCAGCCAGTGAGTGGGGTTGCACCATTTAGAAGCAGGACTCCTGTTACAATTCCTCATTGCAGTCCTGCTCACTTGGGGGGGGGGGGTTAGAAATATAATTCTTCTGTGCTGTGATCACCAGCTGAACAGACCCCATTCACGTGAAGTGGCTGCTAGTTTAACGTTAGTTGGACTGTGAGACGTTGCTAGTGGATCTCCCTCAGAGATACTAGCAGGACTAGAATGTTTTGGGGAGAAGGCATGGCACACCTGCAGTTCTGTTAGTTCAGTCCCACCTGTTTGCATTGACCAATCCTAACATAAGGCAGGTAGCAAATGCTCTACAGCTGCTGGAAACAATCTCAATCACCCACCTCGGTGAGATGCACCCAAGACAGTTAAGACACTTAGTCCTATTCCTGAATCTATCTAGACTATTCTGTGTACTCCTTGTTGGTTTTGGTTTCTTGGCTTCTGACTGATACCCTGGGTCTCAACAACTGCTAATTGAGCACCTGGTTTCTCATTTCCCCAAATGAACTACACCAGATACTTAGTTATGCATTTGTAACTAAGTAGGTGAGGTAGGATATAGATTATTAGAACTATCTTGCAGAATGTTATAGCCTTTTCACAGTGCTCCTTTATGCAATATTATTCTGTTTGACATCTGTTCCAGCCGTTCTTGTGAGGGCAGCTGATTGCCGACACTCACTATCGCACCCTTTCCCCATAAGTGCTTTAATAGGGTCATTTACACATTTTTTTCACCTGCATTAAAGCATCATTACTGATTATTACTGATTCCTGTACCCTGCCCCTTACTTCATGATTGATTCCTCTAGCTGTAATAGTGTCATAATGGTATGACATCATGAAGCTATGATGCTACAATGCTTGAAGGGGGAATAACCTGGACACACCCACACCAAACCCATTAATGGATTGTTGGTGGAAGAAGTGCCTCACCTGAACTGGTTACTGAATTGTTGCAGGAAAGGAGGTCATTAACATATTATTTCCACCATTAAAAATAAACACATTTTCAACGTGTTCCGTGTACAATGTAATAGTGTCTGGAGAGTGACATCATCACGTGTGAAGGCAAAAAGTGGGACTAATGCATCACTATGATGGTATAACACCACCGTTTGATAAGGCTCCTACATCCTGTACGCATTCAATGACGCTAAATGGGATATTCAGAACAGAGATAAGAAAGAGGGTAATGTAAGTAACCCCTGGAATTCACTTGCACAAGATTCATTCAATTATTAATTATATTATTACTAACCCATCCTATATCAAAAGATCTCAGGGCAGCATATAGGAATTTAGTGATAGACACTAATTAAGATGACTTTAAAAGAGGATTAGATCAAACTATGGAGGAGAAGGCTATCAATGATATTATACTAGTTATGATAGTTTTCTAAAATACCTCCAGTCTCAAAGGCAGCATGCTTCTCAATAGCAGTAGCTAAGAGACTCGTACTATTGTGTGGATGTCTTGCTTAAGGGCTTTGCAAAGGCTTCTGTTTGGTCCTCCTAAGACAGCGGTTCTCAACCTGGGGTCGCGACCCCCGGGGGGGTCGCATGACCCTTTCACGGGGGTCGCCGCTCCCCCTCGCCGCCACCACTGCCGCCGCCGCCAGCGGGCTTTCTCACTTTGGCCACCTCCTCCTTGGCGCCATCCTTTCCTCCTCCACCCTCCCTGTGGAGCTGGCGGGCGGGGCGGGCAAGGAAGAAGGGGAGGAGTGGACGGCCCACGTGGGCTCTTGCGCTCACTCCTTCCTCTTCTCCCTCCTGGAGCAAAGCGCAGACACCGGGGGACGAGTGGCTGGCTGTGAGGTAGGTAGAGGCCGTGCTTCCCAGCGACTCCGGGGCGGGCCAAGTGGAACCGGGTGGAAGGCGGAGGGGGACTGGGCGGCTGCAGGTAGGAGCCAGCATAGAGGCTGTGGGGGGCAGGAGACGGCGCTCTCGCCAGACAGCCACCGGCTTCTGCGCCACCGCCACAGGCACAGGTAACGGGGAGGCAGCTGGCTGGCGAGAGGGCTCCCCGTGGGGCCGTCCCTGGGCAAAGGCAGAGGGAACTGGGCAGCGGCGGGGGGCAGGAGGCAGTGCTGCCGGGCTCAGAGTTTGTGCTCTCAGGCAGCCCTGGGAGCGGCTCAGCAGCCGAGAGACCCAGGCAGGGTGGGGCGGGGGGAGGCGAGCGTGGGGCTGCATGGCCTGCTCGAGCCGCTCCCTGGCTTGAGGGGCCACCGGAGCGGGAGCCAGCCAGCCGCCGCCTTCCCCACCGCCGCCACGAGCGCAGGTAGGGGGGGCGGCGGGGGCATCCCTGGGCGAAGGCAGAGGGAGCTGGGCGGCGGTGGGGGGCAGGAGTCAGTGTTGCCGGGCTCACTGCTCTCAGGCGGCCCTGGGAGCGGCTCGGCAGCCGAGAGACCCGGGCGGGGTGGGGTGGGGGAGGCGATCGTGGGGCTGCATGGCCTGCTGGAGCCGCTCCCTGGCTTGAGGGGCCTCCAGAGTGGGAGCCGGCCAGCCGCCGCCTCCTTTGCCATGATGTGTGATGACACAGAAGCAGAGGAAGGAAGGAGGAGGATGCAGGGCTGGGATTCTCCTCCTGTTGCCATCACCATCACCACCCGGGTTGTAAATGGGGAAGGCGGAACCTAGCTCTTCCCCCACCACTGTTGGTAATGTTGGCGCCAAGCCTGGCAAAGAAATCCAGTCAAACACAGCTGCAGACAGCAGACTTAAGAACTCAGTTGCGGGGGGGGGGGTGAGTGGAAGCAGGAACAAGCCTGAACACATTGAAGCAAAACCTATCTTCTTCCTTCACATATGGTCATCTTCTCTCTCTCAGCCTTGGCTCTTCCTTCACCTGTATCATGCTCCTGGATTTTGGGTCCCTATATTTCCCAGCGTGTACCAATTGTTTGCATTTTGCAGAATTCCAGGTTAGTGCTTTACCCTTATCTCTTTGCCATCCCCCTTCAGTGGGTAGTCTTTTACATTTATTTGTAGCATGGCCTCTATGATTAAAACAGTTATATTTTCTGTACGCTTCCTTATCTGAGGCAAGAAGTTGGCCTCTGAATCTTTAGGAACTACCATATGTTTTTTCAATCCCCAGAAAGGTAGCATGGCCTGTGATAATTGTTCTTCTCTTGTTTTTTATTTTTCCTAAACTGTAGGAATTAATTAAATTCTGTACAATGGTTCTTACTCCTTTTAAAGGTGCCAGTTTCCTTTAAGTTTGGCCTAGCTGGGTGACTATAAAAACCTGACATGTGTGAGGCTTCTGTGAGAAGCCATTTCATTTCCATTTCTGCTCCACTTCCAATATTTAGTATCCAGCTTGATGAATCTACAGACGTCACAAACTGTTCACAGTTACTGGTTTACCTGAGGTATGTTAATGATGGCGAGTTTAAAGATGAGTTTCTTTTTTGCAAACCTCTTTAAACGACAACTACTGCACGTGATGTATTTGACACAGTTGGTTCATTTTTGGAAGAGCAGGAGATCTCTTGGGAAAAGGTTTGTGGTGTTTGCACAGATGGTGCTCCAGCCATGCTAGGATGTCGATCTGGATTTCAACGTTTGGTACTGAATGAGTCACCAAAAGTCATTGGAACTCACTGTATGATTCATCGGCAAATATTGGCAACGAAGACGCTACCACAAGAGTTACAAGAAGTAATGAAAAGCGTCATAAGTTCTGTAAATTTCATAAAGGCGAGCGCTTTAAACAGTCGACTGTTTTCGCAACTGTGCGACGAGCTGGATGCGCCGAACAATACTCTGCTATTTCACACTGAAGTGAGATGGTTGTCAAGAGGAAAAGTTTTAAAACGTGTTTTTGAGCTTCGTGATGAACTCAAAACATTTTTTAATCAGAAAGCAAGACCGCAGTTCGAAGCACTTTTCAGTGATAAAAGTGAACTGCAGAAAATAGCTTACTTGGTTGACATCTTTACCATCTTGAATGAGTTAAATTTATCACTGCAAGGACCAAATGCAACATGCCTCGATTTGTCTGAAAAGATCCGATCGTTCCAAATGAAACTTCAGCTTTGGCAAAAAAAATTGGATGAAAGAAAAACTTACATGTTGCCTACCTTATCTGCTTTCTTTGAGGAACATGACATTGAACCAGACAAAAGGATTCTGATGATGATTTCTGTGAAAGAACACTTGCACATGCTTGCAGAGGAAATTTCATCATACTTTCCAAATCTACCTGACACCCCATTTGCACTTGCCAGAAGCCCATTCACAGTCAAAGTTGAAGATGTTCCTGAGACAGCACAAGAGGAGTTCATTGAACTTATTAACAGCGATGCAGCGAGAACTGATTTCTCTACAATGCCAGTTTCAAAATTCTGGATCAAGTGTTTTCAGTCATATCCTGTTCTATCTGAGACTGTGTTGCTCCTTCTTCTTCCATTTCCAACAACATATCTTTGTGAAATAGGGTTTTCAAGCTTGTTGGTTATCAAGTCTAAATACAGGAGTAGACTTGTTGTGGAAGATGATCTTCGTTGTGCTCTTGCAAAGACTGCCCCGAATTTCTGATCTGGTGAGAAGCAAGCAAGCTCAGCCTTCGCACTGATGCTGGCTTTTTACGCATACTGTTGCAAAATGTAGAAATGTAGTTTTCTGTTGATATATTAAGCCTGTTACCCATGCTTCAAGACAAAATTTCATTTATTTGTAATTAGAAATAAATATTTCACAATATATTATTACATATCCTTTTTTATTAATCACTATGCTTTAATTATCTTCAATTTGTAACAACGAAAATACATCCTGCATATCAGATATTTACATTACGATTCATAACAGTAGCAAAATTACAGTTTTAAAGTTATAGTTACAGTTACAGTAACTATAACTATAACAGTAGCAAAATTACAATTATAAAGTTATAGTTACAGTTACAGTAACTATAACTATAACTAACAGTAGCAAAATTACAGTTATAAAGTTATAGTTACAGTAACTATAACAGCAAAATTACAGTTATAAAGTTACAGTTACAGTTAGTTATAAAGTTACAGTTACAGTTATAAAGTAGCAACAAAAATAATTTTATGGTTGGGGGTCACCACAACATGAGGAACAGTATCAAGGGGTCACAGCATTAGGAAGGTTGAGAACCACTGTCCTAAGAACAGGATATTGGAACAGGTGGCCTTTGGTTTGATTCAGCAGGAGTTTTCTTATGTTTTAATTGGCTGCCATTTAACTGACAGTTTTTTCCCACTCATATCTGTTATATTGTCACTCATATTTATGTATTTCTAATGTTTGTTTGTATTGTTATGTTTTTATCACTAGATGGACTGCACAGTTTGAACTAAAAATGGTTAAATAGCATGGTTAGAATTGGACAAGGGAAATGTGAGCCTGGTTTAATGCTCTAAGGTTCTTTCATGGCAAGTAACTCAGTTGCACCATCCCTGTGGAATGCATAAATGTCTATCACATTGACAGAGACTGTTTTGCAGTAGAGAATCTAATGGGTGGGACAATGAAAACAACATGTTGCCACTTGTAGAAATCATTGCCTGTCTTTTCACTTGGCTGAGTGACTCATTTTTATTAAAAACAAATGCAGCCACAAAATAGTTTGAGCAGGTTTTGTCACCACCAAATGTCACTTTCTGCTTACATTTGAAAGTGAAAACTTAGGAATGCAACTTAAATTGGTGGATTTATTAGCATAATCTTTTATAAACCCTTTAACTGAGTTTAAGAACCTGAGAGACACATTCAGAAGCAGGACCCCTGTCACAAGAAGCAGGACCCCTTTGTGTGTGCGCATACATGCACATGCGTGCCTGTGTGAAGTATTTGTAAGTGTTTAAAGAGATTTTCTTCTTTTTTTTCTTATACAGAGGAGAAAGTGCCTCTTCCAATACAGAAAGCAAGCAAGCTAGCTTTCTGACTTAGGACTGTTGCTTTCATTCACTTGCAAATTTAGTGAAATCCTGTGTTTTCTGAGGAGCTTTTTAGAGGAAAGAGATGAAGAGCCATAAAGTACAACAGAAATAATGGGGAAGGGAAGGAAACTAGCTCATATTGTTAGGAAACCATGGGACAGAATCTTCTGGTGTCATTCTGCTGGTGGAATGGCAAAACTCAGTGAAACTGGGAAGAAGAATGAGATGCCCACTGAGGTGTGGGTGGGTGTGCAACCCCACAACCCTGGGCAGCTATCCACTCCTGCATTAAGCTATCCAGTAGGCTTCAATGCATTTGGGCTTTTGACAAATAAGCATTGGATCCAGTTTCTAGTTTCTTGAGATGTGACTCCCCTTTTTATTGTCTGCCATTACACAAAAAAGTAGCATATATTGAAATTTGATTGGACTTCCTCTGAAAACACAAGAATACAGACTTTCTCTTGTATTTAAAAAAGTTAGGTCCCATTGGAAATCTTACTGTAAAAAATGTAATTCTGGTCATCATGTCAATGCCAGAATAGCACAAGCAAAATTGGTTGCTATTACGTTGTCTCTAGGAATCTGTGATACTGTACTTTTTTAAAAAAAATGGTGAAGTTTTGGTAATAGCAGTGAGACTGAGTGGTGGTGGCAAGGTAACCACAAACTTGAACTGCTTTGGGCCAGAAAACATATCCAGTGGTTCTTCTTACACTGGAATAAACTCAGCTCTTGACCACAAATTGAATAAAACAGAGAGTCAGAATTTCTGAGTCTTTACTTAGAGGAACTAGGAGGCACAACATCTTGAAGGCACTTTGGGGAAGTGGCTTTGGGGATTCATAAATAATATTTGAATTGCCAGCAATGTATTTACATTTAACCCCAAAGGCCTGGCTTTCTTCCACACTTGCAGGTCATTCACATAGGCTACGTGACTTAAAACACGGTATTGAAATTGTACTTTAAGGGCTGGCAAACTCAGGATTCCATTCCACTACTGCTTAAAGCTCCACCTACCTGTGAAAGTACACAGAGCTTTTTCCAAGCATGAAGGGGTAAAAGACGACTTAGGTCTTTCTCTCTTTTTATACTTTGCACGGCTGAGGGATTCCCCCTTGGCAAATTTGTTCATGAAACAGATTTTTCCATGCCTTTCAAGCTAATGTCAGCCAACATGAAAAAGTGGAGAGTGTATGACAGGGACTTTTGAAATCCAGGTTCTAGTTCCCATTGAGGCATGAAATTCATTGCCTCATTTTGGACTGTGACCTATCACTCACTCCTTCAGGACTGCCTACCCTACACAGATGTTGTAGAGATACAGTAGGAAGAAGGAGAATAATATATGCTGCATTGACCACAATGGAAGAAAGAAAGGATTAAAAAAGAGAGAGAGAATGATCAATGTGTGGATTGCAAAGAAATCAACCAGGTTCTGCACTCTTCTGTATGCTTTCTGCATTCATGTAGCATTTTGAGACAAAATCCACATGTAAATACCCAACAAATTGTGTGAAGAAGTGAAACCGAATGGAATGATGGGGAGAAATGCCAAAGTGACACTGACCTTCAACAGAGATGTTTGTTCTGCCCTGTGCACCAGCTTGTTTTCAAATAAGTGCTTTAAGAACAGGGCCTTGCCCCCACTTTTTTTTTAAAGCATGTCCATCCTGCCCAAAACTTCTATATTGTGTAAAATAGTCCCAAAATTCAATTTTTTTCAGGTAGACACACCAACAAATTAATCAAGTGTAAGTGAGAGTAATGCGAGAAGAAAATCTCAAAGACACCTCTCATTCCTTTGCTCTCATTCCTTCCAAAAAATGTTTTCCAGAAAATAGCCAGAAACATCAACTTTCTAGATAGCCATGCTAATGGAATTCAACAGTCTTGCCACATTAGATGATATTAAGGCAACAATCCACAAGAATTCTACAGAAACAACTTTCTCACAATCACTCCTGGCAAAACATTCATATTCCACAAAATGACCTAGGATGTTTATTTTCCAAGAGGGACATGCCCACCAAATTCATCAATTATGCAAGACTAGATGGGAATGATGCTACAAGCCACAAAAATGCCACAGCAACCATTTCCCACTGTTATATGCAAAACATATGTTTTCTGGAAAACGACCTAGAATACTTACTCTCCAGGTAGTCAGGGGTACAAATTCACCAGTTGCACAAGATTATATGGGAGTTACGCAATAAGCCAGAAGAATTCCAGAGGAACAACCTTGTTGTGGCCATTTCATACATGGTTCCCTGGAAAGCTGTCTTTTTGAATAAATCTCTCTCAAAAAGGGGTGTTGAGTTCAAGTTTTCATCTACAGGCAGTGAAAGAACCTAACAGCCCCTCATAAAATGTTTTTTTTCCTGTACATCTAGTAATAATGCACAATATTGGCACATAAAGCAAGTTATGGAAAACAACAGAGTCCATGGAACCTCAAATATTAATTATAGAATTCCACCCTTTATTCTGCTTTGTTGCAATTCCCTTCCTTCACTCAAATGGTTTCATTGCTTTCTGTGCAATCTTTGCAACGAGCTCTGCAAAACAGGCTTCAGGCAGACTTTCTCTGAAATGTTGGACTTCCCCAAAGATCTTAACATTAATCCAGAAAACTCTAGAAAAATCCAGCAAAAATCTAGAAAACTGGATACTCATATTGAGAAACAATTGGGCTTGTCTTATGCTATAACAACATTGCCACTAACAGTGTGAGACTTTACTCTTTGGCTAAACAGACTCAAAAGCATGGCAGGTTTATTCCTCACAAGACTATTGAGTGGAAGAGTAGCTGTACATTTTGGCCCCTAACCTCACTTTTGCAAGGGCTAGAGATTAGCTTTTTTTAAAAAAATGAAAACTTGAGATCCAGGCCAAACAATGTTTCAGATGATTACCAGGTGGCATGGCAAAAAAAAAAAAAATTAAAATTAAAATTAAACTCATTCAAGCCAGAGGATGGTATGGCAACTCAACATATAGTGACAGTGATCAGCAGAGTTCAGTTCCAAGTTAATGCCACCTTCATTAGGAAGTCATCCCCTTACCCCCCATGTCCTTATGCTGCAGTGTAGCTGACATCATTATGACAGCAGTGTTGCTGAAGAAGGCATGAAAGCCTAGAACTCTGTTCAGAGCTGTCATCAATCTGGTCCCAATCCCCAGTGGTTTTCCAATGGTGCTGGCTTGGCAGAAACACTGGGTAGAAACCTCAGCCTACACACCCAAATTTGTTGGACCACCTTATTAATTATGCTAGCTCTGCATGAAGGGAACATTGACAAAGTAATGCAGTTGGCCCTCCACATTTGCAGACTTATTTTCAAATTTCTCCAACTGCTACCCCATTCCCAGCACTTATTTTCTGGGGGAATCTTCCCTCTTGGCAGCTCTCATCAAGCCACATAGCCCTTTGGAAACCTGCCTCTGATTCTCCTCCTCCACCACCACCACCAGCCACTGCCTGGCTAGCTACGGAGGGATCATAGCCTGATTTCTCAGCACCACAAACCCTCTCCCAATGCCCTCACATACACTGCCAAGAAAGGAGATGGGTGAGAGAGAGCAAATGCAAGGCTACTATGCCAACCCACCCCTTTCCCTCTCCTTTTTCTGACTTAGTTTGGACCTTGGGTGCCCTCTATACACACCATGCCTCAGCTCCCTTCCCACAGACACACACACACATTTTTGGTATTTTCAGTTTTTTCCATTTTTGCAAGGGTCCTGTGCCCCAAACCCTAGCAAACATGGAAGGCCAACCGTAACAACATTAATACTGGCAGCTTAAGATGTGCCCTGTGAACCCAGCCCACTACTTAGCTCTGTGGTAGGGCTCTTCTATCTCTGTAGTTCTTATTATTGCCAAGCTAGTTCACATCAATTCCTGGCAACAGCTGAGGGTTGCGCCAGGACTTCTGAAGGCATTGCTTGACGACAAAATATCTTTTAAAACATGAGAATCCTGGATGTTGTTTTAAATTATGCTGCTTAATCCAGATTCTTCCGAGAATCTTTAGCTGCTTGGTGAATTCCAGAAGGTCCTCTGGAGATCTGGTAAAAGTCTGCATCATTTCCCAAGGGTTTTGAAGGTCAAAGTTTAAAAAATGATGCTGAGTTTATTAGGAAATGGCATTCTCTCTCTTTGTAAATCCAGCAAACAGAGAGAATGAAGCACTGTAGATTCCTGAAAACCTAAAACAGAATTCTGCATGCTGCTGATCAAAAAAGCTACATGACATTTTAAAAAAGTATAGAAGACCCTGATCTTAAAGCACTTATTTGACAAGAAGTTGGTGCACAGGGTAGATTTCCTTCACCATGAATATAGATGGCTCTTGGGCAGAGCCAATAATACTGCTGTCCATAGTAGGTTTTGACCCTGCTTTTAAAAATACAGGCACACCTCAGTTAACAAAGCTTCTGATGGCATAGCTCCTTTTTACAAAGGCTTTTCATGCCTGCCCAGTCCCCTTTTCATCCTCATCTTCTATCTAATTGGAAGTTTCTTTAGCAGCACTAGCATTGCACAGAAGATGAAGGAGGGTTGGAGACACCCAGACCTTCAGGATCAAGTTCCAGGAGTGTGTCTTCAGTAAACAATGCAGGAAACAAAGCCCAAGCTGGAAAAAAGCAGGATTATATCCTGATCCTACTACAGCTGTATGTGTTGTTTACAGCAGGCAAGATAAATGGTAATGGCATCCAGAATCTCTTACTGAGCATGAACAGCAAAACAGTGAGAAAAGGGAAGAGCCTATAAGCCTTCCCCAGTATGTTAAAAATCATCTATAAGTCTGGCCACCAAAATGGAAATCGTAAGATAAGTGGAGGGTAGTGACAGAAAAAGTCACCTCTGAACGCATTTCAGAAGGAGTTTTCAGGTGGTCTCCAGAAGGATCAATCTGCTTTTGCTTACTTGTGCAAGGCTCAGCTGTTTCATTTCACATGTGAATTTAATTTTGAACAAAATGCCTTCTGAAACATGCCTCTGGTTCCAAATTCCCAGGAGTACATGTACTTTGTTTACTGTACTCTAAATCCACCACAACATTCCAGACTTCTATTCCAATGTACCTGTGGTTTGAAAGCAGCATCTCAGGCCTTTCCAGTCAGATCAGTCAATTGATAGATAGCATCAGTATTACCATCTGTCCTAAGGAGGCATCCACTAAGAGGCTGTGCATCCATTTTGGGTATCTGTGGTCATAATGTCTGGGGGTATCTGTACTAGTAGTAGCTGGTAGGTTCCATGTCAATGAAGTCGTGAGTCTGCTCTGGGTCTTCATCTGAACTTTAACAGAATTATCCAAAGTGCTGGATTTATTAGAAATAATAAATAATTGTTGCACTTTGGACAGCTCCTTTAACGTTCAGACAAAAACCTAAAGTGAATTCGAAACAAACAAACAAACAAACAAAAACAAACAAACAAAGATATTCACTCTGTTCTTCATTGCGATAGTTCGCATTGGCAATAATTACACAATATAAAATTTCTTATGTGTTGAAGGAACTTAGGAAGGAACTTACATACGAACAGTCTCTGGACGGAAAAGGGCTGGAACCCATGCACAGCTCCAGCCCTTGAGCTTCTGTTTTAATGAAAAGGTAATAATTAATGACTGCATTCTTTCAGGCAAATCTGGTTGAATTAATCTTCAGCTGAGTATTCTTGGGCCTTGGTAATCATTTTAAGCAGTGGCTAATTAACTGTGGCCAAATTAATGTGGAAGTGTAGAAGTGTGGAAAGACTTCTGGGAGCTATTGTACAGACAATGAGTGATAAATAAAAAAGTAGATTTTCCCAACACAGTTCATGGTCCTAGCTTATCCAGGCAGTTTCCCAAACAACCTAAACATATATTTACTAGTGTCACAGTTTATGAGAACTAATTCAAAGAAAAGTGGGTGCCTCTTTGGTCAGTCTCTGCTTAGTTGTTTTCACTGTTAGAATCATAGAATCATAGCATTGGAAAAGACCACAAAAGCCATCAAGTCCAACCCCCTACCATGCAGGCATATACCATCAAAGTATTCCCAACAGATGGCCATCCGGTCTCTGTTTAAAAATCTCCAAAGAAAGACTCACTATGCTCCAAGGTAGCCTATTCCACTGTCAAACTGCTCTTACTCTCAGGACATTCTTCCTAATGTTTAGATGGAATCTCTTTTCCTGAAGTTTGAAGCCATTGCTCCATATCCTAGTCTCTGGAGTAACAGAAAACAGGCTTGCTCCATCCTCCATAGGACATCCTTTCAAATATTGAAACATAGCCGTCATATCACCTCTTAACTTTCTCTCTCCTAGATTAAACATACCCAGGTCCTTAATCCTCTTTTCATTGAGTATGCTTTCTAGACCTTCAACCATTTTCGTCTCCCTCCTCTGAACACATTCCAGCTTGACAATATCCTTCCTAAACTGTGGTGCCCAGAACTGGACACAGTTCCACATGGGCTCTGACGAAGACAGAATAGACTGATACCATCACTTCCCTTGACCTAGACACTACACTCCTATTGATGCAGCCAGGAACTGCTTTGGCTATTTTAGCTGCTGGATCACACTGCACCTCATGTTCAGCTTGTGTTCTAGTAAGATTTCTAGATCCTTTTCACATGTACTGTGGTCAGGACAGATGTCACCCATCTTATATCTGTGCCTTTCATTCTTTACACTAGTAGTACTTTACACTTCACCTTATTGAAATTCTAATCTGTTAAGATCATTTTGAATTCTGACCCTGTCCTCTGGGGAGCTAGCTGCGCCTCCTAATTTCGTGTCATCCACAACTTTGATAAGAATGCCCTCTATGCCCACATCCAAATCATTGATAAAGATGTTGTGTGCCTTCAAATCATTTCTGACTTATGGCACCCTTGAGGCAACCCTATCACACACTTGGCAACATTTGTTCAGAGGGGGTTTGCCCTTGCCTTCCTCTAAGACTGAGAGAATGTGACTTGATCAAGGTCACCCAGTGGGTTTCCATGGCCAAGTGGGGATTAAAACCCTGGTCTGCCAGAATCCTAGTTCAATACTCAAACCACTGTTCCATCCCGGCTCTCTTCTTTGAATAGCATGACCCATGAATTGTGCAACTGTCAAATGTAGGCCCTTGATCCTGCCTTACACTGATGAGTTGGAGTGGCCAGAAGACACCAAACTTGACCATAGCAAGGACCATCAGCAAGCTTTGTTGGTCAGGCCAAGTGAAGAAAGGCTCAGAATCACAAGGGTTCTAACTAGTTTGTATTTCTTTCTTTCTTTGGACCACAACTCCAGCGGCTATGCTAGCTGGGAGGTTTTGGGGTTTGTACTCCAAGAAAATAGCTTTTCCAGTTTCCAAAAATTGACTTTTCTAATCATTTAACACATAAGTTGGGTAGGCAAATGTGGTGGGCCTAAGGGCCAATTTTCTCCTCCGACAACCTTTGGCAGTCTATATCACTCTTCAAATCATGGGAAATCAGTCAAAAATTCATAAATGGAAATGACTAGAAGTCTACAGTCACTTGTGACTTCAGAATTGTAGTGTGTTTTGTACTAAAGAAACCCACTGGAGGCATCCAAAAGTTGACCATTTGGGCCATTTTGAGTCTAGGTGGGGGAGGGGGTTTCCTTCTACAGTTTTGTTTTGTTTTGCATTGGGATGGTCTCAAGGAGGGGGCGTGTCCAGGTTGAACCTATGTCATAGCTCATGGGCTGTACATGCTCACCACTGATTTAGGTGGATAAGGCATCAGAAGAGGATGGAAGTGTGTGGAATGAGGAAAGATGACTGAAGATCATAGATCTGCACTTTGGAAATTTTGTTGAAATATCACATCAGCCTTCCATCATCAGCTGAGGCCTTCTTGTGGATCCCACCACTAGGGATGGAAAGAATATTAAAAAATCTTCATAAAATTTTTGGTTAAAAAATTGTTTTTGAAGTGTCAAGAAACCCTGATGAGAAGGATCCTGGGCTGGTGAGACCGTCACAGTTTGGAACTAATTCTGCACAAAATGTGCATGCAGTTGTTTTGCACAGAAAATCGTAGTTACTGTGGAAGAAATAATATTTCCTTGGTTATAACAAACAATTGGAACAATGGGGAAAATGTAATCACAGGGACTGAAATTTACTTTGTGTTATGATCTTCAATGGTATATGACTCCAGAAAAATTGGCTAGAATGAATGCTTCAAATATATGTTGAAAACAAAAGCAACATGAAGGTATATTACATCATATGTGGTGCACATCTGCAAAAACTAAAGGGTTTTGTATTCAAATAATACTTTAATGCAGAAGATTTTGAAGGTTAATATTCAGTTTAGACCTGTTTAGAACTGTTTAGAACTGTTTTTCCTGGGACTGATGGAGGAGCAAATTGAAAGGAATTATGGAAGGCTATTATGATGTATGATCACAGTGGCAGAATTCATTATATGTACAGTAACGGAAGGGTGATTAATACAAGAAAAGAGGACTGGGTGTTAAAATTGAATGATTTAGCGGAAGTGGAAAAATTAAGTGCTTTGATCAGAGAAAAATCATTGGTGGCATTTTTGAAAAACTGGGAACCTCGGATTGCCTTTTTACAGAAAAAGGGGAGTAATATGATAACTTTAGGTTTTGATAAATAGTAGGTTTGATTTACAGGAATAAGTGTATGAAATATCTATTAATTAGGTGTAGAAGTAAAATCTTACCTCTATAAGACCTATAACCACTGTAAATATAGTTGGAAGTCACTGCATTTTTCCTTTTTATAACTGTCCCTTTATATCTTTGTCTTTTTCCTATTGGGTTTTTTTTCTTTTCTTTTCTTTTTTCTTTTCCATATGTATTTTTTTAATGTAAATAGAAACGTTTAATAAAAACATTTTTTAGAAAAGAGACAACATGGTACGTGGTGGACTTGGATACTAGTAGAACAGGTTTTGAATTCTTCCTCAGTCCTGGAAATCCACTGAGTGACTTTGGCCAAGTTACATTCTCTCAGATTAAGAGCAAGGCAATGGCAAAGCTCCTCTCAACAAATCTTGCCGAGAAAAACTTATGATAGGGCTGCCATAATTCTGAGATTACTAGAAGACACAGAAGAACAACAACAACCCAGTGCCCAGAAATCAGGTATGTTTCCTGTGCTACAGATGAGATGCAGAAAAAGACTGGAGCAGGAAGTTGGGGAAATCAGATTGTGTTTCCTTAGCTGGAAAGTATCTTTGAACTGTTTTAACAGTACGCAGCTGAGCTGTAGAGGCCAGTAAACGAACAGGGCCAAGTTCAAGAAGCAGGAAAAACTCTTTTTTATTTCTCCAGGAGGGATGAGTAAGTTTGTGAGTCTTTGTGGTCTTCCTCCTCTTTGTTAAAACCTGTGCCATGTTGTCTCTAAAAGGGACTGAAAATTGATTCCAAGGTTTGAATTTTTCAAGGTAAAAACAGACCACATTTTTTTGTGGAGCTGAAAGACGAGCCTGTTTGCCTTATTTGTGAAGAAACAAACTGTCTTCTGGAGAGAAAGGAAAAAGGAAATATAGGATAGCAAGCAAAAATAAAGAAAACCCAGACAAGCTCCAGGAAATGCCGCTCTGGGCACAAATTAAAAAAATAAAAATAAAAAAAAGGGAAGTACAACAAGATATTTTCATCAGACTTGAAAAAAAGAAAGATGCCTGTGTTTTGTTTTGGTGTTCCAATTAGTGAAGCAATTTTAAAAACAAAGACTGAATCGTCAGTCTGAAAAAGAGTTTGTGAAGGGATGCATGCTTATATTTGTAGGTTTATTGGCACCTGAAATGCAAAGATCTAATGTATCTCTTTTACTCATAAGCAAACATACAGGGGAAATCTGGATCAGGTTCACTGTCCAATGATAGGTGAGGTTTAAATCCCCCCAGCACATTACACTTTAACCTAAGTTCACATGTTCACATGCGCACATAGACACAGAGAGATGAGAAAACTCAGTTGGCACCATAGGTTTTTCTCTTTTGTTAGCCACCATCTGGGACCTCAAAATTAGATTTTAAAAAATGGCTGTGTGCAAGGTTTAAATCAGGGACAGAGAACCTGTTTGGGCTGGCAGGCTGGATCCTTGAGGCTGGGTGATATTAGTGCTGGTTATGACCTATCAACCTTAGGCTATCTGAAGGACCGTATCCTCCTGTACAGCTGTTTTAACTGTTTTGGCTGTCTGTGGTTTTAAAAATGTTTTTCAAAGTTTTATGTTAGTTTATTTTTAAATGTTTTTCATTGTATATTTAATGTAGTCATCTGTTGTACATCCCTTTGGGGACCTTAGTAGATTGAAAGGCAGCAAACAAAAACAATACATATATACATACATACATACATACATACAAGCCAGACTTGGAAATTCTGTCTGCCGCACCCCCCTCACAGGTATATCTGGTGGGAACATAGGAAAGGGCCTTCTTGGTCACTGCTCCCGGGCTCTGGAATTCCCTCCCTACAGAGGCTAGGCAGGTGCCCTCTATGGCAGAGCTTTCCAAACTTTACATGTTGGTGACACACTTTTTAGATATGCATCATTTAGCAACACAGTAATTTCAGTTTTACTAGCAAACTGAAGGTTAAACTAACCCCTTATAAGAGATACAGACACATACATAAATTGTAATAACAATATGTATATCTCATGAAAACCTTTCATATATTTTTAAAAGTATATGATTTATAAATAATACCATACATTTCCAAGATTGTAGGTGACACACCTACACACTTCAGGCAGCACACTAACGTGTTGTGGCACACCATTTGGAAAGCCCTCCTCTATGGTGTCTTTCCAGAGGCAAGTGAAGCCTTTTTTATTCTGATAGTCTTTTCAAGAACTATTTATAAAGAAAGGGCTTTTAATAGTGTGCTATACTGTTTCCATTTTTTGCGTTTTAAAAGATAGTAAAGTGAATTTCCATTCTATACAAGCATCCCCCGCTTTCTGATGGGTTAGAGACCAGAGTGCTGCCAGAAGGTGGAATTGGTTGAAAAGTGGAACCCAGTCTTTCATCATCAGTTCTTCTCCTCTTGCCCTGGCTCACTTGGTGAGCCTTTGCAATCCCTCATGTTCCCTACAGGAAGAAGGTAAGAGGAGAAAAACTGGTGAAAGAACAGTACAGATCTATAATTTAAAATGGTTGGAAGAGCAGAGCATCAAAAAATGAGTTATCTAAAAGCAGGGATGTCTGTAAATAGTTACATTTCAGCACTAATTTTTATTTGTCCCCTACTTAACTGCTTAAGTCCCAGTTTGGGGGAAAAGGTATGATACAGATAAGTAAAGAGAGAAGGAGAAGGAAGAAGAGGGAAAGACATCCAAGTTTGGCCTAGTGATGTTGATGGGCTATACAAGGATTTCCCGGGTTAAGTCTTGCCCTGGTTTAAACCAGACTGGGGCTTTGCATGTTCATTTGTGAGTAGAAAATAAAGTAACTTTCAAATACATGCTGTACATTTAATGTGATGTGTAGTTTAAGCCTGAGAAATGTACGTTATTGTAGCTATCTTTGGGGAAGCTTTTTTCCCACCAGGGATTCTGTTGATATGTAAAAAAAGTGTTCACAAGCGAACATTCTGCATTGCCTTATGTGGCACTTCTAATCTAGGAAAGAAAGACTATTTAAAGTTATATTGCTTCTATTGCTGTTTTACTGGAACCAACACCATTGTTCCTTGCTGGCAAATGTTACAGTTTTTATAATACACGAGCCACCTATTAATAGCAAGACTGAGTCTCTGGGAAAAAACCAATTACTGTACTGTACTGCACTGCATGTATTCTTTTAATTACAACAGCAGAGGAACACTGGGTCAGAGGTCAAGAAACACGACGTTTGTGAAGCAGAGCATCAGGGTGTTTACAGACTTATGGTAAGATCACAAAGAGAAAAATCATTATGATACATGACTTTGCAAACAACACAGTTCCTTTCCAGAAAGATTCTTCCCTGAGATAAAAAATATTATATTCACTTCTGATATACATAATATCAAGTGCCTTGAAGTACGTACACCATCTAATTATTGCCAGGTTATTAAGATCATAAAAAAGCAGTGAAGAGGACAGGAGGCTGAAAAAACAAAAAAATCTACCATGTTTAATTGGAGATTAAACCTTAAGTACCGTAATCCCACTGCTGACTGTACAGAATCCAAATTACATGGCAGATGTTAGATTGTCTCAAGAAGTAGAACTCAAGAGTTACCAGTATTCACTCTAACATAATTCTGAGGAAGTGCAAGAAAGTAAAGAGGATGGAAATGCCATCAATCATATCCTTTATTGCTTTTATGTAAAATAAAATGCTATTGCAGAAAGGAGTGATTCCTGGAACAAGTAAGGCAAAACAATTTTCCTCAATAACCAGCACTTCTCTGGAACATGGAAGGGGAATATTTTCTGATTCAGGTAGAATTTCTTCTGCTTGTTTAGCATAAGGAGATGATGTGTGCATACAAAAAACAAAAAAAACCTCTGCAAAGTAAATACACTTTTTAGGGGAAAGGCTTCACTAAGTAAACACACATAAGAACATGCTTTTTTAAAAAAAGTCTCAGAGTAGTCTTTCGATGTGGACAACTCTGCCCACAAACACTGTACATATCAGTAGCAGCTTAATAGAGGGCCAGCCTTGATACTATGAGAAATACCTACTTAGAGGACAAATCAAAATGGGTACTAAAGAATGATTTATGTTAGAGTGAATAAACCTTGATTCTTACAATAGCATTCCAGCTGCTGTGCATGCTTTAATTAATCTTTAATCAGCTTCATGATGATGATAGTTATTTCTATCCCACCTTTTTTCCAGATCAGGACTCAAATCAAAGCAGCTTGGAACAATAAAAAAAAACACATTATTAACAATTTACAAGATCTAAAAGTTAAAGCAAGATTAAACAATTTAAAAAAAACAGATTAAAACATACATAATTAAACACACATAGAGAAAGACACCAGCACAATGATTAGCAATATCCAGTAAGAAAGGTTTTGGCAAGCACTAAATGCTTGCCAAAATAGAAAAGGCTTTACTTGTCCATGAAAAAAAGGTAGGGAGACTGCTAGCCTGGGAAGAGAGTTCCAGAGGCAGCAGTGGGGGGGGGGGCAGGGGGCAGCCACTGAGAAGGCTGTCTCCCATGTTCCTACCAGATTTACTTGTGAGAATGTTGGGACAGAGAGAAGGGCCTCCCCAGCAGATCTCAAAACACAGGCTGGTTCCTAATGGAGAATACTATCCTTCATATAACCTGAACCTGAACCATGTAGGACTTTAAAGGTCCTAACTAGTACTTTGAATTGCACCTGGAAATGGATCAACAGCCAGTGGAACTGTCACAACAAGGGAGTTGTATGATCTCTGTCGCCAGCCCCAGTCAGCAATCTGGCTGCAGCTCTTTGGATCAGCTGACATTTCCAAACACTCTTCAAAGACAGTCCCCCATAGAGAGCATGACAGTAATCCAACTAGGCAGTAACTAAGGCATGCATCACCATGGCCGGATCTGCCATCCCAAGTACAGGTGCAGCTGGCACACAGGCTTTAACATCCCATTTTCTAACCTGGGCATCCACCAGCAGCATTTTCAACCCAAGAGTTGTGTTGCCAAGACCACCTAGCTTGAGGAGGAGGACATTTTAGGGACAACTATGTCATTCTTCCCAAAGTATCATCATAGGTTACAAACATTCCTGGGTCTAAATGCTTAAATGGCACTACAGGTACATTCATAGCAAGATTCTTTGGTAAGCTTATGTCTGTTTCCTTTTGGCTTTTATGCTGAATGATGCTCACTCTTAGTTTGTCTCTGGGATACATGTGACAGAACAGCCAATGCACATTGTGATCATTGACAGACTGTGTATATTTTTTGGACTTATATGGTCAGACCCAAGGTATACATATGCTTGTTTATATATGCTGTTCTGCATGGAACCTGCAAAAGGAATCATTTGTTTGGAATGAAATCCAAGGGGAAAAATCAACTGTGATTTTTTTCTCAACATACACTGCAACATAAAATTAAAACAACAACTTAGGAAAGATTTAAAACAAAGTGTTGCCGATATGTTTCCTGAACGTTTTTGTGCATTTTCATGTGTGCACACACTACATGGAAATTGCTGACTGAACTAGAATGTTGTCTGGGCCAGAACAAAAGAGTTAAACCAGTGGCTTGTGGAAATCTCTCTCTGTTCCTTAAATCAGATGTCAGGGGAAACTATAGAAATTAAACTTCTGTTGTATGTTAAATACCCCCAGGATGTGGGGAGTAATCAAGGAGATATTAAGTCTTAATATCTCCCCGGCAGCAAGTTTCACCTACAGCTGGACAGTCTGGACCCAGGCAGTAGCCACATTGACACTGAGGTCACTTAAGAGGGTGACTGATAAGTCAAGCACTCTCTAATGCCTCCCTCAAGTGAGTGTCTCAGACATTATTGCATGTGTATGTGCCCCATGAATTTCATAGGGTTTTCTTAGGCAAGGAATACTCAGAGGTGGTGTTGCCATTTCCTTCCTCTGGAATATAGCCCACAGCATCTGGTATTCATTGGTAGCTTCATTGGCTCACCAAGCAATTTGGTGGGTGACTCTCTCTTCCAAGTGGTCCAGGACCCCAGCTGCCCTCCTTCTGCCCTTTCTTCATTTGGGAAATAGTCAGCAGAGGCAAAGCCCACTCAGCCTGCTTTGCTGCCTGGAATACTGTGTCCAGTTCAGGCCATCACAGTTCAGGAAGGACATTAACAAGCTCTAATGTGTCCAGAGGAGGACAATCACAATGGTAAAAGGCCTGGAAGCTATGGCCTATGAGGAGCTGCTTAAGGTGCTGGGTGTGTTTAGCCTGGAGAAGAGACGGTTAAGAGAGGACATGATAGCTATGTTTAAATGTTTGAAAAGAGGTCACATGGAAGATAGTGCAAACTTGCTTTTTGCTTCTCCAGAGGCTAGGGCCATTTCTGCACTACACTGTTATAGTGCTATAGTGCAGTTTGGGGAGCGGCATTTAAAATTCTCTTTGGCCTCAGTAAACTACAAACCTCAGAATTCCACAGGATGTTGAAAATGGAATAATAGCATTATAACAGTATAGTGCAGACATGGCCTAGGACACAGAGCAATGGCTTCAAAAAGAGGTTCCATCTAAACATTAGGACAAACTTCCCAATGGTAAGAGCAGTTCCACAGTGGAATATACTGCCTGGGAGTATGGTGGAGTCTCCTTTGGACTTCTTTTTAAACATAGGTTGGATGCCCATCTGTTGGGAATGCTTTGATGGTGTACTCCTGCATGGCAGCAGGTTGGACTTGATGGCCCTTGTGGTTTCTTCCAGCTCTATGATTCTAAGTACTGGCTGAACCCTGACTGGGACTCAGCCAGTGCCAACAGACAAAGACAGAGAGAGAAACACTGTATGCTGCTTTCTCTCCTAATTGGGAAGGCTCCCGCCTAATCAGGAAGGAGATTAGGAAAGATTAGAAGGGCAAACACCTGGAGGGGCATCCCCATGTTATCTCTGATCTCTCACTGATTAGAAATAACCAGAGGATTCCCCATTACAGGAGACAGAGGAGATCCAGAAGCTTCTAAAAATTTTTCCAGGCCTCCAGTTAGTCTCCATTAGATTGGAATTCCTCTCCCGTTGTTCTTGCTACAAAGTACTAAAATTGCAACAGCAGAAAATTTGGAGGGGGGAGATTCTGTTAAGCATATCAGAGTCTTGGAGAAGAATATATGTGGCTGATACTGCGATTCTTGGAGGTTCATACAGATTGTTGTTCTGTCTCTTTTCAAAATATCTTGTTGTATTTCTGTGGACATTTTAAAAGTTTTTTAATTTTTATGCAGAAGAGGATGGATGTGACAGTTTACTCCACAACAGCATAGGTTGTGGCCATTCCAGAGCTTTGAATCTCCATCAAGGAACAATTAAAATTTCCGTTGTTAAGTTTTGTCCAGTAAAACACTAAAATGTATCTCAGATGAACTGAGACTATTTTAAAACAACAGCGACAATTCTGGCAATATTTTGTTATACACCCTTTGTTACCAGATCCAGATGTATGAATGCCCTTCATTCATGCAACAAGTGCCAAATTTTGTTTGGGATTGAAGGGATCCCTTAGTCTCAAGCCATACACCTTGGAGTGATTTTTTTCTGCTCACTGAAATGTCCTTAGAACAATGGTGGGCAATTGTGGACGTCTAAGGGGCTGCCTGGTCCCTTTGGAGATTTTGGAGGACTTAATCCCTCACTGCATCCATCTTGCCATCTCAAAAAAGTTTGTTTCCCCCCAAATCCACTAAATGGAGCATCTTTGACATGTTTTGGGGTCTTCCTGGGCCATATTAGACCAGGAGAAACCCTTTTTTTAACAACAGGAAGAGAATAGAAATCACCTCTTTCCCCCAAAAAAAAAGGCTTCCTTGAGGCCTAAATTAAATCCAGGAGGTCCAGAAACATAGGAAGTTCCCCCCTCAATGTCACCTACAGGGTATTTTGGAATAAACAATTTTTTAAAAATTGCAAAATGACCCCTGAAGGGCCCAGGGAGGCTCCAAATTGGTGGAATTGCCCAAAACCAGACATGGAGGCTGCATGTGGCCTATGGACCACACTTTGCCCACTTTGCCTTAGATTAGAATCTAGTCCTAGTGTTCTGCCAAATTTAAGAAATCATTTGTATGATAGATGAGGTTGCTCCCAGGCATGTAGGTGAAGGGAGCTCTTAGACCCTGCCACACAGAGGAAACTTTAGTGATCTAAGCAACTATGTCACAATATTTAACTGTTTTACAACAGCCCCTCCTTTCCCCCTGTAAGTCTTTTGTATATCTAGCACATTTTTGTCCTTTGCATCTCAAAACAACAGTGAATGTGTAATGCAATTCTTCTACCAAACACAGAATTCTAAACATTTCTAAGCATTAAAAAAAAAAAATAGACAGGAAGTTAGACACCACTTGCTGGAAGGGAAGTTAAGCAGCCTATCCAGAGACAGGCAGGAAGATGTTGCTTTATATTTTCTACCTGGCATGACTTCAACTGGTTCTTTTCAAGCAGCATCTGCTAGAAGAGGCAGAGAAATTCACGGAAGAGTGAGAACTCAGCTACAATAAATGATCAGTTCGTTTGCCACAGTACTCTCCCACTGACTCAGAGAGCAAACAAATAACAAAAAGAGAGAAGTGTGTGTTTGTACAATTGATTTGAACCGCAGACATAACATTAAATTTGGGAGGGGAGGGGATTTTATGCAGGAGTTATTGTTCTTGTTGTATTTTATACCCCAGGAAACATCTTTATGAGATTTGTGATTTTCTGCTTTGAGTAACTTGGCTGGCCTTAGGTATATGCCGCTTGACAAAGAAGAGGGCATATATTTCCTTGAACCCCATTCCAAAGGGAAAAAGTAGGCTAATAACAGTATACTGTTTTGCCTCAGACAGCAAAATGTCTTGGGCTGAACCAGGTTGGATCTTCCTGTAGCACAGAACAAAAAGAGAGACAATCTTACACTTTTTATGGAACTGATTTTTTATGAGTATAAGAGGCAGAGTAAACTAAAGGGTTAGCTGGTAGCTGACCAGGTCTTCAGGTAAAGCCTTTTCATTATTCACAGAACAGTGGTAAGGAGCGTCCATCTCTCCATCTCCAATGCTGTTGCCCTGGCACTGGAGGGAGAGATGAAGCAGGCACAGCTCCATTATGCCTAGGCCCAGAAGCAGATAAAAGACTCCCCTTCCATCCCAACTGTCACGGCTGTGACCTTGGAGAGAGAGAGAGAAGAAGAAGAACCCACAGAATCTGCTGGACTGCCTCACTGCCATTCCCTTTTCCTTTTGTGTTGTGTCATAATTAGATTGTGAGCCTGAGGGCAGGGAACTGGTTTGTTGTCTTTTACTTGTAAAGGGCCATGTACAACAATGGTGCTATAGAAATAAATTAGGAGGAGAGGGGGAAGAAGAAGACGAGGAGTATTTTTCATCATGTGTGTCTTTTGCCTGTATTAAGGCTACAACCCTTATGCATGCTTATCTGAGAGTAAGTTCCACAGAACTTGGAGGGGCTCATGTCTCTGAACAGGTATGTGCAGAGCTGGGTTCTCGAGGGAGATGAAATTCTAAATACGTGGTTGCTTTTACTGATTCATTTTCCTTGGTAATTTTAGCCAATTATCATCTGTTCAGGCGGGTGGCAGCTGTCCAAGATGCCAATGACTGAAGTGGGACTTTGTGTGTGTAATTGCAAACCATATTGTTTGCTATGATCCCCTCCCTTGCTGTGCCCTTTTTGGATGAGTGGAATTAAATACTGCTATCCTCAAACTTGAAAAAGCAGCCTATTTGACTGTAACACCCAGAATTTCCCCTCCCCTCCAGTTGGCACAACCAGGCCAGTTGAGAGGTTGTTGGATCTGTAGCCCAAAAAGTGACTTTTCCAGTGTTTGTCCTCCCTGCCTCAGCACATATCACATCATCTTGTTAAAGTGGGACACAGTGATTTCACCTTCTTTCTTTATTCCCTCATTATTTGATAGGAGATGGCGAGGAGAAACTACGAGACACTTTAAGCGCCCAGCTTTCAAACTGAGAAGTTCAATCAGGAAGACTACTGCTCTGAGATTTTTTTGTTTATATCTCAAAGCATGTAGATCAGGGGAGAGTGGATCTCTGGCCTTCCAGGAATTATTACATTCCAACTCCCATCATCGTCAACATTGGCTGTGCTGGCTGTGGCTGATGAGAGCTGGAGTCCAGCAACATTTGCAGGGTCACTGTGTCTACAGCCTACTGGCAGACATTTTTCCATACATCCTGTTAAGGACCATGAAACACAGTCTCACTCCACCTTTCACACATTCAATGCACTCTTGCGGATTGACAACTGAGGAGCTCGTGCATTGTAAGAAACAATGTTTGTGTTGCTGCTGGATCTGGCTTAGCTAAAACAGCTATGGACATAACAGTGTTGACTATTTTCCAAGTGTATTTATGTCTCCTAACTGCAGCGTGTAAGGAAAAAGTACAACAGCACAAATCTTTCTGGCACAGAGGATGCTGCTGTGGGAGGGAGCAGCTGATTTGAGCCAGTTGCACACAGCTCTTAAAGACACAGCAGTCTTGAGTGAAGGAATCAAGAAAATCTCCTGTGAGAGTTGAGATTTGCAAAGAGGAGGGGGAAGGATATCAACTCTGTGTTAGAAGCTTGATTTCATGCTTCTAATGCCATCTTGCTCACTTTGCCTTGGGAGAGGGATTTCTTACAAATCAAAACAAACCAGCTTTGCTTTGTACTAGCAGCTTTATAAAGATCAAAGACATTTCATAGGAGGCAAATAAAATCTTTCTGCTTGAGCAAGCAGCCTACAACAACAGCTAGAAAGGTCCTGGAGAACCAGACTGTTCAGAGGAGGCCTGCAGATGTAAGGGCTGCCTAAAAGAAGAGAGCATTTGAGTGTTGACAGCTTCTCCCCACTCCCCTTACAGTGCTGGGAAATAGGTTTGTCAAATCTCAAGACCTGCCCCGCCCCTCCAGTTCTTGTGGGTCATCTCCATTCAGGAGATAAGCATGCAATTCTCAAGCTGGATGGACTCAAAGGGGCTGTGTGCAAATCTCCAACTCAGCTAGGAATGCATCAGCTTCCAATAATTTGCAGGAATTAACTGATGAATTGCTACAACTTGCAAAGACTCTGAGAGGGGTGTCTCTGTATTTACTTCTGGCCTTTTTGCACTACGCTCTTCTAGTGCTATTATTCCACTTTCAACATCTTGTGGAATTCTGGGGTTTGTAGTTTATGGAGGCCAAAGAGCTCTATGGCTAAGATTCTAAATGCCCCCCCAAACTGCAAACCCCAGGATTCCATAGGATGTTGAAAGTGGAATAATAGCACTTTAACAGTGAAGTGTGTAAAGGCCCTCAGTTTCCTCCTTTCCTCGCAGTCCTTGTGGCATTCTGCTGTGCATCTGGCTGGATGCAAGCAGGCTAGATCACATGTTCGGAATCCTGTCTTCCCAAAGGAGAAAGAATAATCTTTCACACCATCTGCCTTAGCTCAGATTTCTGTTTTAATTCCCAAACAGGAAAATACGTTCTGTGCATGAGCAACAGTGGTTTGCACTTAATGTGCATCATTTAGTGACATCACCCAGGGTATACCTTGGTCTCAGGTTTTAGCCTAGGAACCTCAGGGCCTATATGATCCTTTTGGGAAAACAGAACAAGATGAGAGAAGCAAACATTTCTCTCTTGCAGGCAGCTATCAAGCTTTAGAAGTCTGGAGTATAGACCTGGTAGTGAAGATAACATGCTATTTTATCTTTCCATATTATGATCTTCTTTTATATAATCCACATTGTTCTTCTCTTGCTTTCGTTTACAAAGATTGTTGTTGCTCCAAATACCTGTAAATGGATTGAACCAAATAGTTTGAAATAAAAATAAGATATGTGAGGAGAGGGGACCTCATCTAAAAGCTACAGTGAGCTCTTTGGGTTGCTGGCTGGTCATTGGGCTAAAAATAAGACACTACAAACTGTTTTGCGTACCCTGCTTTGCATAGTGTACTGTACTTTCATTCCTAAGACCCGCTTTTCAAACCTAAATGTTAATGTGGTTTAAGAGTGCAAGGAAAAGCTGCTGGGACTTCCCGTGGCACTGCAAACAGTAAGAGCAGCAATAACAACATTATGTGCCTTTTTGTCTTTGTGAAATCAGTGTGGACTTTCCTCAGCAAGTTCAATGTCTGCAGCCAGTATCCTTAGTCATCTTCCCTCAAACAATCTCTGTAAGTCCCATTTTCACACTTTTTGGCAGAAGGCCTTAGAAAATTAATCTTAAATAAAACCCTACAACTCCTTTTTTTAAAAAAAAGACAAGAAAAGCAACTCCTTTTGAGCTAGAGCATTGTGGAAATTGTAGTCCACAGTAATTCTTCCCACCTTTGCTTCTTAGGTGCCTAAAGGGAAACAACACAGTTTAAAATCAGTGCAGTATCAAACTATATTTAAGAACTCCAAGAATAGAATAGGGATTAAAACAACAGAAAGCAAGCCAGTCAGAGCTTGGGTTAAATGGATTTAGCAATCTTCTGCATAGACTTCAACGCAAGGAATACATTTAATTGTAATCAGTAAGGAAGGAAGCTTTGTGTGAGTCCTCTAGAAGCTTATGAGTACAGTTCTGATAAAAGCAGATACTACACTTGGTCTTAGCCAAAAGGTCAAGAAGCGATATGGGTACAGTTTTATACACAGGAATAGGAAATGGTTCTTTAGATATGGCTGGACTGCAGCTCCCAGCATGCCTCACCAACATCTCTGCTAGTAAGAGTAGGAATCATGCAACTCTCCAGATATTGTTCAACTAGCAGACCTAACAGCACGACTGTAGTGAAGGAGCCCATCCTGCATGTTCCCATCACCTGATGCTCACCAGTTTTATATAGCTCTGATACAATTTTTGAATGCTTATTAACGTGTAGAAATGTAGAAGTAGTGGTGAAGTTCTTTGTGCCTGGTTTGTGGAAATTATCCCCAGGTACCCCTCTGCTCAGGCAAATAAAGAAACTTGGATCTCCAGCCCATATGCGTGGATCATTGGCTGTTCACACACTGGGGAAACAGACTTGTTTTATGGGCAACACATTGACTATAATGGCACAAGCAAGTACTGTGAGTAAAATGGCCCTGACCACACCAAAGGCCAGCCCTATTCTTAGGCAGAGTGAAGTATCTCTTGTCAGGTGGCAGATGTGGAGGAGCAAAGGAGTAGCTGAGGAAAACACTATCCCCTAACAATTTTTCCTCACCCTTCCAGCTGTCAAGACAGAGCTGCATGTGCCCCCTTTAAACAGGGCTGCTGGCCTCACATATGGAAAAAAAATGCTGACTCATGACCAGTAAGTAATCAAGATTCAACTAGCTGGCCAGTCAGTTTCTGTATGTGGAACTGCAGACCGGGTGTCATCTTTGCTTCAGGCAGAGAAATGTTTCATACCAAGGCTGAGTAAAGTTAGGATTGCCTCACAGAATGATTATGCAGTGCCTGAACAGTAAGGGCTTGTGGCTTCCAGGTAAGTAGCGCAGTTTATCTACTCTGGCCTTCGGTCCAAACTTTTAAAGGAGATATTCAATGTGCTGAACAGTGTCTCAGTACAAATATACTCAGCACCTTGGGTAATTCCTTTAAAGTTCAGACTGAGGCCATTTCCACACTAGACTGTTATAGTGCTATTATTCCACTTTCAACATCCTATGGAATCTTGGGGTTTGCAGTTTAGGGAGGGGCCTTACGGCACTAATAGAACTATAAAAGTCTAGTGTGGAAGAGAGTGGATTTGCCACCACATTGATACTGGCCTGATTCAGGTGTTTTAGTTGTGAAATAATTAAGTCTAGAATTGTAATTTTTTTTTTTTTTTGAAGCAGGGGAAAGAGAGTATCTTGACAAAGTAGGACTAGATGATGTTGTATGTCGGTTTCTCTGAGTCTGGTCACAGAGGGTCTACCTGGATCCTGATTAATTTGTCACTCACAGATTGTTCGGAATAAAGCGTTTCATGGAGGATTAGACTGCAACAAACATAAGTTATGAAAAAAGTTTAAGAAGTCTCTTGGACATGGTGGAGTGTGCTAAGCGTGGAACCAGCTCAAGTGCCTGGTAGTGTAAGAAAATGTCTTCAAAAAGAACCACAAAAATCCTGTTTGTATTCCTAGTTCCAAATATTATATTCATAGTTCCAGCAAAGATGGGCAGTGATCAGGAATGATGGGAGTTGTTGTCTAGCAATCTCAGGACAGCCACAGCTTCCCCATCTGCTTCCTTTGGCATCTGTATAATAACAGCTAGACATGGAGGTCTGTTAAGCCAAGTGATTTTCACCAAATTAACACAAGTTGAGAGTGCTCAGCCCTTTCCAGAGGAACATAATACAGTAGAGGCTGCCAGGCACTCAGGGGCAAGAGTTCTGGGAATGGTTGGGCTCTGCAGCCCCTTGCAATAGAGCCACAGCCTTCGCTTCCATAACAAAGTGTCACATGCTTTATCATGGAACAGGGTTGGTGCCTGCTTCAGTCTACAATGCAGGAAGCCTTGTTTATTTCTGAACAAATCCAAAATCCATTCCAGATGTAAAAATCGTACAGAATAGATGTTGTGTGTTTGGCCAAGGTCAGGGAATGCACTATTCCAAATCCAATAAATCCTCCCTCCCCCAACACTTTTCTCCGCTTCACGACAAGCAAAAAGAGAAGTACGGGTTTAGAAAATTTGGCTCTGGTTTTGAAATGTGAACCCTCTGGGGAAGAAAAAGAAAGAAAAAATAGATTTTGAATTACCCATCATCTGTTCTAGCGTGAGACAAGTCGACAGCATTCCTGATTTAGTAAGGACTGCATTTGTAAACTCAGAGTTGCATGGAACTTTGCAGTTAAAGTCAGGGTGCAGAGATTTCAGGAAGCCTAAGCGTTGTTACCTGTAGATTATACTTTGTTTCTTGAACTACCCAAGTACACAAGTGAGCTACAGGGAAGTGACTAGAAGGCAAAGGACTTATCCTGTGAATCTCACCTAAGACAAGCAAGAATCTTCATCATAACTGTGAAGGTTTCTTTTTTTCCGACAAGTGACAATGTATGGCGATGGTCTTTTTTCATGTTAAGTTTATTCAGGATATGGAAATTTACTTTTTGTACTACAGTTCCCAAAAATCCCCATCCACCATGGCATGTTGACACTGGTGGTCTGGGGAGTTGTCTCAAAAATTATTTTTTTCCACACTTTGGGCATTTGTTTATTTGTTTATTTATTGAATCTATACCCATCTTTCTCATAGGATGGGATTGTAACCTGTTAGTACTTAAATGATAATACAGTACTTTAAAAAAAAAGAATGTACATCCATTTATAAATTGTTGGTGTTTCTTTTTTTTTTTTAAGATACCATGTTTACCAGGTTTGCCAGCAATGTACCCGCTATTCTTATACACTGATTCTCTCTGGTACACTGCCAAGATCAGTAAGGGTGGTGGACCATTTCTGCACTAACCTGTTATAGTGCTATTATTCCACTTTCAACATCCTATGGAATCCTGGGATTTGCAAAGGCCCCTTCCTAAACAGCAAACTCCAGGATTCCATAGGCTTTGAAAGTGGAATAATAGCACTGTAACAGCCTAGTGCAGAAATGGCCAGGGGTTCCTTGATGGTGATCTCTTTCTTCCCTGTGGAATTTCTTCCCATAATTCCATCTGTGGCTGCTGATTCATGGCATTCAAAAAACTCATTTGCTCCTTTTTCAATTTTAACTGAAAAGTATCATGTTATCCATGGTTGACAGATATTTTACAGAAACTTATATTATTTATCCTGGTTTATATTTCTTTTTTTTATTATTGTTTAAAAGCAGCAAACTTTATTTACAGTTCACTTGTTCATTTTAAATACATATATTCTACTAAACAACAACAACATATTAATGCTTTGCATTTTTATATGTTAATATTTTATCAATATGTTTTGTGGGGAGTTTTTTGTTTTTGGGTTTTTTTGTGCTGAAGGCTATCTTGAGAAGATAGCTAAGAAGTAGATTGATTAAATAAATAAATAAATAAATAAATAAATACTTAAGTAAAGATCAATTTAATAGATGCAGTATGTTTTTAGGAATATATTTTCACCCTGATATTTGCATGTTTACATTTGAATGTTGACCACTGGGTATTTGTTTGGTTTGTTTTCAGTATTTGTTTATAGATCATTGCAAAATGATTTGCTTATTTTGGCTAGTTAGGCAGCTAGCTAGGTACATTTATATCCTGCCTTTCCTCTGACAAGCTCAAGGCAATATACATGGCTCTCTTCTTCCAAATTTTATCCTCACTGAAACGCTGTCACATATGTCAGTCCAATAGAGAGTGAGGTTGCTCTGTGAATTTCATGGCTCAATGAGGATCCGCATCTTCCAGATCTCATTGCAGTATATAAGCCTAAGAAAAGCCATGTCAGATCAGATCAAAGACACATCTAGTTGAACATGCTGTTCATGCAGTAGCCAATGGAGAGCCTGTAATAGTACCATTCATCTCATGTTCCCCAGAAACTAATATTCTGGGGCCTAATTCTTCTGGTGCTACAGGTGATATGTAACCATTCTGACTTGCAGCTGTTGATGACCCTAACCCCTATTTTATCACATGGACTGTTCAAACCCTACACTGCACTGACTATATTGCACTGGAAAATGTAAATCTACTTCCCGCTAATTGAATCTGTTGCCAATGTTACTGTGCATCATGATCGCCTACTGCTTTACATCAGTGAAAGAATGCTAGCCCTTTGCCCTTATCGTTTTGTGAATTTTTGTTCACCTTTCTTTGCTTCTGGAGCTGAAGCAGCTGATGGGATCTCCATCTGCACTGTGTTCTCCTGGCTGGGGATGCACACTCTCACCTCCTGTGTGCATAGTTCACATTACACAATGATAGCACTATGATTTCTCCTTAACTGCCAAGGCTGCAACCTGTGGAATCCCGGGGATTGTAGTTTGGTTTGGTGAAGCACTGGAGCTCCCTGGGTAAGATTTCTAACTACCTCTCCTTAAATGGCAGGGCCCAAGGTTCCATAGGATAAAGCAGAATCACAGCATTTTGTACTGTGAAAGAGTCCTCAAATAAAACATGGAATCTTATGGAAGGTCCAGGTGACATCATCTCTTGGTAACATGTCCCCATATTTTCCTACCACTTTTCCCATCTTTTGCCTTACCAAAATAATAACTTTAAAAGATTAAGGAGTGATAGAATAGCTGTACAACAGGGATAGATAGAATTGGACGGATAGATAGACTAGCTATACATTATCTTTTAACATAGTGCTCATGGCATTCTTTAGGAAGCACTCACAGATGGGAAACTGAGGCTCCAGCTCCAGCCTCAGGCCACAAATTGTGTGCAAGACTTAATTCTTAGTTCCAAGTAACTTATCTTTGGATCAGAGCTCATCAAATACCCCTCTACTAATCTGAGCATTTGCTAGAGAAGTAAAGAATACGCATACATTTCTCATTCTCAAAGAAAAATGTTCATCTCCACACACTGGAAAACCTGCTGGGAAAACCAAGAACAACTGCAAGATTCTCTGCACTTGGGACTTTGTCTGAGGTATGCATTCATCCTAAAAGATATGCTTGTTACAACAGTATATTTTATACAAAATATATGGCTCCCTTTGAAAAACTGTTCCTTTTTGCTCAGAAAACTTAATTTGCTGCCCAGAAAATTGTTTTCTCCACAAAAAAAAAAAAAAAAAAAATTAAAAAATGGTTTAGAGGGAGTTTTGCACAAATTAATTTTTGAAAGAGTCCCCAAAGTGTGAATAGTCATAAAAACAATTGCAGAATCTCTCATACTTTCACACACAGAGGAAAACACCATTGAAATAACTCATTCTTGTATGGACAAGTGCAATGAGTGAAGATTTACATCCCTAATGCTCATTGTCATTACTTGAACAGTCTATATTTCTTAACTCATATCAAAGTCATTAAGGGGAAGGGAGTTTATATTTGGCTCCAGAGAAGGCATTCCAAGCACCTATAATTAAATGTGCTATACATGTACGTCTATCTATCTACCTACCTACCTACCTACCTACCTACCTATCATCTCTGGTGATAAAAGTGCCCCTCCAGATGTTGTTAGACTAAAACACCCACCATCTGATTCAGGGCATAATGGATGGACCCAAAGGGTGTTGCAGCTAGACAACATCTGGAAGGGCACAGCTTCCTATCCCTGATTTCATAGGAATATAGGGCATTCTTATAGATGACACAGCAGATTTCATGCCGTGCTCTGTCATGTAGAAATGAAAAAAAAAAAGTTTTCAGCAAAGCAGATGGAAAGGGAATGACTAGACTGGGTGTGAAATTGGTTTCAGAATGTATTTTCAGGATTTGGAAACTTGTGGAGGCTATGCCTACACCATGCCCGTACAAGAACTATCTGAAGTCAGTTATTTTTAGTTTCTGTTGGCCCATGGTCAATGGCCAGATACTTTCGGGTTGAAATGCTACTGTTAGAAATAAGCGAGAAGAAGAAGAAGAAGAAGAACAACAACAACAACAACAACAACAACAACTGTATGATGACATTTTCAGGTGTGCATTTCAAAAACTGGATTACTCATATGGGTAAAGATTAGAGAAGAATATAGTTGTCTTTCTGACAATGGCATACAATTCGCTGTTTACCTTGGGTACTCCATATTTTTGCCTGGAACACAATGCTACTCATGTCCATTTGGATCAGAATTGTGCTGTGTTTTGTGGGGCTTACTCCCAGAAAGATAAATTTGGTATTCATCATAGTTAGAAGAGAGCCACTGAAATGAATGCCACAAGTAACTTAAGTCTCAACTATTTCAATGGCTCTTCTCTTGTTAGGTCCAACGCTAGAATAAATCTGAAGGCTGCAGTTCTGTACTGTAGGCTGAAGAACTTGTGGACCTCATGATAATGTCAGTGGACTCTAATATCAGATGTAGGTTGCATAGCTAATGGTCAGGAATTATGGAAGCTGTACTCCAACAACATTTTCTGATCTTTGCTGTCCATACTTTCCTTGAAGTAAATCCCATTGAACTTAATGGAGCTAACTTCTGGCTTGACATGCATACACTGCACACATTATATCTTGAAAACTCTTCCAGGCAATGAACGATTGGTGCTGATCCTCTGTTCTTTTCAGCTAAAACAGGAAAAGCAGAAAGTCTAAAATAGCAAGGAGGAAGCTTTAAACTGTGCCACCAGTACATGCTGATCCTGATCAACATTAAGGCCACAAACTCTTTATTAAGGATGTGGTGGTGGTGGGGAGAACTGTAACTTAAAACTGTGTTTTTAATATACCATGTAGTTTAATTCTGAAAGAGAGTAGAGCTAAATGTGTGAAGCACTTTGAAATGCAAGATACAACAGATATATGTTTGGCATGTTAGGAATGTGTATGATCCTTGTCACAAAGTTTGCTTGCATAACTGTAAACCAACCAAGAGATGGAAAAATCCTGTTAAAACCCTACATTTATCTCATCTTTTAAGGCCATAATCTTTTTGATTCCTTACACTGATATAACCAGTTTATGGGATTACAGGGTTATGTTTTGCACATCAACTAGATGGTGTTAGATTCTGCTCTATTTCTGCAACGCAGATGGCCATTTCATTAGCTATGAAGAATGGGTGCTTTACACTCCACACACAGTAAATAGGATCTCAGCCTAAAGCACTGTTTCAGAGATATAGGGCCTTTCTGTACTACATTGTTATAGTGCTATTATTCCACTTTCAACGTCCTACGGAATCCTGGGGTTTGCAGTTTAGGGAGGGGCATTTAGAATTCTCAGCCAGAGAGCTCTTTCGCCTCAGTAAACTCCAAATCCCAGAATTCCACAGGATGTTGAAAGTGGAATAATAACACTATAAGACTGTAGCATGGAAAGGCCCATAGTCAGAGAAGTGGAAAGCCCTTAGAAATAATAACAACATTATTTCTTTATTTAAACAAATTTATTCAAACAAATATTTACAGAAATACAGATTTCTTGTTGTTTTACCAGTACTGCTTCTATCCGTGAGGTAAGCCTGTGTTGTTTCAAGAACAGGGTTCCCAACAGATTTTTTTTCTTGTGGCGGCTGAAGTATTGAATGAGACCAAGAAACACATGGGTGCACATACAGTCCTTTTGTGCATGGGCCATCTGGGCTTTAGTCACAGCTTTCTCCAAACAGAAGGTTGGAAAAAGAACTGTCAATACGAGGGATTAGGTTTTTGAGATTCCCATTCTAAAGTCTACATGGAGGCTAGCTTTGTACACATATTATTTAATACTTCACAGATGAAAACCAGGACATCTTTTCTACATGAAGGCCAAGCAACATCAGAGGGTGGTCAAGATGGCAAAAGTTATTAGTGAGGAAGGACAGGCAGGATAGGAGAGCCTGTAGAAGATTGCATTTGCCTGAGCCTACGGGGAAGGCAAGAGTCTGCCTCTCTTCTTCCCTTCCCTGAGCTGAGTTAATTGAGTACAAACCACTTTTGCACTAAGATTGCACCAATAGAAGTAAGCCAATGACAGTGGGGGAAAGTAAGAGGAGAGGAAGGCAGGTGCATTTTAAAAGCAGATAAAAAAAACGGATGACAGAGAATCAATTAAACTGTCACTGTCAAATATGGGCAGTTGGAGAGTATGCACAGAGCAAAGAGCTCAGAAAAAAACACCAGCCATTAGTAGAGCTGTTGCTGGGACAGTTCATCACCATAATTTAATGTAGAGGGAAAAGAAAAAGAACGGGAGAAGTCATAAATGATCTCCCTGTTGCTTGCCGTTCTTGAGAACAGACCACAGGATTGGGGCGTGCGGTATCTCTCTCAAAAGCAGCAGTGGCGGCAGCAGGAAAGCACACATCATTGACATATTCCACTTCAGAGCCAGTGTCATCATTCCCACAGATGTCCTCCAACTCTTGTCACAATGCCTTTGCTGCCGCTTGCTTGATTAAAAGGATGTGCTTTTCCAGTATACTGATAGAGCTAACGAAGGCATACCCGTTGTCTGGGAAACATTTCTACGGTGGGGTTTCTCAAACTGGCAATGTAACAACGTTGTGGGTGTTACTTAGGAAATGACATTCATCTTCTTTGCTTACAATAGAGGCAAATAATAAGAGTGTGTGGGTAAGCTTAAAACTGTGCAATCAAGTGTTTTTCCCCTTTTTCCCCAGTTACATGAAACTTTGTGGATCTGAATCATTCATTTCTTGTAAATAGAAGTAAAAGAATGGTTAGCCCCTTTCCACAAAGTATTTTGAAAATGAAGTTCACTCACCTTGGCGCATTCGTTTTCCCCCATCCATTTGCTCATCCACCAGCCAGCAGTGAGTGGGTCTGGAATAAATCTGTGTTTCCCTGCAGGGCTGCAGCAATCTAGGAAAACATGCTGTTCCCATGTATCACTGAGATTGATTCTACCACTGCTTACTAGACAAGAGAAAGATGTTTTGAAGTGTAGAGGCAGGTTGTGATTTTTTGAGGGCTGGAGGAAGAGGCCAGGGACACCCAGAAATCAACTCACAGTAGCCCTCAGTAGTTCAGATGTAATCCAGAAATATTTCTTCTACAGGCCACTTGGGCAGACGCACAGATAGGTAAATCCTTCCTTGTTTAATTCTCTCATGCAAGGATAAACAACATCAAACATTTTTCTTCCTCCTGGATAAGATGATGATAATTTTTAATGCATGTTTAGTGATTTTTCACACTTTGGTGGAAATTTCAAGTGCACCAGAAAAATCAACATTTTTGTGCAGAGAACAGGGAAGAAGGGGAGGGTATGTGTAACAAATGATTTTCTTTCCCAGAAAAATTGCAAAATGTGAAAAAGCTCATGATGGCTGACCATTTCCTTAATGGAGCCTTTCTAGGTAAGGATAAGAAAGTTTTCAAGTATTCTTTACATTCCCAGTTTGCCGTGGCCTGATAAAAAAGCAGGAGGATGAACCAGAAGAGGGAACAGTAGAGCTACCTCTTTTGTCCCCATGAGCTGTCATGGCTGCCTCGACTGGGATAGGCTGTTTTTCAGAGATCATCTCAAGCAGTGAGGACTTGTGGGAAAGCAGGAAAAGGGATGCCAGATATTCTTCTCTGGCTCAGGTTTTAATCTGATTGGGGAAGGAATTCAGAGGCTATAAAGCTTTAAGAGCTCTCAAAGGGCTGGATAATTTTGAGGAAGGTCTGCAGTAACTCTAAGACAAGTGTGTTCAACAACTCTGTTCAACAACTGAGGCCCCATTGATAGCTTCCTCCAGCAGAGGACCCTGATCTCTGACATGAGGTGAGTGTTGATGTGTAACAGGGTTTCTTCAACAGCAATGAGTAGGCTGTGGAATGTCCTCCCCAAGGAGATTGTCCAACTTGATTGTTTGCCTTTCCACAGGCAGCCCAAAACTAACTTCTTAAGAGAAAATGTTGCAGCTGGACTGAACAGGTCTGTTCCCTTTTTTAAAAAAAAATATGGCTGCTTTTACCCTTCCTTTATTTAGATTCAAAAGTGACTCAGTCTTTCTAGCCTCTTTAAGATTTTTTTTAATTATCCTTAAATTAAAAAAAAAAGGAAAAGCAGGATATACATGTTTTAACAATTGTACAGTCAGCCCTCTGTTACCCTGATTTCTGGGGTCCCCAGGGGGACACCTTGATTTGCTCCAAAAATGTAAAGGTTGTGGAAATTAGCGGAGCTCTGGCAATAGCAAAACGAGAGGCAGGGTAACTCAGCAGAATCTTTTACCCAATGTTTACGGGGTCAGGCCAACCAAAAAGCCAGGCAAATATACCAATAAATGGATTTTATTAATAAATGAGTTCTCATGCACCAACACACTCACGCACACACACAAGGCCTATCAAGAAGAGAAAGAGGTGAAAATTGATAGAGGATTCAGCGAAGAGGCTGTAAAGGCAGTGATACTGCACTTACCCTGAAGTCTTCAGTCCGGGGAGCGGTGAGAAGGACGGAGCTCAGCGAAGAGAGGTGGCTGCGGGGATCACTTGACTAACCGAGTGGCGATCTGCTAGTGTGGTGGGGAGTTCTCTAAAGAGACCCGCCAAAACTGGGACTACTTATAGGGCAAAACGTACCTCGAGGGCAGGCCCTCTCCTGGGAAGAACAATGGCCAAAATAAAGGGAAAAATGCCGCACAATAGCAACTTGATAGCTTGCATGATTGGTTCATGCAGATGGACCTTGCCTTGGTAGGATTTTCCAAAGTTGGAGTTGCTCAACCTGGGGAAAACCCAGTAATCCCCTCAAGTTGGCTATTTGTGGCTAAGGACCCTTTGTCCATGCGGACGTGTTTAGCCTGAGGTCTCCTTGGGGAAACATGACAGGATTTTCCTGGCCTTGACCTAGTTTCGGTCGTTCAACCTATTTATCTATGCACCCACCCGGGCAACCTCTCTGGCATGGCATGCATATTTGATATCAATTTTATATCCCCCCCAGGGTGGGGTCTGCCACCAGGGTAACACCTCCACATTTTTAGGTTTCACTTTTGTGGATCTGATTATTCACAGATAGTTTGCTGCCACCTCTGCTGCTCTCTATGCTATTTTTAATAGGGACTGCAAGCCTTGTGAGACTGAGAAACTGCAAATGAGGCTTGCAAGTCCCTATTAAAAATGGTGTGGGATAGCAGTGGAGGTGGCAGTAAGCTCCACCAGTCATCCACTTCTGCCTTGCGAAGGAACTCTGATACCTCAAAGGAATTCATGGTGAGTTGAATATGGTGATGATACTTTTTTGTGTGTGTCTGTTAAATATGGTTTGGGAGGGCCTAGACTTAGTCACGTTTTTTCCATTGTAAGGGAGCCTCTCTGCTCCTAATCCTAGCAAATGTGGAGGGGTGACTATAATTTCAATGAAAACCAGTGTGGTTAGTGTAAGGGGGCTGTAGTTCTGATTCCCAGTCAGCTGTGAAGGTCACTGGGTGACTTTCAGTCGGTCACTATCCCTCAGCCTAATCTCTTTCGAAGGTTGGTTGACGGTAGTTGCTGTTTTTACCAGCATCAGCATCATCATCATCATCTGACCATATCAATCTATAGTCACAATAGTACAGTTACAAAAAGTGACACTGGTTGGAATGTGTGCCATTATCAGTCAACACTTCTCTGTTTCCTAGATTCTTGGATGGAATCCAAATCTTTGATGTGTGAAACCAATGACAATGATGATGATTGTTTGTGAGGATAAAATAGCCGAGAGACCACCAGGTCAGTCCTGAATATTTTGTTGCATGAGGCAAAGGGGCGGAATAAAGTAGTCTGTAATTCCACATTCAGAAGCCAGCCGGACCAGCAGTAGAAACTTACTACAGAGCACCCTCCATATATGCAGGGGTTCTCTTCCAGGAACCCTCAGCTGAAACAAAAAAATGTGAATGCTCCATGCCATTATCATCAGTGTACACAATGTGCATGCCCCCACAAGTGTGCACCTGGTGTGTCCATTGATGATAATTGGACACGAGGCTTTGCACGAGACAGCTTTGTGCTGTGGAAGCTTACCACCATTCCCTGCCACGCAGTGTCTGACATGCAGACAGTTGTCTCACTTTGTTAATGGCTTGCCTATCCCTACCTTTAGAGAAAGTGTAGGGTAAAATAAAAAAATGCTACATTTTCTTTAGTGACAATACTGATTAATGACTTGTAGATAAAACCTTTCTTTTCAACTGAATCAAAAGAATTAATTGTATGAGGTATGGGGAGGAGGCATTTGTTTATTTTGTGAGACAATTGTTTATTTTCCATGCCAGTAATTATCTTGTTGACTGCTAAGATCATAGTATTAAAATTGGTATTGGTTATTTATGTTTCTATTTTAAATAAAAATAAAAATACATTTCAAAAAAGAGGGTGGAAAAGGAGGTATTTTAAGCCATCCAAGGTTCTTTCTTCATGAACACCATCCCTCCCCACCTCCTCCTTGAATCAAACTTCAGACTAGGTCCCTTTTCTTTCTTTGTGCTTATTTTTATAGTACAGAAAAGCAGCCAAATAGGTGGAAGGAGGTTTCACTATAGCAACTTTAACAGTCAGAACAGAAATGTAATTTAAGAATTATGTTATTTTCAAAGAGGCACATAAACAACAAAACACATCAATGTGTGTGGGGAGGACGTTAGGAATAATAGGAATTACACTACGAAAACATAAACTCATGTCTTTTGTTGCTGAATGAGGATACTGAAATCCAAAGTTAATATAAATAAATCACATTGAACTACATTTATGAAAATGAAATGCAACACTTGAGTTATAACATTATCGTATGCTTGCTCCAAGTATCGCGGCACATTAACAAACTCAAAAGTAGTGCTTGCATATCTATAATGTATGTTTATTTGAATATTATGGCTAACAGAGACAGAGGGGAGAACAAAATAAGCTCATCTTGTTATCTCTTTGATAAGCTAGTAGATGAAAAAATGTTACACTCACGCACTATGTCAAGGAAGTCTAATTTGCAATCCCATATTGTGTCTGTAGAAGAGGGACACTGGACACGGTGAACTAGCCAACAATGAAAATGGACTTCCTCACAGTCAGTTGGAAATAAGGAGTTAAGATGGCCTTTATATAACTCAGGAGCGGGAACTATGTAGTCCCCCAGATGTTAATGAATATCACCTCGCACCAGCATAGCCAATGGTGAGGGATGCTGGGACCTATAATCCAGCAACATCTGGATAGCCCCTTCATTCCCACCCCTGGTGTAAACTGAAAAGAAAGCAAGGTATGCATAGCAATAATTTACAACCCTTACATTTTGAATAAATGAAATGACAAGTAGGAAGAAGCACACTTTGGTGCCCTATAGATTAGCCATCCTTCACCTGCCACTATCCAGAAATGTTGGACTACTACTCCCAGCATCCTCAGCCAGGGGTATAAGTAGAAATATTGTGGGCTGGGTGAAAAGGTGTGTATTCCAACACACCTGCAGAGTGCCAGCTTAGGGAAAAACCAGCTCTCAATATTAATTTTCCTAAACTAGATTCCTGGGATCAGATTATTAGCCTGCAGGACACCTATGTGACAAGCAAGTTCATTTCTTACGGTGCCACACAGACACCTTTAAAATGAGGGCACCCACCAAACCAACTTTGTTGATCGAAAGGAAGAAGAGCACTTACCACAAACCTGGTCTTCTTCTTCACACATAGCCTTAGCCATTACATCTTATTCATTGTCACAATATCTATTTTGGGTTATTAAAAACCTCAGCAGCCAACGAAAGCTATTTCTGTCCAAACCACCTCTAATTATTTCCGACTCCAGCAACCCAGCTTTTGCAGCCCTACAAATGGTTTGTGGTTTATACGTTCAGTGGAACTTTCTAGAGTGAAACAGCAGGCAAAATGGAGCCTGCTGTTGGAAAGCTATGTTTATAGCCAGTAACACCTCCCAACACTGTCATGCACGTGCACAAATGCACGTGCAAATAGAATTGCCCTTTAAAAATAGACAATGGAAACCATCACAGTGCTTTTTATGAAACACTCAGGCCCATAGGCTTTAACACTCAAGCCACTTTTGCTTGCTTGCTTATTTTTCTGAGACTAAAACTGCTTTATGTAAATACTGTTGTTTTAGGTGGTTATGAGTGGAAGCAATAAATGTATAGTCTTTCAGTGACAGGAACTAATGTATGGAAGTTTTTAAAAGTATTGTTTCTTAGTACCAGAAAGAACTGGGAGATAATATTTCAGCAACAGGCAACAATATATGGTAGTTTTAAAAAGTAATGTTTCTAGTATCACGAGGAACTGAGAGATGATATTTAATTTGGAAACAAATCAAAATGCAATGATGTTTCTTGCACATGTATCTCGATTTCAGGAATAAAAGTACATGGCACTGATTTGGATCAGATTAACTGAATCCCCATTGTGTTCCCCCTGCAGTTTTCTGGCAATCATTGTAGAGTATATACAAACAGTGATTTCAGTTGTTCAAATGCTAGTCCTTATATAACCAAAGCAACACTGTTCAAGCAGAAAAGAGAAGTGGCTGTAGTAGGAATGGATTTTCTTCAAGGATGCCTGGGAAACTGCCACACTTCTGCCACACATACCCCAAACTCACACATAAAGTAACCAGGGGCAGGCAGCGGGTCCATCCTAGTGGAGGGATGAATCCACTCTGAGGTTTAGTCTTAACTTTAAACAAGTAGTCCAAGGTGCTGAACCCTGTCTCCAAATTAGGGTCATTGTCTTAGATAGCTCCTTTAAAATCCACGCTAAAACCCAGAGTGGATTCACCACCTCACTATGATTGGAGCCCCCAGCTGCCACCACAAAAGTACTCACATCTTGCTGTCTCTCTCTCTCTCCCCCCTCTCCCTCATGCTGTGTTTCTGACTATTTTGCTGTGACACATGCACATTTCACTTACCTCCATCTTAGCACAGGACAGCAAAGAGAAAACAATAGAGGGCTGCCAGTAGCCCAGGGCATTTGCCCTTACCATCCTCCAGCGCCAAATTTCCTCTAACCACATAGTCTCCCAAAACCAAATAATTATCTCACTCACTCCAATCATCCAACTCATCTGGAGATAAGAAAATAATGGCCAGTGATAGAGAGAGAATCAGACAGCCAATCTCTTGAGAGAAAGAAGTTTCAGTTTCCGTTTCCATATTTGTTTCCAATGTGTGCCATTGAAACTAAAAATGAGTGAGTAGCGGTGAGTGTTTTTACACAAGGCATAAAGCAAGCTAAAATGTAAATCTGTATATTGGAACTATTTATGTGAGTGTGAAGAGAGGGAACAAAATCAGTCTTATCTTGATTCTAATCAGTAGGGTTTTTTCCAACATTAGGGGGCTGTATTTTAGGGGGAGGAGTTTTTGAAATATTCTATTTGGTTTTTGTTTTGGCTTTTAAAAATTCTGTCTTGGGTTTAGACTCTTCATTGGTATGTTTTACTTGGAGACTTGAGTTCTGTTTTGTTTTTAATTTTTGAGAGCTTGCTTGGGAGTTTGGTTGCATTCTATTCTATTCCATTCCATCATCATCATTCATATTTTTAAAATGTGTAAAAATGTTGATTGAAGATGATGATGGTGATGACAGCATGACTGACTGAATACATTTGGTCGCTGGTACTGGTTCTACTCACTTTGGAATCTTTTGTCAGTTTGGTCAAATTTTATTCCTCCTCTTCCTCTCCTACCCTTGCTTCCCACTCTCCATATTTCCATTGCAATCTTCAGATATCTGAAGGAATATCAAGATGGAGCAATGAAGTTTATTTTGTGTTCCTCCAGAGTATAGGCTTCAAATTTCAAGAAAAATGATTTCAGCTAAACGTTAGGAAGAGCTGTTTGATGGTAAAAGCTCTTTGATAGTGGATCAAAATACCTGGGAAGAAGGCAGACTCTCTCTCCTTCATGGAATCTCTCTCACTGGAGGTTTTCAAACTGAGTTTAGAGGGAGGTTTTTGAGTAAATCTCAGGCCATTTCCACACTAGGTTGTTAAAGTACTATTATTCCACTTTCAACATCCTATGGAACCCTGGGCTTTGCAGAGCAGTGAATAGAATAGAAGAGAACGGAACAGAATAGATAGAATCTTTGTTACAGTTATAGACCAGCACAAGTAAAAAAGGAATACAGAATTACAAAAGGGTAAAAACAGAGGTTAAAAACAGTATTTTTTCACACACCTTCAGGTTACATAGCTCCAAAATAACAAGACAAAGGCCATTTCCGCACTAGAGTGTTATAGCACTTTCAACACCCTATGGAACGCCGGCCCCTCCCAAAACTGCAAACCCCAGGTTTCCATAGGATGTTGAAAGTGGAGTCATAGCACTATAACACTCTAGTGCGGAAATGGCCAAAATTGGTACTAGTCTGCTGTGAAAATCAATGCCTGATTAATTTTAACCACTGCTGCACAGAATCTGTCAACATTATATGTTGTATCAGGGTTGGTGCCTGAAAGCAACAGAAAAATATAGAATTCTGTTACCCTTCTTGCTGGGAGTCCCTTAGGGAATTCCCAACACCTGTCAAAATTATCACTTGTGGGGAAAATTAGCTACGAACACTGCTGTAGCAATGCAAAGAGGGCAGGGTAATTAAGAATCTTGAGCCCAGCTTTATGGAGTTGGATCACAGAGAATCAGGCTGACTGTTCAAAATTTAAGTGTTTTATTGAAATAATGTTAAAATCCATACAGTCACTCAGCTACACTCACTCCCACAAAAATACAAGACTATAGAAATTTAGAAAGAGGTGAAAATTAAGAGAGAGAGAGAGAGACATAAATGTTTTGGGATAATACTGTACCAATCCAGAAGTCTTCAGCTGGGAAAAGACAAGTGAAGAGCCCAACTCAGCCTAAGGGAGGGATTGAGGGGAGCTTTCCATTGGCAAAGGAACTGCTTGCAAGTCTGGGAGAACTCCGAAATGGAGGAGAAGAGGGGGTTCTAGTTATAAAGCTGAACATGTCCTGGGGACCAGATGGCTGCATTTTTATTAAGATGGATCTCAGCTTTGTAGTTCAAAGAAAATACAGCCAGGCATCCTTGTTGTTCCCTGCAAGATGACTTTCTCATTCGGGGATGCATGCCTCCAAAGTGTAACATTCCTGGCTGTTTGAAATGTTAATTTGATCCCAGAGACCTCTTGTCTCCTGTTGGTGCTGTTATTGCTGAAAATCCATTCAAATGGGAACCATTCCGAGATTCACCTAGGATGTGTGACAGAAAACAGTGCTACCCTTTGATATGTATCCATAGCTCTGCTTGCCTACGTGTCCTTCCAGTAGATCTCTGTGTAGATCACTGTGTTTGATATAAAATAATTATGTTCCTCAGGATATAGTATATAGCTGTGGTAACAATTGTCTGGCGCGTCCTTGATATTTATGCAGTGGGGTGAGATAAGGTTGAATTGGATATCCCTGTTAGTAGGAGCACTGCAGTAATACATGCTCTGTTGTTTCTATTTGGCAAAGTCACAGGGGCACAGTCTGCCTGAGAAGGAGGTCTTCTTCTATTGGCCTTCAAGGACAGCCGAGGGGAGGGCATGACATCACACCAAAGTAAAGGCCCTCCGGTATTTAGGTATTTCCAGTTTTGCTAAATATGCCATAGGTGAAGCAAGATATCTGTTAGAGTCACTAGCAAGAAAGGTTAAGCAGAGCAGTGGATTCCTGGCAGGGAATTGGATAGATGACCATGGCATCCCTTCCCATTCTAAATCTTTAAGGCGCACAAGCTTCACATTCCCTTAGTTCTGCCTGTGCTGACACTACTGTCTTCCCTATCAGCCACATCGGGCATCAGCCTCTATTTCTCCAAACATGAAATTTCTGAATCTGATTTAAAGTTTGCAGTAGTGGAAGGATACTGATAGGAAAAAATCATTAGCAGAGGATAAAGAGTCACGAAATAAGGGAAAGAGGAGAAATGGAATAAAGTATCCTATAAACGGGCACAGTTTCAGCCAGCCAGTAGGATACAGGGCTGCTCCACAATGCATTGCAGATCCCATTTGTATATGAACTAATCTGAGTAACCCAGCCTGTGTAGATGCCATCTTAATATCTTCAAAATGTGGTATTCTTGGTTCATATGCCATTTCAAACAACAATTAACATGAACAACTACAATGATGTATGATGATATTCCAACAACACTTTTTATTATTATTAGAAAAAGGGAAACTATTTCAGGAAAAGGCCCTTGGAGCAGACAAGGGGCCAGGGAGGGGCCAGAAAAGTAATCTCTACCTTGTATGTCCATCCCAAATTGCTTCTCAAGCTGTTTCTTCAGCAGAGTTTCCAACATGTATTTTAACACATTTGAAACCCCCTGTGGGAGATAGCAGAACTATCTGACTAGAAGAGATTTGTAGCTGATACAATAGAAAGTTGGGGGCAGTGTTAAGGTTCCCCTTCCCTACCACCTTACTCCCAGCCACCCCTTCACAATGAATATTATCTTGGGTAAAGAGGCCATCAAGATACCAATAACCTACATACACTGGCATGTAACAGGTTCATTTGAAATGTGGTGCTGAAGAAGAGTTCTGTGAATACCATGGAGTTCTGAAAAGATAAATGAATGGGTCTTGGAACAAATCAAGCTTGACTTCTCATTAGAAGTGGATGTAACTGAGACTGTCATACTTAGAACATATCAAGAGATGGCATGAGTCATTAGAAAAGACAATAAAGCTTGATAAAGTGGAAGATAAGAGCCAGAGTGGTGCAGTTATTTGATTGTTGGACTATGACTTTGGAGATCAAGATTTGATTCCCTGTTCAGCCATGGAAACCCACCTTGGGTGCATCGCACACCCTCCGCCCCCAGAAAATCCATGATATGGTCATCTTAGGGTGGTCATAAGTTGGAAGTGACTTGAAGGCACACAGCAACAATAACAAAGTAGAAGACAGTAGGATAAGAGGAAGAGTGCCTTACTGGGGCACCAGTTCAATCAACAAAGCCATGACCCCAAGTTTGCACAACCTGAGCGGGGCAGCTGATGACTGGAGATCTTCATTCATACAGTTATCATAAGTCAAAGTCAATTTGATGGGGAAACAAACGTAACATGTAGTTAATCAGGAAGGATAATTCAAAAAAAGTCAAAAGTTTTTCTTTTTTTAAAGCACATCAGAAATACCAGAATTCAGTCAATCCAACAAGTGTTGAATTTATGGCTGTAAGCAGAAGATGACATGGCAATTTTACAAACATTTGAGCCAGGGACTCAGTTCTGACCTCTTTATATGAATCTTCAAACATCTAGTTCCACATCTATGAAATAAGCTTCCAACATCCAGCTCACTGCAGTGCTCTGGCTGCAGTGACATACATACTTTCATTTTATTTTGGGGCAGCATGTAGAAGGTTCACCTCATGGGCTATACACACCACCCAAAGCTATTTCTGAGACACCCAGAAGCCTCAAACAGCCCTCAAAATGAAAACAAATGTTCTCAAATGCTGTCAGAGGACATAGGGACAATTTCACCTCATTCTGGACCCCGAAGAAGCTTTTTTAAAACACAAAGTAAAGCAGAAATGGAGTGTGAAAATGTGATGAAATTTCACCCCATACCTTCCAAGGTGTGTTAGGGGCTTTTAAAAAATTGTTTTTTCACTGCTGTTTTAAGGCAATAACAAGGCTGTATTCAGCATTAAACAATGACTCTGGAGACCAGAGGTCAGTAACCCACTCAGTCATGGAAACCCACTGTGTGGCCTTGGGCACATCACACACTCTCAACCCCAGAAAATCTCATGGTAGATTCACCTTAGGGCCACCATAAGTCAGAAATGACTTGAAGGCACACAACAACAACAACAACAACAACAACAACAACAACAACAACAACCTCCAGACCTTGGTTGTGATGCTGTGACATCATAAGCATCTGGTGGAGCAGGATGATGGTACGGAGATGATCAAAGCAGACATGGGGGCCAGCCCTCCCTTTGTGCAAAGTGAACCAGCTGACTCAGGTGGCAGACTGACACAAGGGCTTGTGCCACTCCAGAGAGCCACTGTCACTTTGCACAGTTCTTTACAACTAGCTTTTTCCCCCCTCCAAACGCCATACTCTGACAACCCTTCAGAGCTAGGCAATGCAATTACGAGGCTCTGGCTAGGAAACTGAAGGAACTTGATGCACAAGACACCCCGAGGAAAAGAGAGAACAGTAGTGGAGGTGAACAACTGGCTTCACAGATGGTGCTACCAGGAACAATTTGGCTTCCTGCATCGTGGTCTGCAGTTTCATGAAGATGGACTACTGACAAGTGATGGGTTGCACCTGACAACAGTTGGCAGGAATGCTTTGCTAAGAGACTCACAAACTTGATTAGGAGGGCCTTAAACAGAGGACCTTTCCACACTATACTGTTACAGTGCTATTATTCCACTTTCAACATCCTGTGGAATTCTGGGGTTTGTGGTTTACTGAAGCCAAACTTCTCTCTCGCTGAGAATTCTAAATGCCCCTCCCTAAACTGCAAACCCCAGGATTCCATAGGATGTTGAAAGTGGAGTGATAGCACTATAACAGTGTAATGTGAAAAGGCTCTGAGTTATGTAGAGGAGGGTGACAATATTCTTGAGGGCAGGAATTCAAGTGCAAGAAATAATAATCCGAATGTTATTGAGAGAACTAAGCAAATAGTACAAGATCCTGACTGTAGGAGGAGAAAAACCTTAAATAAGCAGCTAGGGCTAATGATCCATAGTCTTAGCTGTCTCTATACTAATGCACAGAGCATGGGAATTAAACAAGATGAATTTGAACTCTTAACACAGCAAAGCAGATATGAAATAATAGGCAACACTGAAGCCTGATGGCATGAGGCCGATGACTGGAATGTAGTAATAGAGGGGTACAACATATTTCAGGGGAAAAGACCAAAAAAGAAGAGACAAGGAGTACTAGTCGAAGAAGTTTATACCTGTGAAGAGATCCATGACTTAAATCCTGGAAGCCAGGTTGAGAGCATCTGGGTAAAAATACAGAGGACAGAAAAAAATAGAGATGTCATTTTGGGGGACTATTGCTGACCCCCAAACCAGACTGACGACTAGATGAGGCCTTCCTAAATCAGATGACCACACATTCAGAAAAAGAGAGAGTAATAATGGGAGATTTCAATTATCTTGATTTTTTTTGGAAGTCAAATTCTCCCAAAAATATCTGGTCCAACAAATTCCTCACTTGCCTTGCAGACAATTTCATTGTCCAGAAGGTGGAAGTGGAAACAAGGGGATTAGCTATTTTGGACCTGATCTTAACCAACAGTGACAACCTCGTTAATGGGGTGGAAGTGGTGGGATCCTTAGGTGGGAATGACCATGTTCACCTAGAGTTTGTTGTATAGTAGAAAGAAGATGCCAAGCATAGTCAGACTGGCATTCTAGACTTTAAGAAAGCTGATTTCAGTAAACTTAGGGAAATGTTATGTGCCATCCCATGGTCAGGCATACTAAAAGAGAAAGGAGTTTATGATGGATGGGAGGTTCTTAAAAGTTAAATGTTGAAGGCACAGTTTCAAATAATTCCATCAAGGAGGAAAAATGGGAGGTGTCTAAAGAAACCAGGATGGATGACTAACGAACTTTCAAATGAACTAAGCTTTAAAAGGGCCATGTACAAGAGATGGAAAAAGGTGGAAATCACCAAAGAGGAATTCAAACAAATAGCCAGCACATGTAGGGAAAAAGTCAGAAAAGTTAAAGTGTAGAACAAGCTAGCTTGCTAGAGAGTTCAAAACTATAAAGGGCATTTTTGGTTATGGCTGTAGCAAAGGGGGGGGGAAAGGAGATGGTAGGGCTGCTGTAAGGAAAAGACAGAGAAGTGGTAACAGCAGACAGAGAAAAGGCAGAACTACTCAATGTCTTCTTTGCCTTGGTTGTCTCTGAAAAGAAAAACAGTGTCCAACCAGGAGAAAGTGGAACAGATGATGTAATAGGGGAAATGCAGCACAGAATAGGTAAAGAGGTAGTACAGGAATACCTTGGTACTCTTAATGAATTCAGGTCACTAGGGTCAGATGAACTACATCCAAGGGTTTTAAAAGAATTGGCAGTAGTAATTTCAGAATCACTGGCAATAATCCTTGAGAGTCCCTGGAGATTGGGAGAAGTCCCAGCAGACTAGATGAGGGCAAATGTTGTCCCCATCTTCAAAAGGTGTGGGGGAAGGACCCACACAATTACTGCCTAGTCACCCTGACATCAATACCAGGAAAGCTCTTAAAGCAGATCATTAAACAGACAATCTGCAAGCACTTAAAAAGGAATGTCATGATTACTAAAAGTTGACATGGATTTCTTAAAAACAAGTCATGCTAGACTAATCTGTGCTCCCTCTTGCTCTCTGTCTCTCCCTGTCTCTCTCTCTCTCTTGATAGAGTTACAAGCTTGGTGGAGGAAGAGAATGCTGTGGATGTATTGTATCTTGATTTCAGTAAGGCCTTTGAAAAGGTTCCCCACGATATTCTTGCAAACAAGGTAGTGAAACGTGGTTAGGCAATGCTACTGTTAGGTGGATTTGTTGTTGGCTGAATGGCCAAACCCGAAGGGTACTCACCAATGGCTCCTCTTCATCCTGGAGAGAAGTCACTAGTAGAGTGCCATAGGGTTCTGTCCTGTGCCCAGCACTATTCAGAATCTTTATCAATGACTTGGGTGATAGAATAGAGGGCATGCTCGTCAAATTTGCAGATGACACCAAATTAAGAGAGATAGCTAATATCCCAGGGGACACGATTTGAATTCAAAATGACCTTGACAGATTAGACAGCTGAGCCAAAACTAACAAAATGAATTTTAACAGGTAGAAATGTACGATACTACACTTAGGAAAAAAGAATGAAATGCACAGATATAGGATGGGTGATTCCTGGCTTGAAAACAGTGCATGTAAAAGAGATCCAGGAGCCTTAGTGGACCACAAGCTGAACACGAGTCAACAGTGTAATGTGACAGCTAAAAAAGCCAATGCGATTCTAGGCTGCATCAATAGGAGTATAGTGTCAAGATCAAAGGAAGTAATAATACCACTCTATTCTGCTTTGGTCAGACTTCGTCTGGAATACTGTGCCCTACAGCAAAAGAGGTTTCGCCTAAACATCAAGAAGAACTTCCTTATGGTAAGAGCCATTTGACAGTGGAATATGCTGCCTTGGAGTGTGGTGGAGTCACTTTCTTCGGAGGTTTTTAAACAGAGGCTGGATGGCCATCTGCTGGGGGTGCTTTGAGTGTGTGTTCCTGCATGGCAGATGGTTGGACTCGATGGTTATTGTGGTCTCTTCCAACTCAATTATTCTATGATTCTAGCATGGGTAGGCTGTTCTGTGAGACTATCTGTGCTGTGGCACAGGTGATTTCCCTAGACAGCTCACCAGCCATGCCTGGCTAAAAGGAGTCTTCAAAGTCTGAAACCTTGGCATATGGAAAAGAGTCAGCTTTTCAACCAACGCTATGCACAAGCTTCAGAGCAGCATCCTACCTTTCCTCAGTTACAGAGTGCTTCAGCACATCACTGCATTCACTCTTCTACAGAGTAACTTTCCAGGATCTATCTTGGAAATAAAACAACATAATATAACATATACATTGTAGTTTGGGTGGGTGAAAGCCTTAGAATTTTGTGTCCAAATGTGTTCAGTGAACTGGACCAAGGATTTTAAAAATGTGTTTCATTCTTGCAAGACGTCAATGCCTGTCTCCAGCTGTGTTCAAGAATAATAAAAGTGGCAACCACAAGCAGAAAACTCATTTCCACAAATGACATGGGCTGCCCACAGTGATAAATGCTGGCTCTGTGTCACCATTTTGCCTAGGCTGTATCAGAAATGGAGGTGCCATTTCTTCCTAAGAAACAAACCAAAAGAGATTACATAATTTGGTTACAACAACGTGAGGTAGATGGATTGAGGAAGAAAACAAAGTAATGTGTGTTATAAGGCATATAAGTAATTTCCTGTGGGTTTTATGAGGGATGTTTTGTTTATATAAACTTAAAGACACTGGAATACAACTGTTTGACCAATGGAACAGAAGAGTGATACTTGACCAAGACTGATAAATTGTTCTGTGTACCCAGGCGGACATTCTGGAAAGGATCTTCCCTGGGCTCAGTAGAGCCATTTTGGGGCATTCAACCTTCCCTGCCAGCCCTCACCAAAGTATATAAGTGCTAATGGGTCCTCTCTGAGGGAGTTCCACATGTACCAAATACAACAAGCTCACAAACCCAGGCTGTTTCCAGGTTGAGTAGTCTCTGGGAACAGCCACAAGGCTGGAACCTGGACTACGCCTGTGATTTTCTCATTGGCAATAATGCCTGGTATACAAGCATGTGCATTCGCAAGCCAAGAAAAATTAGAAGGAAAGCAAGAGGGAGGAGAGGAGGCTCCACTCAACTCCATTGGAAATCCCCTTTTGTACCCAAGGAGATCAGATGTGTTTTGTCCCTGATATCTCACTTTATGGTGTTGTGCAACTCCAGCTGCAACTAAATGCCAGTTCATGAATACTGTTTCCCACTAAGTGTATTTGAGAACAAAACTGTGAGGAGAGCTCAGTTCCAAGACATTTTGCTGCCTGAGACAAAGCAGCTAATGCCTCTCTTCTCCTGCATCAACGTTCATAGTACCCAAAGCCAACCATGTTATTGGTGCATGAGGCAGAAAATCTCCTAAGCACTGCTACTCACTCCTGGCAGAAATACACACATATACACACACAAACATTAAAGTAAATAACTATTTGCTGCTCTTTTATGATTCAGAAAGCTGCTACTGCCTCACTCTCCCCAATGATAGGGTCAGTCACAGGTTGAATGCAACTTTTACCATGGCTGTGGCTGTATTTTTTTTCCCCCAATCCAAGGACTTACAGATGTGGTTGCAACATTATAGTTGTAACTCCCTTCTCCATATTTCTCTGTGCAGCTTATAAGGATGAAAGAGACATGCTTATCCCTTTGACCTAGCCCTATAAAGCTTGCTGACTGCAACAAGAGAGTTATGTGCATTCTTATTTTCCCCCTATTCAACCTCATGGGAGAAATAAGTACTTAAATGGGGTTGCATTGCTCCACTGAGAGATGTCACCTATCACTGACTGCATTCAAAAGAACAATTTCTGATAATACCATTTTGAAATTGTAAATGTATACTAATTAAAGTTTAAAGGGGGGCTGCAGGGACATTATCTTTACAGATTCCCATGAAAATGATTCAGATTGGTATTGGGCTCATAATGTATTGGATTTTGGGAAACTTGAGCTGGACAGCTTTATAATATGCTGATATTTTTGCAATCAATTATATGTAAACTACTCTGAATTTTTCTTTTTTTCAGAAGACATCCTGCTTGTTCTAAAGAGTTAAAAAGTAGCTCTTACACTGTAATCCCATAACAGTAACATAGAAATAAGTGCAATGTACATCTAAATCAGAAATGAAGAAAGGTTTTCAGACGAAGAGCTGAATTTCAGTTAAAGACTACAGTCCAACAGTTGGTGGAACCAAGAGCAAAAGGGGAGAAACTAAGAAGGTGATTCTTCCCAGAATTATGCAGAATGTCGTAAGAGTGACTTAACTGGAAATATATTATCACCGTTATTATTTATTTATATAACACCATCAAACGTACATGGCACTCATAGAATAAAGCAACAAAAAAGATATCCAGTCCTCCCAAGGGCATATAGTCTACAAACACATGGGAAGGAAGGAGTAATACAGATGTAGGACCAGCACAATACCATTGCAAAACAAATTATCCAAATACAGGTATACAAACTAATACAAAATAAGCTAACAGATACATATAATCAAAAGATGCAAGATTAGGAAACTAAATAAAACAAAAATTCCAAACACTTTGGAAAGTTTCTAACTGAGATTGATACTGAGAAATACGCAGGAGCGTCATTGATTGCATCCTGATTGCATCCCCTGTGCTACTTGGAGCATGCTGCTCAATGAACACTCGCAGTTATGCAGCCTTCTGAATTACAAGACCTCACTTCACAGTACTGGGAACCCTGATTCCAAATCACATAAAGTTCTTGTAAATGTACTCAACTGAACCTAGATGTAGTGCCTTTGCAGGCCTTTTTTATCAGTATGAAGAGGTTGGGGTAGAGGACAAGGGACCAGAGAACATGTCCCCTGCTCCATCCATAGTTATGGTAAAGTCCTCATTAGCAAACATCTGAAAGGGGCTTAAGTCTAGACCTAGTCTTAGGCCCTTTCTGCATGAGGGGGCTGTGCCCTGTGAGGCCAGGATGGTAGTGGTCAGCTGGTTGTGCTTCTGCATGACATCAACGCTGGCTAACTGCCATCTTTCCCCCAAGCAGTGTGCACACGCATCATTTGCAAAACAGAAAAAATCCATTTTACACCTACTATTGTGCAGCACTGCTGCCCTTCCCAGATGTGAAGAAGGACAGAAGCACACTGGCAATGCCTTCCTCCCCAGTACAGCAATGGCAAGTGCTCAGCTGTGCTACAGAAGGGAAGAGGCGAGGCCAGAGTGCTCCCCTCCACAGCAACCGGGCAAGATGTGAAGGGGAGTGCTCCTAGCACACTCACCTCCCTGCTGGCACTGCAACAAAAGGACTTGCCAGAGCCCCGTTGTGCAGAAGTGGCCTTAGGTTAATTAGATAGCTGATGTTTATGAGATGCAGCTACCAGGAGCCTTCACACGGGAATCCCGTCTCTCCCAATAATATTTTCCCCTTCAGTCCCCAAATTGTTAGTCTTTCAGAGAATGAGGCGCTAAAAATGGTTCATAACTTTTAAATTTGTTGTTTTCGCATTTCCTTGAATTTTGCTGCCCTTTTGCTTTGGATGCCTAAACTCTGTTTTTCTATATGTTCAGCTGAAGTTTTAAGTTCATGCAATGCTAAAAATTTGAGGACTGCAGGAAGATTTAATTAGGGGTAGATTACAGTCAGCCCTTCATATCTGCAGTGTCTGTATCCACGGATTCAACCAACCACAGCTTGAAAATATTAAGGAAAAAAAATCCAAGAAGCAAACTTTGATTTTGCTCTTTTATATTGTTGCAGGAGCCCAGAGAACACAGAGACCACAGAGCAAGAAAAGGAGTAATTTATTACGCGCGGGCTTTTGGCTGGATGTCTCCAAAAGACCAAAAGACCTGAATTCAAGTTTCACAGCTCTTTTATAGACAAAGTTCACAGCATACACAAAGATCACAGGCGAAGATCGCAGGCACGTCTCGGTCCGCCCCTCCAGGGTCACAAATACCACATGCTGTTACTAGCTAATTACCCCCGCACTCAGACCCCGGAAAGTGCTTATCTACAATCTGCAATTACCACAGCCAATAAACAAACAACACCCTGGCTACGTGATCAACATCCTAGCTACGTGATACATTGGCTCTCGTGACCTTTTTACCCTTCTTAAATCTTTCTCCGTTACTCTGACCTAAGCCCCCAGCTTCTACTTTATTTCTACTTTATTATTTCTAATTCATACCTATATCAATATAAGCGACACCAATTTACTACACTATGGTACATAATGGGACCCCACAAATGTTGGTATCCATGGGGGGTCCTGGAATCAAACCTAGTGGATTCTGAGGGCCTACTGTTTTATTGGGGGGCAACACCTTCACTTTGTCCCTCAGTTATCTTGAGAGTGTCCTCCATGGTAAGATTCTTTTTCTTCTGTTACTGCTTCTTGCAAAATAGTGATCTTTCAGACTTTCAAAGGAAGTCTGCCAACATGTGGTTGGAAGAGAAGAGAAAATAGAACTGGAGGAACAAAATGAACAGCTGACTAAATACAAGGGGAAATGGTGTTCCTGTACCTTTAAAAAGTGGCATAGAAGAGAGGAGTTTGCCTTGCCCAAAAATTTATCTATGAAGAAAGCAGGGGATCACTGGGAAAGAGCCAGTCTTCTGTTTTCCCCAGGGACCTGCCAAATTATGTCTTTTGCAGCCTCCAATGAACCTCCAGTGATTACACTGGATCCAGTGTTTATGGACCAGAACAGTAAAAGCCGTCAAAGCAAACAGAAAAAGCTTTAAGACTGGAAATAGAAGACTTCAATTTGTATATACATAAGGATTTAACAGGGAGACTAACAAATATGTAGGTCAAGAAAGCAGTGCTTCCCTCCCCAGTTGAACATAACATGTTCATTCTCAGCATAAACTGGTACAAAAATTTGTCTTGATGTTTATTTCCCCTAATTCCCCCTGCCATTCTTACCTAACTGCTTTTCTTTCTCTCTGGTTAGTGTCTGATGTGTGCACTTCTCATCTCTTCCTCTTTTTTCATTCCCTTTTTCTGCTGATGCACAGCAGTAATTGCAAGCAAGCAGTCAGACTCATCCCTTCGTTCATCTATTTCATAGTGCTGTGACAAAGCACCAACCCGTGCTTTACTAAGGTCATATTCTGTGACTCAGGTGGCCCTTTAAGGTGTGTATTTCCTATACGAGACAGTGGCTTCATACCCTCTAACTCTCCTGATTCAGCAGGAACAGCCTGGATTACTCCTCTGCTATCCTACTTTTTCAGCTGCTTTCAAAATGTCCCAGTTTCACTCTCCTGCTTCCGCTTTCCCCCTTTGTCTTCAGCTTACTTAAATTACTGCAAACTGCATTCAAAGTGGAAAAGTAGTTTCTCCCCAATTAATTCAGCAGGTAGGGGTGGAGGGTGAAGTATCTTCACTGATTCTTAATGACACATTTTTGCTGAAATATTTCACCCACAGTCTGACAATTTAATCCTCCTATGCAGGAAAGAGTAAAAAGAGGTTTTTATGCTCCAGTTGGGACTTGCTTAAGCAATAAGATCTTCCTGAGTTCTAGCTGGTTTTTCATTCCTTGCTATTTTTCATTCCTGGCTTGATCTTTAATCCTGCCTTCCTGGTTGCATTCTGATATACTTATTAGAGCTGTCGATTGGTTAGCCCCATAACTGCTGGCTTACAACAGACTAGTTTCTACAACTCAGCACTAACGCCGTCAAACAGTCCAGATGGAAATGCCATACCAAATGTAGTCTGTTCACATACACACTTGCAAACCAAGTGATAAAATATTCACTGATATATACTGAACTAGGCCCAATTAGACTTGAAAGGGGAACCTCAGTGCTTGCATTCACCTGTATCCTGCAAGTACAGCTGCATCTTATTTTACAACTATCTATGGAAATAAAGTAGTTGGTTAGGAGACTGTTTTACCTATAGGAATAAATTAGAATTCTTATAAATAAATTAGAAGTATTATGCTGCAGTACTTCCTCTCCTGCTCATACTGCTCTCAGATTTTTTGATGTTAGATCTTGTGATCATGTAGAAGAAAGTAGCCTTGCTTGTTATCCTTGTGCAGAGCACAGCTAAAGCACATTCTGTGCATAAATCATTACAGGAGGGCCTGGGGAATGTTTCAGACCAGTAGTTCTCAAGCTGGGGTCTGTGGACCCCTGCTGCTGGACACCAACAGCAAAAGTAACAGGGACATGGCAGTGGTGGGGACGGGTTTGCAAGTTTTGAAACTGCTCCCTTATTTGCAAAGTTTGGGCAAGCGCACACATACTCCCATTCCCACATTCCTGACAAAAGGGACACAGCAATTGCTGTGTGTACAAATCCAAATTATGGCTATTTCCGCACTAGACTGTTATAGCGCTATTATTCCACTTGCAACATCCTATGGAATCCTGGGGTTTGCAGTTTAGGGAGGGGCTAGCCGGCCCCTCCCTAAACTGCAAACCCCAGGATTCCATAGGATGTTGCAAGTGGAATAATAGCGCTATAGCAGTCTAGTGTGAAAATGACCAGCAACTCTGGAGACCAGGGTTTGGATCCCGGCTTGGCCCTCAAAGGCCACTGGGTGACCTCAAGCAAGTCACATTTTCTTAGGCTCACAGAAAAGCAAGGGCAACAAATTTTGCCACAAAAAGAAAAAAAAACATGATAGGTTAATCTTAGGATCACCATAAGTCAGTTTTCAAAAGGGAGAGACATGACGGCTAGAAGAACCTCCCTCTGTCTGTGGCCCCTTGTTCTTGTGTGCCTTCAAGTCACTTCTGACTTATAGCAACCCTAAAGTGAACCTATCACAGAGGTTGGGTGTTTTTTTTGCAAAATTTGTTCAGAAGGGGTTTGCTTTTGCCTTTCTCTGAGGCTGAGAGAATGTGATTTGCCCAAGGTAACCCAGTGTCTGAGTGGGGATTTGAATCCTAGTCTCCAGAAGCCTTTAATAAATAAATATGTAAATGTTTAAATACATATCTGCATTTTTAAATATAAATTTAAAAATTATATGCATGGGTCTGGTAAAGGAAAAATGAAGAGCCACTGTTTTTGACTGAAATCTCTGCAATCTCTTACCACTAGCCATGCTGGCTAGGGCTTCTAGGAGGTGAAGTCCAAAACACCTGAAGAGACAAAGTTTCCCCTCTGTTCCACAAGAGAGTTACCAGTTACATTAGCAGTTCTTTGGTATCCAGATGGCCATTGGAGTTGACAGGAAAGTAGTTTTGCCTCTCTTTATGGATGCTGGAAACTTGTCTGGGCCTCTGCAGGAACTAAGGGAAGTGGGTAGGAGGAAAGAAGGAACAAACATGCAGTTCCTTCCAGGATTGAACCTATCCCGTAATCCAAAGACTTTTATCCCTCCTCCAGTGCTCAGTAAGAGAACAATAGTTTCTCATTTCAAGATGTTCCTTCAGATAAGTGAGAAGGATTTTAAAGTGCCTGTCAGGGACTCACTCTTTCCTGCTTTGACAGAGGGGAAAATAACACAAGCTATTTGCATTGGCATTGCTAGCCATTCATAGTAGAATCTCTCAGTAGTTATTTAAACAAAAGCTTCCACTGACATGGAAAAAAAAACAACACAATCACATAGGCTTGACCTAATTTGCCTTTCTTTAGGAGCAAAAGTTGCCTTTTATCCCTTCCCCTAAAGTCCTGACAGGATATTGTCTGTGAATAAAAAAAGTTTGGAAGACCCTTAAAAAAAATTAATAACTTTCCCACTGCTTTTATTTAGCAAGAACAAAAGTCCCAGCAACCAAAATAAAACAGTTCTTGGTGAACACTTCTATGCTTTGCACCCTGAGGCAAAGTCTGAAATATATGACCAGGAGTCAGGGCTTGAAGTCTAACACAGAAAACTTGCAACTAGGGCCGTTTCTGCACTAGACTGTTATAGTGCTATTATTCCACTTTCAACATCCTATGAAATCCTGCGGTTTGCGGTTTAGGGAGGGGCCTTTGAGGATTCCATTGAATGTTGAAAGTGGAGGAATAGGACCATAACAGTCTAGTGCGGAAATAGCCTGGGAGTTCAGGTTGCTAGGAGTCCAGTTAAGCTGGGAAACAAGGTCCATGCTTCCGGTGTATGTTGTTTCCCACAAGAATCATACTGCCTTTGCAGGGGCAATGGAAATGCTCCTGGCACAAATCAAACAATGGTGGTGAGTGGCATCACAAAAGTCTAGCATGAAGGTCTGTCCCCCTAGTGGGCTGCAGCAGACTAAGGTGCCTCCCCAATCTCTGGATGCTCCTCATAGAGCAGTGGTTCTCAACCTGTGGGTCCCCAGATGTTTGTGGACTTCAGCTCCCAGAAGCCCCAGCCACTATGGTTAATGCTCTGGGCTTCTGGGAGCTGAAGTCCAAAAATTTCTGGAGACCCACAGGTTGAGAACCACTGTCATAGAGGCTGCCCTTCTTTTCGGGGATTTTTTTTCCTCTAAGGCATAAGCTACCCTTTAGCAGAATGTAGTGATGTTTGGTCGATTCATATCAGTGATGCAGGTAGAAGAGAAAGATGGTGGTGGTGGCTCTTTGTGATGACCCACAAAACAGTGAATAAATGGGAAGGTACTGCAAACTGGCTCAAGAAATGCTCTTGAAAATACTGTTGAGGCTATATCTTGTTTAGTCAGTAAGTTAATAAGAATGCAAGAACTGTGGCACATTATGCAGTGTTTCTATCAGCACTAAAATAATGTCTTTAATTGTTATGATGTAATAACAGTGGTCACGGAATCATAGATCTGGAAGGGACCTCAAGGGCCGTCTTGCCTGGTCCCCTGGCAGGCAGGAATCCACTTGTAAAACACCTCTAAAATGTGGTCATCTAACCTCTGCATCCAAAACGTTGTGATCTTTGTCAATAGTGAAAAAGTCCAAGGAGACAAAGGGAGTGGGTTTGAAGAAGGGAAGGATGGTTTTAAGTTGCAAAGTTAATAAGAACATGTAAATTGTAGGATATAATTGAGGTGTTGGCTGTCAGATAATTGCCTTGAAGATTTGCCACTCTCACCTTAGATGGAACATATAGATACTGAACATCTTTAACAACAACAACAATAACAACAACAAAGTTGCCAATCATTGCAAGGCTGTGGCATGCATTTGCTTTTAATTTGTGGGTGTTTTGCAGTGCTTCCATCACAAGCAAAGATGTTGCTTTAGGTAGAAATTGTGCAGGGTCAGCAAAAAGGTTATGATATCTATCCACATACAACAAATTCCAAGCTAGTATCTCCATCTTGTTAGGGAAGATTTGATGAGCTGTAATAGAGAAAAAAATTAACAATTTTGTATAAGGAGTATTAGTATGACACATGTAAATTGTGCCATTATGCTAACTTTATTGGCCCACAGCTACAATGGATGCTAAGCTTTAGCTTTCACTGGAGTTAAACTTATATAACCTTGGCATCTCCCTTTTGCCACAGCTCCACTGGCTGTCAGTTCATTTCTGGACATTATTCAAAATGCTGGTTTTGACCTAGAAAGCCCTATACAGCTTGGGTTCCGGTTACATGACCAAGCTTATCTCCCTCTAAGAGTCCCTCAGAACTCTACAATCATCTGGAGAGGCCCTTCTCTCTGTCTCCCTACCATCCCTGGCTCATTTGATGGGAATGAGGGAGAAAGCCTTCTCAGTGGTTGCTCCCAAAGTTCCACACTTTGAAACTCTCTCCTCAGGGAGGTAAGAATAGCCTATCTTCCATCAGCAGGTCAAAACTTTTTTATACCATCAGGCTTTTAAAAATTGACTGGGTGAGGTTTTAATGCTATGTGATGCTAGTTTCTAAGGTTTATATACATATTAATGAATTTTATTGTTTTTAATGTTTTAACTATATGAATTGTTTAATCATTTTTAAGTCTTATATTTATATTTATGTAAATATTTATACTTTATGCTTCTATTAATGACTTTTACACAGTCATCCATCTACATTTGCAAGTTTGACTTTCACGGATTTGATTATTTGTGAGTTTCCTCAACCCCTACTCCCCCACACCTCAGATGCTTCTTTTCTAAGGGAACTTTCCTTCTTGGCAGCTCTGATCAGGCTGTGCAGCCTTTAAAAACCTGCCCCTAGTCCTCTTTCTCCTCCACCAGGTAAGAATGGATCACAGCCTGATTTCTGAAGGGTGCTCACCAATGACTGCTTTTCATCCTGGAGAGAAGTGACAAGTGGGGTGCCACAAGGTTCTGTCCTGGGCCCAGTACTATTCAACATCTTCGTCAATGACTTGGATGAAGGCGTAGAGGGTATGCTGATCAAATTTGCAGATGATACCAAACTGGGAGGGGTTGCTAACACACCAGAGGATAGGATCAAATTTCAGTATGACCTTGACAGATTGGAGAGCTGGGCCAAAGTTAACAAAATGAATTCAACAGAGAGAAAGGTAGGGTCCTGCACTTGGGCAGAAAAACTGAAAATCACAAGTACAGGATGGGGAACGTGTGGCTAGATAGCAGTACATGTGAAAAAAATCTAGGAGTCTTGGTAGATCACAAGCTGAACATGAGTCAGCAGTGTGACACAGCAGCCAAGAAAGCCAATGCGATTCTTGACTGCATCAATAGGAGTATGGTGTCTAGATTGAGGGAGGTAATGGTACCACTCTATTCTGCATTGGTTAGGCCTCATCTGGAATACTGTGTCCAGTTCTGGGCACCTCAATTCAAGAAAGTTGTCGACAATCTGGAACATGTCCAGAGGAGGGTGACCAAAATGGTGAAGGGTCTGGAAGCCATGCCCTATGAAGAACGGCTTAGTCTGCAGAAGAGAAGGTTAAGAGGGGACATGATAGCCATGTTTAAATATTTGAAGGAATGTCATGTTGAGGAGGGAGCAGGCTTGTTCTCTACCGCTCCAGAGACTAGGATAAGGAGCAATGGATTCAAGCTGCAGGAAAGGAGATTCCACTTGAACCTCAGAAAGAACTTCCTGGTGGTTAGAGCTGTCCGGCAGTGGAATATGTTGCCTCGGAGTGTGGTAGAGTCTCCTTCTTTGGAGGTTTTTAAGCAGAGTCTGGATGGCCATCTGTTGGGTATGCTTTGATAGGTGTTCCTGCATAGCAGGGGGTTGGACTTGATGGCCCCTGGGGTATCTTCCAACTCTATGATTCTATGATTCTCAGCACCACAAATGCATTCCCAATTGCCCCCCCATCCAAGGAAGGAGATGGATGACAGAGAAGAAATATAGGGCCACCATGCCAACCCACCCCTTTTTGCTCTTCTTTTCCTGACTTGGTTTGAACCCTGGGTGACCATTGTCTTTGGCCCCCTCCCCAGAGGAACACACTCACAGTTTGGTATTTCTGTTTTGTTTTGTTTTACTTTTGCAAAGGTCCTGTTCCCCTAATCCCAATGAATGTGGAGGTCCAACTATAGTCTTAATCTTTATTGTTTTAAATAGGTTTTTAACTGCCTTGAGTCCCATTAAAAGGAGAAAGGCAGGAAATAAGTAAGTAAGTAAGTAAGTAAATCTGGCTTTGCTTATCATCCCCTCATGCCTGGCAATGGCCTTGGAATATAGGAAAAAACTTTTACCAACCACTTTCTAAGATGCATCCCTTGCCTGTTAGACATAAATAGGGACAGGCAGGTATGAGGATAAGCATTGCTAATTTTCTCTTGTTTTTGTTTAGATGTACACCATTGCCACAGGCACCATTAATCAGAAGCAAAAGTCCAGCAGACAGCAGATGCTATAGATAAGGAATGCACAAGAGTACACATAGTCCAGAGGGGTTTCTGCTTATAAAAGCCCCTGTAGAATTGCCCAGAGAGACTTCAGTGTAGACCAGATGAGCTGGCAAGGTGCTACACACCACTGGTCAGGAGTATCTCTCCTCTTGCTTCTCTGGCCATCCTTACACAGACTAGAGATTTGAGTTGTTCTAGAGACAGCTTGCCTTAGGTAGAAACTTAACATCACTTAACATCTCCAGTGAATGCCTACTACATAATAAATCTATCATTCCTTTCATCCACTAGTGAGTTTATTTCTTCCATATCTGAAAAGAACCAGCCTCATTTGGCATTACAAAGTGTTTGTCCTGTGACCTTGATTCATAATATTATTTTGCATCATTCCAGATTATAGACACAATAAAAATTCTGGAGAGTTTTTCCCATCTTATCACCATTGCCATCTAGGCTAAACTTATGTTTGATCCTAATATCTAAATCGTTTTCTGTTGTTTTTCTAAGCATTTTCTTGCAGGGTTTTTTTTTGCACATTAATCCTGCACTTTTCTGATCTGGCCATCATGACCTGGATGTCAACCAAAGTTATGTTGCAATCAACAAACTAAAACAAAAGTTAAAGAACATCCTTTGTTTAGAAATGTTCGATGATGTATTTAAGTCTTTTACCCCAAGTCTCAAGTCAAGTCTCTACCTTCAAGTCCACGTCAGGTCTCAAGTCCTTGCAAGGTACTTTCAAGTCAAGTCTCAAGGCTGGGAGCCAACTTTATACCCCAGTCTATATTTCAGAATTTCTGGACACAGCCAAATAAAGTAAGTTTTAACAATTTAAGTAGAATTGGCCTTCATCGTTTAAGATTTTGCCATCTGCAGCTTCAGAAGTGGGGAGTAGAATCCTTCTTACTCCCCATTACTGAAGCTCCAAAACCTTTGAAGGAAGGATTCTTCCTCCTCAAGCCCACTGCCTAGCACATTTTCTGTTCCCCTCTGAGGAATGCACCCTTAGCTCTCGGGCCAAGTCTTGCCTTCTAGTCTTAGGATAAGTTTTAGAAAGCCCCCCTTATATGCAGTGAGGACAGGCTGCTGATCAGACTTCAATCCTGCCTCAAGCCTGTTGCCTAATCCATTTGCTGTTTCCTTCTGGGAAATGTGTCCACACTTTGGGCTTGAGACAGATAGTCATGTGACCAGTAGGCAAAAAGAGATGGAAGTGTTGTTCAAAGTTGTAAGGCTTCTGGATGAATGTGTTATGTTACTGAACCAAGGGCAGCAACTTGGTCACTAAAAATATTCAAGTCACAAGTCGAGTTGAGTCAGTGCATCATTTATTGCTGAGTCGAGTCTGAGTAAGGGCACTGAAGCGACTTAAGTCTGACTTGAGTCTGAGTCTGGTGATTCAAGCAGCTTGATCACTGCCTTTGCTCACTCTGATGAACTAAGCAGGGATAGCTTAATGTAATATCCATACCTGCAATTATGGTTTATTTCACCCAAATAAGCCAGGATTATAAAGTGGTTTTAAATCCAAGGTTTTCCTATATAGGAGGGGAGGGCAACTGTAGAAGACTAGGGTGCTACTTTAGCCCACCCCCCAGAGATTTTGGAGGGCCATACCTCCCCATCACACACCCCCAGCCAAAAAGAAAGAGAGAAAGAAAAACTCCAAATGTCCTCTAGGATGCGTGGGAGGCATTTTTGTTATGTTTTTAGACCCATGTAGGGCCATTTTAGGCCCAGAATAGACCTTTTTTCACAACAGGAAGTGCATGGAAGTCACTTCGTGTTCTCTATCTATTTCATAAAGGCTTCTCCTGGGACAAAAATGTGGATGCCCCCAAGAGCACTTTGGAACTACCTACCTACCTACCTATCTATCTATCTATCTATCTATCTATCTACCTACCTACCTATCTATCGATCTATCTATCTTAAAAATAAAAACAAAAACATTTGGTCTCTGAGGACCCCCCAAAACATCCCTGGGGACTATATATGGCCTATAGAAACTCATAGTATATAATAGATTTTATGCAAAGTGAGCCACTCTCCTCTCCACAGAACAGCTCCTTGTGGATTTAAATATGAGCAATATCAGCTCCTTCCTGCTCTGTGTATGCATATACACGTGTATAGACTGTTAAGAGTGCTTTAGTCCACTTTCAACGTCCTGTGGAATTCTGGGGTTTGTAGTTTACTGACACCAAAGAACTCTCTGGCTGAAAATTCTACATGTCCCTCACTAAACTACAAACTCCAGGATTCCATAGGATGCTGAAAGTGGACTAAAGCACTCTTAACATTGTAGTGTGGAAATGATGAGAGTAAGACCTTTTCCCAGTATTAACTTTCAGCTTTAAGATGAATTTTTGTTTGTCTGCATGGGCTTTTAATTTTACTTACATGCTACATCTTGGGAAAGAAGCTCTATCCTTCAGTTACCAGTAACAGTGCAAACCGGACCATGGAAGCAGGGAGACGGAACAGCGGAGACACCTAAGGCCAATTTACAAACAGTAGTAGGCTATGAGGCAACTTCATTTGCCAAATTCTCTCTTCACAGCAGAGAAAACATGGAACCATTTGTTGTGTATTCATTCACAGCCTTTTCCTTTGCCCAGCCACGAGGAAACAATTAAATTCCATTTCTGAACTTTGGCAGTTGCACAGGGCTCACAGAGAAAACAACCTTTTCTTTTCTCTTCTCTGCTTTTATCTCCAATGAACTGTCCTCCCAAAAGAAAATTCATGCAGGAAAACTCTTCTTGTCCTCCTTCTCTTACAGCATGGCCATAAGGACTACTTTCTCCAACATGGATCAGATAAGATTTTAGTTACCAGAGACAGCCTTAAGGGTGATGCATAACCAGGTCTATCACACTGGGAACCCGGATGAAGACGGGGGCCAAGAGGAACTTGGTGCCTTGATGTTTGTTAACTGTATTGACTTCAGTAATATTGGAGGTGTCTTGAGCCAGTTGGTTAGATGAGGTGAGAATTTTGCTTCAGTTTGATTTTTATATTAGTTTACTCAAATGGACTTATTTTTTTCATATTCAAGATGGACAGAACTTGACATTTTTAAAAACTAAATGTGGGAGGAACTGAAACTGGTAGATTTTTCCATCTTAGCCCAGAGTTTAGAGTGCTTAATTCTTAAAAATCTGGGTTTGAATTCCTCTGTATTCAAACACTAGGTTTTCCCTATTTCCATATTTTCCATATTTCTTTCAAGGATGAAAATGATCTTTAATAGCAAGCAGGGGGCTGGATTAGATGGCCGATGAGGTCCCTTCCTACTCTATGATTCTATGACACTATAATATCCCCTCCCCCATGCTCACAATGTCTGGATATATTAAATCTGACTTTTGCAAGTGTGGAGGATGGGAAGGAGAATCCCATTTCAGTTCATCTGTGAAGAAATTACCAAAACTTACAAATCATATATTGACAATGATTTTCACATTCCAAAAAATGTGAATGTGACAGAAAGCAAAGCTGACAAATGTCCCATCCCTAGTACTAATGAATAAATTACCACTAAATTGAACTTCCATGAATGCCATGAATTAGATATAAAATGTATTTCTTTCAGAGCTTGGAAATAATGTTGTATAAGTTGCCTACAACACACCACTTTTCAGGTGGGAACCAAGGAAATAATAATGTCATTCCCATATCCCTTTTAACATTAGCAATAATGCAAAAAAAGGGTGGCCCTGAATATTCCTTGCCTAAAGGTACCAGATCCTGTCTGATCTTGGAAACTAAGCTGGGTCAGCCTGGTTGGTACTTGGATGGGAAACTGTCAACGAATAGCAGGTGCTGTAGCTGTATTTCAAAGGAAGGAACTGACAAAACCATCTGTAAGTATTCATGGGGTATCCATAAGTCAACAGGCAACTTGAAGGCACATACACACACAATATAATTTTTGTTCCAATGAGTAATATTACTCCTAAACTTTTGTTTTTGACAGCTGTTTGTGGAGATTCAAGGCCATTTTCCATTTTTATTTTAATTTTAATTTTAAAATATTAATTAGTGTAACTTTACCAACATGTCCCCTCAGTAATGACCATCATTATTACTAATGTGTTGCAGCTGTTGTTCTTATTGCTGTTGTTTTGAAAAAATAACAGCTAAAACTAACAGGTTAGCTGCTATCTCTGATGATTCCAAACTCTGATTTCTTTGCCAACTTGTCCTTCTGTATAATTTTTTTTTCAAGATAAAACAGAAGAATAGGTGATATTGGCAACCACTAAAAGCAGTACAAAACTATGAGTAGAAACTGGCAGTACTTTAAAATGGAAAGCATTAAGGATGAGACAAATGCTTATATATTTTCTCACTTTTGACGAGAACAGGTGTATTGACACGCTGGTAGACCCTACTGGTAAAAAGTGAAAATCTCATACTATTTTTTCTCATATTTGGGGACTTTTTTGTAAGAAGTTTTTTACATGAAGTCCTTGAGTTTTTATACAAGGGGAGGGTGGATTTTAAAAATGCAACATTTTGTGCAGCAGATAGTGTTCAGTGTTTACAAGATTGTAAGTTGTATTTATGATCTCATAACTAGTGGGGGATATATGTTTACCATCTTTATCAATGTACCATGACCACCTGGAAACCTGCAGTTTTAGTCCTGATAGTGCCTCAACTGAAGGGTTGCAAGACTCTGAAGATTGGGATGCTGGGAAATGATGTGCACAGTGCTCTTCCACTCACAGACTGCCTTTAGACAAGCAGTTCAGCAAGACCCTGAGGGGGTCTCTCCAGCTGCCTATTTTCAACATGCCCCATGACCAAGAGAGCACTGCAGATGTTACTTTCCAGCACCACAATCTGTAGTGCCTTGAAAACTCGTCAACTGACGTGCTGCCAGACAGAAAGGGTAGATTTTTGGGGGAGGGGAGTGGCATTGTCAGATGTAACTACAGCAGTGAAGTTCTGTCCTTGTAGTTCCGTCCAGTGATGCAGTATCTCAGCCAGTGAGGTTGACATATTTGTTTACAAAGAAAAATCCTGAAGTGTGGGAAAATTGTTGGAAAATGCAAAAAAATTCTTGTCATCTTACCCAGCAGGAGAGAAAACTTTTAAAATTATTTCTTCTTACAAGTGAGAACAAAATAAATGAAAGTTTTACATCCCAAGAAAACACTTTTGGCCTGGAGCACTGTTTACTTTGGGATTGGTCTAGTCAGTGAACATTTTGTAACAGAAGTTTGCTGGATGGAATATTGTTCATCCCTGTCCCGTTATGAAGTCGGAGGAGGTGTGAGTTAGCACCTTATGGAAGGAGATGCACAAGCAAGGATCAACAGATTAGCTGCACTTGCATTGTGCAGACTGATCAATGGTGTGACAAGACTAGGCGGAGACTAATGCCTAGGAGCAGTGGCAGAGCTTGGAGTGTGTGGAGGAGGGAACAGGAGGGGGCAGGGCTATGGTGCAAGGGGCATGGCCAAGGCACACAGGGACATGGCTACAGGCTGAGATGCCCCAGAAACATTGCCACCCGGGGCAAATTGCCCCTCCTCGCCCCCACGTCCCTATGCGACTGCCTAGAAGGATGCTTTCTCTCTTCAGTCAGCCTTCAGTCTAGGATTAGCCCACTTATGGTCATTTTTGGTCACGTGGAAAATTTCTTTTTTCAGCACTTCTGTGTGTGTGTATGTGTGTGCATTTGTTTGCCTGTGTTTCTCTTCTCCCCTGACTGGGATGAATGTAGCAAATTAGTAAATCATCTGGACACAATTGACAGGAACAGTCTTGATAGAATGGCTTGAGTAATGGTGATACAAATAAGTTTCAAGCAAACAAACAGGGTATGATTACACCAGGCTCAGAAATAAAGAGCTAAGGGGTGGGGGAAGTATAAACATACCTTTATTAACTGCATTAAAAAATCACCAGTAAGATAAAAGTCTAAAGATAAAAACTTTAAATGTCTCCCCGTAATAGACTGAAAACCATGAAAGCTAATTTTCCATTTCCTTCTTACAGATTTCTTTCTTGATAAGCCCTGGCTCCTAGACCAAGAGCTCTACTTGTTTCTTCAGTATTATACATCCTGTAATGTGTTGAGAAGATCCATTGACTTACCAGACCCTCAACCTATTAGTTTTGGTTGGATGTTCATTTTGTGTTCTCACCCACAAGTCCTGAGAACTGGAGCAAGGAAGTCCCTTCAGCAGTCATCAAGGGGCTGCATCCAGTGATACACTAATGGGAAAGTATATGAGGTGTATTTCTATGGTTTCCATGGTCAATCCTCCAATCAGAGGGAGTTACATAGTGTGGGAGCAGCTACTGAGAAGGTTCTTGCCTGTGCCCTCACCAACCATACCTATGATGATGGTGGGAGAGAGTCAAAGCTCTTCCTCAAAAATCTTATGGTTCATGCAGGCTTTTATAGGAAGATACGGCTTCAGTCCACTTACATCATCACCCATCAGTTGTCCTTTGCCTTATCCCGGTAGCTTATTGAGTACCTTCCAACCTGAAAATATCTTCTGGCACTATCTCTTGTTTCATTATAGGGGTTTCATAGTAAAAGACATTCTAAAGGGCTTTACCATGCCTTCTTCTACACAGTACTAACAAGTGTTAGCTGTGGTGGCACTACTGTTGTCTTTGAGAGATCCTCTGCTACTGTCAGCCCCACTACTGCTGCTGCCCAGTTGGCACATTTAGTCCAGCTCCTCGGCAAAAGCTTGTCTCCCATGGGAGATCCTGCCACCATCAGCATAGCCTCTTGCCTCACAGAAGCACACAATGCCACCACTGCGGAAATGTAGTGCCATAGTGAGATATTTGTCTTTGTGGGGCCATCATTCATTGTTGCATGGGAGTGTGTACATAATTTCCTTAAGGAAATTTCATAATGAAATTTAGGAAGAAAATTCGAGTTCTAGCTTCCCCCCACACACACACCAATCACCTCCCCCCACACACACACACCAATGCTTACACACTTAGTTTCTCCTTCTTCATGTCCACTGCCACAAACAAATGGGGACACAGAAAATTACCACTCGTCCACTCACTGCGTAACTTTGGTCTTTTTTCCCCAGCAGTTTGAATGGCCTTGAATTGTTTCCAAGGACAGATGTTTCATATAATGCTTAATATGATTTCTCAACTCAAGAACAACTCCCCACAGTATTTGCTCCTTTTAAGCAATGTAGCCTGACATAATTAAGTCCAGCAATTTTAAAAAATCACATCAATAGCTAAAGCTTTGAGTGTAACCCAGATGTAGCCATGCTTAAGGAGATGTATCAACAGGACATATCAACAGAGATTTCAGTCCAATTGATTTTAAATCCGACCCCTGCTCCTTCCAATATCTGTTTCTGAGAGAAAAGGAGAGTAGTCACTCGTCTGAGTTAACCATAAGCTTGGGATCTTTCCAAACAGTTTATAGTGCAGAAGTTCCTCTGATGCAAGCAGTTCTGAGGTACTACGCAACTATTTTGTCTTTTTTCACTTAAGAGATTTGTCGTCATAAAATAAAGGTGGTGAAAAAAACGGGCCAATCACAAGTGGAGGATGACAATATCAAAAGCCCCATAAACTTGGAGTCTGGACCCTATCATTCAGGACATTATCACACAAAGCAGGTAAATCATACTTTCAGCTGAATAATAGCCTCTTTGGCTGGGATTTATCACATGATGTCATCCCTCTTCTGTTATTCTCCCATGGGAGACCATTTGGAAAATGTTTCTTCTTACTAACACCAAAACTCCATTAATGACCTCCTTTCCCACTTCTGTTGTGCTATGATTTCTTATGTGATAGTTCAGTTGTATTTTTATGCTGATTTTGGGTGGCCAGGGGGTGTACACTGGACATGCTGTAGGTGGGGAAATGTCAGTCCACCTCCAGTATCAGGGGAGAATGAGAAGGAGTGGAATTTTCAGTTTGATTTCTTTTCAATTGGCAAAGTAACAGAGAAACTTTTAAACTTTTTTTTCTCTAAAGAAAAATAAATCCATTGCCAAATGACTGCTTCCCCCACCACCACACACACACTGGGGCTTGTCAAAGAAGCCAAAATTTGCTCACTGCCTCCTGCCCCCAGCGATTCCTTTTCCAGCCCCCTTTTGGAGTCTCTTGCTCTCTCTGTCTGTCTGTCTGTCTCTCTCTCAATTCCCCCCCCCCACACACACACACCCCTAGAAATATAAATGGGAAAGCATCTTATAGTTTGAAAAAACATTTATTTCATTAATCCATTAATTCCTGCTTTCTTCTAGCTTCAGACTTAACTAATCATTGGCAGACTTATTGTCTATGAAAGCACTAGTGAAAATTAATACAACATACTCAAATTCATCTGCCTGCCCATTTTGTGGCCTGTTTTTTTGTTGTTTTGTTTTTAGAAGAAGCATTAAGTATTTTAACTATATACCACTCATGTACAGTAGTTCCTTTTTTCAATTGTAACGTTGAAGAAATAGGCCAGTGTTCTGTATCAGTTTTGTATCCTAGCCCAACCTCCTCCAGATCATGCTCCGATCACTAGCAGAATGGAGTTCCTTCTCCCCATATGGCTGATGCCTAGTATGGGGTGGGGGGTGGGAGTTACAGTCATGGAAACAGCGTCACAATCAGACAAAGTAACAAGAATGAATATGGAACAGTTACCTCGATTAGCAGATAGACAATACTGGCCATGGTTTTAGAAAAACCTCAGACCACCAAAAAAGACCTAGCTATGATGGTCATTGATGTTATGGTTACATTGTAATACATTTTTTTTAAATTGAAATTAGAACTGAAGTGGGTTTATTGCCAAGATTTTGGAAATGGGGCTTATGTTCAGGTTTGTAAAAATTCCAATGGATGGAAACTAATATTAACATCTACTGAGATATTTCTGTATTAGGAATCTGTAAGAAAAGAACATAGACATTTGGTAGGAAATCTGATAGTTGCTACTCAGGTCCTATTCGTATAATACTGGACATAGACAAATATAGACTATAATCGCTCATGAAGAAATTGAGACAAGCTAGAGCCAAACTACATGTAAAGCTTGTTGCCTGAATGCAACAAATATGAAGATGATGGCTAGAATCATACAAGTAACATATACCAGAATAATCCTAGCATTGTGACAGTGTGTAGACTTCTGAGGGTATTGTACAAGGAGCTATCTAGTATTTCTTTGTGCAACACAACAGCAGCCAAGAAGAGGTTTCTCAGGTGCAGCTCTGTCTCCCTGGCTGTTGGCTGGCTTCTGGTGTAGGGGCTATAGGAAGGAGGTTTCCAGGTGTGGTCTACCTGTACCTGGAGAAGATAGAGCAATATTACATTGGAGGCAGAGGATGCTCCATCTTCCCAACTACACAAAAACAACTGGAATGTGCCAAGGCACAACTCCACAGCTGATCAGTAGCCAAGGGGATATTACTGCACTGGGGAGCATCTCCTGATTGGAGAAGAGGATTGTTGACATAAATGGAGTTCACTAGAGATCTATCATATCAATGGACCAGATAGGACAGTTGGTAGGCTGGGGAGAGACTAGGGAGAGAGTAAAAGAAGCTAAGAAGAAAGAAATCAGACTGCTCTGCAGTCTCAGCCTGCTAAAGAGTCAGAAAGAGAGAGGTTCAGTCCTTACAAAACTGTAAAATTTGAATTGTTACATCCAGTAATGTAATGAATGTATGATGCCTTACATGTAGTACAATGTAATGAAAAAAAGCTAGGTGCCCAAACGTTGGCAGGTCTGTGTTTTTCCCTAAGGAGAATGTATAAAGTTTGCATAGTTATGACTGCATATAATAAATAACTGAAACATGACCAGGGAACCTATTCATTCTCCCATATAAATATCTGATGAGACTCAGGAAGCCACCCTGCATTTCTCTGGATTTGCATATGGCTGGATAAAGTTATTCTAATTCATAAATACATACATTATCATTAAATATGTGGGTGAGAGGGGAAAACCCACATTCCCAGAAATGTCTTCTTCCAATAATAACTTCCTTGTTGTTGGAATGCCCTGTAGGGACAATGTGTTCTAAATCCTACCTGCCCACATTCCATATGTATCATTTATGTTCCTACTTTCTTATCAACCCAGAGCGATTTCTATTTTCTGAACCACTAACTCCTCCTTTTTTTTGTCTTTGGGGAATCATTTGTAAACATTTTGTTAGCATACATTGCTAAAGCTGCCATTTGAGGAGACATTAGAGCAGTGGTTCTCAACCTGTGGGTCCCCAGATGTTCATAGACTTCAGCTCCCAGAAGCCCAGAGCATTGACCATAGTGGCTGGGGCTTCTGGGAGCTGAAGTCCACGAACATCTGGGGACCCACAGGTTGAGAACCACTGCATTAGAGGCTGTCTCACACCAGGTCAAACCATTGGTCCATCTAGCTCAAGGCTGGGAGTCATGCAGCCTTCCCGATGTTGCTGAACTGTATCCAACATTCTTTACCTTTGTTTATTTAGTTTATACCTCAGTTTTCCTCCCAGTATAGTTCATAATATAAGCTTAACCCAAATACAAGTATAAAACAATGGACCACAACATTTAAAAAGCAATTAAACAAAAAGACATATTAAAAACATTAATTGAAAACCATTTAAAAGGCAGTTAAAATATGAAAATAATGATAAAAATGCAGTACAGCCTAATGAAAAGACCTTCTGAAATGGCCAGTTAACAGTCAAAGGCCTTTCTGTCAGCAGAAAGAAAGGAGGGAGGAGGCCAACCTAAAATTTCACAGGGAAGAGAATTCAATAGCTTGGGGGCAGCCACGAGGAAAGCATTCTCCCACCAACTGGATATATATCAGTGATAGAACTAAGAAAAACCCTCTTCTGAGAATCTTAGAACTTAGTTACAGAAGATACAGATTGAAATTCACCATTACAGTTACGAATGCATAATTCTAGGTTACTTTAGAGTACCATATTTGCTGGCATATAAGACATACCCATATATAAGACACACCCTATTTATACACTGGCAAATACTATTTGCCGGTGTATAAGACACACTGGTGTATAATATGCATCGCATTTTCAAACAGTATTTTTTGGGGGGAAAGTGAGTCTTGCATGCCAGCAAATACAGTAACTGCTTCATATTCATAATCCCTACATATTCAACTGTTCCAGCAATCTCCAGTTCAAGGAGGAATTACAACGAGGGTCCTCTTGACTGTTTCACCAGACAGCACTTGTGAGAGGGGGATGAAATGCCAATTTTCTGCATCCTGATTGAAAGGAGAATAGACTTCCACTGCACACAGCAGCTATTGCCTGGTAAGTTGGGATTGGGAGGGGTCATTACAGACTCAGATAGGCTGAGCTTAAACTGTAGGTAAAACTGGGCTAAACCTCCTAGGATTTGCAATCCAGTTACATCTGGAGGGCTGAATGACTTCTACCCCAATCTAGCTTTGTATTGCCTTCACTGACTGGCAGATGGCATATGTGTCTCATGTGGGAGAAAAGTGGGATATAAATAAATACTTAAGATAAATAAATTAGATGTTCTCCGATGTTTTCCCAGCACCACCCAGAAATGTCAGGGACTGAGCACAAGATATTCTGTATGCAAAGTGAATGCCACTACCCTTCTCCTAATCTCATAAGGGATTTTTCAGGCCTCGTTTCCTACCCAGGGATTTTAAAGCCAAATATCTTGATTGTGGAGGTGCAAGGATCTTATATTTAGTCCACGTCTACCAAAAGGAGGACAAACTGGTCCATTTCTCATTTTTCCATTTTTAAGTTCATTCCATTCCATTTCTACAACAATTTGTGACTTTTTTTTAAAAAAGGTGCAACAACATTTATATGCAGGTCCATATTTAATTCTTCTGATGTATACTTTTGTGTATATAGTTCTGACTAATACATACCATTTTTCAAGCAATTTTTCCTTATATGCTTTTTTGTGCATACTTCACTCTAACATTATTTTTGCTTCCATTTTTGACTCTGTGCACTTTGATTGATGGGGAAATGAATGCATTTTTGCATTGTGAATCTGAAAGAACAACTTTCCCATTCACACTTTTGTTTACAAAGTGCAAATAGGGCAAATTCACAATGAAATACAACCTGAGTTAACTTTCCCCCATTCCTACATGGACATCAGCACAAAGAAAGGGTGCTATATAGAACACTGTTTCCTATTTTACATTATAATAAGGTTCACTTTATTACCAGATCTTAGAACAAGGTATCATTTTCATGTATATATTTAATGCAGCAAATGAACACCATATTTGCTTTTAAATATGCAAGGGACAAGCTGTTGGAGAGTACGTGAATGCTTCACATGTAAATTAAAGTTTAAGGACGATGAAGTTTAGAATTGGTATGCAGATGATAAAGCTGTCCCTATTTCCATCTGCATGGTAATATGCAGTTCAGCCCTCAGTATTTGACTACTAGAAAGCATCTCTGAAATCAATTGAGGAGGTGAAGGGGAATGAAATCTCAATTTTTTATTTTTATAAACCCGTGTTCACTGCAAAAAAAGCAATTTGTACGTTGACATTCACACAGTGATCCTGAATTAACATCATAACCTCATGCTCCAAAGAATTTATGGGAGGATACAAAGAGAGTGCCAACAGCTTGCTTTAAGACAAAGGACTTCACTTTCAAATTAATTAGGGCAATGAACTCCAACCTTTCCTTAAGGGGCAAAAATTCTGCTAATGAAAGCAAAGCTTCCCTTCTGTTGCTTACACATCCTCTGGTTTCAATGCTTCCGAGACTGCTTGCAACTAAGAAGATGTCTGTCTCAACCATCTGGTTCAGAGCACTGATTTCCACTATTATACATTTAAAGTCTGATATAGGGCCAGAAGGACTAGGTCAGAACAATCACACTCTTCCATCGTATACAGAAGGTGTGGGGATATTTAGGTACTACTGTTTTTTGTTAGGAAAAAAAGCCCAGTGGGTTCATGTGAAATTTGGCAGTCTAGGTTTGAGGATAACTCATGGTAGTTTTTATGCAGAAAGGCTAAAAAAAAAAAAGTGCTCAGTTAACAGTTTAACATTTCACATATGACCTCCAGCAATTTGACAGGTATTATCAGTCTTCCCACAGCCACCAACACCCACGACTTGACTTTGGTTAGACTTGCTGATTACCATCTCTGGGCTATAGGTGAACACAAAGATCTTCTCAAAAATCTTCAGTCTGCTTGTGAGCAGAAAAACTGAACAATTTCATTGCATTTCTTCAGGTTGCAATGTCATAGAGAATTGGTGGGCTTTTCTGGAAAGGGAGAGAAACCTCAGGGTGGCTGGCACTGGAGTAAAAGATAGACTGGTTTTATTATATGAGGTGCCTTTAAAGTCTGAGGCCCTTTCCTCACTTCTGCTGCATCGCAAGATCGTAGTTTATGGCCATTTCTGCACAGGCTTAAAGAAATGGTGCAGAACGTCCTCCAGGCCCTAATTAGTGTAGTTCCGCACCTCAGCCCGCTCCAGAACGACCCGAAGTGGTAATCCAGTGTGCTTTTGAAAGACCGCTTGAAACAGGTCTTTCAAAAGCATGGAGTGCGCCACTCTGTGTCCGCGCTCCGATGCAGATTTGCAGGTTCGCACCACTGCAATCTGCCAGGGGCAGGCTTTAGGCTCACGAGCTTCAGCGGTTCGTGGAGAGCCTCAGCCAACCGGAAGCCACCATTTTTGTCCCCAGAGGAGTGCGGAGCAGCGGCCACACACTGCTCCAGACCAGCCTGGACCCAAGCATAGAGCCAAGTACCAGCACGGGGCGATTCCCTCGCCCCATGTGGAAATGGCCTATGACTGCATTTCTGCAATTCTGCGTTCCGCACACTCCTCCGCTTGAGGTGGAGAAGACTGCTTTCTCCTTCTGCACTGCAGTGTCCATGACCACTCCCCTGCTTCACCTTTACCCTGCACCTGGGCCTTTGATTGGATGCTTCAATTTTTTTTTAACTTTACCAGACAGCGTTTCTGCATGGGAACATCTCTGTGTACAAACAATGTCATGGAACTTCTGGCCCCATTTGAAATGCGACAGCAGGGCAGCATTTCATGGTCTGTGGGTGCCTGGGGAGTGGAGGATGTCTGCCCCTGGCATGGCTGCTGTCACCAGCACCATGGACTCTACAGCGCTCCCTCCTGGGCTTGTAAAACACTTCCTGGGCGTCAGGATGGCATCTCTAGTTCCCCACAGTGCCCTCTGAGGACTTGAGCTGGCTGCCCTGCCCACCCTGAGGGCATCTCAGGGCCACATGGGAGGGCCAACTACAAGGGGAGGGCAGTCTGTGGGTGCCTGGGGAGTGGAGGATGTCTGCCCCTGGCACGGCTACTGTCGCCAGCATGACATTAAAGGCTAATAAAGATGTTGTTTTTTCATAGTAACTGTGTTTGTGCGGTACCTTTGCTGCTACATAAGAAATGCCTCTGTCAGCTGGCCCACCCCCTCTACTGAAAGGGAGAAGAAGCCATAGGGAGAGGGTGAAGATCAGCTTTTATTGGGAAACAACAAACAGCAACATTTATTAGCAAAGTATATAAAAGGAGAACATGACTACATGACTAACCCTAAGCATTACATGTATTAGCCAACTCTCATGATGGCTTTAAATTTTTAACTTTGGACCACTAACATCTTGTGTAGATATGGTCTGAAGTCAAACTGAACAGTTTCCAGTTGTGCCCAGGGACTGCTGGAGTAACTGCAGGTCTCATTAGGCTCGTAGAGCGTTTCCTGAGGTAGGAAGGTTTGCGGCTCCCATCACGCCTGTGTGCCAGATGGACAGCCTGCTCAACTGCGGTATACGTGATGCTTTCTGTTGTTGGGAGGATGCCTTCAGAGTACACTGTAGAATCCATGAAGTCCCCGGTCAGGCGGAAGGAGGTGCAGCCAAGTACCTAAAAAGTTGGAAAAGACACAAAGAATTTTTGTTTTGAAGCGACTGCAGATTCCATGAGGGTTGCAGAGTGCATAGCAGGGAGGACCTTCATGTGGAGGAGCATCTTGGCTGGTCTGTAACGGAGAGAGGGGTAGGTGAGCAGAGATCATTGGAGGTTTTGAGGGAGGATGGAGTGACTTCATGTCCCATGAGGCTTGCAGAGTGCATAGCGGGGGGGCTTTGTGCAGCAGGGCAATATGGGCAGTTTCCAGTGGGGAAATGTGTGGGTCAGGAGAGGTTAGTTGATGTTTTGGGGATGGTTTTGAGGGACTGCAGGTCCCATGAGGCTGGGCGCCTATTGGGGAGACTTTCTGCAATGGGGCATGTTGGGTGGTTTCCAGGAAGGCGTGGGTGGGTGAGGGGAAGTTAGTGGTTTTTTGGAGGGGGGGCTGAGTGACTGCAAGTCCCATGAGGCTGGTAGAACGCATAGCGAGGTGGTCCTTTCAGCAGCAGGGCATATTTGGCAGGGTGGGAGGGGGGTTCTGTTGGCCAAGGGAGGGTGGTGGAATATTTTGGGGAGGGATTTGTGTGACTGCAGGTCCCATGAGGCTGGCAGGGCGCATAGTAGTGTGGTCCTTTTGTGGTGGGGCATGTTTGGCAGGGTGGGAGGGGGGGTTGTTGGCCAAGGGAGGGTGGTGGATGTTTTTGAGGAGGGATTTGAGCAACTGCAGGTCCCATACGGCTAGCAGAGCGCATTGCGAGATGGTCCTTTTTGCAATGGGGCATGTTTGGCGGTTGCCAGGGGGGGTATGTGTGGGTGTGGGGAGGGGAGGGGAGCAGTGTGTTTGTGGGGGTTCTGAGCAATCGCAGCTCCCATCAGACTTGGAAACATTTACTTGGGGAAGGGCTGAAACTCCCAACATCCGTGTGAGCAGCCAGAATGCCTGAAGTGACCATCCCCCAGCCCACTCCTCTCCCTAAAAATTAGCCCAGTGAGAAGAGGGTTCCTAAGTTCTGCAAGGATTGATTTATTAGAAAAAACTTACCTGTCACTTTCTCCCTGCTTTTCTTCTCCTCCATCATTTCTCACATGGAGGAAAAATGGCGACAACCTCTGCTTTGGTGGGCAGGGGCAAATCAGGACGGGAAGTGAGGGAGGGACAAGCCGGGCACGCCCTCAACCCACCCATTCCTGCAAGAAAGCGCTTCAACGGTTCCGCATGTAGTTGTAGAAACGTAGTAGAAGCAGTCTGAGGGAGTGAAAACGCATTTTTTCCGTTGCTCAAATGAAATGTTTCAGCGACATGCAAAGGTACACCAGCAACTTCACGTCCACTTAATAGTGACGACGTTGTGCAGATGCACATCTCAAGCTGTCGCAGCTACGCAGTGACTACACCATGCGGAAAGGGCCTAAGTGTCCATCTCATCTTGAGCCACTCCAGGCAAGAAAAAAATCCTCCGAAAGTTCCAGATTTTGTTCCCGTACTGGTTTTATATTGGAGATCTACATGAAGTTTGCCCCATTCCAAAGTTTTCCTAGGGAGCTCTTGGCATCACCAAGGACTTTTCATTCCCAATTTCCAGGTCCGTATAAATTTACCCAATATTTCCAGAAGTAAAATGTACTTCTCTGTGGCTCTCTGGGTTATACCAGACCTAGCTGAGATGGCAACCACCAAGAAACACATCGATTGTTTCCAGCATTCAGATTCAACTGAGATCAAGCAAGTGGAATGCTAGCAATAAAAGAAAATGATCCTAATGCTTAACTGGTGTAATTTTAACATTTTAACATTGACTAACATTGACAATTTGGGTGTGACTTCTGAATAATAATTTAAAGAAGCACTATGGAATTGGTGAAAGTCCATGTCTGAAACACTCCCTGAGTCTAGGTGTGTAGGTGTGACATGTGATCAGTGGGAAGGAGAAGAGGACGAACACAAGGGAGAGGAGAATGAAGGTACTCTGGGATATCTCAAGAAAGATTTTGGATGCAGAAGTACAAATACACAGGTCAACTCAAAACAAAAAGAACTGGGAAGTCTCAAAACTTGCAGATATTTATTTATTTATTGCTTCTTTCTGAGTAAGTCCTTAGTAATGCAAATGAATAAATGCCAGTGTGGTGTAGTGGTTTGAGCACTGGGCTATGACCTGGAGACCAGGGTTTGGTTTCCCACTCACCCATCAAAACCCACTGAGTGACTTAGGGTGTGTCACACTCTCTCAACCCCAGGAAACCCTGTGATAGATTCACCTTAAGGTAACCGTAAGTTGGAAATGACTTGAAGGCCCATAACAACAACACAATACAAACACAATACAAATTAATAAATGCAAAATACAAGTAAGCTAGTCATACTTTGTTCACATAACAAAATGTAAAAAATGGATATACATGTGATACATGGATATTTGGACAGCCTAACGTTCATCTTAGTATATATGGAACTACACTCTCTGGCCATCTCTACAACAAAACATCCACCACACACACAATTTTGCAATTGTTACTCAGGATGCACCCTATGATTTCATACTATATATGGCTTTGAAATCTTAGGAAATGGGAAAGCTACTAACCTGGCATCCATTCCAGTGAAGGTATAGAGAGAAATTCTCTAAAAGTTCCTCACTGATGAGGTTGTCAATAGCAGGGGCGGTACCACAACTTCCTTCCTTGTTCTTTATGCTAACTAATCTTACAGAGTATACAAAATACGAGAGAAAATATGCTCTTAATTTATAAATTTACCTGAAATTTAGGTCTGTCATATTTTGTGGTATATATTATTTCAGAATGCTGCTTTTTTAAAAGAGTGCTGGTAAATTATCTGAATTACCATTGCATATGAAAATACATGTATCATGGTGTTTCTTTAATGCAATCAGTGGGTGTTTTCAAAAGGTAATGTGCCTTGTAGCATTATTCACATATCTAGTGAAAAGAGTGTTCAGTGTTCCCACAAGACTCAGTTGGCTGTGTTCTCCAAACTTGTACCCCTTTCCATGCTGTATAACTCCACAGCCTTCTGCATGTGCTTCAGATTGCATAGCTTTCTCGAAATATTATCAAAATCAGCTAACAAAACACCATTTCATTTAATATGCTCAGAGTTTTCCATTTCACCCATGTATTTTTCTAAGGAGAAAATAGTATTCTTTGATTTCTGAATTTTCCTCATGGGAAACCACTTTGTTCACCACCTTATAATTTATTGAATGAATGGGCTCCATTCTTTTCAGTTTTCATTCATTATGAAACAAACATCATGAGTAACAAGATGGGATTAATTTTCATTTTCCTATTCTTATCTATTTACCAATAATTTATGGACAGAAGGCTAACAGTTCTCTGGAAATAGCCATAGCAGAAGGGAGGAGGAATTCTTGTTACTGCGAAGCACTCTTGTGTTAAATATATTGTTGCTGACTAGCCCAAAATGGACTGCTGATTGGTTGCCAGTTGTTAGGTGCTTTCTGCTTTATGAAATATTTGCAGAAGTTTTTGAAAGAGAGGGCATTCAACACATGTGTGAAACCAGCTGATTGCATATTCTTTAACTGACAAACTTTCCAAGGGAAAAAAAAGACTATTATAGTAGGAACTGGAGCTCATTTGAACAGGAAATACCAGAGAGATCTCTCTTTCTCTTTTATGGTTCTTTAGTGAGATATCCTAGAGTGTCTGTCTGTTTCCCGCAGGATTTGTTTCTGTTTTCTTACACAGAGTATCAAAGTGAGAATATTCTCTGTGATTTATCACCTTTGCCTGATCTCATAGATTCTGCTTCATAGAGCTTTCCTTTCTAAACAATCTATGGCCCTTTCCTCACTGGGGGGGCCGAAACGGGGCTGCACACGCGGGGGCAGAGCTTACCCGTGAGCGGGTTGCTCCGTCCCTGCGGAGAGCACGGATCCACCGTTCTAAACACCGCCAAATTTCGGCGGCACTCGGCGGCGTTCAGCGGCGCTTGGCGGCGCCCAAAATGGCGGCTGGCAGCTTCCGGTGGCGCTCCGCCAATCAGGACAGCGCGCCAGCCGGAAGCCCGCCCCCGGGCAGATCTGCAGGGACGCGCTACCGCGTCTCTGCAGCTCTTCACCGGGGGCTGCCATGGGGCAGCGCAGGTGAGTTTTATAAAAACCACTTTCGAAGGTGGTTTTTATAAAACTCGCAGCGCCACCCCCGCGGCTGCGCTAGAGCAGTTTGAGGTCTAGAGCCTCACTTTTTTTAACTGCTCTAGCACACCCCGTGGTGAAGAAGACCTCCAAGAGAGGTCGCCCTAGCGTGGGCAATATGCCCGTGTGGAAATGGCCTAAGTATGCCCAGTTCTCCTCATACCCCCACAAGGACAAGAAATGTGGGCTCTGGTATGATAAACTCCCTTTGCTATAGATGTGTGTATATGTGCTTTCAAGTTGCCTGTCAACTTACAGTGACTCCACGAATTTCATACACTTTTCTTAGGCAAGGAATATTCAGAAGTAGTTTGGCTACTTAATTCCTCCAAATTATAGTCTACCTGGTTTTCATTGGTGGTCTCCCATCAATGACGCTGCTTAGCTTCAGTGATTAAAATATTTTCTCTCCCACCTCCTTTTTTCTCTCACACACAAAGAGTTTAGAAAACCTTTAGTTCCTCCCCCTTTAGAAGGACTCCTAGATTTATTACTACAAAACCAGGATTATATTTTCATACTAGGATTTGTCTTTGAATGATTTTAGAGATGTTGAAGTATTCTGCCTGGGAGAATACATGGAGCTTCTCTTTACCTCACAAATACCTATCAAGTTGCATCTCTTTAAGATGTTGGCCCTCCTTGCACAAGTATGTGTGTATTTGGGCTTTAGTTCAATTGCTCATTCCATTTAAAGTAGACCCATTGAACTAACAGCCAAATAGTAACTCAATGTTACGTAATAATCCAGTGAGTCTATTATACATGCGAATAGCAATTGGGTTTAGGCCAGGGGTGGGAATCCTCCAGCCCTCTAGATGTTGTTGGACTGTAACTCTGAGCATGCCTCACCCTTGGCTATGTGGGGTATGGGTGGTGGGACTGCCAGTCCAATCATATCTAGAACAGAGTTGCTAATGAAGTAAGAGAGAGGGCTCCTGTCCCTTTAATGATTATATAGAAGAAGGAATTTTAACAGAAGTTTCTTGGATGACAAGCAACACCTGCCAAAAAGAGCCCTGATCCTTTATTTTATCTGATAACTGTAATCTGGAGGGTTGCACTATTCCATCACCTGATTTTAGCCCAAGATTTTGCAGAGCACTTTGACCAGGACCATTCCATTGCTATATCTATTTTCCCTCATTTGCATTAAATAGGATTGTGGATTTATTTTGCAGCATCGGTAATATAACCATGACTGTATTTCATATGGCAAAACTAGCATATTTCAATGGTCCATGCTGAGCTATGAACCACTGTTCTAAAAAGGGAATTATCACATTAGTTATGGATAGCCAGCAAGATAGCAATACACTTGGAGGAGGGATAGATGAGAGTCGATAATTAAAGACATCTTTAATTCTAATCATGGGTGTAGGCAGGCAGTTTTTCACTTGGCATGGAGAGAAAAACATTGGACACAGCAGAGTTTGAGGATTACTCAACAACGAATAAGATTTCTGTGGAGAAAAGTTTTTAAGAGGATGTAGCAGAGTCCTCTTAATGACAAAAATAGTTCCCAGTTAATGCATATTGATATGCACAGAAAATATAATGTGAAGCTTCCACAAAAAAGCAAGTTAGTTTAAAACACAATATTTTCCACATGCAAAAATAATTGTGTAAACTAAATATCAGTGACAAGGACATAAAATATATTGTACAGGTCATCCTATTATAATGAAGTGACTTGTTAATAAAATCTAATGGACAATAATATTTCTGCAAATTTGCAGAAAAACTATGCACTTCAAATTCCTTCAAATATATTACTTTGAGATGCTGGGATGACTAAATTTTCTTTTTCTGATGAAGCACTGACTGCCCACATGGTGTCAGCCTAGGTGTTAAAGCTGAGAGTGAATTTTGACACACAGCTGTAGATGCACCAAAGGTACATCCTATCGCTTACTAAATCTATCTGTATGGAAAGACTGTTTTAGTAAGTTTATGAAGTGTTAGGCCATCTCCTCACTAGCCTTTTATAGTGCTATTATTCCACTTTCAACATCCTATGGAATCCTGGGTTTGCCGTTTAGGGAAAGGCCTGGGATTTTGCAGAACTCTACCATATTCTTTCCTTTGGATGCTTAAATTATATTCCTGAATGCTTTGCTGCAATGCTAGAAGTCTTAAGGATGAAAGAAAATGTCATGAGTAGGCACCATTCTTATTTGGTGGGGCATTGCCTTCATTTGTCTTCCCTGTCACTACTTTGCTCATTCTAAATGAACCTACAAAATCTTGCATCAGGTCAATGCAAGAAACAGCTTGGATATGGAAATCTAGTAATGGCATGATTGAGAGGTGACCTTTTCCAGTTGGCAGTCCTAGTATTAAATGCCAGTTTGGCTATTCAGCTATAATCCAAAGGTATACACATCAAAAATGATAATGATAGTTTAGTCATAACTGGTTTCTCTAGCTCAGGACTGCATCCTCACAACAATCTCCATAACATTTTATCTCTACAAATGTTCCGATAACAAAGACAATCAGCAGCAACAAAGTGAAAACTATAACTTGCATATTAATGTTGTTTTTTGTAGCCTGAGTGATTAGTGAGGGCTTGATCCAAAAAAAAACAAGCCAGTAGTTTAGGATCCTAATTTTATGTTGCTTGTTAGGAAAAGGCCAGGTATGAAAGCTGAAGACGATACATCCATATGGTAAAGGAGGCCACTGTTTCCAAAACGAATCAGTGGTGCTTTCTTCTCCCGTATGGCTGCAAGTGCAGCTTTACCATCATGCTCTCTGAGGGACACATTAAACTGAATGTAGAGAAACCCTTTAAAGCCTGAAAATTGAATTGAATTTCATAGAAATTTTCAGGACCCACATTGTAAAGGTGAATGGCACCACAGGAAGTAGGTGAGAACTAAAACACCAGCCTATTTTAATTTAAGTCATTTATTGGCTGAGACTGTACACTGCTTCAGTATAGTGTAAATATCCATCAGTAGTGTTAATGTTACACACTTCTTTGGCTGAATACTAGTGTAGCACAGTGTATGTGTATCAAAGGACTTTGTGCAATGCATATCCTTACACTATGTGTACTCTAATGTGCTCCTGCATGTGCAAGAGTCCCACGTGCACAATTCCAGCTGGAAACAACCATTGTGCATTGCCCCCAAAAACTATTCCATGTGAATCCCACTATTTACGCGCATGTATATCACTAACTGGATACTGGCCACTGTATTTTAGAGAAAGCATTTCAGCCTTTTGTGTGGGAAAAAAACATACAGGCACTGGGAGACAATCAAATTGTGATGTCACAGGGAAGGAAGCATGCTTGTCTGGCAAATGCCAAAGGGTAAGATTGGAACCTGTGGAGGATCATATTAAGGCTGAGGGCCTGAGATTTCCCACCCTTTTTCTTAGACATTACTGAGTTATGACCTGTGTGTCAAAATGAGGGTTGGGATAGTTTCCTAAAAAGTGAAGTGGGAGGACAGTTGAATGTGTGGGAAGAAAATGGGCAGAAAATATGCTGACTCCTTCCCTTCCTAATTCATCACTAGACCAGAAAAAGAAAATAATTCTGCTTTAACCATTTTTTTTAAAAAAAAATGTTTCTGCAATTTTTATCTTTTTTGCCATATTTTTGTAGAACAAATTCTTTTCCAGATGGTTTTGAGAATGAAACTATGAAGGAAGAAAATTACCAGAATTCTCTGAAAGGCAGTTGCAAATGTGGAGAAGATGGGGGTTTGTTTACTTTTCCCACCCTATCCCAATGGGCAAGGATTAGTCACCATATATAATTATATCACCATGTCCTAAGTTCAACCCTGTAGGTTAGGCTGAGCCGCTAAAAGCTACTTAGGTCATTTCCACACTACACTGTTATAGTGCTATTATTCCACTTTCAATCTCCTGTGGAATCCTGGGGTTTGCAGTTTAAGGAGGGGCACTGAGAATAATCACCCAGAGATCTCTTTGGCCTCAGTAAACTACAAGCCCCAGAATTCCACAGGAGCTTGAAAATAGAATAATAGCATTATAACAGTGTAGAGTGGAAATGGCCTTAGTGAGCGCTGCTTAAGATGTTATTCCAAACTAGATCACAGAAGAGGAATTCTGTCACCATTATAATCAGTTATGTCACTGTGCCCAATATGCTTTGGTCTGATCAATTCCAACGACTGTTGGTCTTTTTATTATATTGTATTAATATAATAATTCTATTACTAACTGAAGTGTACCTCCTCTGCATGGGTGCATATCTAACTCCCAAAAGTGGTGCAAGGGTGGTCTCCTGTCCACCACCACCCCTTTATTTTAACCTCACAGATCTTACCAGCAAAAACTCAGAGAGCTTTACTCCATTTTCCTTCCCTTTTTTAAACCTCAGAAATAGTAATCTGACTTTTTGCTTCTAGAAAGTAACTTCCTATGGAAGTTTGACTTGAATCTGGGCATGACAACTTGGGAGCCAACCAAAAGTACTCTGATCAAATTTTGAAGCATCTGTCATGATGTCACCAGTACTTATGACTATCACAGGCACACATTTTATTATTATAAATGACAACACTTGGAAGATAAAATAAATCCTTAGCTCCGATTAGGGGAAGGGTGGCTATCACTTAATGATGGTTCATAAAGGAAAATCCAAATGACCAGAGCAGGAAACAGAAGTAGCAGTTTTGAGGACGGAAGTTGGGGGAAGCTGCGGGGCAATAGATATAGCTGGAATTGATTCATTTGATTTGGCTTTGCAGGTTAGAAGTTAGGAGCTTTTTCACAGTATAATGGAAAACATTGTGAAGAGCAAATAGATAACAGAACAGGTCTGGAGCAAGTATTTAGAAACTGACATCAGCTAAAATATGTTACTTGCTATTGATCTCTGCCAGGATGAATCATTTCAGAGGAATTTTTGGCTTGGAAATGGGAATTGTGCAAGACTTTCATACTGAATAAATATGCCTGCCATCTTATAATCAAAAGATCAGTTTACTAAAGAAACCGCAAGACCAGAAAAATAGCCATCTGAGAACAATACTGGGCCAATTGCATAAGCAACCCATACAGCTGTTTTGGGCACAACACTTTTAGTTGAGCTAGTGTTACTTCTGAGGGTTATGTCACGATCTCCTTCAACAGTAGTAGGGAACACATGGTTCTTCCAGTGCTGATGAATGTCACTGCTTACTGCCAGCTAAGCTGGCAAGAGTTGCTGAAGTTGCCACTGAACATTGCTCTCAATTAATTGAGTGCAAATTCCATATACACTTTGAACTCAGTTTGCAGTAAGCAGCGGACAGCATCTGGATGGCCACAGGTTTGCCAGCCTTACCCAACATTTAACAGAGGATGCTGGAATACGGTCACAAAGAACAAGAAAAGTAAGCAACAGAAGGAGTTGAAATACTTATTTATGAAAGACACTTTCACTCACTGGTGAAATACAGCTAAAGGGTGAACTGGAACAACTTGTTGGAGCAGAAGGTTCCACCTACAGAGCCCTGATGCTGGGAAAGTCCTCTCGTTCGTGGCCACCAATTGGACAAATAGAGGCAACAGCAAATACAAGAAGAGGCTGTTCTTAAATTGGTCAGGTTTTAAGTTATTTAGAGCTTTAAAGTGATAAACACATCACCCTGAATTACACTCAGAAACAAGGTTGCCGCTGTCAGTGATAATGAAAGCAGCCGACGGATATGTCAGAACTAACAGGGATTCAAAATTCACTTCCTGTTGTTAAAGCCTCGAGTTAACATATTCTCTCTCTCTCCCTCTTTTTTGGCAAAAAGTCTATTAAACATTCCCAGTCTTTCAAAACAAGAAAGTAACCAATGATTTTTCTCTTATCAGTCTTGTTAATTTATCCATTTGTTGAAAATATGTATTTTGATTTTTTAATGTACTGGAAAATGTCCAATAAAATTTACTTTAAAAAAAGATTCATATTACTATATGACAAGTGTAAAAGTCCATTTAGAAGATGTATTCTGTTTGTTGTTTTAAAATATTCTTTTTATATAAATTATTATTATTATTATTATTATTATTATTATTAGACAAATGATCATTAGTATAAAGTGATCTAGAATAAGTTAACAAGTAATTATGAATTGGATAAATTAAGTAAATAAAATAAATTAAAAGCAATAATTAATAATTATATGATAAAATGTATAAATTAATTGATGTAAATGTTTAATAGGAACTGTTTGCAACAAGGGCAGGAACCAATTTTAGTTATGTTTTGTTAGCATTTGTTTTAGTTATGTGTATATATCTATTAATGTGTGTATGGACATATTTTTTGTTTTGTATGTTTGGATTGTGCTGTTTTTCTTAATATTTTTTTCAAAAAAGATTCATTTCTTGTTCATCAGGCAAAGATGCATCTTTTCTCTCTAGTGCATAGCAAAAAAAAGAAAGAAACTGGAGTCACTAAGATATTTTCTAATCCACAAGAGCTGAAGCCAAATGGAAATGGATCTGAATAATAATACTGGAAAATAGTTCAATGGTGAGGATTAACTATTTTGAACTATTTTGAAGACTTTATGCCAGCATATCAAGCATGGAGATACTCCTTTGTCCATTTTTGTAGAGGGTTTTGAGGTGAGGCTTCTGAATTCTGGGGCTTTTCCATCCTACATGTTATAGTGCTATTATTCCACTTTCAACATACTGTGGAATTTTGGGGTTTGTCGTTTACTGAGCACAAAGAGCTCTCAGGCTGGGAATTCTAAATGACCCTCCCTAAACTACAAACCCCAGAGTTCCGCAAGATGTTGAAAGTGGAATAATAGCACTATAACAGTGTAGTGCGGAAAGGCCCCTGGTTTGTCCTAGTTTGCAAGATAATTGCCAGTTGATCTTCACAGAGAGAATGGACTCTTCTTTCTAAGCCAAGGTAATTGTGAAGACACATATACAAAATAATAACAGAATATTGCAACATGACATTGTTCCATTGTTTCCTGTTACGAGGACCTACTACAGTAAACTTAAGGCTTATCCACTACTCCTTTATTTTCCTTCCTCCTTCAAAAATGAGGAGTTTTAAAACATAGCTTGATGAATCCATGGTTTCATGTCTTTTGGTAGCTGAATCAATCACACTATTCCATATTTGGGTATAACAAGAAGCTACTTTTTGTTCACAGCTGTTAAAGGAAGCATTAGCGCACCACGCGACTCACCCACGCAGTGCCATTTGTGGGGTGGAGTGGGAGGTGGAAGATGACGTCCCTTCCACCATCATGTGGGCCAGTGCGACGGGCCATTTCTGGGAGGGGCATCACGGGGATTCCCTGGATGCCCAGGAGGTGGCAGCCAATCCGAGCACACCTCCTATGCTCCGATTGGCTGCTGTGGCCGGATGGGCAGCCATAGGGGATTGCATCCCCTACGGCCGTGCAGGAGGCCAGCAGTCTGTGCCCAGGCTGCTTCCCATTCGCCCTCCCTTTGCAGTTTGCTATGGCTGTCCAGTTTGCTCTGTTTGCAATTGTGTATTGGTCTTTATTGTGTTTGTTCTATTGCTTCTCCGTTACAGCTTATTGGCCTTACTGTCACATGGGTCTTGGATCCAGATTGGTTGGGGCCAATGGTCTTTGGGCAAGGTTCATTGGCCCCTTGCAGTTTGGAATGGGGTGCAAGGTGGCAGTGAGCATATCCAGCCCAGGGGGACATGCCTTGCTTGCATCTCCTAGTGACAGGGGGTTCCTGCAGTGGGATCTCCTGGTTGCCATCTGTGATTCTGGCTCTGGGTTGGAAGCTTGAGTACGTCGATCAGCAGCAGGCTGATCGATGCAAGGATCCAGACCCATGTTTTTGACCAACCCATTGTGGCTTTGTTCCTCAATTTTGGTGTGGTGTTTTTATTCTGTAGCCTCATTGATCCTACCCATGCAAAGCCTTCTCCTTTCATTGATGAAAGTGGAAGGAAGGGCGTGTGAACAACGAACACTAGGTTCAGAGTGATACACTCTGATAATGGGCACCTTTAAAGCAGTAGTACCCTAACTCTGGTCCTGATTTCAGCTTTCAGACGCCCTAGCCAGCTTGGCTAACAGTCAGGAATTCTGGGAGCTGAAGTCCAAAACATCTGGAGGATGAAAGTTTGGGAGCCACCGCTATAAAGCAATTGGATAAAGATGGTTTGCCTGGAAAGTAAAATTGAAATAATTAAGAATGAGAGGGTGGATTGTATGTGCTTTGTGAGAAAGAACAACACTAACCATGGTAATATCATTTTCGCAATAGTTGGATGGGCAGAGCATTTCATTTTTCAGCGGGTTCCAGAAATAAGGCCACATCTGTTATCAAACTACAAAACATGGTAATAGATATAATGGTAATGATGACATTAAGAATTGTCCTGTTGTAATTACTGTGGCTAGCAGTCATAGGTTTATAGTGATGTGGTAGGAGGCACAGCAATGACAACTGATTGCATGGTTGATAAACAGGACATGCCTCTGGGAGACAGACTCATTGCTGGATTTCTGGATGTGCAGGAGGAGTTACTAAAAAGACAGCAAGCTGAAATCAAAGGAAAAAAATGATGCAGTGGCCACAACTCTCTGCTGTTCATTAGTTTATTTTACATGTGGCCCACTGTGTTTTATTTAACTTGCAGGGTTTTTTTTTTTTAAAAAAAAGTGGATAAATTATGTTGAAGATCTGTGATGATGGAAAATCAGCATACAAAAACAAGAAAGAAAAAGAAAAGAAAAAAGAGAAAAGAAAAGAACTCTAGAATGCCCTTTACTTGTCCATAACAATCAATGAACTATCAGTACCTATGCCATCCCACCAAGTTTTATTCTCATTTAGACTATATTATATTAACTTCCTTCCTGTTCTCATTTCTAGGATACTATTGTTGCAAAACACTCTATGTTGCTTTTAGTCTGATAATCTTCCTTTAATGATGGATTTATATATATATATATAGGTATAGATATGCACCATTTCTGCATCTGTGTTTATACTTAGCCGGTTTGAGCACTTCCTTTATGGTGAGGAAAAGCAGGATATACTTATTTGGTATAAAAAAATTACTATTTTGGGATTAATAGGTGATCTAATGCATCTAATTTTGAGGCCAAGGAGGCAGTGAGACTGTGGGTACGACACCTTGCACCAGTACATTCTAGCGACTGAAAGACTGCTAGCATTGTTTTAAGGTTTGTTGTTGTACACCTTTAAGTCGTCGTTGACTTATGATGAACCTATCATTGGGTTTTCTTGGCAAGATTTGTTCAAAGGGGGGTTGCTTTTGCCTGCCGCTGAGGCTGAATTATTGTGAGTTGCCAAAGATCAGCCAGTGGGATTCCATGGCTGAGCAGGGATTCAAACCCTGGTCATGAAAATTGTAGGCCAATGCTCAAACCAATACACCATGGTCTCAGTATTTTCAGGTAGTACATTCTTATGTTTGAAGGGATTGTTGTTATCTGCCATCAGGTCAACTTCAACTTCTATGAAGGAGAGACCACCAAGTCACCTGATCATCAACAACCCTGAACAGGTTTTGCAGACTTGGGGCCAATGTTTTCTTGACTATCCATCTGTAACATGGATAGACAAAATCAAGGAAGCCATCTCAACATTTAAGGGATATGGGTGTAAATTTCAGTGCTAGAATATTAACTACTATTTGGGGGTTTAGTGGAATTAAAAGTTTGAATGACTAGAAGTGCTGACTTTCAAACAGCTTAGGCTTGGATTTGGGGGTTCTATCTGAAAATTCCCCTCACAGTTAATTCTGACAGGCTTTATTCTAAATCTCCATTTGAAAACCTCCAGTGGAAGACAGAACATCGTCTCCTGCCATGCAGAAAGTGACAAACATGGTGGCATTGACAGAAGGGAGAAGTTAGCATATCTGTCCTTGATTTCATCCTCTCCACCTGATTACATGTGCAATCAACATGGAAAAGCAATGCTTATGTAGCACAATCCCCACTAAGCCATGGAAACCCAGTGGGTAACCCTGGGCAAATCACACTCTCTCAGCAAATCACACTCTCTCAGCCTCAGAGGAAAGTAAAGGCAAACTCCCTCTGAACTTTGCCAAGACAACATGATAGGTTCACCTTAGGTCATAAGTCAGAAACTGCTTGGAAGAGCACAATAACAAAGGAGCTGATTTAACCCCAAGTTCTTCCAATCTCCTTCTCTTATTCATTGCTTCTTTAACCCACCAGTATAAGCTAAATTTAAGTTCAATAAGATGAAGTTATACAGTCATCCCTCCACATTTGCAAGGGTTAGGGGCACAGGATGCCCGTGAAAGTGGAAAAACTGTGAATAACTATAGGCCCTCCCAAACCATATTTAACACACAGAAAAGTATGATTACTATATTCAGCCCACCATGGATTCCTTTGAGGCATCAAGGTTCCTTCACAAGGCAGAAGTGGCTGGCTGGTGGGGGCTTACTCCCACCTCCATTGCTGCACCACACCATTTTTAATACGGACTTACAAGCCTTGTTTGCAGTTTCTTGGTCTCATGCAGCTTGCAGTGCCTATTAAAAATGGCATAGGGCAGCAGCAGAGCTGACAGCAAATAGTCTGTGAATAATCATATCTCCAAAAGTGAAACCTGCAAATGTAGAGAGCTGACTATATATAAATAAAAAGGTTTGTTTATCAATATGGTTGTTGCAAATTGTGGAAAGAAAATATTCTACAATTTTTTTTTCTGGCAATCTTCTTCTTGCCCCCTTCCTGGAAACTGTTGGATAATTCCATGCTTGTGTAAAGATGTTCTGTGGCAATCACTTTCCAGTTTTGCTGCCTACAAATGCTGTGAAGAATGTTGGGAAGACTATGCTCACCGAATTCTGAATTCACACAGTAATAGTTCTATATTCAAGTATTTTAATCTAACTGTGAACTCCTTCCAAATTCTGTCTTCCTGACATGACTTCAAGTTGGCTACCACCATGGCTATGTTACAGAAGAAGAGTTTTTAAAGTTGCTTTCTAGCAGAAATAGTTTTATTCATAGTCTGAAGAGCCAACATAGTTAGTTATACATATTTATAAAATTTCAGGTAATTGCTTACTTTCCTTTTATCTCAACAGTCACTTTTATGTTAGTCATGTACACAATAAAAAAATAACAACTAGATGTCACAGGGTGCTGGACTGCAGTGCAAAGCACACATTTCTTCCACCTGTCTCATTGTTATCAACACACACAGTAAAGCATGAAAAAGTAACATAGCCACAGCACTAGCCAGCACATGAATCAGGTGACCTTCATCCTCCATTACTTGGTTTGGCCACATCCCTCGCTATAGAAGTAATAAAAACATTCATGTTGCAAAGGGAGTGAAATTATTGTTGTCAAGTTACAGTTTAACATATATCTTAGTTATTATAAAAGGAGATGGATTACTGGTTTTTAAGTAACTAGTTATGTCCATTCTATTCACAGGAGGATGCTGGAGTATGAAAATCTTTAGCATGTAGCTCTCTCACCAGTCAGCAGCAATAAGTTGTGGTCGTATATGAGTCCTAGCTATTTATTCCAGGTAGTTCAGCTAGTCAAAACAACCATGAACCATGGTTTTTATAATTAACAAACATGCTCAAACCCAAGCTTTGCCCTGGCTATCCTATTGACATGGATAGAATATGGCTGATCCCATGTGTCTTTTTAGTTATAGGAAATGAGACACAAATTAGCTACATCACTTTTTCTTCTACCCCAAATGTTAGAAGGCAATATAATATCTATGCCGGTGAAAACATGTTTCACTTTTAAGTAACAGAATTCTCAGCTACAAATATCTGCTGTAATATTTAAGCCAACTTCTAAAGCCTGTAAGCTTTTAAATCCATACAGAATCCAAAAATCCTAGTAAGCATATTAAAAGTAAACATATTGTGAAGATAGAGCTGAGTTAGCAGACTAAATGACTTCCATGTATACTACTTAGTTGCATTATTGTATAAAACTGCCCTACAGTGGCTAAACACATCTACTTAGGAATTATTTTCCCCATGCTTGGGAAATGTCTTGGGTTCTAAGATACTTGGATGGAACATCAATGTTCCTTGGTTGACTGTTGAACATAGTTTTGGTTTTTGAAAAATTTTATGTTTAAAAATTATGCCACTGGAGTGAATCACTGGCATTTAAGGCAGATGATCACAAGCACAGGGTCTATTGTACACATTCTAATGTTTCCCACATCAAAACATAATCATCAGAAATTATGGCTTTTACAAACTTGTGATTTATAGCGTAGCCCTATATATTTCTGCACAAAAAAAAGTCCAATTGACTTCAATTTTTATTCCCAGGACCTAAATAGCACTATTAGTTCCAACTAAAGTAGATCATTAGAGAGTACATGAGCACTGAGAGAGCCAGCCCGGTGTGGTGGTTTGAGCATTGGGCTTTGACTCTGGGGACCAGAGTTCAATTCCCCACTCCATGCCATGGAAACCCACCAGGTAACTTTGAGTTTGTCACACACCTACAGCTCGAAAAAATCTCATGAAACATGCACCTTAGGGTCATCATAAGTCAGAAATGACTTGAACAACAACATAAATATTGACTTACAAAGTTTACTGTAGATTCAGGAGATCTCCTCTAGTTGAACCTAACAAATCAATTTCACCCAAGAGTTGGAATCATGATGCTCTCCATAGAGCTACTTGACAAAGTGTTTTGGCAATAGAACCAATTGCCTAGGGAGATGGCGGGGGCTCATTTTCTGGACATCTTCAAACAGAGGCTGCTGGGGATGCTTTAGCTAGCGAGCCTGCATCAAGCAGGACGTTGGACCTGATGACTCATAAGACCCCTATGGTTCTGTGATTCTATGTTGTTGGATGCAGTTCCAAACATTTCTCACCATCCTGTATGCTGGTGAAGACTGCAGTCCTGACATGTGGATATAGGATTGCAACTTTCAAAAACATATCTGTCTAGAATAGAACAACAGGACAAGTCATGGGTTCCATATTGGTTTTGGTGAGATAGGGGTAGAGGATTTCGTGGGTGAGAGGTAGAATCTGGGATAAGTCCCAATTAATTAAATGGAAAGCATTTCTATCTAGTCCCATTGAAAATGTTTGAAAAGTCAGCAAAATGGCTGGTCTAACACTGCGTATGAAGTATGTGTCAGGTAGGGGAGGGAGTTTCATATTCTGCGGGTCTGAATTTGATCTGACGGGAACCTTGGGAAGGGTGCTTAAGTTTCATGTCATGAGCTGTTTTCACTGATCAAAAGTGCTGGTCCCTTAAGCAGGCTCTCAAACTGTCCCAATTTGGCAGGCACATCCCAGTTAATCCTCTATCATCCCACTTTTCCAGGTGCTTTTAAAATCTCCCAGATACTCCCTCCTCCTTCCACCTTTCTCTCTGTCCTCTGCTGTCTTTAGTTGCTGCAAACTGAGTCCAGTGTGCACAGATAATTTGCCTTCAGTTACTTCAGTGGGAGAACACAAGAGAGGGTGGGAAAAGCAAACTGCTGCAACCTCTCATAGGTTGTGTATTTTAACTCACTCATAACTTTTGCAATCTTAACCACATTCTGAAGTTGCTTGGCCACGTGTTTTATCTGTGAAAATTGGGGATATGTTTAAACTGGGACATGACTCATGGACATTGTGCTCTTTCCTCAAAGGGTTCAAAAGCACCTAGGGATCAGGGCAGTTGGGATTAGAGCCCACAGAGAAAGGGTTAAGCATTCCTCTCCCTCAGCACTGCTCCAGTCAAACCCACCATGATACCGAATCAAGTAAAGGTGCATATAGTAGTAATCAAAGCCAGATAAGTTATTTCAACATCTGAGGCAGAAAATCTCACAGACACCTTGTCCCACACCTGGAACAAAGGTAGATAATAAACAGTTTCTCACCTTATCATGACAATCCAACTATGCTGCCTGAGGTGGCTGCCTTGCTATCCTTAATTTTAGAGCTGGCCCTGCTCTAATCCCATTTAAATAAAGTGAACAGGAAATATACTGAATGACTCACAGCATCAGGGACCATCTGTACCTCCCAAACAATAAACTAGCCTGATGTTACACTTCCCCGTCTGATGGATATCCCTCCCTGCTCTTCTCTTAAGCTGAATTCAGCACAGGAGAGTCTTCCCAGGGGGTTTCCCAATGTACTTTATAATTTAATAAAATAGTTGGAATAAATACAGGGGAAATTACTGTATCATGTACGGTATGCATTCCACTAAATGATATTTTAAAAAAATCAGGAAAGGAGATGAGTGATGATATTGGACAAAACTGAACACAGAATTCACACTTGTGTGGGCTTAGTGCTTATATAGGCTATGCAGCGTGATCCCAGAAGACTGTTCTCTTTCACATGATGGAAGATGTAAGAAAACATTTCCACAGTTTTCTTGAAACTCAAGGAGAATGGGGGCACCAATTCAGTTCACATGGAGGTCTGTGTAAACACCTACTCCCCTTCAGAGCTTTTTAATAAACTTTTTACTAAGTTTGTACAAGAGAAAATCAAGTTTGGAGTGGAGGGAAATCCTCACACATGAACACACTCGGGACCTATTGCTTACAAAACAAATGGTCCATTCAGCAAAAACTATAGAGAACTGGATTTAAGCCACAAGTGTGAGAGCAGTCAAAGATGCCTTAAGCAAATAAATGAGAGCACAGCAAAAGCAAACACTGAGGTGAAAATCCAGCCACAGAGATGTTAGGCATGGCTAACAACCTAAAAAATATAGGATACCCTCTTCTGGCATGACCTCTACACATATGAATGCAAAATCACATGAACCATCACATCTCATTATAGTCTATGGATATGACAAGTACTCAACCATACTGCTACGGGTTCATGGACGTTGCATTTATTCACTACAATGGGATGCAATGCTCTTTTTTTTTTTTTTAATGTGGGTGATCCTGGCATGGAACCGCTGCATGTAGGATGGGTGCACTGTACTCATTCTTAACAAAAAGAATGAAAAACCATAGGAACTATGAAATATATATTTGAATTGGTTGTTATTATCAGGCTGTCTACAAACTCCAGGACTAGACTCTGTGATTCGGTTTGTGATCTAGTATGCTCCAGATGGATCCAAAGTGAACCTTATTTTGACATCAGATAGAGAGTGCTGGTCAGAAATCTGAATGACTGCTCCTCTTATTCATTTCTATCAGCCTGTTGAAATGGTTTCCAAATTCTTTCTGAATAAATAGGTGTTGGTGTCTGTTCTGTGCTTCTGTGCGTTAATTATTAATTAATTAATGTGTTAATCTCAAAGGACTGTCAATTATTTACTGATTACATGTCTGAATGAACAGATACTGGATTAATGTCAGGGGGAAAAACTGTGTAAACTAGAAAGGCCAAACTGACCTCCCTTCCTTCTCCAAACCAAGTTGTGTGCTAGTCATAGTAAAAGTTGAAGAAAATGGTTCCCTACAATGGTTATAGACAAAACCACATACAGACACACACTTCCCTTCACTCCCTAAATGGTAGATCCTAGGCTAAGTGACAGGAAAGAGAACTCGGTAGAAATTGGACACAAATTCTTCCTGCAAACATCATGGCAGTTACAATACACCATATTGTACAAGAAGATACAATATTTCACACTGGATGAATAGGTTGAAGCCACAAAGCTTTGGGATGTTGAGACAATCTCTTGCATCCTATTAGTGATGTATGCAGGGACATAAGTCCAACTTAGATCTGCATGTATCTTTTTTTGGGGGGGGGGTGTCATTGCAGAGGAAAGAATTTACTACTTCAGCCAGCTCCTCATGTTCCTGCAACCTACTCCAAGTGGCCAGGGGAGGGTGGGAGACAGCAGAGAATTATCCAGCTAGGTTCTAATAGCTGGATGTGCAGAAATGCAGGCATCCCTCAGAACTTTGTGGAGGATCTTTCAAAAGCCTCAGAGTATGACATCATCATGCATCAGAACATAGACAATTCTCAGCTGCTCATCACTCTCCCATGGCTACTCCATGGCTGTGTCAAGAGGCTGCAGGAAAATAGGTATAAGAGTCTCAGGATGGGAAAGGATGTAGTTCTGCCTGGTGGATCTTTATGCTACATAGTCTCAATGCAGAATCTTGACAGATGTATTCATAGGTTCTGCTTTCTTTCTAATGTTCTTGGATCTGATGGAGTTTTTTTTTTCAGAGGCAGCTCCAGAGAGGAGTAAATGCCCCCACCCAGAAGATGAGCTGGCCCCAACACTTGCTGCCCCTTCTTTAAATCCCTGTCTTTACTTAAAGAAAGGACACTGTTTACTTACACATGTGCATCCATATGTTATCATTTGGGTGACTCAAGGATGGACAAAGTGCAGCACAGACTAAGCATCCCTGAATGCCACAATTTGGCAGCCCCTTCTTCTTTTAAAAGTGACATTTCAGTTGGCTACCCATGAGAATGCAGTTCCCACCCCCTAAAATATACTTTGTCCTTTATATCCCCTCCCCTACAAGATTTTTTTCTTCCGGTGTGGCAACTGTTTCTGTTTGAGCAATGAGTATATAAAACAGGCTGAAATGTTCCAATTGGAAGTGCCTTGCTACTGGTGGTTCTAATTTGGGGTGGAGGCGGGCTTGAAAGACATGTGGTTCCCAAAGCATGTGCATTAAGTTAGCTGCCATTCTGCCTACAAACTGAAAATGATGTCCTGAGCATGTGCACTCCATGATACAAAGTAGATCGCATGGCCTGCAGTGATACAGCCAGTTGTGCCAGTTAACAGTGCTCTGGAAGGTGACTCTTTTCCTGGGATGAACACAGAAGATGTAGTGCTTGAATTCACAAGGTCATGGCCCAGGATTGCTGACTGCTGATCTACATAAATATATAATTTATATACAATTGTCTTTCCATATTTGCTAGGATTATGGCACAGAACCCTCACAAAAGTGGAGGAAAAAAACACCAATATCAAAACATGGGGGGGGGAATGGGGTGGAGGCATGGCAGGGAGAGTGGGCATCCAGGGTCCAAACTAGGTCAGGGAAAGAAGAGTAAAAATGGGTGAGTGGGTATGATGGCCCTATACTTCCTATCTCTTGTACCCATCTCCTTCCTTCGGTGTGGGGAGGGACATTGGGAGAAGGTTTATTATGTTGAGAGATTGGTCTCAAGCTATCCTTAGCTGGCCAGACTGCAGCTAGTGGAGGTGGAGGAGGGCCAGAGGTGGGCTTTTAAAGGGCTGCACAGCCTGATCGGAGCTGCCAAAAAGGAAGGTTCCCCTGGAAAAGAAGCATCTGAGGTGGGGGGGGGCAGGGATTGGAGAAACTAGCAAATAATCAAATCCATGAAAGTCAAATCTGTAAATGCGGATGGCTGGCTATATAAAAGTCCTTAATAAAAGTATAAAAATAAAGTAAAAGAAGCATTTGAGGAGGAAGCAAGGCTTGGAGAAATTCACAAACAATCACATCTGCGAAAGTGAAACCCACAAATGTGGAGGGCCAACTGTATTACAAATAATCATATATACTATATTATATGTTTCATTCTGCTGACTGGTGTTTTGGACCATCAGTGATTTTGATTCTGTTCTCAGATTTTGTGAAGTACTATGGCACGTTTAACATAGTGCCACTTTCTTGTAATAGTGCTGCTGTGATCCTGTCTATAGCAATATCATTCACAAGTTTGTCAGTCTGCTTGTAATTGCCTCCAGAGCGCACACCACTATTGGAACCACCGGTGTATTACCTCAATTACACAGTCTAGAAGGTAATACTGATTGGAATTTTGGATCACCAATATTTCAGATTTTATCCAAAAATCAAGGAATCTATGAAGTATTGCAGGATGAAATGGCATGTTCCAAGTAGGTTCAGTTTTTGTGATTGTGCTATTATGATCCTATCTATGGTGATTCCATTCAGATGTTTTGTTGTTCCATTTTGATTTGCTACCAGAGCACTATTGCCACTGGAACCATGGCTGATTTCTTTTCCCACATGTGCTGAATCTCATTTTACAGTTCTGGTTATTTCATAATCTTTCCCCCATCTTCGTCTTCATTTCTGCTGCCTCCATAGATTACCATATCTATAATCCAAACTTTCCTCTTCTCAATCACATTTATGTTTGGCATATAGTGTTCTAATTGTTGATCGGTTTGAATTTTCAAGTACGATAATATATTTACTTCACCATTTTGGATAACTTTTTCAGCCTTATATTCCCACCCAGTCTTTTGCTAATACTGGTATGTGTTTGTTTCTTTATTTGTTTGTTTTGAGGGGCATGGATACTAATGTATCCACTTTATTGTTGTATTACTGTTATTGCTTTTGCTGTAATTTTACAATTCATCTTGAAAGAACAGCCTGCTCTGAAGAGCAAATCTTTCTTTTATTAATTCCCCAGCTTGAAATGCCTCTCCTATGACATAAAGTCATTTCATGTGTGCATGTGCTTTCAAGTCACCCCTTGAATTTCATAGGATTTTCTTGGACAAGGAATATTCAGAGGTAGTTTTCACAGTTCCCTCCTCTGAAACATAGCCTACAGCATTTGGTATTCATTGGTAGTATCCCATCCAAGGTACTAATCAGAGCTGACCTTGCTTAGCTTCTCAGATTGGACAGGATCTGAGGCTTTCAAGGTATTTGGGCCCTGTAAAGTCATTTCTACTCAAGAGAAAATAATTTGATTTCTTTGACAGATTTGGTCCTCCCACTAAAATCAAAACAATTACTTCTTGATCTTTTTTCCCCTTAGGCTGGGTGTGCGACTATTTTAGGCACATTTCGCTATGATATATGAGCTTTGTCTTGCCTGAAATGTTTATTATTCAATCACCAGGAGGAAACCATGTCATGCTAAGTTTTAACAGTCCAGGGTGATGACCTGAGTGTTCTGCATACTTTCAGGTTCTGTATAGCTTCAGGGGTCACTCACCCTCTACCACACCATACCATACCTTTTTCTTGGACGGCGGGATGAATTACTTCATAGCTATTCCTATTTTCTTCCTGTCCGGACATCAGAAACAGAGATTTGCACAGGAACCCGCAGTACTGTTTACATTTTGATTCCACACTTGAACTCATTTTTGAATTCATTTTTAACACATTGCATTTCACACTGTTCTGTAGTTCATGGCTCTGCACGTGGCTTCACCTACAAATAATGCACAGTATTAATAGAGAATAGAGAGAAGATTCCTTAAGAAGGACATAATTAGAAAAGATAATAACTTCCCCGTATTTTCCAGAGCATGCTGCTAAAACAGCAGCCACTAAATCACATAATAAAAAGACATTTCCCCAAATAGTTGTTTTCTTTTCAACAGCTTATGTCCCTCTCCTAGATTAGAGTTAAACTTTGGTGTTATGAGAATAAAGAATCATTGGAAATGGTGTGTTTGGGTATATAGCCTGAAATCAATTTGTGCACATATACCATTTGTTGTTAACTGCCACCAAGTCACCTTCAACCTATGGTGACCTTACAGATGGGAGACTTCCAAGTCACCCTGTCATCAACAGGTCTTGCAAATTCAGGGCACCTGTGGCTTTCTTGACTGTCTGTTTTTGTTGCACATCTTTAAGTCATTTCTGACTTATAGCGACCTCAAAGTGAATCTATCATAGGGTTTTTTGGTATCTTTTGTTCAGTGAAGGTTTGCCCTTGCCTCCCTCTGAGGCTAAGAGAGTATGACTTGACTAAGGTCACGCAGTGGGTTTCCATGGATGAGCAGAGATTCGAACCCTGTTCCCCAGAGCAGTAGTCCAACACTCAAACCACTACACCATGCCGGCTCCCACAGATGCCATGCCATTCAACATTTCACAGAAGAAAACTGGGACATGTGCAGCCAAGCAATATCAAGGTGTGGACAAGATGGCAAAAATTGTAAATGAGGAAGAATGCGCAACCTAGGAAATGCTGCATCAGCCTGTTTTTGTCTGAGCCTAAGGTGAAGGGCAAGATTCCAGCCCCTCCCTCCCACTTCATTAATTGAGTGCAAATTCTGTATACACTTTGAACTCAGTTTGCAGCCATTGAAGTAAGCAGTGGAAAAAGAGGGAAAGTGGGAGGAGAAGTGAGAAAGTGGGTCATTTTAAAGGCTGCTGAAAAAGTGGGATGGCAAAGGAACAATCAGGACTGTCCTTGCCTCATCAGGACAGCTGGAGGGTATGTTATACTAACAGATATTCATGCACTTTTTAATATACTTTACCAATCTTTGCATACAGATTCAGGGCTATTAAAATCTAGTAAGAGTGGGTGTTTTGTAATTTTTTTGTTATTTATTTTAAACATTTCTAGCTCACTGTTCAGAATCTCAGAAAGGCTCCCAGACAGACATACAAATCAGTAAAATTAAAAGACTTCTCACTTGTTGGCTTACAGTCTAGAATGACACAGATGAACAGGAAAATGACAGAGGGAGAGGAAAATGGGATGAGGATGGAAAGGAAAAATAATAAAACTCAGGCATCAGTTCTTAACATTATTAGGTTCTTGTAATGACCAGCTGTGATACAGCTGCGTGCAATTGGTCTTCTTTTTATGACCAGCTGGAACAAAAAGTGTTTATAGAAAGAAAAAGCCCAGAATTGCTTGCCCTTTCAATTGAGCGGACGCACTTACTTGCTTCTTGATCTCCTTCTCTGACATTCTAAACTCTAGACATATTGTAGCTTCAAGCAGTTGTGGGAGAGGCAAGGATCTATGAAGCTGACTTCTTCACCACACTGATGGTGGACCTGTTTTCTGTTAAGAGATTCCCACTACCCCGCTCTGAACTACGTTTTCCAGTTTTCCCTAGGGAACAAGAGATGCAACAGTAAGGAAATTGTTGCAGCTGCACAAATACAATCAGGAGGTAAATGAACATTCACCTAGTGTGTATATGAAGAAATGGTCAGTAAGTCAGTACCGAAGCAAACATAGTAGGGTTGGTGGATTTAGAATATGAACCAATTAAAGAAACTTGAATCACTTGATGTATTGACTAATACTTAAATGTATAAGCCATAGTAAATTAGTTCATTCATCTGTCTGAGAATGGGAAGAGGACATTGTCAACAAATTATCATGGACACAGGCCATATACTCAAATGCATCTTGGTCTCATCATCTTATGCTAGAAGTGTCTTGTTTCTAGTTAATCTCAAAAGTGCCGCTAGATTTCTTTATGACTTTTTATGCTAAAACAGACTAACACAGCTACCTCTTTGAATGTTACTTTAAAGTCAGATGTTGCTCTGTATTTCAGGGATTTGAATAGATGACTGTAAAGATATCTGTGTGTGGTTCTATTTCTCATACTCAAAATATTCCAGGCTTTAGATATACCATACTTCAGTTTCTTAAGATTTTGGAGTGTGGAGAAGCAAGGTCATTTGCTTTTGGAACCCTTGAGAGAAGAGATCTGGGCAGGTATCTGAAATGAAGGACCAGTAGCTTAAACAAGCAGTTCTCCACTGTCTAAATCAAGGTTGGCAACTGTTAGCTTGGTTGGACTTCAGGTCCCTTGATCTCTTGGTACTACAGTGCACCCTCTGTATAGGTGGGGGTTCTAGGAATCCCAGCATAAAACAAAAGAAGTGAATTTTTGCGTCCCATTATCTTCAACAGATGCATGTGCGCATCGCATCCCTTGATGATAATGGGTGTGATGCTTTGTGTGACCACGGATTCATGTATGCCAAGATTGCATTACAAGAGGACACACTATAGTTATACTGGCTAGGACTGCTGGGAACTGAAGTCTGAGGACTTTAAAAGGGTCCTAAGTTGTCCACTCTAGTTTACTCTATCCTCTTCTGAAGTTGCTTTTACTCAAAGAAATGGAAAGAGACAGAAGAGCCTGGCTGTGATGTTTCTGGAAAGGTAAGCTGAAAAGAGAAAAGGAAAGACTTCAGTTTGCTTCCATTTGATGAGGTGATGCTTACCAGCTTGGATGGTTGGGGGTTAGACAAATTTATGGAGTAGAAAGGCTGTCAATTGCTAGTCGTGATGGTGGCCTCTGTTGTAGAAATTTTCTAGGAAGTAGTCATGTCAATCTGTTTCACCATGAAAAGAAGTAAAGGAATGTTGTGTCACATTGAATGCAAATTGATCTGTTCTAATGTGAGCTTTCCTGGAGTATGGTGCCCTTACTCTATGTAAACTAGTGATAAAGTAAATATGTGCAAAGATTCCACAAAACTTCTTTTTGTTAGGTTCCACAGTTTGTCAGGTTCCACAAGACTCTTCTCTTTTTTTTAGTCAATCACTCTGTTTGGCATTCAATGCATTTCTGAATAGCAGTAATTTTGAAACACAAGTGGAAGCGTGCTATTGCCCTCATAGAACCTTATACAAAGTTGATTCTATGTTGGTTCTATGGTTATGCAAAGATGGTTCTATGGTTTGTTGTTGGAAGAGGCTGCAACGGCCATGTAGTCCAATGCCCTGCCATACAGGAATATGCAACTAAAGCAATCCTGAAAGATGCTTATCCAACCTCTCTTTAAAGACCTCCAAAGAAGGTCCACCATCTTCAAGGTAGTCTATTCTAGCATTGAACAGTTCTTACTGTAAAGTTCTTCTTTACAGTAAGAACTGTGGAATTTCTTTTATTGCTTGTGGACTCCCCATAGGCATGTGAGATTGCCACTGAGGGAAAAGATTGCTTGGCTTGATAGGTTTTTATTCTGTTCCTTCATGCTTCTTCCTCCTATTGTGTAAGGCAAAAAACACTGTAATACAACGAGCTGGCAGTCTTGGCATCTAATTTCTTCTGAAAACTAAATAAATTATCCTTTATAGAGGAAAAAAGGTCATACAAAAAACAGCAAATGCTTCTTCATGAGTCTATCACAGAAAGTCAATAAAGATATGTTTTTGTTTGCCCTGGTTCTATAGAAACTTCAGTGTTTTACTCCTTGACTTACTTTCTCTACTTTCACTGTATGGTCATGATAAAGGTTAAAATATTTCCTGCAGTCCTTATATGGAATGTAGAAGTGTACTTTCCTGACCAGGAGCCATAAAGAGCAGAGGGAGAGAGATTGAGCTACTGACTGCTTTTGAGTGACTGTGCCTCACCTTACCCCAAGGCCTTAAAGATAGCCACAACCAGCTGAAGCACTAGAGCTCCCTGGCTGAGAATTTTAAATATCCTTCCCTACATTGCAGTTTCCAGGATTCTACTGGCAGTTAAAGTGAAATCATAGTGTTATAAATGTGTTTAGTTAAAGGGTCCTTGGTGGGTCTTTTCTGAAAGACATATTATGGATGCAAAGAACTCTGGGAATATGTATCCAGCTTGGTAAATGTTGTACTGTTCTTGCTGATGCTGGGCTTTCTGTTGCCTGATTTTTTTTTAAAGCGAATTCTTGGGAAAACTTAATTGTTTTGTAATAGTAAAATTCCCGTAGAAAGCAAGAGATTCGTACAGAACAAGAAAATGCGTGTGGCAATGGCAAACACAGTTCTGTCCTCTAAGAGAAGAGAGAAGCTAGGGGCATGGGAAGAATGATCAGAGGGCTGCTAGCCCCCCACCATCTGCTGGCTGAGAATTTTCTTCGCTACCTAATGGTAGAGCTGGCCCTGACAACTAGGAATATACTAGACAAGTATGATTTGGAGCACTGAAACAAGACCTCTTCCCATTGCTTATTATGCTTGGCCTGAGCCTTCAATTTTAGCTACTTGTAGAACTGAAAGTAGTAACTGGCTATGCCTGCTGGAAGATTTTGAGGGCTGTCGTCCAAAGAAGTAACTTCCCCCAGGTTCTCCAGATGGGCACATAACAGCCGCTATCTCATCTTCTTTGTCTTTGCTAGCTTCCTCCTCTGTTGACACCTGCACTATTACAAGAGATCAAACATTTCCTATGGAGGAAGAAAGAAGCTGAGGTCTCCTTCCTCCCTCTGCCGAGTGCCTTCTAGTAAAATATAATCGCCATTGTGACCTGGAGGAAGTGTTGTCACTCACCAGCTGTGTCTGATATCATGACTTGCTGCACCACACCTTTTTTCGTACATAGTTTTTGGACTGCCTTTCACTGCCAGATGTGGCCCAGATGTGGTTGAGAAGTACATCTCAATTGCTTATGCAAGCATACAGGAGCATGCCTTCCATTGCCCACACGCACACAGACATAACAGCTTACCAGTAATGATGCAGCCAATTCCACAGCAGTGCTGGATGCTTGGTACCCTTTCTAAGGGTGGTGGCTAGGCAAAACTCTCTTGGGTATGATACATGCTCCAGCTGCACTTTGCTATAAAATGCTAAGAAGAGCAAGAATGTACAGTTTTCTTGCAGAGCAACAGAAACCTTGATTAATATGCAAAGTTGTTACTGAAAGGGAAGGCACAAGAAGAATTCAGGATAGACCCTTAGTTCTTAAAGGAGATAGAACAAAGGAAAAACTAATGCAAATATGGAGGCAGGGGAAAGGAATAAGTGCCAAGAACCTTACCTTTGTTAGAAAGGGAGAGAAGGAGAGGACCTCCTGTGTTTCCACCAGTGACAGCAATGCCCTAGTGGTGAGAGGATGCATGAGAGAACCTGCTCTGCTGTGGAACCTCAGTTGTGAAATCCTTCTTTTTGGAATTCCAATCAACAGTCACACTGGTTTCTATTTAGGGCCGGGTTAAAATTAGGGTTGTTTTTTTAAAAAAAAAAACCAAAGCCAATATTGGTCATAGCTGTACAGGCATATATAAAACAGAGAGCCAGCATTGTATGATGGTTTGAATGTTGAGCTATGACCTTGGAGAGCAGGGTTTGATTCCATATGTGGCCATGGAAACCAATTGGGCGACCTTGAGCACATCACACACTCTCAGCCCCAGAAAACCCCATGATAGTTTCACCTTGTGGTCACCGTAAGTCAGAGATGACTTGAAGGCACACAACAACTAACAAACAATAAAAAACAAATTAAACTGTTTTAAATGTGTTTTAATTGTTGATTTAGTTTTGTTTAAAATTCTCCTTACTGTTTTGTCCCAATTGTTTTAAAGTGATTGTCTCTGGTGATCTATAGCAAATATGAATGTTTAAATAAATAAGAAATACACACATGCACACACACACACGCGCGCACGCACACACACACAGCACAGTTGGCACAATGTAGATTTCTCTGAGATAGTAAAGGCAGAGATGTGACAGAATAATGGGAAAGACAAACTTGATCATTCCTTTAGGTAGGGTAGAGAATGAAAAATTTAGGGGTGGCACATCACATTACCCCCAAACTACCACTTCAAAGAGCCTCACTCTCAAGAAATAGTCACTGCTGCCTATCCCAGTCACCCTTGCTTTGTTTTAGGGAATAGCTGGAGGGCACATAAGGGAGAAAGATGATGATAAAGATGAAAGAGGGAGGATGACAGTGGGGGGCTGATGATAGTGGCACTTCTCTTTCCAACTCAGGTTGAAAAGATAGCTGTGGCTTTGTAGTTGTGGTTGTTGTTATTGCCCATAATCCTATGGGGTTGTTACAAATGCATAACACATAACTGCTTCATATTCATGAATATTCACGTATTCCCTCATTTAGAGGATGTATAGGGACTGTGAAAGTCACCCAGTCGTCACTTACTGAGTAGCAGCTACAGCAATCAATGAGAGCCTGTTCTTCCATCACTCAGGAAGCAGCTGGCTAATGGTCCCCCCTCCACCACCACCCCATGCGAACAATCTCTGCTGTGAGGGGGAATTGCAACAATGACTCCCCTTCTGCCTGTTGTGGTGGAGATCACTCAAATGAATTAGCTTCCCAAGTGATAGGGGAATAGATCCCCATTAAGCACAGCAGCCAGTCGCATAGGGACAGCGGAGCAATGGGGGAGCTGTGCCCCCAGTTGCAATTTTTTGGAGGCACTGTGGCTCCTTGCTTGCCCTCCCCCACAGGCCATAGCCCTGCCCCCCCACACCTTGTAGCCGCACCCACACACACTGTAGCCATGCCTCCCCCCTCCATCCTGTAGTACATAGAGGATTGCAGTTATTATTATTGTTGTATTATTGTATTTATTTATAGCCTGCTTTTGCCCACTACTGGGATTCAAAGTGGCTTACAAATTATTCTGTATGTGTACGTGGCTGCAAGTCACCTGTCGACTTATGGTGACCCCCAGGAATTTCATAGGAACATTCAGAGGTGATTTTACCAGTTCCTTCTTCTGAAATATAGTCACAGCACCTGATATTCATTAGCGGTCTCCCATCCAAGAACTAACCAGGACTGACCCTGCTTAGCTTCCAAAATCAGACAGGCTCCGGTGCCTTTGGAGTTTTTAGGCAATTTACTTACAAAAATTATTATGCATTATTAAAGGCTACTGAAGAGAAAAGTGGAACACAGATATTAGCTTTTCTGACCTAAATCAGAGGAGAAAGGGTCTTTTATTTATTTTATTTACTTATCTCCTTCCTTGGAGGTTTTTAAGCAGAGGCTAGATGGCCATCTGTCAGGAATGCTTTGAGGGTGTTCCTGCATAGCAGGGGGTTGGACTGAATGGCCCATGTGGTCTCTTCCAACTCTACATTTCTATGATTCTATGATCTGCTTATTTAAATATTGATATCCTACTCTATGCCACAGGACCTCAAAGTGGCATCCAAATAAAATCAATTTAAGCAGTTTTTTAAAAACAGTTTAAAACAATAAAAAGTAATTGAAACAAGACTAAAAATATATTACACTATTTAAGAAGCTGGAAAAGGTGTTGAAAGGTTAAAACAGTTCAAGCTCATGTGCATATATATTTTGTAATAAATCAGTTAAGCCCAAAAGGCTTTAGTAAAAAGCCACCCTTTTACTTGGTGCTAGAAGAAAACCAGTGTTGGTGTCAATCAAGCCTCTCAGGCACAAGCTTTCCCAAACCTTCCACAAATGGGACACCACAGCGAAGAAGTCTCTGTCCTGTGTCCTCACACACTGTATTGCTCTCACTGTTGGAGCACCATGGAGGGCCCTCTAACAATCCTTCAGCAGGCATATATAGGAAGAAGTACTTCTTCATGTATCAAGTTCCCATGTCCTGAAAGATGTTTATGCTTGGCTTAAAGAAGGAGCAAGAAGAGTGCATCCTGTGGACTGCACGTGGACTGTATGTCCATTTTTTTAGTCCCTCCAAGGGTCAATTTTTTTAAAAAATGCCTCTGAAATGCTCTTGAAGGCTTAAAGGGAAAGTTATTAGCATCAAGGCTAGTTACATCAGTGGTGGACAAACCTCCTATGTTTTCCTCTAGTGAATTCTTGAAGGAAGTACACAGGGAGTGCCAAAGTGTGCTTTTCCTGTGGATTGTTAAGCAAGAAGAATATAAAATAAAAACTGAGGAGGGAGATAAGTGCTGGGGAAAGAGCAAAACTAGTGATGGGTTGGGACAGCTGATGAGGAAGGGCTGGAGTCTCTAGGTTTTCTTCAGTATTTGGCTTCTAAGAATTCACCCACTGATTGAACACTGAGCTCTAGCTGTGGTTTCTCCTACAGAATTGTAGTGAGTGGGGTGAAGGTTGGCCAAAGGAAGGATTTCCCCAAGATCAGAGCAGAAAGGGTGCCTTTAGTTTCCTTGAGACTGTCATTTGTCAATCATGGATGATGAGTGAAAGGCACAGGTGATGTGCTAAATAGGATTCTATGTGGTCATTTGTTTGGATGCATTTGCACCCATTATAGTCTGAAACTGTAACGGAGGCTAATATGTTTACCAGTAGTACTTCAAGCATGAAGTTTTCCCTCACCACAGCTCCAGATGTTCTGACCCTCCAGATGTTGTCAAACTCTTACCATCCCTAAGTCTGTCCATTGGTTCTACTGGTTGGAGCTGATGGGAGTACAGCATCTGAGAAGTCTCAGCTTCCCCACTTGTGGACTTGATGACGTAAAAGGCATTTTCGTGTTTGGGAGGTGTCACTCTGCTATGCCTACCAGGTGAGAGGACCATCTACTCCTTAACACAGTTAGAAATCAGGAAGTACTTCATTATTTTTGGCAGGCTACCAAGCCTGTATGTCAAGCCTCTGCTTGATGACTTTCCCTAGATCCAGTGGCTATCTGGAGTCAGGGAGCTAGGGAGTCAGCTTGATTAAAAAAAAAGAAAAAAAAGAGGGGGTAAAGTGCTTTGGTAATGTATTTATTTACTATTTCTTGATTTGATTTATATCTTATCTTTACTCTAGAACTGGAACTCAAGGCAGCTCACAGTATAGGTACATATAAAAATACAATATGTAACATAACTTAATATATATATAATCAGCCCTCCACATTTGCAGGTTTCACTTTTGCAGATTTGATTATTCGCAGATTATTTGCTGTCACCTCTGCTGACTCCCTATCCCATTTTTAATACGGACTGCAAGCCTTATGAAACTAAGAAACTGCAAATGAGGCTTGTAAGTCCCTTTAAAAATGGTGTGGGGCAGCAGTGAAGGTGGCAGTAAGCCCAACCAGCCACCCATTTCTGCCTTGTGAAGGAACCCTGATGCCTCAAAGGGATCCATGGTGGCTTGAATATGGTGATCATACTTTTTTTGTGTGTTAAATATGGTTTAGGAGGGCCTACAGTTATTCATGTTGTTTTTCATTTTAACAGGGGTCCCGTGCCCCTAACCTTAGCGAATGCGTAGGGATGACTGTATAAATACAAAACCACATTAGAATTAAAAGCAATTCTGAAAGCACATCAGTTTTAAAAAGTTAGCTTGTTTAAATCTTAATAGCTCTGTTTACCCCTTAAAGCCTTTTAGATCAGTATGATGAGGACTATGAGTGGAGAACATGAGGGCCTCCAGAAGTTATTGAACTGCTAATTCCATGAGCCCCTGCATCTTTCTGTGCTTTCTAAGGCTCCAACAATAGGTGGAAGTTACCATGTTCCACACCATGGATAGTCACTCCATAGTTCTTGAAGCCAGGACTGTCTCTAGAGCAAATGGCATCCCAGGTAAGGAGAGCCTGTGATGCACAAATACATCCTACATCTGTTCAATTTATGAATGGCCTATTTTTCATTTATCTGATAGACCATTTGATGACCAACTTGTATAATGTCTCTCTGATATGTAAGATGGCAAAACCTAAAGGAGCACCTGTTCTTGAGGTTGTTCTTAGTGTATCCCTGCTGTCACAAGTAAGAAGGGTGATGGCAAGAGAGGAAGAATGGGACAACCAGTTGTGGTGCTTCACTTTTATAATTCCCTTCCCAAGAACATTCAATTAGTTTTTACTTTTGTGTGAATGTAGCACCAAGTCAAGCATTTTTTTTTTCATTTGTTTACCTAGGCTTTTTTCTTCAAAGTGTGATTATAACTGAATTTAGCATTCTGTTGTTTTATTTTAGGCTTAGTGGATGTTAACTGCATTTTTAAGCAGTGTAAACAGCCTTGAAACCAATGGATGTGTGGATCTCTGATTGATTGATTGATTGATTGATTGATTGATTGATTATTAATTGTGCAAATATACTTCTCATTTACTTAGTTAATCCAATTCCTACCATTCTTCCATTGTAGAATCTAGGTCAGCATACCTGGTGGTCTCCCATCTGGGCACTAAACAGACTCAGACCTGCTTATCTACAACAAGGTGGTTGCATTATATACTCTAAGATGTTGTTGTTGTTGTTGTTGTTATGTGCCTTCAAGTTGTTTCTGACTTATAGCAATCCTAAAGTGAACTTATCACAGGGTTTTCCGGGCAAGATTTGCCTTTGGCTTCCTCTGGGGCTGATACAGTATGACTTGCCCAAGGTCACCCAGTCAAACAGGGAATCAAATCCTGCTCTCCAGAGTCACAGTCAAGCACTCAAACCGCTATATCATGCTAGCTCATCTTATACCATAAGACTTTCAGCTAATCTTGTCACAGCAGTTGACAAGTTAGTAGTAAGGCAATGCCTATCATCAAGGTCAATGTTGCCAGTTTTCCAAGAAAAGCTGAAGGCTCAACTAAACTCAACTGTTGAGCTAGAGATAGCTGAGTAAGTCCATGATTGGCTTTCCTGAATACAAGACCCTAGCTGACCTTGTGGGTCTCCTAAATCCTGCTTGAAGTTACAAGAAAAACAATATTCACTTAAAATAATGATTCTAGTGATACACCTTGGCCAAACCAATCATTGTTGCACAATTTGCTCCAGGACATGAAACTGCTGAAGAGAAGGAAATGGAGCAAGAGCAAACTTGTTGTCCTGCAAATTACCTGATGGGTGTAAACTAGGAGTGGCAGTACTTCTCCTAGATTTTTTAACCTCTTCTGTGGAAAAATAGGCATATTGGAACTGATACTAATAGGTCTGTAATAAAAATTAAAATTCAGAAACAACAGCACACCCAAACCACAGCCTGAGTTCACATTTTCTCTGGAAAGTGTCTATGTACATTGATTGAAGAGGTACTTTACCCAGAGGAATAATAAAAGCTTTCTAATTCTTTGAGAATTTTCTTGTTGATGCATGCAAGATGGGAAGTCCCTGGCCTATGTGGTTTGGCCTACTTCACATTTTGTCTGACACTGCAAGCCAGCCATCCTCCAGTTTGTGGCTGAGGCGAACGTGAGGAAGGGAAACTCCCATAACTTAACTTTCCATTGCACCCCTGTTTCCTCGCAGTCCTCTGAACTGGAGTTAGGGATACTGCCTTGAAAGAAAGCTTTCAACCCCCTTTATTCCACCCATGTAGTGCTCCCATCTGTGTTGGTGAGTCACAGACCCATGATGCAGTGGAACAAGATACCTAGGAAATTATTAATGACACTCAAAGGCCTATTTTGTTGTAGTTCACAAAGTCCACCCTCAAGAGCAGCTGTCAAGATATAGAAAGGGTTTTTCTCATAATGGTCATAGTACCAGAAGTTGGGGAGGTGAAGCTGAATAGTGAGAAATTCAGGAGGGATAAAAAGGGAAATTCTTATTTTTCCTCAGCACACACATGAACCATGGAGTTGGTTTCCTCAAGATGTTGTGGTTGAGCAAATCCATGGAGGACAAGTCCACCAATGATTTCTAGTTATGCTGGATTTATGCTGCTTTCCAGGATCAGAGGTGCTGTACTGTTTAACATCAGTTCTGGAGAAACAAGGCCTGGACTATTGTTATCCTGTCATGCTTTGGTGCTTCCCACTGGCATCTGTGTTACTGCAGTTATCTGGCCCAAGCTCAAGGTCTACAATTTCATATTGGTTATGGTTAATATTTCCACATGGCACTCCATAAGATGAACTCCATGTGTCTGAAAGGGTCACGGAGAGCCTGTGAAGGCAGGCACGGCCGCACGGCCTCATTTATGCAAACTAGGTCTAGGCTAGTAAACAACTATCAGTCGCACAGTCAGTAGTGCCCTCCAGACACAGCCAACCATTAAGGAAATGCAAGGGCTCTCAGCTCCAAACTGCTTGCTCTATACAAACGCTAAGTGCTCCTCATCTGCATATCGTTCTAACAATTGGCAGTGCTGGCTAAATCTCATCAATTCTGATTCTGACCTTTCAGAGGCTTTGTCTCCACTCAAATCCCTATTGTTATCCTCAGGAGAGGGCTAGCCTCCAGGTGCAATCTTCCCTATAAAAAACCCCAAGCTTGAGCTTCTTGTCGGAACGCTTGTGCCTTGCATCCCAAACTGCTGCCGCTCTCTTTCGCGAGCCTCCCCTCAGCCTCCACGTGCTGGGAAACCATGAACCCAAGCTTCGAACTCTATTTCTCTCCCCCGGATGGCAGGATCAGGTGGAGTATCACCCCAGAAACTCTCTGAAAACCCCTATCAAGTTTCCTTACTTTCTACTTCTATAGGTTTTGTATGAGTGCGTGAGTACGTGTGTCTGTATGTGCCAAATTGTGAATATCATAATAAAATCTGGTTTAATTGAACAACTTGTCTAGTTCTTGTCGCGGCCCGACCCCATAAACATAGGGTTAAAGATCTCGCTACGTTACCCTGCCTCTCGTAGTACTAGCTTGTGCTCTCAGCTAAATTCCCCACCTTTGTAATATTTGGAGCGCATTTAGGTGTCCCTCCCCGGAACTACAGAAATCAGGGTAACATCTGATTAGACAGGGTGCTCAATAAGGTAGACCTTTGGTCTGATCCAGCAGGGCCCTTCTTGTGTCCTTACCTAAATGGATATGTTCTTACGTATTCATATATGTGCCTTTAAATCACCTGTCAACTTATGGTGTCCCCATAAATTTAATAGAGTTTCCTTAGTGTTTTCATACCCTTATAACCTCTTCTAAACTGGGTTTTCCTTTACTGCTGTTGCCCTCTTATTGATTTGTTGCTATCTTTTTGTTGTTGCTTACATGCCCTGTGAAATTTCAGCAATGAAAACCATGACACATGTGGCCAAGCTACATCAGAGTGTGGTCAAAATGGCAAAAGTTATTAATGAGGAGGAAGACAAAAACTAGGAGAAGCTGCAGCACTTTACTTCCGTCTGAGCCTACTGGGAAGGACAAAATTTTGGCCTTTTCTCTCCTCTCCTCCTCTGCCCCCCCCCCCGTGAGTGCAAACTACTTTTGAAATTTGAACTCAGCTTTTGCAACTGAACTAAGCTGAGAATAGGAGGGAAGTAAAAGGATGAGAGAGAAACTGAGACATTTTAAAAATAGAAGAAAAGTGGGACAGCCACTGCCAAATGGGGACAGTATGTGTTCAGAATGACAGGTTTTTAATTGCTAACCTTCTTGAGCTCCATCTTCTAAAAGGAGGATATGAGTTTTCAAAATGTAAACACAATGAAATAAATCATGACAGCATCAAATACAAATGGTCTTGAACAACTTCCTACGTGGAATGTTTCTAGTGTTTAGAACTATTTAGCTTAGAAATAAGGCAAAGAAAGGAATATAACAATAGATGTGTATAAAACTATGCACAATGGAAAGAAAGTCTCCATGCCTCCTAATGCTAGAATCCAGGGTCATCCGATGAAGCTGAATGATGAGAGGATTTGGACAATAAAAAGAAGTACTTCTAACACAGCACATAGTTCTCATAGTACCAAATCCTACCACAGGATGTAGTGATGATCACTAATATGTAGGGCTTTGTAACCCCTATGAATGGTTGGATTCAGAAAGAGAGGGACAGCTGGAGAGAAGAGTAGCTGCAGCTACCAGGGATGAGTAGTAGCTCCTTTTCAGCTTCAATAAGGTTGTGGTAATTTCAGTTATGTATTCAGAAGAGAACAACAGGGTAAATTTCTTATCATGCAATTTCTATTGTGTATTTCCACCTGTTTTGTATTTTTTTTATTTAAAAAATTAAGATTTGCATCCAATGTTGCAATACTACTGAGTAGCACAGGCAAAAGAGTCCTGAAATCAAGTCCTGCAGAGGCACACCGTTGGATGCTTGGAAGTTTGGGGACAGTGGATATGTGATAAATTCAATGAGGTATTGTTGATGTGTGTGTGTGTGCTTAAATTGTGATTGTGTTTGCAATATTCAGTTATAGTTTGTCCCATAGAACCCAGAGAGACATACAGTTTTAATAGGGAACTGGACAAATTCAGAGAGCATATGTCTGTCAGCTGCTGCTAGCTGGCATGAGGATCACATGTTCCATCCAGTACAGTATTACAAGTAGTGTGTCTTTTTCTTTTTAAATAATTCCTTTTTCCTAAGTTCTCTATCCTCTTTTTTTGTGGCTTTTGTTTGTTTCTTTGTTTCTAATCTGATGGAACATTCTGGAGAACTTGGGAGCTTTGCTTATCATTTTGTGGCATTTGAGTTGGCCCTGATAACGGTGTGTCTCAGTTGAAGGATTTTGCAGTTGCTCTGTGGTTCTATCTATATCTAATTATTCCCTGATGTCCATGTGATAGATTTATACAGCAGTATGAGTAACAGTGGTTTGAGTGCTGAACTCAGACACCGACAGTCTTCTCAAGCCTTGTTTATGGGCTTCTGGCTGACCATTGTGGGAACAGAATTCTGGACTAGATAGACCTCTGGTCTGATCTGGCATGGTCCTTCTTATGTTCTTGATTAATTATGTTACATCAGTACTGGTTGTTTTCATTTTGGGGTTTTGGCTGTTCAGTGCTACATCAGTGCACATCAATGCAGAAAGGAAAGGAAAGGTGAAAAATAAACTGTAGGAACTGCAGGCTGGCTCAAAGTGTAAAAAAAATCCCATTCTGGATTTTTTTTAAAAAAAATTCTAAAGTTAAAGAAATTAGAGGTGTGAATAGAGAAGAGCAGAGCGAAAGCTAGATTTGGTTTTAAAAAAAACTTTATCTGACTACATCTCTAGGAAGCCCAGCCAGCAGAGCCAATTAGAGCTGTTTGCGGGGGGGCTGGGGGGACTGCCAAATTTATGTATCAGGAGATACAACTACAATGACAAAGCTACATTGCCATAGCTACATTTCCCAATGCTACCTCCACAAAAATGAAATTAAATGAAAGTAAGGCTTCTACTCTGACGTCTACCTAATTAGAAACTTCTTGTGTTTCACTTAAGTCTAGAGTCAGAGCTGAATAATAAGCCTGACTTTATGTTTTCAAAAAACAAGACCAAGCATTGCTTCATTACCCCATATTTCTAGGGATAATCTCATACCAACCAGCAGCACTTGGCCACAGGCTAAGGCAATCAGTCTGCAGTCTTTTTCTTGAGACTGAGCCTAAATGCAGACCTTAGGGCCACAATATTGAGTTCCCCTCCCTTACTCGTTTTTCTTTTCCCTGTCCCCTAACTTCTGCTTTTTGTGCCATCTAGCCTGATCCTGAGTTCTGGAGAACCTAGGAGCTTGCTCATTGTTCTTTGACTTTTGATTTGGCCCTAAAAACAATGAGCTCAGCTGTAAATTTTTTGAAGTTCCACATCCATTTACTGAATGGTGTTCATACAACAAAATTATTCAGAACAGTCAATACAGAACAGTAGTGTGACTCAAGCTGACACTACCTGATTCTAAAAAGATTATAATGCTCAGTAAAGTAGAAGGGAGTAGGAAAAAAGGGAGACTATCACAGACGGATTGATTCAGTCAGGGAAACCACAGCTCTGAGTTTGCAGGAGAACAGATGATGATCAGGGCTCTTGGAAGTCTCTCATTTGTAGGATCACCATAAGTTGAAATCAACTTGACAGCAAATTACAAGAACAATTCTTATCTTTCCTAATGTTGCACTCACGGAACTCAACAATTTATTATTGTTGTTTGTGCCTTCAAGTTGATTATGGCAACCCTAAGGCAAATTTAATCACAGGGTTTTCTGGGGCTGAGAGTATGTGATGCACACAAGGTCCTCAGTGAGTTTCTGTGGCTGAGTGGGAAGTTGAACCCTGATCTCCAGGATCATAGTCCAGTGCTCAAAACACTATATCACACTGGCTCTCAAACAATTTATATAGATTGTTATACAGTGATAGGGAGTGAGTGTTTAGAATGGATTGTATCAACTGTTTTGTCAAAACAGTGCAAACTATTATTTATTGTTTCAGGATGCTACTCTGACAACAGTTTTTAGGAGAGAGAGCTGCTTGAGGAATAATAAGAAGATCACAGGAATATGTCTTATACCAGCTCAAAATAAATATAAATCAGAGTTTGACAGCATTATGTTTATGGTCTACAGCTTCTAGAATCCCCCAGAAAGTGTAGCCAACCTCTATGTTCCACCTAGGCCACTACTGCCTATCTTGACAGGCCTCTGCATTTTGGGGTCTCACATAGATGTCTCTCTGTTCTTCTGCTAAGTGATCTTAGAAGCTAGTTGTGCCAGATTCTGGACCTGGGACTGTTTATATGTAAATCCTGTGTATTCTATTATTTATATGTATATGTATGTTTATATGTAAATCCTGTGTATTTTAAGGAGTAGCTCTTTAAACAGCAGTATACATGAGCAGAATAGCTCATGGCTGAATAGATCTGGGTTCTTTTTTTGCAGATATCAGAAAGTGGAAAATGAGTACAGAAGTTAACGACAATGCCCAATATCCTATTACCAACTTGCACACAGCTTATGCACACATAAGTCCCTTTTTTGGTGAGCAAAGGGGGCTACTTTCTTGCCCTTGTGCACTACCTGGAAACTTTCCACCATCTAGCAGCTGTCAAGCTCCAGGAGGAGGGAGGCAGGAATTTCAGACCATGAAGATCTGGCTGCTCTGAATTCCTGGGGGAAAGAAAAAGTAAGTGAATGCCATTGGGTAGCACACCCTAATTTCTTCCTCCCCAACTTTGCTGAGACCAGCTGCTTTTCCGTAGCGTGAGTTGCCTCTCCCGCCTTCCCTTCTCTACCCATAAAGGAATGCCACAAGGGGCTGCTGAACTAGGAGAATGCTGAAATGTTCAAGTGGCTGTAGAATCTTGGTCCAGATTCAGATATCTGACAGGGCCCTTGTAGAATATAAGTTGTCTAAATATAAGATTCAGTGGAAATGTATGTTAAGGGAGGGGGAAGACCATGATTTTTTTTTAAAAAAAATATAATATGTTGTTGCTGTGTGCCTAAAAGTCGTTTCTAACTTTTGGTGACCTTAAGAAAAACTTATCATGGGGTTGTCTTGGCAAGATTTGTTCAGAGGGGGTTGCCATTGCCTTCTTCTGAGGCCTAGAGAGTGTGACTTACCCTAGGTGACCCAGCAGGTTTCTGTGGCTGAGCAGGGATATGACTGGTCTTCAGAGTCCTAGTCCAGCATTCAAACCACTACCCCATGCTGGGTCTCTTTAATATACTGTACCTTTACATATAGTTATATAAAATACACTCCTTCTTACAGCACCACAGCACTCTAGCCAGGTAGCTCTTATTCAGTGCTCTGAGATTTAATCTGCACCTTAAAGGAATTATCCAATGTGGTGGGACCTATTTAAGGGATAGGGGCTGGTACCTTACAGAGTTCCTTAAAAAGCACTTTAAAGATAACTTAGAATGGCCCATTAATCTTAGAAATAAAACCTGGAATGGAATATCCACCCTGCCGACATGGAAGCTACCAGCCAGCACTGACTGAAAGTGAGGTATACTAGCTGCTATGCCAACAGGCCGCAAGAAGGTGTTTAGGAACAAGGAACTGGCATGTTCCTCCCCTCCCCACACATAGACACAAAACAGTTTTTCATAATTCTAAAGCTGGTATAGACATTCTATATTTTTTGCTTGAAGTTTTGTTAATGTGCTTAATGAGAGAGGTGTCGCACTGCTATAAACTCAGGCTTGATTTGCCCATCTAACACAATGAGGTGGTAGGGGTTTGGGGCAGCAGAAAGATTCTTCCAGTTCAGACTGCAGATGAGGAAGAAGATCATTATTTTTCCCTATTTTCTCCTGAGTGAGATATAGAATCCTCACACAAAAAGGCATGAACGTAACTGATATCTTTATTTCTAAGGTCCTAGATTCCTCTTTCCAGGAATGTTTTTTTTAACATGGGACCAGGATCCTATCAATAAATGATGAAAGTTTAGAGCAGGGTTGCAATTATTCTGCACAGTTGCTTGGAAGTGAGACCAACTGAAATAAATAGAACTTACTCCTGAGTAAAAAGCTCCAAGACTGGGCTTTCACTGAATAACAACCTGTCCACACTGAAGAATCAACTTCAGACTTTTCCAAAAAGGCACAGAAAGGAAAATAAGCATGGCATAATACAAAAACTTTAGTTTATTTATCCAGTTTAAAATAATAGAATATAAATATTTTAGCTTTAATTAAAAATTAGATAAAGCCAAGTTTCTATGAGGTCTTTGCTATACAGCATATTTTTTTAACATGTCTTTGTTGCATTCTTGGTGTGTTTTACATTCTGTGTGAAGGCAAGAGAAATTCCATAGGAATCATTTATAGGCATCCTTTCAACTCTCACTGCATATCCAGCAAGCAAAACTTCTTACATAAATACCAAATATACACGTTAGCTTTATAAAAGCTTACAGACTCATAAAGAAAGTCAACTCTGCTTTCCTATCTTTCAGATGATTTGTACCTTTACAATTGTTTTTTATCCCAAACAATCATAGGCTACAAATAAATCATAAACAAATTATGATAAAAAGGTGCAATACAAGTTTCTTCAGTTTCTTTTAGTTCCAGAATGCCCTCATATTGTCTCTATTGTGGGGGGCATAGTTACTCTTTGGGGATCTTTGCAGGTGCCCCATCTCCCCCCACAGTGTGGCTCAGTGTTCCAAAAAGTCGGTCCCAATGCGTGAAGTAAGGTGCATAGTTGAATTTGAACTTCAAGTGATGGAGATCATGATGTGGCGCTCCTCCATACAGACCCCAAGGCACCAGTCTGTGGGTTGACCATGGGAGGTCATAGCCAGAATGGTCCTCCACTGAGAACCAGATGTTGGTGATGAAGAAAGTAATTTCTGTCAAAGGATGACACTTGAGCAGCATTGGGCTTACTGCTGCAAAAAAACCCAACCACAGCAACTCCCAAACGCTCGAATACTGGGTAGAAAGAGCAAAGGTAGAGACGTGCTTGTGGTGGACTTTGTGGAAGTTCTTGTAGAGCCAAGGCACTCTGTGATGGAGCAAGTGCCACAAAAAGTATAGGAAGTCAAAGAGCAGCAGGCATAAGGTTACATCCAGAAGGAGTTTCGACAACTCGGGAGCCAACGATGGCAAGCTGACAGGTCTCCAGTACCAGTGAGCAACAGTCACCGGGAAGATGCAGACGATGTGGTGATAGACGCTTTGCGCCACGCAGAGCATCACCATGCCCATCGTGGGAGAAGTCTGCGGCTGGATTTTGTATTTTTTCAGTGCCGGCACGCGGGTGCTGAAGAAGTCCAGAGCCACAAAGGGCAGGCAGAATGCCGTGTACAGGACAAAGTTGAACAGGACCGGAAAGAAGGGCGACTTGATCAAGGGCTCCTGCGTCCGGACGAAGTCCCAGAGAGGCTGCAAAGCCAGCGCGCCGTGCCTGTCGTTCGCCCCGTCGTAGCGGAGCAGCCGGCTTTCGTTCTGAAGGCTGCAGCTCATGGTGCCTTTGCCTGCGCTGCGGCGGCTGCTCCTGCTGCTGGCTGCGCTGGCCTGGCTGGCTTGCCTCTGCGGAACGCCTTTTATTACACGGCCCACTCCTTGGAAAGACGACGACGACGACGACGACGTCACAGAAAAATTCCCGCAAGCAATCAGGTCAGTTTCCTTTCCTCTCGAAAAAAAAGAAGGGAAGGACCAAATAACAAATCGGAAGAATTCCCCTATTCTCTTGCTGCTGCTTCAGCTACCCTTCGCTGAACCCTTCATGGTTGTAATTTTTGTCTGTTGGTTTTTCAGGCTTCCTAAATAGGAATCTTTAGAACCCAAATGCAAAGGCACAGGAAAGTTTTTTAAAAAGGATCACAGCCATAGGATCCAACCAAATGGCAAGACTGACATCTTTCTAGGACAGCCTTTTCCAACTCAACACCCTCCCCAACAATACTGGGGTACAGTTCCCAACATCCCTGCCCAGATGTCTGGGGATGATGGGAAGCATGGTGCAACACAGCTTTCCAGCTCCAAGAAAGTTGATCTTTAGCGTATTGGTGTTCATAGACTCCATGGGATGCTGTGTATCTGTGAGAGAGAGAGGGAGAGAGAGAGAGAAGTCCCAGCGGACTGGAGGAGGGCAAATGTCGACCTCATCTTCAAGAAGGGAAAAAAAGAGGATCTAAATAATTATCTCCCAGTCAACCTGACATCAATACCAGGAAAGATCCTAGAGCAGATAATTAAACAGTCAGTTTGTAGTTACTTAGTAAGCAATGCCATAGTCACTAAACATCAACATGGATTTTTCAGAAATAAGAAATCATGCCAGATTAATCTATGCTCTTTTTACGATAGGGTTACAAGCTTGATAGATGAAGGGAATGCTGTAGACGTAGCATTTCTTGATTTCAGCAAGACATTTGACAAAGTTGCCCATGAGATTCTTGCAAAGAAGCCAGTAAAGTGCAGGCTGGACAGGGCTACTGTTAGGTGGGTTTGTAATTGGTTGACCAACCGAACCCAAAGGGTGCTCACCAATGGCTCTTCTTCATCCTGGAGAGAAGTGACTAGTGGGGTGTCGCAGGGTTGTGTCCTGGGCCCAGTGCTATTCAACATCTTCATCAATGACTTGGATGAAGGACTAGAGCGCACACTGGTCAAATTTGCAGATGACACCAAATTGGGAGGGGTTACTAATACCTCAGAGGACAGGATAAAATTTCAAAATGACCTTGACAGATTAGAGAGCTGGGCCAAAGCTAACAAAATGAATTTCAACAGAGAGAAATGTAAAGTCCTACACTTAGGCAGAAAAAATTGAATCCACAAATTTAGGATGGGGGATGCATGGCTGGATAGCAGTAAGCCAACACAATTCTTGGTTGCATCAATAGGAGTATGGTGTCTAGATCGAGGAAGGTAATGGTACTACTCTATTCTGTACTGGTTAGGCCTCATTTGGAAAACTGTGTCCAGTTCTGGGTACCTCAATTCAAGAAGGATATTGACAAGCTGGAGCATGTCCAAAGGAGGGCGACCAAAATGGTGAAGGGTCTGAAAGCCATGCCCTATGAGGAGTAGCTTAGGGATCTACCGTAGGTATGTTCAGCCTGAGGAAAAGAAAGTTAAGAGTGACACGATACTCATGTTTAAATATTTGAAGAGATGTCATGTTGAAGATGGAGCAAGCTTGTTTTCTGCTGCTCCAGAGACTAGGATGTGGAGCAATGTATTCAAACTACAGGAAAAGAGATTTCACCTAAACATCAGGAAGCACTTCTTGACAGTAAGGGCTATTTGACAGTGGAATATGCTGCCTCAGAGTATGGTGGAGTCACCTTCTTTAGAAGTTTTTGAACAGAGGTTGGATGACCATTTGCTGGGGGTGTTTTGAGTATGTGTTCTTGCGTGGCAGGGGGTTGGATTGGATGGACCCTGTGGTTTCTTCCAACTCTATAATTCTATGACATAAAGAAAAGTGCAATCCTGTTCCAAAAGCATACCTTTCACTCATAATATGTTGCCAGGTGAATAAACAGCACAGGCCTAACCTGGGGCTTGCATATGGCCTATTTAGCCAGATTTTTCTTTTATTCTAAGCATGTCAAAAAGTGTATGTTGTTTTACAGTTTGCACTCCACATTTGCTAGGGTTGGAGCACAGGAGCCTCTTCCCCCTCCAAAAAAGTAGAGAAACTGCAAATATCAAAAGATGTGTGTCTTGTGAGAAGGAGGCCAAGGCATGGGAGGAGAACAAGCATGCAGAACTCAAAGCAGGCCATGGAAATGAGAAAGAAAATGGGAGATCAACGTGATAGCAGTATACTTCCTATCTCCTGCCCATCTCCTTCCTTGGAGGTGTGAGAGGCATCAGTAGAGCGGTTTGTGGCGCTGAGAAATCAAGCTGTAATCTGTCCTTAGTTGGACGGGTAATGACTGATGGAGGAGGATGAGGACGAGGATGAGGACGACCAGAGGCAGGTTTTTAAAGGCTGTACAGCCTGACTGGAGCCACCAATAGGAAAGTTCCCCCTGAAAGAAGCACTTACAAGGGTAGGGGGTAGTGATTGGAGAAACTTGCAAATAAATCCATGAAAATGGAACGCACAAAATGTGGAAGATCAATTGTATAGTATTAGCTGTCCTATATCCAGTTTTCATATTTAAAAATAATATCCAGTCCTTTTAGAAGGCAAAACATAGGGTAAAATATGCACTCTTGCAAGAAATGTGTCTACTATTGCATTTCTGTGTATTTAACCAATAAGTGAACTTTCACAACTATGACTGACATTTTTCAGTGCCATAGTAATTTAAAATTGTAGGATGACACATACTTTCCCAATTTTCTGGAAAAATATTCAGCTGGAATCAGTGGAGGAACAGAGAACTGATCTACAAAAAGTTTGAAATGCAGTTCAAATGCAAAAAGTACAAACACTGCTCATAACCGAACTGTGGTTATTAACAAACAATAGATGGGTACTAACACATCCTAGTGTAGATCATCCAATTAGCACACTTATGATGAGGAAAAGAGCAAAAGGAAAAAGAAGGCTGAACTAGGCTATTTCTAGTCATTGTAAAATACTAAATCTATGGGCCTTTCTGCACGACACTGTTATAGTGCTATTATTCCACTTTCAACATCTTATGGAATCCTAGGGAGGGGCATTTGGAATTCTCAGCCAGAGAGCTCTTTGGCTTCAGTAAACTACAAACCCCAGAATTCCACCGGATGTTGAAAGCAGAATAATAGCACTATAACAGTGTCGTGCACAAATGGCCTATATCTCTGAATATAGGCCACTTTGCTTTCCTCCAGTTCCTGCTGTTTGCCCATATTTTCCTTTACATTTCCCCCAGTGAATCAGATGGCAGTATTGTGGATGCTTTCTGTGGTATTCTCATGATCTGTGATTGTTCAGTCACCATCAAAAAAAAACCATGGCAAAATAGTAGATAGATCTGAGAAGAATAACTTTGTTTTTGTCTGTTCGTTATCCTAATTTTCTCTCAGCACTAGATCCAAGAACAGCAGAGAGGTCCTCAGTGTGACAAAATGGCAGTGTTATTTGGATTCATGACACAGTTGCACATGGCTTTTTTCCATAGCTTCTCCTCATTTATCCCAAGAGCAATTATGCAAGATAAGTTTGTCTAATGTGATGTAGCAAATTTTGTGACCAAGCAGAAAATCAAATATTGGCGGGGGTGGCATGACCAGCATTCTTAACTATTACAGTCAGCCCTCTACATTTGGTATAGTTTGGGGCAGCGATGTACTTAAGTCTTTTACTCCAACTTTATACTCCAATCTATATTTCAGAATTTCTGGACAGAGTTGACTAAAGTCAGTTTTAACAATTTAAGCAGTTAGGCTTCCACACTTGTGATTTTGCCACCTGCTGCTTCAGAAGTGGGGAATAAGATCCTTCTTACTTTCCCTTCCCAAAGCTAGAGGCTTTTGTGCCAATGCGTATTAAAGAGTCTGCAGCTTTGGAAGTGGGGAATAGGATCCTTCTTACTTCCCATTTCTGAAGCTGGAGGATTTTCAGAAGTGGGGAATAGGATCCTTTTTACTCCCCGTTACTGAAGCTTCGAAAGCTTTAGAAAGAACCTTCTTATTCAAGCCCATTGCCTAGCACATTTGCTGTTCCCCTCTGAGAAACACACCGGGAACTCTGGGGCGAGTCTTGCCTTCTGCTTTTAGGAAAAATTTTAGAAGGCTCTTCCAATATGCAGCAGGAACAGGCTGCTGAGCAGACCTCAAGCCCATTGCCTAACCCATTTGCTGTTCCCCTTTGAGATATGCACCCACCTTTTGGGCTTGAGACAGATTATCGTATGACCATGAGGCAAAAAGACAATTGTTCCAAGTTGTAAGGTTTCTGCATGGATGTGCTATGTTATCGAACCAAGGGCAGCAAGTCAGTCACTAAAAATATACAAGTCTCAAGTCAAGTCGAATCAATGCATCATTTATTGCTGAGTCGAGTCCGAGTCGACTCACCGTAGCAACTTAAGTCCAAGTCAATTGATTTGAGTCTACATCACTGATTTGGGGTGCAGGACTCCTACAAAACTGGGAAAACTACAAATGTCAAAATGTGTGTGTATGTCTTTGGAAAGGGGACCAAGGCATGGTGGGGAGAGTGAGCACCCAGGATCCAAATCAGGTCGGGTATTGGCATGGTGGCCCAGTATTTCTGCTCTCTCATCCATCTCCTTCCTTGGGTTTGTGAGAGGGTTCATGCTGCTGAGAAATTGGGGTGCGAGCCATCCTTAGCTGGCAAAGCAGTGACTGGTGGAGGAGGAGGACGACCAAAGGGTGAATTTTTAAAGGGCTGTGTGGCCTGATTAGAGGGCAGGTTGCCCTGAAAAAGCAGCACTTCAGGTTGGGGAGCAGGGGTTGGAGAAACTTGCAAATGATCAAATCCATGAAAGTGAATGTGGAGTGCCAACTGTTCATTATATTGACTCTAAGGTCAGGACTTTTTATATAAATGGTGTCAAGGCTGAAACACAGTAGTAGAAAAACAATGCAACAGTTGATGTGCTTAATCTGAATAATATGCAACTTTTCATCATGGCAACCATGCCTTAAAACAGTACACAACCACTCAATCTTTTCTTATCTATGTATCCTGACCTTCTTTTCTGTTCTTTTGTAGAGGTTAAAGAATCATTAGCAGTTCAAATATCCCATGGCCAAAACTGTCACCTGGCCAAGAAACAAGGTCTTCTCCCGACTCAAGGCAGCAGAGCTCAAAACGCTCTTACACAATTTCTTCAAATGTAAAGAAGTTTCTTCACCGACTCATCTGGTGCTGGCTAACTTTGTTCATGATGAGCTCACAACTACATACCAACTTCTGTTTGGAAGCCTTAAAAAATCAAGGATCTTCCACTCAGACATGTTATTGGGTCAAGTGTATCTGTCAAATGTGAACAGTTCAGGTGATCTGCCATGAGTTTGCTGAAAAACATCATCACACTATAAATCTTCACTTATTTCATTCCTGCACGCAAGAAGAAATAATTTCAGAAGTTTCCCTCTGCCAAATGAAATTAAGTTTTACATCTTTTCCCATGATGTTTTACGTTTCACTTTTTTTTCTTTTTCTTTTTTTTCTTTTGTTTCTAAAAGGTCATCATTTTTGTGCAACACTCTCCCTCCATGTTTTGAGGCTCCAGCAATATTTTCATTTTAAAAAATCTTGAAATACAAAACATGTCATAGAGGTGAACCATTTCTTGAAAGGGTTGTCTCAATATGTTGAGACACCCTTTCTTGTCAAGGACAAGAACATTTGTTAGAATTATTCACATCTTTAGTGTGGGTTCCCATATTGCGCTTTGGCCAGAGCTCTTCTGGCCTAGATTCTATACACTTTTAGCATAGCAGAAGTATGCATAAGCATAGTTATCCTGAATTCCACGGTTGTGTAGCTGATTGCACATTAGGCATCACAACTTGAGTTCATCTTTCCTCCAATGGTCTCTTCACTCCTCATTCACCATGTCAAAAAGGAGGGGAAGGACTATGTGTGTGTGGCTGCAGAACAATTGGCTGCACTGGGGGGGGATATGTATGCAACCTCTGAGAAAGTACAACCGCTTGCACAATGGTTTTTATATTAACACGGTGCCCCTACAAAATTTTTGGCCACCATGTTTAGTTCTAGGTACCACATTTTTTAAAAATAACACATCCAGAGAAGGACAAGCAAATGCTAAAAGATTTGGAAATCAAACCAAAAGAGGAAAAGCTGAAGTCTTGAAGAATACGAGACTGAGAAATGATACAAAGAAACATCAGCAAATATTTGAGGAACCGTCACATAGTGTGTTTCTGTTGTACGATCAAAATCAGTAGATTCAAATGGCAAGAAAGGAAATGCTGACTAAAAATGAGAAAGAACTTTCTGATGGTGGTTCATCAGTGGAATGTACTGTTCAGGGAGATGGTGGGCTCTTATTTGTTTGAGTTTTTTAAACAGAGATAGAATGACCAACTCTAAGGAATGTTTCAGGTATAGATTTCTTGCACTGTCAGTGGAATTCATTAGTTGCTCCTTTTGGGTCACTTTCAACTGACAATTCTGTGAAGTGCCTTCTTCAGCAAAGGAAGGATCACCAACACCTCAGGCACCACAAGAAAGAGCTCAGAAAAGTTATTATTTTTTAAAAAAATCACTGTCAGAATCCCACAGCCGTCTCTGCCAGAGGCCGTGCTGGATGTGGGATTCCAAGAATTGTAGCACAAGAAGTAGTTTCCTGTCTCTTTTGTCAGACATAGGTTTATGTCTGAATGCACATTATGCATATGGGGAAACAATTTCATTTGAACTGCCCATCATACCAGTTTCAGCCTTTCCAAGACTTTCTCTATTAATTTTCATTGAAAGAATGTAAATTGAGAAAAGTGTGAAGATCACACACAGTCTCTCCATCTTGCAGAATGTGGACATACAAAGATCTGGTATATCAGAAGCTAAGAAAGTTATTGGCATGGTTGCATTTGAAACACTATTACATCATTCACGGGCTGTTGGAAGGAGTTACACTACAGTGTAAGAATAGACTGTATCAAACATAAACACTGAAAGGGAGAAGAAAATTAAGTCTCAGTGCCATCTACTGGATAAAGTTGTAGCTGCAATTCCCAAAATACCACTGGTTCTCCCCTGCAGTTTTACTTCCAGGGAATGATTTTTGTTATTATTTGCTGTCTAGTCACCTTCAACTTATGGCAACCATATAAATGAGAGACCTCTAAGTTCCCCAGGCATCATTTGTGCTGTTCAGGTATTGCAAGCTCAGGGCTATGGTCTCCTTTATTGAATAAATCCACTTGCAGTGAAATATCTCTCTTTTCCTATTGCCCTCCAATTTATCAAATATTATTGTCTTTTCTAGTGTCATGATAACGGCCTTAGATCAGTCATTTTCAATTCTAGTGAGAGTTCTAGCTTGATATGTTGTAAGACTCATGCATTCATCTTTTTAGCAGTCCATGATATCCACAGAACTTTGTTCCAGCATCATATTTCAAATGAGTTGATTTTCTTCTTGTCAGTTTTCTTCGCTGTCCAACATTCACAACTATACAGAGAAATCAGAAACAGTAGATTATAAGCCTGAGAGCAGGAAACTACTTTGTCATTTTTTTACCTGCAAAGTATCATGGACAGCAATGGTGCTATATAAATAAATAATTGTGGCGGCGGCGGTGGTGATGATGATGATACAGCCTAATGATTCTGTCTTTGGTTTTTAATTATATGTCTTTACACTTGAACATCTTATCTAATTCCCTTGTGGTGGCCTTTCCAAGTCTTAGTCTTTTGATTTCTTGACCACAGTCTCCATTGGAATTGGCTGGCATCTTGTATTACTGTCACAGATTTGTAACCTAGCATTACAGGTACATGACTGTGCTGTATATAGTAATAACATGTATTCACAATTGTGGCAGTATTGCCAAATCATTTTTTAAAAACCGTACCTTACCAGCCAGCAGCCACACCAAACAATAGAAGTCTGTTCAGCAAGTGATGCAGGTACAGGATAATATTATCAGATTGCTCCCACCAGTGAGCAAGGCTATGACAGTCAGAGGCAGGACACTGTTGCAGTTCTTCACACCCTCACTCAATGGCAGAAGGGGGTTGAAAATGTCATAGTCCTGTGCCCTGATCACCAGCTGAATGGTCCTCCATCAGGAGGCTTGGGGTCTCAGTCCAGAAAATGTTACTTAGTCACACATTCATAACTAAGTAGCTAATGAAGGATATCAGCCATTATCCCCAAAGGGAATGAACTCTCCTTAGTGGTGGAGCTTGGAGTGCATGGAAGGGGGTGTGGGCGGGGGGTCTATGGTGTAGAGGAGGGGCTATAGCATGTGGAGCATAGCCAGGTGTGAGCGGGCAAGGCTACGGTGCACAGGGGTGTGGCTACCAGCTGTGACTTCCCCAAAGAATTGCCGACTGGGGCAAACTGCCCCCATTGCCCCAGATTTATGAGCAATTAGAGTATATAAAGGATTTATCATGCTGCTCTACTCAGGCACGAAAATTTCGAAAGATGTCACTGTCCACACTCCTCTCTCCACAATGATTGATTAGTACATTGGCTGAGTAAAGAAGAAAATGGTGGTAACGATACCAAATATGTGTCAGGGCCAATCTTTCAAAGCACCAGGCAACATGCAGCAATTGACTTCCTTTAGAAGGCTGAAGAGGGTTTCCCTTTTTCCTTTCTGTAAGCTTCATTTCTTCACTGTTTTGTAAGAGTTATTTTTAATGAAAAGGTATCCAGAGAAATTTTTCCAGGGCTGACCGGCCCCTCTCGAAACTGTAAACCCCAGGATTTCAGAGGATGTTGAAAGTGGAATCATCGCGCTATAACAGGCTAGTGCGGAATTGGCCCTAGTCTCTGGAGCAGCAGAAAACAAACTTGCTCTATCTTCAAATAATTTAAGATGCCTACCATGTCACCTAAATGCCCTACAGGCATCAGATGCCGTCTGGTGGGGTCCACCCTCATTTATACTTGGATGGGAGGCGGCCAAAGAATATCAAGTGCTGTAGACTATATTTCAGAGGAAGGAACTGGCAAAACCACCTCTGAGTATTCCTTGCCTAAGAAAACCCTATGAAATTAATAGAGTCACCATAAGTCAACACATACACACGTTACCTGTCAATCTCCCCTAGCTAAACATACTCAGGTCCCTAAGTTGTTTCTCATAGGGCTTAGTTTCTATCTTGGTCATTCTTATCTGGACATGTTCCTTCATCTTGGAAACAGTGGTGTTTTTGATGCCTTCTACAATGATTCATCTGATCAGTGGAGCTGCTACAAGTTTTTTGATCTTCAGAGTGGAGTCACAAGTCCTTGTCTTTCCACCTCACTTCCTTATGTTTCAGTGGAACCAAATTTTATCATATATACAATCAGCATATCATGGCCAGAATCTTGTTTGTTAGTCCCGATCAGAGTAGACCCACTAAATGGGTTGACACATAGGCAAATCTAGTTGATTCAATGAATCTAGTCTTATTGAAAGCAATAATAGAGCTTAGGAGAGCAGAAAAACAGGGTTCCTCATTTGAAAAAGTACACAAAATAGGATGATCAGTTCCATAGAGGAAGGATTGGTATGGAAGCAACTTTGTCCCTGGGGAAGACTGGAGGACAAGCAGGCTGCTGGTGGGGGATGAGACGTTTGAGACTGAGTTAGGGTTGGTTGAATTAACATAATTTATTTCCATTGCTCTGATACAGATAATGGCAAAAGCAACACAGGAAGTAGCCTTTAAAGTTAGGCAGTCTCAGAGCTTGTAAAAATCATGATTTCTACAGCACCATCGTGTTGTTACAGCACCATCGTGTGACAGAAACAGTGATTTTAAAATGTTAACTTGTTCCTAAACACATCCAGATTAAAGCAGAAGGTGGCAGTCTTGTTCCTATTGCTAAGTCAAAAACCAAAAGGAACTCCTGTCTCCGATAAGTTTCTATATAACTGCTAATTTTTCTTCAAGGTATTCTGTGAAGCTGGGTCAACTCTGGTTAGTACTTAGATGGGAGGCTGCCAATGAATACTAGGTGCTGTTGGCTATACAGTAGCCCTTCCACTTTTGCGATGGTTCAGGGTGCAAAACCCATGGAAAACCATTAATAACTTTATCTTCTGCCCAAGCGAGCGAGCAAGGAAACACACACTCATGCATTACCTCCATGTGTTCCCTTTCCCATTTCCTTGTCTTTTGCCTGGGTGCACATGCCTTCCTTCTCCATGTGCAGTGCTCCCCCTCTCATTCCCTTGCCTTTTGCCCAGGCATGCACAAAGAAAGCATGCATAGCTGGGGTCCACCTGCAATGCCAATGTCTCATTAGAATGTGGGGAAATTATAGCTCAAAGAAGGCCTGCGAGAAGAGGGTAATGGCAAGATCTGTTCAACTATGCATACCAGTACTAAGGACAGAGAAGCTCCAGTTAAATATGAAGTATTTTATTTGGAATCAACATACAGGAAATCAGACACTCTTAATAATTATACAAGGCTGTCAGAAAGTAAGGTGTGAAAAGTTGGATAGAGGGAGAAATTAGGGGAAGAGGATAATAGTTACCAAACTTGGAGAAGAAGGATGAAGCAGAGAGGCTCAGACAGCATCTGAGGGCAGCACAGATGAACACTATGTATTACGCCCAAAGTGCTACAAGTTTCCGGGGCCAAAGTTAGGGTTCATAGACCCTTTTTCCTATCCTGTAGGAGTATTGTGGGAAAGCATAAAAACTTTCTTGTGGAACTGACAAAGAGTTCCAGAATAAGTTATTTTTTTTGACACCAGTGTTACCCCACTGGCACACCCTGTCCTGGGGACTACAATTTTGATATCAAATACATTCACCATGCCAGGGAGGTTGCCCAGATGGGCACATAGGCAAAACGGTTGAACGACCAAGAGCGAGATCAGGCCAGTAAAATCCCCAGTCACATAGCCCAAAGAGACCTCAAGCTGTGCATACGCATGAAAACAAAGGTCCTCAGCCAAAGAGGGGATTAGCATGTTTTCCCCAGGTTGAGCACCTGTGACTCCAGAAAAATCCTACAAGGCGAGGCCCATCTACCTAAATTTACACTACAGCCCATTGCAACCAAAGATCCTGAAACATTGGCAACACATCATAAAACCATCATGCAATTATCATATGTGGTGGACCTGTAGAATTGCAAAGAAATATTGGAAAGAAATTCATGATGAAATTCTAAGGATATATGGTTTTAAGTTTGAGATGAAGCCAGAGTTTTATTTGTTAAATATGTTAGGGCAGCAAAAAGTAATAAGATCAGAAGAAATTATTATATATGATAACTGCTGCAAGACTGACATATGCACAATACTGGAAAAAAAGGGAATATGTAGATATAAAGGAATGGAAACTCAAGGTACTGGATATGGTAGAAACAGAAAAATTAGAATTTTAAAGGAAAAATAAACCTATCCAGAACTTTGAAAGGGAAAGGAGATAAGTATTGAACTGGATAAAGAAATAATGTAGAAAGGGAAGCAACAATGAAAATAAAGAAAAGTAATAATGTATAAGATATATTATATGTAGTAATGTACTAAAACAAATGTAACAATGTAATAATGTAAGAATTTTGTAATGATGAAAATATGAATGTATGAAGATAAATAAGCAGAGTCAATTGGGACAAAGACGGAAGTGGGGAAGGGGGGTTGTTTTATGTCTATATAAACTACACTAAAAATATAATGAAAAAAAATAAAACCATCATGCAAACCAAGTTGCCTTTGATGAACAGTCCTTCCTTTGCTATGACTATTGTCCTCCCCGGGAGAGTATTTGCCCTCAAGGTACATTCTGCCCTACAAGTAGTTCTAGTTTTTGAGAATTTCTCTGGAGAACTCCCCGCCATGCTAGCAGACCATCACTCTGCTATTTGAGTATTCCCCTCAGCCGTTCCTTCACTGAGTTCCATTGTTCTTGCTGCTTCCTGGACCAAGGACTTGGGGATAGGTGAAGTATCACCCCATCTACCATCCCTTTGCTATATCCCCTATCCATTTTTCAACTCTTTTGCTTCTCAATAAGGGCTTCTGTGTGCGTGCGTGCGTGCGTGCGTGCGTGCGTGCGTGCGTGTGTGTGTGAGAGAGAGTGTTGGTGTGAAAGAACATTTTCATTCAAATAAAATCCATTATTTGATACGTTTGTCTGGTTCTTGGCTTGGCTTGACCACGTAAAAGTTGGGTAAAAGATCCTGCTTAGGTTACCCTGCCTCTCGTTTCACTATTGCTTGTGTTCTGTTAATTTCCCCAACCTTCATAACTTGGAGCAAATAGAGGCGTCCCCCCAAGGGACCCAAAAAAATCAGGGTAACACCAGAGTGACAAAATTTATGGGAATCATGATAACTTCTGAAAATCTGGATAAGTAGGTGGTGTAGGAAATATCTCTGTAGGGTGGAATCAAAAGGGATGGCCTCTGATTGTGATATTGTATTTGTTGATTCCAAATAAAATACTTCATCTTTAACTGGAGCCTCTCTGCCTTTAGTATTGGCATACACAGGTGAACAGATCCTGCTGTTATCCTAAAAGGTGGTGGGCCTTGGGGTCCACTTGCAATGCTAATATCTCATTAGAATGTGGGGAAATTATAGCTCAAAGAAGGCCTGCAAGAAGAAGGTAACACTCCTTGCCCACCTGTGCTCCTAGTCTTCCCAGTGGCCAAAGTTGCTTCCACACCAGTCCTTCCCTTGTGGCATTATTATCCTCTTTTGTGCACTTTTTAATGGGGAATCTGATTTTTACAGTCTGGCTACATTGTCTTCCTGGATTTTCCTAAATTCTACTGTTACTCCCAACTAGAGTAGATGCATTGAATCAACTGGATTTATCTATTTATCAACCCACTCAATGAATGATTCAGTGGGTCTGGTCCAGTTGTGACTAACCAACAGGCTTGTGGCCACGATGTTATGTCATGTTATAAGTATGTGTGATGAAATTCCATTCCACTGCCAGCCTGTGCAGGGGAGACAGGCAAAGTGCTATTGAGACATCTATGTCTTTGATTAAAAGTTGCCTATTTGCATATACTTCCATAATTTTCCTACTTTAAAAGGACAAGTGATGCTACTCTGCTCCCAATGAAAGAGAAATTGGTATTGGGGCAGTTAAGGCAAATTTCAGCACACATCCCTCAGCTGCAGTGATCAGAAAGTCAGGAAATCTACCGGAGAAGCAAAAAGGAGGGATTTTACAGAAAACTCCTGGGCCCAAGGAATGTCATTGCAGTATAATATAGCTATTAGGTGCTATTCATAGAGAGGAGTGGGTCCAAAAAAAAAAAAAATCTGGGAAAAGATCAGGAAAAACATTCCAAGAAAAATTAGGGGAAAATGGATTATTGAATATTTCCTTTTAAAATGAATAAAATGTTTTAAGAGAAGATGTTTACATATTTAAGTCTCAGATTTCTCAAAACTACAGTATCAGATGACTACAATTCCTGGTCTTGGACTTTTCTTGGTTTATGGGAATGTGTGTTATCTCTGCCTGATACTATGGAGAGAAAGTGGAGACAAGATCATTTTGTTTTACTAATGTTTTCCCTTTTGTTTTTATTATGTTTTTTATGATTTGTCTGCTTCTCAAAACGTGCAAAATGAAAAGAGGATCCTTATAGCTCAGCATTTCAGGACCTTGTAGCTGCATTTGAAATAAAATATAAACCTTTATAAAATGAAGTTCAAATTGTAATTATATTCTGGATATATTTTTAATATATTTTATGCTGACAACTGCTGTATGCCTTCAAGTTGTTTCCAACTAATGGCAACCCTAAAATGAACCTCTCAGGGGGTTTCCCTGGCAAATTTGTTCAGAGGGGATTTGCCTTTGCCTTCCTCTGAGGCTGTGCGTGACTTGCCCATGGTCATCAGTGGGTTTCCATGGCTGAGCAGGGATTTGAACCCTGGTCTCCAGGGACACAACCTGAAGCTCAAACCACTACACAACACTAGGCTTTGATTCCTTAACTGAACTTTGAGTGTATCAAGCATAATAATATTATGGCAAATCGAGTTATACATGACATATTTTAAGTTCCTACAATAACAAACTTACCTTTAGTCTGTAAAGAGCACTAATAGTACATTTCCCCATTTTCCTGAAAATTTGTTTTTTCCCCAAAAAAACTAGGGAAAATTTTTGCCCATGGCTTTAATTGCTGGAAAATTTCCATCTTTAGCTGTTCAGAGTCTACTTCCACGTCTAGCTAATCCTAGAAGACTTCTGAATGAATGCTAACACTGGTATACTAATACAGACACAAGCCAATTTAGCATCTACTGATAAAAACAGAGTTTGTGAAGCCCATGTAGGTACTCTAAATTGTAACCCTGTTATCTTTGTCCTACTTGATTCAGTCCTAACAAGAGCAGCCCCACTGAATCAACTAAATGACAAGTCAATATGTAGGGAAATCCCTCTGATTAAAGGGTCTTCATTTAGTTAGGACTAACAGGGTTTGGGCTCAGTGTTGCAATCCAATATGTTGTTGTTCTTTTAATTGTAGTGCCTTCTTACAATGCCACAGAGGTTAGTTGAGAACGTAATTGTAGTCCTTTTTATGTAATTTTGTACATCATTTTGTAATGTATGTAATTTTGCTATCGGCCTCTGGAATTTTCTTTGAATAAGACAGGACAAGATTCTTCCTATGTTCTGTTTTTGGGATGTCAACATTTTTCTTCAGGAAAAGAACATTTCAAGAATATAACATGTGGAACTGTATGTACAAGTACTGAGATTTGGCTGCAGCGTGTTGTCTTCCAATTGATTAATATCTACAAAGTGTGCTATTTTCATCTGTAACAACACACAAACTAGGTGCCCATCACAGCTATAGCAGAATCTGAAAAGATGCAAAAAAAAAAAAAGATACATGAAATATGTCATATTTATGATTATTTTGCCAATACAAAAAAAAGGGGGGGGATCTTAAGCTGCCTCTTGCTTTCATTACTACATGAGAAGTATTATATGAAAATGGAAGAGAATGAGTCTAGTTTCATTGCTATTTTAGATTTTTAATATCTATAATATAGGTTCTAGTAATAATGTTTATCAACGATTTATAAAAATGAACCATTACTCCATCTATTATTGTTTTCCATTGGTATTTATGGTTTAAATATGATTGGAATCAAGTTAACTTAAAATAATAGATTCATGGTAGTAATGGTATATGATTGAAATATTTTTCTTATTAATTTTTTACTAATCAGGTAAATTTAGTTTGAATATAGGGATAACAAGGATTATTAGTGACAAAGTTAATCTAGACTTTGAATAGTGTTCTAATAGTTAAGTACAAGTATTAACTGAGTGATATGCAACAAGGGCTGAAACCAATTTTTAGTTATTTGTAGGGTTTTTTTAAAAAAGTTTTGATAGAAGTTTGTAGCTTTTTAAAGTATTTCTTGCTTTCACTTGTATTCCATTATCATGACCGCCATCATTTATTTATTGCAGTCCACAGATCCAACAAAAAAGAACCCAAGCATAAGACAGAAAAGGGACAAAATGTCCAGAAGGAAAAATCAAACAGTAAAACAATTACCATCAACTTTTGTCTAATACCCAATGAGCTCTAATCCTGCCCACCTCCGTGAGAAATTTTGCAACAGCCAGGGTCACTTTTGGGGACTTATCCTCCAACAGAAATGTAATATAAAATTGGTCTGAACTTCCAGTAAATTTACTCAATAATAATTATATTGATGGGCCTTATTATAATAGATATAGGACAAAAGAACATACTTCATCGACTCAACTTCCCTATTATTGCAAGGTCACCATCTTTCTAGATATGGGACACCAGCAAATCTGCCTAAAATTCAGTAGAAAAGATGTCACATCTGCCAAGAAACAAATTCACAGTACTTAGCCACTGACAGGTTCTTTATAGTGTCAGCCAATTTAAAAAGCCCAGTGTAATGAATGTTCATTGCACTAGGAGAGCAAAATACATATGAACAAGAGTGCAGATCACAAAAAGCTATGTCCCACAGACTTTCTTTAAGAGATTTAAGGGCAATATTCAGACCCACATTGGAGAGAAGTCAGGAAAAGAGACCTATTGAAGCTGCTTTTTTGGCAGGAAGCTTGGACCAGCTACTTACATAATTGTCCTGGGACAGGTATACAAACAAATCTGAGCCTATCCCAAAAACACCACTTCCAGCCAGAGTTTGCATTGTATTATGATTATGTGTTTATAGTTTTATGTATTTTGTTTTCTTGTCTTTTTTCCTTCTTTTAATAAAAATAAATTAAAAATAATGAAGGGGAGGATTGAGGAGAAAACAGAAGAGAGAAGAGGCTGGAGTCCCGTTCTGCAGAACTGAACGACTCCCCCTGCAAAAAAACCCCTACATTCACAGCCTGACAGCACCCCAACCAAAGCGTTCCTTTTTTTTTAACTGACATGAGAACTATAAATACATTATATATGAAAACAAAAAGAACAAAGTACATTTACAGTTGGTCTAGTATAATTTCCTTATCTTCCTTCTTCTTCCTTTTCTTCATTCCTGCTTGTCTTCTTTCTTTATCGAATTAGTAATCAGTTTAAATAGTTACCATTTTTTGGTAAGGTATAACACCAGCTACTATCGTAACAGTAATAATAATAGAATAACCAAGTTAACATTTATAGTACACATATAACACTACAACAGAATAACAATACCTATATTATTAACCTATAAAATTTATCTAATTGTCTACTGATTATTCTATTGAACATCTTCATCTAGTTTACTATACTTACAATCTTTATTATTTAAAATATCAGTATGTTCTTGGAGACAATTTGCCTTAGCCCCTATTGTCTATATCCTCCCTTCTTTACTCCATAATATCAATTTTCCTTTTCTATTCTTTGTACCTTTACCTATATACATGGCTAAACCTATACATCCAATATATGAAAATATCTTTCTATTTTTCCTTCCATATGTTTCTAATCAGTTCCCATTCCTTATTTGTCTTGTTAATACTTCGGTTATCGCTTAAATACATAGCAAGAATGTCCATTTGGTACATATCAAATAACTTAAGCTGCCAATCTTGAATTGTTGGGATCTCTTTATCCTTCCATCAAGAGGCATATAGAACCCTTGCTGCAGAAACCATATACAATAAAATACGACCATATTTCTTCTGTTGTTGACCATTGAGTCCCTTATACATATTTAATAAATAAAACTCGAGATGGATAGGAACGTTTATCCCTATAATTTCCTTAATTGAGTAATGTATACTTTTCCAGAACGTTTTAGCTTTTTTACAGGTCCACCAACTGTGGTAGGAATTCTTCAGCACATTTACAGCATTTATCTGAGCCTTTTTTGTGTATCTTAACTAACTTCTGTGGGGTTAAGTGCCATCTGAATAACATTTTGTAAAAGTTTTCCTTTAATGCCATACTTTTCGTAAATGTCAAGTTACCAGACCAAGTCTTTTCCCAATCACTAAATTCAATCATATGTCCAATATTCTGCATCCCTTTAAGCATATTGTTTTTGATAGTGCCATGTTCCATTTCTAGATTTAGTAACATTTTGTAAATTGCTGCAATTAAATGGACCTTCCTTTCAAATACTTTTATATCCATGTTGGGTCTCTTTCTAACTTTATCTTCAATTCCTTCTGTTTTTACATCTAATTTGTACCTTTCTCTTAACCGCCTATAAAGAAACCAATTTCCTTTAAACCCTTCTAATCTTAATTCCTCCAAGGTCTTAAAGGTATCTCCAACAGAGAAGAAGAATGAATGGAATTGAATGAAGGCAGGAAGGAAGTTATATGTAAAGCTTTATTAGAGATATTCCCATTTTTTAAAAAAGTGATTGATGTAATCATATTTGTATGTTTGTTTGTTCCTTGTTATATGTTTTGTTTTAATAATAAAATTTAAAAAAAGGTATCTCCAACAGCATCAGCTTTCAAGAGGCCACCAAAGTGTTCCAAGCTGCTGGAGACAGGGGCACTGGGAGATGAGATCCAAACCCTGCTCCTGGTTGTGGGATACCTTGGGACAAACAGTTGTGGCAGAACTCCAAAGGATCTCAAGGCACCCTCTGAGCAGGAGAGCACTGCAGAGATTATTTCCCATCAGTGCCTCAGAAATAAATCAAGTCAGGGTGCTGCAAGGCTGTGAAGGTAAGTGGGAGGACATTTTCAGTTGTAACTATGATGACAATGCAACATGTTGGATGGAGACTGAATTATGACTCAATGATATATGGATCACACCACAGTAAAAAAGTTTTTTAAAAAAACTTTTATTCAGAGATTTCTATCAAATATATTAACAGGGTCAGTCCCTATTTCCAGTGGTTAATTTCAGTGCAGATATCAGAACATTAAAGAGTCAGAGCACAAGCACACTATGATGGACAGAGCATCTTTGGTAGTAACCAGCCAGTCTATCCCTTGCAGCTGAGTTCATCAGTATAGACGAATACATACACCTTAAAGAGCGTAAAGTAAAAGTTGCTAAGTTTCTTAGCTTTCAAATGACTCAGGTTTATTCTCCTGGAACAACACTCACTATCTTCAAAAGCCCTTGAAACTGCTGGAAGAATAATATATGCATTTGCTTCTAAAGCTCACAACTTAAAAGTGTGATCAGCATTCAGTTCTTCTTTGAAAGAGAAGTTTTTCATAGGTGGGCCAGAGAGCCATTTTAGGGCATTCCAGGCTCCTCATGGGTTGCAGATAGCATTTTTTCCTCCAGAAGTGGAAGTCAAACTCCAATCACTTCCATTCCTTTTTGTGGAAATTTTTTTGTTGTTGTTTGCATGCTAGGCATTGCAGAAGAGTTTAAGTGCAAAATCATGCACTCTAGAGATGTTCTTTGACTGAATACTGTAACCTTTTTTTTACCTGTTTTGTTCCAGATGTGCTTGGGGTAGATGCAAGCGCAAGGACTGCATGGGAGGTGCCCCTAGGCTGCACAGTTCCCACCCCAAGATATTTGTACTTCAGCAGTAAAATGCCACACACTCTAAAGCAGCAGTGGCAGGAGCCTGTGTCCCTCCACATCTTAAAATTTCCATCATTCCTCTTCCTTGGTTATGGTGGCTAATGCTGATGGGAGCTGCAGTATCTGGAGGAACATTCCCTACCTGTGTCTTATGGCATTAACACCTAACCACACACACAGGATTTTTCTTAAAAGGCGTATCAAGATGCACCAGTTTTACAACAAACGAAAGCAGGCTTGATTTATACTTGAAGAGTTCCTTCCAAAGAAGCCAAAGAATGTGCTTCAAAGGAAGTAGACCACAAGTGCTGTACTCAGAGTCCTAAAGGGATCCCATGTTTCACAAGAACCCAGACAGAACATAAACTGCTGCCCTGTGGGTTTCTTCTTGTTCAAAAGTGCCATCCGCCCAAAATACTCACACTAAATGAAAGTATGCATGGGTGTTGTCAACATGACACATGACTGGAAAGATGCCTGCACAAAACAAGTAACCATTGTTTTGATAAGAGCTTTCACATGGTTAGGATGACAGATGTTGGCAGTGCCTTAATAAATTGCTTATTTCCCTCTGTCTTCCCATAACAGTATTCCCAATATCAAATTTTACTTTCACCTAGTCTGTGTGAGATTAGTGGTAAGGCCATTTCTTTCTCTGGAGTGCTGTGATAGGAGACTGACTACGTTACCTTTCAGCCCCTTTATTAAAGCTGTGTGGGTTTAGAGGCATGTAAACAGTGCAAAAATCCCACTTCCTGAGGTATCGCTAGAGTGCATGTAGGCAGATGAATAATACTGTATGCATGTGAGAAGGGAGGTATCCTTTGCAAGGTGATTTTTAAAAAGAAAAAGAAGCATCCAAATATTTCAGGACTACAGCTCTACACTCTGCCACCTCACTGGTATTTTTGCATTATCTGAATTATCTCTTTGTACATGCGCTGAGGAGCATCAAGGCCCCAGATGAAATCCAGATGTTCCCATTCAGGGATATTCTTGTGATAAACTAAGTTCGGGACCTGAGTCAGCAAGAGTGCTATATCCTTTGAATCTGCCAGCCAGTCGTGGCCACCAGTCCACAGGGCCGTAGGAACAGTCATTTCTTTTACTTTGTAGGAAGGTGGTGTTGGCTAAAAGAGAGGAAAAAACAACAACAACAACCATTTAAGACTATTTGTAGTTGAAATTACTGCAAAGATTCTCTTCCAAAACAAGGTCACTACAACAAGGAGATAAGTCAAAGTCTCCAGTAAATTTATCAGAAACAAACAGACTAGACTGTTGGATAGAAGTCCTCCAACTTTCTCCAAAAGGTCTGTATACACTACAGTTCTACCAGTTTTATATCTCTTTAACTGTCATGTATTGGTGATTATAAAACAAAACAAAAATACTTCTCCCAAGTTTGTCCTTGATCCCAGAAGGATCAAGGACAAACTATATATTACTTAAATATATAAATGTGTTGCCATGACTAACAAACAGAATTGAAAAATATAACATAAGCAAAGTGCTTCAGCTTCCATATTCTTCAGTTGCTAAAAATCAAACTGTTTTTAACTGTCATGTTTATGTTCCAAGAAATTCTAGGACTTGTTTGGCATGGCAGCTAGAATTCTCTGCTAGAGATCTCTGGTGCTTATGGTACCAAACTATAAATGCCAAGATTCTACCGGATGGAACTCTGCCAGTGAAAGTGGTATGAAACTGATAGAATTGCATAGGGCAGATAACACCCAAAGTGTAGTGGGGGCAAACGCCAAGTTACATGCAAGCATAGGTAACAGTGGAGCAATTATGGGTAGAGAAGCACTGGGAGACAGTGGGCTGTTAACACTTTCAGAACAAATAACACTCTCCAGCTGCGGCTGTAGATGAGAGAGCCATGTACACCACTTTGAGCTTACTGGAGGAAAGGCAGGATATAAGTGTAATAAATTTTTAAAAAATGCTTTTCAATATGTGTCTATGGAAATATTAGAGTCATCTTCTGGATGTGTATGATGGGGAACATGTCAGGGTTAGAGAGATAAGATGAGACTTATAACAAAAAAGACACACCTCTCTCTTCATCTCACACCCCATAATCTTACATCTAGTTACTATGTTTTCCACTGGATGAAATATGGACTATATCCCTCAATGTGTAATCTCAGTAAGAACTGGAAAGGTGCTCTCAGACAGAGAATTACTAAAGGTATCAATGCTTGTGTAGCTACTGTATTTCCCCCTCCTTAACAGATTTTCTGTGGCAAGGGGGAAGAGATGGAAGAAACTATGGGGAAACATAGGTGGGTTACAAATGGAAAACAAGAATGTATGGACCCATTGTTGCACAACAAAAGCCTTGTCTGGAAGCACCTGGAGTTTCCTGTGGTTCTCTAAATGCTAACAAATTTATTTTGGCATAAGCTTTTCTAGAGGTCTTTCAGATACTCACTTGAGCTTCCAGGGTGTGTTTATACCCTCCCCTCCCATACATAAACTCAAGGTTGCAGGGAGGAGGAGTAAACCAGCAAAGGGAAATAAAATGCCAGTGACAACTGTATTATTAAAATTCATTCAACCATTCTTATTCATAGCCAGCAGAGAGTACCTAGCTATTTTAAAGCTATTTTAAGCTAAATAAATCAAGATGGGGAGAGGGAATTCAGAGATAAACTGCTCCTACACTCACCCATTCACATTCCTTCCCCGCCACACACTCACACATACAAACTCAAAACCTGTCTCTTTATACCAGCCCTCTGCAGTCTGGTGTGCTCCTGATTGTTATAGGCTTTAACTCCTTGATTATGGGAAGACTACTCTACATTTTGGGACAGAGAGAAAACGAGCAGCCAAGTTGATCTTTTGCCACTCTGATAAGCATTCTCAAATGTCTCCACCCATGTAACTATGTGGCTTTATACATATTATGCAATTTGCAAGATGGTGGAGTACTTGTGTTAGATAAAATGAAGCTCCAGAAGACACTGGCTTATCAGCCACAACAAATGTTCCAATAAAAATAAAAAAGTTTTAGCAAAGCCAGGAGAATGAACTGTGAAGAGCCAATGCAGCACTGAAGTACACACATTATTAAAGCTGAGCGTTCTAATAAACAACAATGATCAATAATATTAATAACAAGCATATTAATAACCATTCTAACCTATGTTAATGTTCTTGGATTTTTTAAACTGTTACTTTTAAAATGTAAAAAATAAAATAAAAATAAGTCTACCCATGTTTATCCTTCTAAATCTCTTTTTAAAAATAAGAGCACAGTATGTATAAAGCACAAAGATAAGTGCTTGGTAGAACCTCTTTAGCAGCAAGAAATTCTTACTTGGTTATAATGAGCCATATTTTCTGCCTTGCTTCCCCAGTCAAAAGCTTTGAACTCCCCAGTCTTCACAGCCTGAAATGAAATTAAAAAAAAAAAAAAGGCACATTTATAGGGTTTTTTTTTTAAACAGTCATAATATTTATGCATTCATAAAGATTTGTCTTGGTATGAACACAGCCAGAAACTGCAAACACTTGAAACAGTCATGGTATAATTACGGCTTTAAAATAAGGACTACCTGTGACCAACCTTTTTGTGTTGTTCTGTAGGAAAGCAAAGATTAATACTTTTACCATCCAATGATGGCTTGCGATATACAGAACCAACTGAAAGCAAATGCTAGTTTTCGCAATGGCTGAACTTCTTTCCCACCTACATCTCTTCAACTTACCTGGCGCCTTCAAAAGAATGAAGAGAACTCCTACCAAGTATGAATTCTTCTACACAAATCTATTTGGAAGCAGTTCCCACTCAGTTGAGTAAACTAGCATTGGTTGGGCTGCAAATTTTTGTTGTGTAAGCTGAACTTCTAACCAGTTTAACCAGATAAGTAGCTGAAGAAAGATAAACTGGAAGATGTAGGAACACTTTACCTGCAGCATGTCCATGCAGAAGCTGTAAAATCTGACCACGATCACACTGCTACAGAGACAATACACTGGGCCCTCCTTATCTGCGACCTCTGCATCTGTGACTTCCAGTTCATGCAAAGCATTGTATTCTACACCTAAAATAGCAGTGACGTAAATGTGGAGGCACTGAAGCATCCAGTGCATGTCACCACCTTTCAGTACAGTGGGACGTGAGCATTCACCTTTTTCACATTCATGGGGGTTCCTGGACCAGAGCCGCCGCAGATATAGAGGGTCCACTGTATTTAACTTGTCTGCAAACAGATTTGCTGTTTTGAGTGGTCAAGGGGTCTTTTATATTCAGACCCAAGAGAGGAAAATCTAGACCGTTCTACAGCCCACTGTGAACAATTTGCCCGGCACTTTGCAGATAAAATCACCCAGATCCACTCTGACTTGGATGCCATGACACAGATCCTGCGGATGTAACTGGCCTCTGCTTGTCCAGTGATAATGGATACTTTTTAATTTGTACAGCCCAAAGATGTGGACAGGATCCTTGGAGATATGAGAGCCACCACATGTGTGCTAGATCCTTGCCTTTCCTGGGTTATTAAAAAAGGTAGAGGAGGATTGGCCGAGTAGATACAGGGTGTGGTTAATGCCTTTTTGAGACAAGGTAAAGTTCCAACTTGTCTCAAGGAGGCTATTATAAAACTACTACTAAAAAAGCCATCCCTTGATCCCACCATTTTGGATAATTACCGGCCCATCTCTAATATTCCATTTCTGGGCAAGGTTCTGGAGCATGTGGTGGCCTCTCAGCTCCAGGGGTTTCTGAATGAAATGGATTATCTAGATCTATTTCAATCTGGTTTCAGGCCTGGCTATGGGACTGAGATGGCTCTGGTCGCCTTGGTGGATGACCCATGCCAGGAACTAAACAGGGGGAGTTTGTCCTTGTTAGTTCTGCTGGACCTCTCAGTGGCTTTCGATACCATTAACCATGGTATCCTTCTGGGTTGCCTTGTGGGGATGGGACTTGAGAGCACTGTTTTACAGCAGCTGCATTCTTTCCTGGAGGGCCGAACCGAGAAGGCGGTGCTGGGAGACTCCTGTTCGATCTCCTGCCCTTTGGCCGGTGGAGTCCCTCAAGGTTCACTCTTGTCCCTCCTGCTATTTAACATCTACATGAAACTGCTGGGAGAGGTTGTCTGGAGTTTTGGGGTTCGGTGTCAGCAGTACGCGGATGACACCCAACTTTATTACTCCTTCCTACCACAAGCCAAGGAAGCTGTTTTGGTCCTAAACCAGTGCCTGACGTCAGTAATGGACTGGATGAGGGCAAACAAATTGAAGCTTAATCCAGACAAGACAGAGGTGCTCCTGGTCAGTAGAAAGGCAGATCAGGAAATAAGCATTCAGCCTGTGTTAGATGGGGTTACACTCCTCCTGAAGATGCAAGTTTGCAGCTTGGGAGTACTCCTGGATTCAACTCTGAGCCTGGAAGCCCAGGTCTCAGCAGTAGCCAGGAGTGCATTTGCAAAATTAAGGTTTGTGCGCCGGCTGCGCCCATTCCTTGAGACATCAGACCTGGTCATGGTAATACATGCCTTGGTTACATTCCGGATCATTTATTGTAACATGCTCTGAGTGGGGCTGCCTTTGAAGAGTGCTCGGAAACTTTAGCTGGTCCAAAGAGCTGCAGCCAGGTTGTGAACTGGAGCTGGTTACAAGGATCACACAACACCCTTGCTGCAAGAGCTACACTGGCTGCCAATCTGTTTCCAGGCACAATTCAAAGTGCTGATGATGACATTTAAAGCCCTACATGGCTCAGGTCCAGGTTATTTGAAAGGGCTGAATCCTTCCCTACAAACCAGCCCAGGTGTTGAGATCTGCTGGAGAAGCCCTTCTCTCTGTCCCACCACCTTCACAGGTGCATTTGGTGGGAACACAGGAGAGGGCCTTCTCGGTGACTGCTTTCAGGCTATGGAACTCCCTTCCCCAAGAGGTCAGACTAGGACCCTCCCTGCCTGCCTTTAGAGACAGCTAAAGATATTCCTATTCCGGCAGGCATTTAATATGTAATTTGTAGATACAACGGTGCTGGTTATTTTAATTGCTATTTGTATGCTGTTTTTAATACGTATTTTAACATTGTTTTAATCATTATTGTTGTTTAATGTGTGTTTTAACTTTTGTATACTACAGTTTTAACTAGCTTCTTTTAAGTTTATAAGTCGCTTTCAGTCCCCTCGGGGGGGGGGGGAGCAAGGTAGAAATAAAGATAATAACAATAATAATATAATAATTTGCAAGGTACCCTTTTTTTCTGATTTGGCTTCTGTACAGTCTTCTCATCTTATAGGCAGATGTATATATTTATGACACACCTGTCCTATGCTTCCTAAGTGGAGCTCAGGATAGCATACTTGGTATTTATTCTCTTGCCCAGCCATTCAGATAGGTTAGACTAAAAGATCCATTGTCCTCGTGACCTCTCTGGCTGAATAGGATGGGTCTTCAGGTCTTCCTGATTCTAGTCCACAGTCTAGTCTAGTCCAACTGTGTAAAGAACAAGGACAAATTCCCTCCAAAAGTCCCTTGTCATGCTGCCCCTTCCTCAGCAAGCCCAAATACTTCAATTTTCCTCTGCAGTTCCTCTCAAAATGGCTGTTGCCACTTTGAGAAGGACTACAGAGGAAAATTGGGGGTTTTGGATAGTGGGGGGGATTCAAAGGGTTGTGTAGGTGGAATGTTTTCATAGGTTCGGGGGATTTTATGCATGGTGCTCAGGTAAAATTGACTGAAAATTGTACTGATTCTTCTTTACAAATGGAGGGGTCTTTGGGGAACTGTTGAGGACCTTCAAGAGCTTCATGTTGCCCACAGGCTACACTCTGCTCACCCTGTTCTACTCCAATAGTCTAGCTACCATAACCCACAGGCTGAACTCCCACATCATCACATACTTCCACTTTACATGTATAAACCTAAGCTGTCATATTCATTGTGAACTCATCATGGCCTAAAAATATTCTGATTTCCAACCTGGCTTTTAAAAACTGAGAAACCATAAGTGTTCAATCCTTTTTAATCTTATGATTCTGTAGAGGTTTCAGAAAAGAGAAAACCCAAGATAATCTTCTCGAGGAAAATTAAATATGGTGCAGCCTATCAAATATTCTACTTCATCACTCTGGTGGTGAAAAATTGGGATTAGCTTGGATTTAAAAACTCTAAAAGCAATCTAACTGACCAACAGCACAAGAAGAATGCAAAGAAGGAAAACCATAACAAATTCTGATGGACCTGAACAAAGCTTTTATGGCTCACAAAGATTCAAACTTAGAGATCAGTCATGGAGGATCTACTCCAAGTGTTAGCTTAACAGATATAAGACTGGTTCATACCAAGGGTAGGACCTTTCAAGAGCTTCAGGAAGTTTCTTTTTTAGACTACAGTCCCCCCTCCAAGAAACAACCAAAAAGTAGGTTTCTTAACTTCTGAGAAGAGCCTTTTGTGATGGTGCAATGGCAATTAAGAAGTCTTTTCAGATAGGCCCAATGTGTAGTTTTTATTGGTCCTTTCTAACTCTGATTCTATGACTAAAGCTGAATCCTGAGCGTACTCAGCTGTATAAAACTGCAACCTAACAGGGCAGTCCTAAGCATGAGTATTCAGAAATAAGAAACACTAGTTGGCATCCTATTAGTTATGACATTGGAAGCTAGACTTACAATCATACAACCACTTCCTATTTGCATTAGCAATCATGGTATCATTGCCATGATCCTCACTGTCCCCAAACCCACCATAAAAGCTAGCCAGTTACACTGAACAATGGAGTTCTGCAGTGCTGACAAGCAGGGTGTTGCAAGAGGACATGACTAGCCCCCTCCTGCCATTGACTGATGGTGCAATAGCAGGAATCCCTGCAGGGTCCTTTCAGAACTCATTACACTGTGTAAGAAGCAGAAACAGGGACCCCTGCATGGTCCTATCACAACTCTTCATCATACTGTCACTCACCAGCAAGAGCCAGCTGGTCACATCATCCTGCAGTATCCCCTCACTAGCACCACAAAACTCTTGTCACTCAGTGCAGCTGGCTTGCTCTTAAGGCGGGTTTCAAGAGCCAGATCAGGAGAAAGAGCTTCCCTGATGCAGGATCATAACTGCACCTCTGATGCAATATCTTGCCACTGTGTTTTCACATGAGTAGAGGATTGTGCCCTAAGTTGCAAAGTTAGAAAAAACAGGAATGGAAATAAGCTGGCTCTCCAAAACTTGGACTGCAAATCCTAGCATTCCTCACCTTTGGGATGTAGTGGCTATGGCTGCCGGAACATGCAGTGAAGAATATCTGGAGGGCCTGATGATTTCTGCCCCAGGTCAAGTGGAATTAAACACAGGACAATGCGGTCATCAAAGCCCTCGAGATCATCACACACAATTTAACAAAAAGTATGTGCTTAAGAGAGCATGTGCTTGGCAAACAATGTTTATAAAGCAATAGCTCTGGATGACTCGTGTCAACAAGATGACTCATATCGACAAGCCAGTTTCCAAAACTATGTTATAAAAATAATTATTCTGGCAGAAGAAGAAAAAGAACATCATGCACTATTATAATCATATCAAAACCCAAAGATTGAAAAATTACTTTTTGCTGGAGGGGGATATTTGCTGGAGGGAGACTTCTGGGAGTTATAATTCAAAAAAGTAAGATTTCCAGAACAACAACAACTGATATATAGCTTCTCCTTCATGCATAGTGGCATTAGCTACTTACCTTAAAATCAAGTCCAGAACATTTGAAGTGTCTGCAACTCTGTAGTACTTTGATATTACATGCACAAATGGACTATTCAATTGAGGGGTACACAAAGTGTGACCCTCCAATGTTGAACTGATCTCCACAACAGCAAGCGAGTCACACCTTGCTCATTCCAATCTAATTAACTAGGAAACATTTGAAATATCTGGATCTTATCATTTTTGCACAGCCACGAATGCTTTATCACAACTACAGTAAACCTACTGAATCAGTGGAACTAATATAACTGTCCACTTGCCAGGTTCTCAATGATTCAACAGATCAATTCTATTTAGGCATTTAAACCAAAGTTTGACCCCTTTAGCTTTAGATCATTCATCATGAAAGCCAAACATTTGTGTTCAATGCAGGATCAAGTTACTAAGTTGTATTTTCCCCATACTGCTATCCTTACCAACAACTTTGTTCCTCTGAAAATAGCTACCCATTCAAAATCATAAAATCAACACAGCACACATCTTTAAATCAGTCTGAAAACTTACGATTTACCTGACTCCAGTGAATCATATTCTGGACAGATGTTCCAGCTGGACAGTGCGTTGAATATACATCTACTCGAGTCTGTAAGAAAAGAAATGCTATTAGCTGAATTTGCTACCAAGTGTTGAGAGCTACTTCACATTGTCTAGGCAAACAAGCACACAAGAGCTCAATATTTGGGTACTGTACAGAAAGCTATCCTCATCTGTAACAAATTAGGAACTATTAACAATTCTTGGGGGGGTGCAGTGTGACATTCTTGAGTTGGCTATATTTTTCAATATCACATTAACAAACAAACAAGAAGTCTGCTTACAACAAGACATTTCACCCATAAGAGTATTGTAATTATTTGACTTGCACACTGAAAACACTTCAGTAGTGTCACAGGCCCATTTACTTCAAACTGTATTCAGTTGCACCTGCTCCCACACTAAGTGTCCTAGGACTGCAGCTCAAATGACATTTCTCATGATAAGAGTCCAACTTACCCAGGGCCAATGTTTATTGAGTGGGACAAGAGATCACCTACTCCCCTCCAGAATATGAACTTCTGGTTTGATTTGTGTTATGCCCCATTGTTACCAACCACAGTTTAAGGGAAATGCTAAGTTCAAGGGGCCAAACTATGCAGATGAATGTGATACAGCTATTTCTTCCCTTTCTTAGAGAAAAGAACAAGGAGATTTAAATGACTTCCCCAACACAACCCCTGCAGTCCTAATCCATATACGGAAGAAAACGTCTACAGTCCAAAAACTGAGCCACTCCTTTCAAATGATAGGTTTCTTTGCAATGTAAATTGCTGGGGCAAAGGAGGGAAATCCAAACTGACATAGTAGTGACGGGCAAAGGGTTAAAGCCCCAAAGTCAGAAAAGAGAGGAGAGAAGATGTAGCTGCTAACTATGACTTCAAAATACTGTGAAGCTTGGCCTTCACTGGAATTCAAAAGCAGCCCTAACAAAATTACTGAACTAAGGTGGCAGGGAAGGGATGCCTAACATCATATTCTGCTTCTAGTTCATAAGAGAGAATTCTAGTTCCCTCTGCAAGAACTTTGGCTGCTGCTTATAGTGGGCTATACTAACTGTAAGTGCAAGGGATGTGCAAAATACTCATTAACGTTTGCATCTTTGACAGGAAAAAGAGTGCTCCAACACTTTAGAAATAGCACCAAGGAAAAGGAGAGCAGCTATGACATTCTTTGTCCTTCACCTATTTATGCCCCCCCCCAAATTGACTCTTTTGGTGTGCAGAAAATATAGTTTTGGGACAGAAAACATGTATTCTGAGTAAAAACAGTACTTTTGTGCTGAAGACATTTTTTCTGACCGCCCCAACTATGTTTTCTGCATGGGAATCTGTGTATCAGCATAATTTTACATAATTTTACACAATTTGCAATGAAACACTGATTCCTATGATACTTTTTATGACCAAAAAGCAAATTTTTTACATAAGAATATATTTTATTTTATGCAAAATACCCTGTCTCCTGTGCAAAAAATATTGCTTTTGCACAAATAACATGTTTCTCTACCCCAAACGCATTTTTGAGCAGATTTTTCCGATGGAAGTCCCAAAATACAAACAGTTCTTGAAAATTACAGAAACCTTTATATTCTTGCAGAGAATGAAACGCACCATGATTTATATTATTAACGTCCACAAGTTCATTATTTGGGGGGGGAGTGAAATATATATTAATGGACTACAATTCCCACAATCCTTTACCGCTGGCCCTGTCAACAAGGAATAATAAAAGCTGTAGGTCAGGCCATCTTGAGGGTCAAAGGTTCTCCACCTCTCATCTAAGAAACATGGCTTTTCCAACATTTTAAAAGGAGCTTCAGCACATATGTTTAGACTGCAAAATTATATTTCCAAGATGGTATATGCAGTAACCTTCATCATGACAAACAAAATTGTGGCCTCTTCCCTCCATGGAACTTAACAGTGCAGCTAAATATAAACGTTCCACTAATTTCAAGGGATCCACTAATTTCAAGCTCACGACCTCTGTCTGCTTCATGGTAAACCTTTGGAAATCTTACCATATTTAGGTTTTTCTCATTAAATCCACACAACAGAAAGAAAATGTTGCCACAGAGACTGTCCAGTAAGAAATGGTCACACAAGTGAGTTGCAAGCCATCTCATGATTGAGTTCTGGGGAAGAAACTGCTTGGTTCCAAAGATTTCCTGCCGAAGGAAGCACAGAAAGTACCCAGGTCACTTTGTTAAAATGGCTCCATTTTACTAGATATGGACCTAGCAATATCAAGTCACAAAAGATTACCGAGTAAATTATGAGAATCTTCCCTGCTCAGGTTAAAAGTATATCCATATTGATTTAATCTGGAGTGAACAAAGTGTGAACCTCCCCAGGTTAACAAAAATCCCCCCAATGCTTTTATCCCAAAATGCCCTCTAAGTGGGGTGGGAAACATTTTCAGCACATTTTTGCCCCCCTCAGGCCAAAAGATGCCTTTTTCTAAAGGGACTGAGCAGGAACTGACCTCCTAAAATGGCCAAGGGAAGCCTAAAAACTGGACAAAGAATGCTCACCCACATTTGGAGGGAAAAAAATTATGTGGGGATGCAGCCTTCCATGGTCTTCTGTGGGGGCTAATTCAGTCCCCAGCCTTTTCACCCCAATTTAATAAGTGATAGCTGGCCCGTTATTACTCTGAACTCATTTTTGCACAGGGAAAGCATCTCGATCATTTTTGTAGTGTTTCGGATATCCTGCACCAGAAATGCCAGCTCTAATAACTATTAAATCTATGACATATTGGTCCTTTTATTCATCCACCGCACAGAACGCTTGCCCATCCACACATGCACTGCAAGCATTACAGAGTCAATGCATGTGAAGTTCTTTGAATAGTCAGAAAGTTCAATTTAAAATGTTAAGACATAAAATACTGACATTCCAAAAGAGGCATCAACAAAAGACTGGTATGTCATCCAGAGAAAGTTTAATTACCAGAATGATGACACTTCAGTATCAACCAAGCTGGGGAAAGTTCAGCAATCAAAACCACACCCAAACCTCCACCGATAGTGCAACCTCTCATTATGGAAATGCTGAGAAAACCAGTTGAGCTTGCTAGCTCCATAAAGAACATCCAATGATAAGTGTGCAACCCCTAAAGCAACTGACATTCTTGGCACATAAACATTTAATTTTTCTATTCCTACATATTCAAGTCTTAACCAGAAAGCTCTAATCAGCTTAATACTCAGCTCATAAGCTTCTATAAAGCTTTTGGCTCATCACTGATGGAACAGTGGATTCTGTCTAGATGCCTCTTTGACCTGTTGATAAAGCCGCTTGTTTGCCTTAAGATGAGTTGCCAGTGATTGTCTCAATCACCCTGAACAGAAGGAGCAACCTTTATGAATTATTTTGAAATTAAAAGTCTTCTGCAGTCAATCAAGATGAAACCAGGTCTTTAATCCGTGTCTTAATATTATAAAGGAACCTCCTACAGTTGACCGACATTGGATTCTGGGCTGTAAAGTCCTTGCAGACAAATGTAAATAAGGATTTGTTATATTTTTTTTCAAAGCCTTTCCTGAACAACATTAAAAAAAATCATATGGTTAGAATAACACACATATTTTTTAAAAAAAAATCTTTCTCTATCATCCAAGGAATGTCTGTACTGTTCCTCAGGATATCTGAAAGAAGGGGAGAGAAGAGGAGGGGAGAGGGGAGAGGGGAGAGGAGAGGTCTGCATGACAGAGAAGTCCAGGAGAAGAAGGATGGTTATGACAGCCAAATGGTGATGGCTGGTGTCTCCCATGTCCATCTGGGTTTTAGTCAAAACTTTAAAGGAACTATCCAATGTGTTCAATGTATTTTGTGGAAGTAGGCTTCAGCAGCTTGGGCAGCTGTTTTAAAGGTCAGATTAAAACTCAAAGAGGATTCACTGCCCTACTGACCTGCAAGCCACCAGCTGCCACTGCCTCTCCAAGGGCCAATAAAAGAAAAACTTGAATGAGACCTTATTAAAAATGGCAAACATAAGTAATAAGACACATTTAATGCACGCACAGGAATCACAAAAAGGAACCAGAGCTTGAGCTCTCATATGATTTAGAAATTTTACAGCAGGAGTGGGAACTGTGTGGCTGTTTGGATGTTGCTGAACTCTAACTCCCAGCATCTTCCAACACTGCCTATGCTGTGTGGGACCGCCAAGAAAGCAGCAAATTAGCTTTTGCAGGGCCATATAATTCCCACTCCTGATTTACAGTACAGCCAAGGAAACTCTTCTCACCCTCTGAGGTTCCCCCTGGGGCCATGACTCCTTCCCTACAATGCCATTCTTTAATGGTTTCTCAGCTTTTGATGGGCTTTCTTCCCCACATCCTGAAAGATCAAAGTGCTGGTTCTCAAGCTTTGGACTTCAGCACCCAGAACGTGTTGTCATTGGCTATACTAGTGGAGGCTTCCGGGAGTTAAAGTACAAAACAACTGGAGCATGAAAAGTTAAACCTGTCCTACATTTTTGCAAATGGCAGTGACAGCTTTAAGCTAACCTATGTTGGTATTTTTGGTCATACTTGATTGCCTTTGTCCACATCCAGTATTTGAATACATCCCTAGGAAATGACTTTGGAACTCAACACAGGCTTTGCACTGAAAGAGAGCTCTCCCATCCCCGATTAACTGGAAGACCCCTTCATAACAAAACTTTATTAAAAAACCACTTCCACAATTAAATGTCTTGTTCACAGTGCCAACCATAACTGCACAGATCTGTACACCCCACCCTCAAGGCTCTTGCATATCCGCTGAGCACTGTATGCACAACTGAAGCCATTTTTTATTGCTATAATCAGTTTAGAGGCGGGTGAAAACAACAACATGAAAAACAGACATATCCATCTTTATCAGTGGTTTTTAACTTGAGGTCAGGGCATTACTGGCGGTCCATGGAGCCCCAGAGGGGATCTGCAAAGCCCTATTGCTGGACACCAACAGCAATGGCAGCAACAGGGATTTAGCAGTGGGTGTACACGCATGTCCAAACTGCTCCTTCGTTTGTAAACAAGAGAGCAGCTTCAGCACATACGCATGCCTGCTGCTGTGTCCCTTCTGTCAGGGATGTGGCAATGTGGGATGTTGGCACTGAAGGACACACCAGCAGGCATGTGTGCACATCCAAAGTATGACTTTGAAATCCCACTCAGCCATGGAAACACACTGAGTGACTTCAGGCAAGTCACATTCCCTTAGCCTCAGAGGCAAATGGAAAGGCATAAATCTTGCCAATAAAACCCCCATGCCAGATTCACCTTAGGGTTGCTGTAAGTTTTCAAAGGGGAGAGACATGATAGCTGGAAAGAACCTCCCCTTGTCTGTGGCACTTTGTTGTTGTGTACCTTCAAGTCACTTCTGACTTATAGCAACCCTATGGTGGATCTATCACAGAGTTTTTTGGCAAGATTTGTTCAGAGAGTGTCGGAACATGACTTGCCTAAGCAGTGTATCTGAGCAGGGATTTGAATCCTAGTTTCCAGAAGTTTTTAATAAAGAAAAAATTTAAATAAATTCAAATAAATATTTGAATAGTTAAATCTAAATCTGAATATTTAAATCTTGAGTTCCCCAGCAGCAAATTGTATTTACAGGAGGTCCCCAATAAAGAAAACATTAAGAACCACTGATCTTTATAATTATTGCATCTAGGACTAGTACACAAGGAGCAGATTCTAACGTACCCAGAAAATCAACCATGAGAACCATCAACAACTGTATGCACTTACATCTGTTCTACTAGTCACATTGCCTGGGCTTTTTTTCACAGTTGTAGTTCCAAAAAGTGTGCTATAATAGCCTGAGTGCTGGACTAACACTCTGAGAAACCAGGGTTCAAATCCCCAGTGATCCCAAGAAAGCCATATGATAGGGTTGTCATACCGACAGCAACTTGAGGACATGTAACAACAAAGTCCACAAAAAGTAACTTTTCCAAACTTCAGTCTGTAATTGGTCTGATCTAATCCATCCCCAAATGACTTGTCAGAAGATCAGTACAGCCATCTTTTTAATATCATAAAGCAATATCCTTGTTCATCATTATTACTACTTCTACAAAACCTACTGTGATCTGTGATCTGCCACAGTACTGACAGATAGTCATGTAAATTTTATATGTTGTATTTCTTCATAGGTAGAAACTGCAAATCCTGTACCAAGTCCTGTATCCTAAACAAGGGGTTGAAAGTGACCCTCAGAATGAGGCCAATGAAACTCACTGGGGGTACATTGTGTGAGAAGCATGCAAGAAGCTATAGCAAATACCTGCCCCAATACACCAATAACAAGTTGTAGCACTTGAACTGCTTAGACCTTTAGTATCATTTTAAGCTGTCGTTAGTCATTGGATATGTTTACTTTAAAAATAAGCCATTAGCTCAGGCTTTTGTTAAAAGGTATGTCCAATCTTTTATTCAAATATGTACAAAACAGCAAAGCACACTCCCAAGCAGTTAGCTACATCTGGCAGTATTTGCATTTCACAGTCAAGCAAATCTTTCATTGAAAATACGTACTTTGAACAGCAGGTCTGGGAACATACCAATCTTGGCCAAAGGACTAGAGGAAAACTTCACTGTGGCAACAGGTGCCAATCCAAAAAACATTTTTATCTTTTTGGCTACCTGTGGCATTGTTGAAAATGTGATAAAAGCTAGCACAGAAAAGAAACATAAGATGAACATTTCAGTTTAGGTTTTTCTCAGATCACAAAAGCAGCCACATATCTTGCATTTTATGGCCCTCCTGTGAGCTCATGAGAAAATGTTTGTGGCTGAAAAACATAGCAGTTTAAAAGCAGAGAGAAATAAGTAACATTAAACCACGCTGAAAGCCATGCAAAATGAAAAATCTTAGCAACATGCGTGACACCACAGCGCTCTAGGGGAAGGAACTGTATTATTTGGTGCCCTTACAGAAAAGGCTCTGTCTTATATCCTAATCAACTAGGTTTCTGGCCAATTTAAAATTTTTAAGATTAATACACCCAACTCCTTAACACATTTAAGCTCAAGACTAGGCACCCTGGTGCCTCCATTTGTTTCAGGCTACAAATTCCCACAACTGCTAACCATATGTCATACTAGCTGTGGTTTACAGAAGCTAGTGTCTCACACATTTTGCAGCTACCATGTTGCCTATATCTGATCTAGCCCTATTCAGGGTTTTTTTTATTGCTGAAAGAGAAGAGCAGGCAGTAAAATGTAAGAATAGTTGCACAGGGCCACAGGACTCTTGGGAAACTTTGAGTTTTTAGGATTTGTTTTTGATTCATGTTAGTACATGAATGAGGTCTAGGATATCCTAACTGAATTTTCAGATATTGTGTTTTCTCTTTGAAATTAATGTTTTAATATGGTTGTATATTTGCTTTTGTTTTTTAACTTTTATCTGTTGTTTTAACTGTATATGGTTTTTAACTTATATTCTGAGCTGCCATGGGTCCTATACTGGGAAAATATAAATTAAACAAATAGTAAAACAAAATTAAGTAACAGAAAAATGGAACCATACCAAAATCAGAGACTGGAAAAGTTACTTGGAAGATTGTTGACTGCTGGCTGGGGGAATCTGCAATTTATTGCGCAAAAATATACCTTTTCTAGGATCTGTTCAAAACATTAAACTTTGAACACCCTGGAAGCATTTCTGCACAAGTATTATATACAGGACTATCCCTTCATGCACATCCACTGGTTCCATGTATTATCATGACATTATACATAACCCCTCTCCCGACATCAGTATGAAATAGTAACTGCATATACAAACACATAACTATTAGAACTGCCAGAATACATTAACCTACCCATTGTAGTGCCCTGGGAATGGCCAATGTAAAATAATTGCTCCTGGCCGGTTTTGTTCAGGATAAAGTTTATTGTAGCTGGAAGGTCATATTTAGCCATTTCATCATAACTACAAAAGGGAAAAACAACAACAAACAGATTTGTGTTTAACATATATGGTGGTAATTACTAGATCCAAACTTCAGTTTCCTAAAGTGCCATGTTATCCAACCCATGTGATCAGAGAATAGGCTTTGCTTTTCTAGAATAGGTTTCAAGCTACAATGGCTCCACAGACCCACCAACCCCCAAATCTCAGCATCAATTTGTTCAAGAACTCCTTGAACCCAATTTTTATTTGTAGTTTTCCAATTAACTGAATACGTGTTGTGTTCAAGACTTTTTGGAGTACGTGGAAAAGCTTGAGTACACTGAAGAGACAGCAAGTGAATTTGTACAAGGCAGTTCTGGACTGAAATCAACACTGAGCCCTGAAGCTTAAATAGACAAGATTATGCCTGTTACTTTTTTTGCCAGCTTTGCAAGTTTGTTGCAAGGATGGAATGCAATAATGTCCATGTGCTGCTCTGGGACAAAGTTCCCAGATGCAGGCGCATACAAGAAGAGGAAGCAGTAAGTGCTGGTTTACATATTCTGTCTCATATGATGAAGCTGTGGGAATACTACTCCACTCTGTAGCTTTTCATAACATGAGGAAGATATTCACATTCTCATCATTTGGATCAAATGAGCTGAACTGAATGAGCACACATGTCCTGTCTTTCAGGCATTTCCAGTGGCACCACCTGCAACAGCTCAGAATAATGGTAGAAATCAATAGCCCACGACATGGCAACAGCTGCCAGGTGGCTGCCGCACAGAAGCCAGCAGCTAGAAGTCAATAATAAGCTGATCCATGTGCAGAATCAGGATTTTCATCAGTACTCTATTAATGGACAGGCTGATTAATGGACAGGCTGATTAAAAGAATGAGGAGAGCATATCAGAAGGAGAAACTAAATCCTCCCTCCTTCTCTTATGAAATGGTTTTTCGGGAAGCAGCAAGTGGGGGAAAAAACTATTTTGAAAGGCAATTTCAAGAGGAAAAGCATGGGTGGGGCCCTCACCCATGCCTGAGGAGCTCTAAATTCCAGTCCAGTAACTTTATAGGCATTTGGCAGCATTCAAATCAGGACCTGCTATATCATGCCTAGATGCACCTCAAACTAAGCTAATTTATTAACACCTACTGGCTTCACTACTAAAGTCAAATTTTATCCTTTGAAATTGGGGTTACTCTTTTCATCCAAACATGTAATTCCTGACTTGTACAATATCCACCTACCACCTTGAACACACTCTATCTAATCTGGGCTGATAAACAGGGCTGAGCCTGGTTAGAATTGCTTGAGAGATCAGGGCCCATTCACACCACATGGGCATAGCACTATGATTCCACTTTAACTGCCATGGTTCCATCCCATGAAATTCTGGGACTGGCAGTTTAAGGAGGGGCATTTAGAACTCTACTGCCTCGCCAAACTAGGAACCCCAGGATTCCACAAGATGCAGTGACAGTGGTTAAAGTGGAAGCATAGTGGAATAACTGTGTAGTGTGAGAAGGCTCCAGGAGGGAACATGAGGGATATTCAAGGAGGTCTAAGAAAGAATCCTGCCTGAAAGCCTGGAGAGCTGTCAAAGCTGACAGTACCAGGCCAGAAGGAGCGATGGTCTGAGTCAAATTACTTCCTATGTAAGTTCCATTTTTTAAAAAAAATACCAGTACAAGAGTATTATCTGATTACATACTTGAAATGGGGAAAACCAGGGAAGATGCATTTAAGCAAGCTCAGGCTACCTGAACATCCAGAATTCTTCTTGTTTCACTGTGTAATTTACATGTTTCCTCGACCAAGTGTTCCCTCTGCTGTTTCCTAGCCAAACATCATAGCCAGCATCTGCCAGCACAAACCCCAGGCTGTTGTAGTCCAGGTTTGTCACCCAATTGCTACCATCAGCAAGCAAACCATGCTGCAGAAAGACAGCTGGCTTGGGATCTGAAAGGGAAACATCACAAAACACAGTCACTACCAAAAGCACCAGCACTTCTTTCCAGAAGCAACGATCCAGCAAAAAGTCAGTAGTCACTGTGATGACTCCATTCCTTCTATAGATGTTGGGTGCAGAGTGCACATAACCAACAACCTAACAGATCCCAGAGTGAATCATTTCTAACTGCAATATGGAAAGTAAAAAGGCCAAAGGGCATTGATGTGATCATACAGTCAGTTCATTTAATTTATAGGCATTTAATCAAAATGCCAGTTTTAGGAGCCACCTGAGAAAGCTCCCTTTATTTGCACTAGAGTATGAATTCCATTCTTTTCTATTATCTATACAGAATTATAGAGTTCTTTTTTCTTTTTTAAAAAAATCATTTTATTAAAGACAAACAAAGCAATAAAAAATAAGGAAACAATAATAAAACCAAACCAAATATATACTGTAAGCAAAATCAAAACAGAAATTGAAACACAAATTAAAACACAAACTAACAATATGTGCAATATTAACAATACTAACAAAACTAACAGTCTCTGTAAAAAAATAGCATAACATAACATTAACACAAACAACTTAAAAGAGTTGATTCCCACTCCATTGCCTATAGTTCATTATACTTACATATTTACACCTAAGTATTAAATCTATCCTAAAAAATTAACTAATAGTTGCTAATGATCACTTATCATTAAACCCTTATCACTTATCATCTATCAATATAATTATTTACCTAGATATCTTATTTGATTACTTATCTAATTAAGTAAGATTAACTGTATATAAGTAAAAAGTAATCAATAAAATGATAAATGTCAATAATTAACAATAATCACCATCCTATTAAAAAGTAAAAAAGAATAACCTATTCAAGCAACAAACAAAATACAACTTTAAATTCTAATTTCACACTTCTCATGTAGTAACACAAATTTAAAATTTTAACTTTAAAAAGCTATTGTCGTCAGGTTGCTTCATTTATCTTTAAAAAATCAATCAACCATTTCCATGCAGACACAAATTCTTTTTGAACTTTGCCTTCTAGCCTGCACATTAAATTGTCCATTTCAGCTATTCCCACCAATCTGCTCATCCACTCATCCACTGTTGGTAAATCTGGTTTTTTTCCCAATGATTTGCCTATATCGGTCTTGCTGCTAATGGCACATGTTGGACCAATTCATATTGTTTCTTATCCACAACTGTATCTTCTTCCCAAATTCTTAGGTCTTTGAGACTCAGAATCATAGAATTCAAAGGGATAGCGAGGACCATCTAGCATGACCTTTTGCCATACAGATATATGCAACTAAAGTACTCTCAAAAGACAGTCATCCACTTTCTATTTAAAGATCTCCAAGGGAAGAGTCTACCACTCTCTGAGGCTTTGCATCTTAAGTCACAGGGACAAATCCACGTTGAAGCTTTTCATGCAATTGACCCCTGCAGTTCTCCCACTGTGAATAGCAGGCAAAGAGGACACAATTCTGATCAGAATGACACTGGAGCAAAGGTTAAAGCACCACTCTCTTTATGCCAGGCAAAATGTGGCCTGCAAAGCTAGGGGGGGTTTCAGCTCTTGACTTTTCTCCAGGAAGACTCTTAAGAAAAGCAATCTTCTTTTTGAATAGATGGGGGGGGGGTACACTATTCAACATTTTTTAAAAGTGCATGTTTTTCAACACCAGAAGTGGAGTTTAGCGCATTTCTGATGTTAGCATTTCTGGTAGGCTGTGCAGCCTCCAGAGGGCCTTGGGACCAAAAAATTGGCCTTCCTGAAGCACCACAGTTGCCCACTCCTTCTTTATGTCGCAATTGTGACATGTGCTCACACCCAGCCATCCCCTCCCTAGTTCATTGTCTGCTATGAAAAGAACCATGCATCCTATGTGACTAATTTCACATCAACTTTAACCCTCATTTAACCATCTCAGAGATGCCTATTGCACTGTAACACAACTATGAGACAAACGCCAAGAGGTAAACTAAATTTGGGACAAACAGCTATGCATTCCCACGTGTTTCTGCCCAAAATTATGCTAGTCCAGCTATACAGGGCAACATTTTAGTGGGTATTAATCACTATTAAGATACCAGATAAGTTAAGTGTAATTGTTCTCAATTTCAGACAATACAGAAGAGAATGAATAAGCAAGAGCTTGGCACAATAATCATGTGGCTCAATCTTCTATCACTTTATGGCTCAAATACCAAAAATCACACCTTTTAAGATTATCCTTCACTCTGACTTCACAAACTTGGCAGCCTTAGGCTATCCTATCTTTTCTCCTTTAAGTTAAGCCAGGTGTAGGCAAAAGGTGCCCTAAAACATTATTTTTCAAGCTCCTTACCCCTGCCCCAGGCTTCCAAAGTTGAGGAGCACCTGCAGGACTGGACAGGAACATGGAAAAATTAGTTTTTCCAGTAGGTTCTGGGAGGCGAAAAAATAACTGTCCTAAGCCCTGGCCCCTTCCCCATCAGCCTAATGGAGAAAGACAGGCAGAGAAAGAAGGGAGTGGCAGAACCAGGAAGCCAAAGGGAGCTGAGCTCAGCTACAGTCAGATCTGGCTCTACAGACTGCTTGCTTCAGCCCTGACTACTGCTAACAAGTGGCCCCAATGAGACCATCCAGAAGGGAATGTGGCCTTTGACATTAAAACACTCCTCAGTTCTGCTCAAAGAAGTCATGGGACTCCATGCTTGCTTAAAAGAAACACCTCGACTTCCTCTTCCCCACCTCTGCCAGTTAAACTTCCCCTAGTTTCTTTTGATAAGATACCAATGGGCTAAAATAATCTTAGCAACATATTAATCTGCCCTATTTTTAGGGATCTGAAATATATGCATCTATGTATGAGGAGGAGGAAGAAGAAGAAAAGACAGACAAAGAAGAGGAAAGAGATGAACCATCACTAACACCACTAACAGCTTGGTGATCAAGTATATTTTTTCCTAAATTATTACAACAGTTGAACAATAGCTGAGAAAACCAAAGCAAAATTGAAGTATCTTGTCTGCCAACTCTCTGGAGAAAGAGAAGGTTGTGGGAACCTATAGTTTCCTTTGTATATCATAATGTGAAAGAATTTCTATTCTACCATGCATCTGGGACTCAACATATTTTACTTTCCTTTTAGTTAAAAGCTAGTAGTAGTTACATCAAATACCCACAAGCCTTCCCTTCTCTACATCCCTTTCCAATGCCAACCAGGTTATCTGGGAAGAAAATCTGATTTGCAAGAACAAATTTCATATTTATATTTACATTATGTGCATACATATGCATAGAGACACATGATCTGTCTTCCTGAGCTAAAACCTGTTATTTAGCTGTTTAATGTTAAAGTGAGAAACTCAAGCTACAATATTCACACGTTAATGAACACATCACATACCATATTTGCTTGCGTATAAGATGTATTTTTTTCTTAAACGCCCTCTGAAAATGGGGTGTGTCTTATACACAGCAAATACGGTAACACTAAAAACATAGGGAATAAACTGGGAGCCAATGTTCTCCTTGCCCAAGCAAACAGGAAGGGAAGGGCTAGTGGAATCCAGGTGAAGCACTCCTTATCTTCTCCTCCTCTCCTGTGCATTTTGACTCTCTTAAGGCCCAAGAAAAACTGGAGCAGCATTCTTTTCATTCCCCTCCTCTCCTGGTGCAGCACTCTTTTCATTTCCCTCCTCCCATGGTACAGCACTCCTTTCATTCCCCTCACTAGAGAACTAAAAAAAATTTTTCCTGAAAAATACCCCTTGAAAGTGGGGTGCGTCCTATACGCCGGTATGTCTAATACACTGGCAAATATGGTACTTTTCCTCAGCAAGACTTGTGATAAATTTCTCCACTGCAGGATATGATCACTTTTCTGGAATACACCACATTCACATTATTTTAATATGTCTACAAAGGTTAGAAACAATACTCTTTTGGATTGAAACACTAATATTCTCCAAGCCAACATGGCCACTGCCTCTGTATTTTTACATATGCATTCACACGAAGCACACACACTTCTCTCCTTCTCCCAGCATGCACTCACTATTGGTTGACTGGCTCATCTTCCCATGAGGGATTCTGTTGATACTGAGGATATACCCGTCATCTGTCACCACTTCATGTTCCTCATTGGGATATCCTCTGAAGGAAATAATTTCACTCTGGAAGAAAGAAGAGTAGCAAGGACAAGGTTTAGCTGGGAAGAATGAGAATGCTCTGTGAGATGTCTAGACAACTGTTCACCACATCTGAAACGCAATATGGAAGACAAAGACATTTCAACAGCTGATACACGTCAGGTACAAAAGTAGGTTTATAACATGGAAAAATGTCCAAGAAACTACTGTAGTGTGAAAATCAGCTGTCTTTAAAGTATATTACCTACTTTAAACCAAAACAGAGCAGAAAACTTGAGGAAGTTTTCCAAAGTTATTGCCAGCCGTCTTAGATCAGTGCTTCTTCTAGTACTCCAAATATTTTGGACTTTAACTCACAGAATCCCTGACACAGAACATCCTGTCTGGGGCTTCTTAGAACTGAAGTCAAAAACATATGGAGGGTGATATGGTCCATCTCCTGTCTTCACAGGTCTGGCACCCTGAACAACTGTTGAACTGCTCCATCCTCTTCACTTTCCCCAGAGTATCCGTCAAGGGAAAACTAATGAATAGTTTAGGGCAGGGGATCTCGTGGCCCTCTAGATGCTACTGGATGCAAAGCCCATCGGCCTTCGCTATTGCGGTCAATCGTGAGAAACATGGGAAAATGTAGTCCAATATGTACAGAGCAGCACAAGTAACAGTAGCCACTCCTAGTTTAACAAATGAAGTTCAAGCCTATGTATCTCACTACATACAATTATGGGACTAATTATGCAAAACAGACCAGCTGTGTACAAATCTGCTCTAGCCACAAAGAAAGCAAGAACGGGAGGTTATTTATTAGACCTTCCATTTCAGAATGTTTTCCTCTACTGAGCCTATTCCCCATTTTCTATGCAATTTTACTTGTTTTTAATCTTGTCAGGAGCTTCCAGTCTGGAAGAAAGGTGAAATAAAAACCAAATAAATGCATTAAGGGTTGGAATGTTTTGTTTTTAACTGTAGCAGGTCACCCTGAGCAATGCAAATGTCCTGCAAGGGCAGGGTATGTGTGTGAATACGTATGTATATGTTATGAAAACAAAACAGATAATGTCTGAACATTTTCATGGTCCCTACAATCCCAGTGACTAAAAAATGCCTTAGACTTAGACAACAAAATCAAAGAATAAATAACTTACAATATTCATATTTACTTCTGGATCCACATTTCTCTTCTCCAGCAAAATTTCTGAAGCTATAAGGCATTGGACCAAGCTTGTCACCACTACGAAGAGCCACATCTTTGTTCTGCGTGAAAGCCAAATTCATCACTCAGCACAGATATGAGTTTGCTTCCCTGGAAAGACTAGTTTAATAATTTACCATGAAGTCCACAAACAAAATTGTTAAGAATGTGCATTGAAAGCTATATTATGTTCTACAGAAAGAAATGGTAGATAAGGTAGCTTAAACAGAGCACCATCTGCCGTCATAGCTGTTGGGCAAGAAGAAACAATGCTCTCTCAAAGTTGTGGTGGGGGGTGCAGAGAACCACGTGGCTGGTTTTAGCTTTCCTTAACTTGCTGCACAATACTGTATATTCCTATTCAGGAATTAAGTTCCAATCAATTAATGTAACTAGGTAATCCTGGTAAAACTATTTTTTGTTGACTACAACTCCCTGAATCCTGTACCCAGTTCAAAAACATAAACTTTCTAAGCTAACAGAGGGTATAAAACTACAGTCTTAGTCTAACAAAACACAACTTAATGTGTCAAAACTTGAATGATGCAGTGACTTAGAGCAGTGGTTCTTATTCTTTTCCATGGACCCCCTTTAAGTATTTTTTGTTGCCATGGACCACCAAGACTCAACTAGAGGCAGTTTCTGGCTATATGTGTGATAGCAAGAAACATCACAAGCCTTCTTTCAGCCACTCAGTGTTGGTCATTTGCATGTTCTCACTATGTGCAGAAGTATGAAATGATGAGTACATTTTTTGCTATCAAAGTTTCATAAATTTTGAACAGTTTGAAATATTATAATAAATATTTATATAAATGATGTCTGTTGCCAGCAAAAGATCAATGTATACTGCCTGTGTGTATTTCTTTCATTCTTCCTTCTTTCCTTCCTTCCTTTCATTCATTTTTTTTTTAACTATAAAAGCTCATAACATTTCTTCAAGACTTCGCATACACCCTGTGAGGACATTGCTCCACAGAATCCATGGATCCCAGGTTAAGAACTAATGTAAATTACAAAATAAGGAAGTCTCTGGATTAAATCTCATCTCATTCAAGGCATCAAGTCAAATAATTGTTCTTCTTTCACCAGCAATATATGGGCAATTCTGACCAGCTGTGAAAATCTTAACATTTTAATCAGGTGTCAAAAACGATACTTTAAATACTTTCATTCATTCACTTTCTGCATATCCTATCTTTCATTTTGGGTGAACATGATACTTAAATGGTATATGATGGTTAAGAGCTGTTTTTCTACATTACAGTAGAAGCTGAAAAGCCTGACTTCATAGTGACGAAGAAGCCATCCACTACCCTGTGTAAAGGGAATCTGCTTTTAAAAGTTTCCAATTTATTGTGGAGATTTGGTGAAATAAAACTTGGAAATATTCTATTAATTAACACATTCCGCTAATTTGTTAATTTTTTCATTAACAGATTGAAAGTCATTATGTGGATAGCTAAAACACCAAGTAATGCTGTTTCAGTTTTCATTAACATTTTCACTAAATGCAAGTGACAGTCTTTTAAAAAAATTAACAAATCAAAAAACAAAGTAATAACAATTTAAATTTCTTGAAATTTGTTGTTGTTGTTTTTCTAATCAATGACCTGCACTGCTGCAACAACTCAATGTTATCTGGCAGTCTTAGGCATGTAATAAAACTGACTAATTTCAATATCATTTATTTTAGGTATCCGGGACAACGGAGGCAGAAACGCCCTTCACAGTCAAGAACATTATCCCTCAAATAAGATAGCCACAGAGCCATGACATCATTCCTAACGTTTTTGAAGTTGACCTCTGAGTTGTGGCTGTGGCTGTCCTTGTTTTGCAATTTCTTGTACGTATACACTAACCTATACAACTGCAAAGAAATTATAGTACATTTTATCCATATTATCCCTTAAAAAAAAAAGAACTATATATAGCCAGTTTTCAAAGGTCAAAGGAATAAAGATCAGGGCACTCAATGAGTCATCAACTTGTTAACACTGATTGCTATGGCTGCAACATTTCTTTTTCTTTTTCTTTTTCTTTTTCTGGCATTGAACTAAATTCAGTGCTAGTCTCAATCAGAGCAGAACAATTAAAATAAATGGACCTTGTCAAGCATCACTTAAATAAGCCCCATGGATTTCAGTGGGTCTACTGTAGTTGGGACAACCACTAGACAGCATTTAACAGAAGACCTTGCTAAAAATGGAAGCTGAATTTAAGGTTAACTAGTTAAAACATATGTTCTAAATTCAAAGTTAACCCTAAACAGAGTAAATGTTGACATAGCAAATTTCCACTGATTTAATGGATCTATTTTAGTTGGGACTGACAATAGGATTTGTCCTAAGCTTACAACCTGTCAAAGTTGAATCATGACAATCTGTTAAATATAGTGTACTAGCGTATATACCCGGCATTGCCAAGGATTTTATTTTATCACAAGTAATACTTGTTAGAAAGATCTGAGATGCTGTGTCTCTAATTTCCCCAAACTGTCTTGTCTAGTACCTGTAACTTTTCCCCATATTCTCCAATCGAATCAGTATTCACAGTTATTAACATACAAAGGTTGAGTTTCTGAGGGAATACATTGCCCTCCTCCTTGCTGCTAGGCCTCATCTCCATAGCAACAGGCTGGGCCCAACAGCTCTCCTGCTGAGAATCCTAAAGACCCCTTCCTAAACTGCAAACTCCAGGATTCCATAGAATCTTCTTAGGCAGCCAATCATATGAGGTCAGGTCTTCACCTGACACAGACAAACTCACAAACTTTGCTTTTATACATTAGATTAAAGGCTACTTTCCTAGACACAGAGAAAGTAAAGACGAATATAGATTTCTGTCAATCCGTCTGGGTACTGAAGTGGCCACATTTATCCTCTACCGAATAAAAAGTTATGCTTACAAAGCACTAATATTGTCCTTTTCAAGGTGTTTCCCCCTTTGAAGAACTCTGAATGCCACTGGTGGGCTTCGTAAGCAAACTCCACAAACTTCACCAGATCCCAGGGCTGGAGGTTGCTCCCTGCCTCCAGATCCATAACTAATTTTCTTCAAATTCTTGCAGTGTCTCCAGAAAGTACTAAACTAAAATCTTTTAGTAAACATAATTCTGCAGTGCAAGAAGCACATGAGCTGAATCACAAACAGTTTCAAGTTATCCTCCTAAGGTATATAGAAGGGGATATTTATATGTAACCCAACAGCCACATCTGTACACTCCAATAAAACAAACTAAACCAGGATTCTTTACACAATACTAAAAGTACTTTTTTTTCTTAAGGAATTGGGGGAGCAAACCAAAGTTCACAAATAAGAAGAACTAAGCATAGTCGGTGGTCACAGAATGAATGACAGGGAAGATAGAATATCCTGGCATGTATCCACAGTGAACAGTTATAGCAGTCTGATAACATTTGAACTGTCATGTCTCCATCCAATGGATCCTGGGGTGAGTCACTTGGTGAGGCCTTAGTGCAGTAAACCAAGGGAATAGACTATACCTCTCTAGCAGAGAATTCGAAGTACTTCATCAAACTACAAATCTCAGGATTCTCTAGTTTGGTGCCATGGCAGTCAAAGTGGTTTCAAACCACTTTAATTTTGCAATATGATATACTCCTAAAACTAGTCATCTCTTGTGGCTGGAATCCTGTAGAAGAGTACTCTGAAGTGCAACATTGGTTTTCTGGACCTACCCATAGAGAACCTAAAACTGGAAGCAGCTGATAGGAAGCAACACGAAAGCATCTGAAAGAAGAAGTTGTTTAGTTTTTTGTTTTTTTTAAGTCACTTGCTAATGGAGTTCACTTTCCCTAAAAAGGGTACTTCCTCGTTTTGTGGGCAGGATCTGACAATCTGCCTTGTGATAAGCAGAAAGATGCATTTTTCCTCACAACGGTAACTCCACTACTGATGTTCAGAAGGAAGTTGCTATTAAAATGAGGAACTAAAACATAATGGTTGAGATGAAATTTTGCTTCTACAGTCGGTCCTCCACACCCAGGACCGCTGCAAAAATGGAAAAACCACAAATATAAAAAATGTCAGGAAGGACAGGGCTGAGGCATGGTGTTGGCACCCAAGGTCCCAACCAGGTCACAGAAAGGATAAAAAAGGGGATGGGTTGGCACGACGGCCCTATACTTCCTCTCTCTTTCACCAATCCCCTTTCTTGGGTGTGTGGGCTGAGAAATTGGGCTGCCAGCAGCTTGTGGAGGAAAAGGAGGACCAGACTGGTTTTCAAAGGGCTGTGGAGCCTGATCAGAGCTACAGAGAGGGAAGGTTTCTCAGAAAAGCAGTACCTGAGGATGGGGAGCATGCAATGAAGAAACTCGCAAATAATCAAATCCATGAAAGTTAAACCCACAAAAGTGGAGAGCTGACAGTACAATGAAAAGGCTTAAAAGTCACTTAACAACAAAACTACATACACTAGCTGAAACATCATAATTCAAAAGGTTTCCTATACTCAATATGTACTCAAAGGTTGGGAAGTAAGCACATAACAAATATACTAGGTTTACCAACTGATGTTGCTTGTTCATGGTGAATACTGGGTTTTTGACGAAGGAAGAATGTAATTATAAACAAAGACATACAAATTAGCATTATCACAATTTAACCTGCTTCAAAGGGCACAGGTCCCAATGCTGGTAAATTGGTTGGTACAAACACACCCATACCCAATATACTTCCTATATGTTAACCTTCATCTCTCAGATGTTCCGGGCTGGCATTCCATCATCTCCAGCCAGCAGGCCAATGGGTTTACTACTTACGACAATGGGAGTTGCAGCTGAACAATAGTTGGAGGACGATGTATTCCCTAGCCCTGGTCTCAACTGCAAGAGATCTGCCCCTGATAAATCAGGCTTTAATCTACAGAAGCTTATTTACAAAGTAAAGCTGTTAAGCCTTTAATAACAAGGATAGTGATGCTGATTATACATTTCTAAAAAACTTGGGGCAGGCAGGATTTAATGTTGCTGCATAGAGAGCATACCCCTGGAAACATGGTTTATGATGAGTGGGGAGGCAAACTGACTGGAGGATACACAGAACCAGTTACTTATTTTAATCGACTTCTTCTTTGCAAATAGGCAGCATATGTCCTATTTGAAAAGCACCTCAAGAAAGCTTTGAGCAACTGCAATGAGAATATTGTCCTGGACACATGGGGAGTATGACCTACAACAGTCCACCATACGCAAGCGGTGCTGCGTGTTTTATTTCCTTATTTGTAATGGTCATCATACATCAATATGCATTGCACAAAAATGGGAGCTTCCAGAGGAGATAATTACTATTTAACTTGAAAAAGACACTTCCCTAGCTGCTGAACTATATACGATGAACAAGTGTGTGGGTGTCACACACTCTCAGCCAAAAACTCTGGGATAAGTTCACCTTAGGGTTCCCATAGGTCAGAAATTACTTAAAGGCACTCGACAGCAATGTACCAAGTTTAGGCTGGGGCACAGAGGCATAAAATATTTAGGTCCTTATTCAGTTTGTCAATTTAGCCTGACTGCAAAGAGTGATGCAAATAAAGATCTGGGAACTAGCTTCAGTGTAGTTTAAAGGTGCCACAAGACCCCTTCCAATTTTAGTTGTTTTCTTCTGTATCTATTCATCCTTGAGAAAAAAGTGATTCATACATGGTTCATACATCCACCACATGCTAAGATTAGGATTAGAAATCGTCTTTGGGTCTCATAAGGCTATTGGGCATCAGACTGATATCTATGCCAAGTAAGTTTTTGAATGCAAGTACAAGAGGATATTTAAGAACACTAAGGAGCAAATGCTTGCAACAGGGGACTTGCACCTGGGAGGAGGCAACTGCCACACGTCTGGACCCAAATTTCTTCCCGGGGACCCTCTGGGGGCCTCACAGACAGCCAAAAATACAAACACCCAAAATGACAGCAAAAAAAAGTGTACCACAGACCAATATTCATTTCTGGCTTTGAAAATTTCCTGCTTTTTATGTTAAAGAGTGGAAAGGTCCTGCAATCTATTTAAGAGGTCAGTTGCCAATCCTGGAAGTTTCCACAAGCCAGTGCAATTAACCCTTGTTTACTGGCCAGCAGCCCAGAGAGACAGGAGGGGCCAAAAGCTGCTGAAACAACATAAATAAGCCATGTGGTACTCTAGGGCTGCACTGGACTCACCCCGGTTCTAAGTATACACCTTACACTGCACACACCCATTTCTCTATTACTTACACCTTAGTGTTGAAAGACTTGTATCATCTCGTTTGATCTGTGTCATTTAACAGACCTGTACCATCTTGCACAGCTCACTGACGATTTATGGTCAGGGTCCCAATTTGCATCACACCATATCTTATTACACTCAATCCCACTCCCACAATGTACAACAATACTTACGAACATGTGTCTATCAGGGCATTTGAAGAAGTGCATTGCTATCCATGAAAGCTCATGCTAAAATAGATCAGTTAGTCTAATAGGTGCTACTAAATCTCCTCTCCACCCAGTTTTTTTAGTGTAGGACTAAGACTCTGGGAGACCAGGGTTTGAATCCCAACTTGGCCAGGGAGCCCCATCAGACGATCTTGGGCAAGTCAGATTCTCTCAGTCTCAGAGGAAGGCAATGACACAGCCTCTGTGAACAAATCTTGCCAAAAATATCCCATACTGCTTTGCCTTAGAGTTGCCATAACATTCCACTGAGTTTACTGGGGCTTATTTCCAAGTAAGTATGCACAAGGTGTAGGCCGTAGTTCACAATAAGAACCCCCATCTTCTTGATGGGGAGCATCAGTACTTGAGAAAAGAACCCTTCACCCCAAAACACGGACCAAAAAAGATGAGGGGAAGTCAGCTTTAAAGACTAACCTACATCCTATTCATGACTACAAGCATTGGATGGCAGGTAAAGGATGCCAAAAAAAGCTACCCTAGTTTATCTCGACTACACAAGAGATGGGATGCTGGAAATGACCCTGGGAAAGAAAATAAATGCAGAGAACAAGATGAGGCAATCATCCGCAGAACCTCTTGGCTGCCACCTCCATGCCAACAAAGCCTCCATCTGATTTATTTGTGGACAGTCCAGCAGCAGCTCCAAAGAGTAAGCACCTGTTGTAGGGGAGCAGCCACAATGTCAAAGAAACTAGCCCTCAGTGCTGCTGCCACAGAGTGATGGGGGGAGCCAACCGTACCCGCTCTTCCTTTGCAAGTGTTTGCCTCTTCCTGTTTATAAATCATCCGTACTCCATGTTTGTATTTCACCACAAAAGCTTTAACTGAAAACGACAGTCCCAAGAGAAAACGGGGAAAAAGGAATATCCGCAAGAAAGCTCTAATGCCGCTGTTCAAAGGAATGAACTAAAGAAAGAATGCCACGTCCCTCGCCAAACTACAAATCCAGGCTCCCAAAGGACGGAGGCATGGCAATAAATACGGTATCAAACTGTTCTCACTGTACAGCGTGGCTACAGTCTAGGGCCATTTCTGCACTAGCCTGTTATAGTGTTATTATTCCGTTTTGAACTTCCTATGGAATCTTGGGGTTTGCAGTTTAGAGCCCCTCAAGGGCCCCTTCCTAAACTGCAAAGCCCAGGATTCCGTAGGATGTTGAAAGCGGAATAATCGCACTGTCACAGGCTAGTGCGGAAACGGTCTAGGAAGTACGCAGGGCAGAAATCAATGGGGCGGGTTTTCCAGGCCAGACCACAGGGAACGAACGGTCCTGTGCTTTTAAGAACCTCACCGCACTTTCCTAAAGAGTTCAACGGGACTTCACTCCCAAGCAAGAGCCAGGAGGAAGAGGCAGCCCTGAACCGCTCTAAACGCATCCTTAGGCAAACCCCCAGCTCCCTCTAGCCTAAATCCTCTTAGGAGCCCCAACCGGAGTAAACCCACTGGACGCACAGTTCGACGGTTAGTCTACACTTGTGTAAATCCTACTGGTTTGATGGGTCTACTCTGGTTGGGACGACCGAGGAGATTCACGTTTCTGCTCTCCATCACCCCCCCCCGCCACCGCGCCCCTTCACCCTGACCAGCGCCGGGCTATGTCGGACCCCACTCACCGGAGGGCTCGCACGACTCACAGCGATCCCTGGCAGACGTCCCAGCCGCACCGTTCTCTCCCCGCCGCCCCGGCACCTCCTCGGGAAGAGAAGAGGGCGCGGCGCAGCCAATCACAAGCTCAGCGAATCCCGCTCAGGCTATGAGGATCGTCCAATCCGAGCTCGCGGCGAAGAAAGCATCCTCCTCCTTGCTCCGCCTTTTCTCCTCCCCCTTTCGGCCTAAATCGGCGGTGTCGTAGCGGGGACTGTTTCCGCACTAGCCTGTTATAGCGCGATGGCTCCACTTTCAACATCCTCTGGAATCCTGGGGTTTGCAGTTTCGGGAGGGGCCGCGCGGCCCCTCCCGAAACTGCAAACCCCAGGATTCCAGAGGATGTTGAGAGTGGAACCATCGCGCTATAACAGGCTAGTGCGGAAACGGAAGTCTCGGGGATGCGAGGCCTCTGCTGCCAAGAGCAAGGGTTAGCAGGCGAGTTTGCGGTTTCTCTTGCTTTGCACTCCCCTGCCAGCTTGCTGACGTTGCTGTGGCAGACTCTACGGACCTGACCTGACTTATTTGCCAGAAAGTTTCCCATTGAATTTGGAGGAAAGGAGTAATTTTGTTTCTGTGCGACCCAAAGGGCATTTTGGAACTACGTTGTTATGGTGCTGCTAGCGTACATACTTAGTGTTGCCTGGGATTTTATTTTCTTACAGGCAATATTAGAAAAATTTGAGATCCTATGTGTCTAATTCCCCAAACTGTCTTGTCCAGTACCTATAACTTTTCCCCATATTCCGCGATCCAATCAGTATTCGGAGTTGTTAACATACCGGGGTTGGGTTCCTGAGGGAATACACTGCCCTCCTCCTTGCTGCTAGGCTTCATCTCTATAATAACTGGCTTATTCAAGACAGACTCAGATGACTGAGGCCCAAGAGCTTTCCTGCTGAGAATTCTAAAGGCCCCTCCCTAAACTGCAAACCTAGGATTCCATAGAATCTTCTCAGGCAGCCAATCCTATGAGGACAGACAAACTTTGATAGACAGACAAACTTTGACTTTTATATACTAGATGATGCCACTTTCAACTTCATGTGAAATCCTGGATTTTACAGTTTAGGGAGGAGCATTTAGAATTCTCAGCCAGAGAGCTCTTTGGCTTCAGTAAACTACAAATTCCACAGGCTGTTGAAAGTGGAATAATGCAGTGCAGAAATGGCCTAAGAGAAACCAGTGTGGTGTAGTGTTTTGAGCATTGGACTACAACCCTGGAGGCCGGGGTTCTGTTCCCCATTCAACCATGAAAACCCATGTGGTGACCTTGGGTGTGTCACACGCCACCAGCCACAGAAAACCCCATGGTAGGTTCGTCTTAGGGTTGCCAATAAGTTGAAAACAACTTTAAGACACACAGCGACACAATTTTTTAAAACCTGCTAGCAGCAATTTCATTGTTATACCATCCTGAAAATTTTTGATATAGGATGGGATATAAATATTTTAATAAATAAATAAATTTTACACCTGTATAGGAGGTACAAGATTCTGGCCCACTTTTTGCAAAAAAGAAAAAAAAATGCAGCCACAGCAAGCTCTCCTCAAGATTAGGCAAATGTGTCAAGGTCACTTAAATACAATCAGAGAACACACACTGCAATGAGACCTCTCTTTTTACAATCCAGGTGCTCAGCACTGCAGGGTCTGAATTAAGGGGGGGGTCTTCATGTCCCCAGGGACAGAGCAGTGCGGACAACGTGCAAGGACCCACACTTTCTTGCTGTGAACACCCTGTGCAGGTGGAACATCTGAATGGGCCTTAAGATCACATGCATCCCTATATGAGCATTGCACTTGGTACATTTTTTTTAAAAAAAGATTGTTATTTGATGTCAATTCAACTTCAATTTACAGTGATTATGAATGTGACACCTTACAAGTTTGAAGCCATAATGTCTTTTATGGAGTCTGTCCACCTGCACTGCAGTCTTCTTCACTGCAGTAGTCTGCGGTCCTACACTTAGGTAGAAAAAATGGAATACAGAAATATAGGATGGGGGACACGTGGCTGAATAGCAGTACGTGTGAAAGGGATCTAGGAGCCTTAATAGACCACAAGCTGAACGTGAGTCAGCAGTGTGATGCGGCAGCCAAGAAAGCCAATGCAATTCTCAGTTGCATCAATAGGCGTATGGAATCTAGGTCGAGGGAGGTACTGTTACCACTCTACTCTGCTTTGGTTAGACCTCATCTTGAATACTGTGTCCAGTTCTGGGCACCCCAATTCAAGAAGGAAATGGTCAAGCTGGAGCAAGTCCAGAGGAAGGTGACCAAAATGGTGAGGGGCCTGGAAGCCATGCCCTGTGAGGATAGACTTAGAGAGCTGGGTATGTTTAGTCTGCAGAAGAGAAGGTTAAGAGGGGACATGATAGTCATGTTTAAATATTTGAAGGGATGCCATGTAGAGGAGGGAGTGGGCTTGTTTTCTGCTGCTCCAGAGACCAGGACAAGGAGCAATGGATTCAAGCTGCAGGAAAGGAGATTCCACCTGAACCTCAGGAAGAACTTCCTGACGGTCAGGGCTGTCCGGCAGTGGAATATGCTGCCTCGGAGTGTAGTGGAGTCTCCTTCTTTGAAGGTTTTTAAGCAGAGGCTGGATGGCCATCTGTCACGAGTGCTTTGAGGGTGTTCTTTCATGGCAGGGGGTTGGACTGGATCGCCCCTGTGGTCTCTTCCAACTCTACATTTCTATGATTCTATGATTCTATGATTCTTCTCCTACTGCCTTCCACTATACTGAACATTATTGTCTATTCTAGTAAGTCATGCCTTCTCATGATGTACACAAAGTACAAAAATGTCAGTTTAGTCATCTTGGCAATGAGTTCAAGTTTGATTTACTCTAAGACCCATTCATATGTCTTTTTAGTAGTCCATGCGTCTTCTCCAGCACCACATTTTAAATAAGCTGATTTTCTCAGTGTCAGTTTTCATCTCTGACTAGTTTTCACAAGCATACATAGAAACTGGAAATACAACAGCCTGAATGATTCTGACTTCGGTATTTAATGATATATCAGAATCATCTGACTTTGGAACATGACTTTTTTTTTAAAAAAAAAGTAATTCATTCTTGTTTTTCATTACAGTGTTTGAAAAGGAAGTAGTCCATTATTATTTGTCACAATGGTTCACAAATAGCTAATTATGTCACTTATTTTGTTTTTAATATTGCAAAAGAGGGTTAAACTTCCTAGGCATATGACAAAAGCATAAAAATTTCCACTTCAAATATTGTTTAAAAGTAACTTAGAAGTGTGATTCATTACATGTGCCCCAAATTCCCACACAATGCATTACTTTTGAAATATGGCTTCATTATGTCCACTGCAACTAATTACAGGTAACAATGTTACAAGTAACATGTTATGTCCATGTTCTCATTAGGACAGAGTGGTTAGAATGTTATATTAGGACTCTAGCTAGATAGATCCCCAGTTCATCCATAAAAGTTCATGGTGTAAGCTGGTTTGATCTCTCAACCTACTCTTCTTCACAAGGTGTTTTTAAATGCCCTAAAGGCATTAGATCTCTATGAAGAGTCAGCCCTGGTTAGTATTTTCAAGGGAGACTGCCAATGAATACCAGGTGCTATAGACTGTATTTCAGAGGAAGGAAGTGGAAAAAGTGCCTTTGAGTATTCGTTGCCTAACAAAACTCAATGAAATTAATGGGATCACCACACACACATGGCATTTTATAGAGTGAACTCATTGATCTCTTGTGCTACACCATATAAAATGTTATCCACAGAGCATTCATGCAGATACCAGCATATCAATTTGCAGCAAATTCTACAGGACATACTGAAGGTTTTGTAAGCACCCTGGATATTTCTGTAAACTGAAGTAAATTCTGGAAAATAATCTACTAAGCTAAATAATACAATTGCAGCATTCATTCTCAAGCAAAGGTGGATATTAGGAGCAACCAAGAATGGCCATAGCATTTATCTCTTCAGTGTGGAAATGGCCAGACTTGACTTCTGGGGCAGGGATGTAGTTCTGGAAGATTCTAGACTTTGAGCAGTATCGATTCCTTTCTGCCAGAAAATTCCTTTCTGACACCTTTGACAGACTCTGTTGTTTGACCATGGGACTCTCCAAGGACTACATGGACTGCCAGGAATGCTCTCCCAAATGGAGAGAAGGGAACCAAAAGTGGCCAGAGATCCAATTTTGGTTTTGAAAATGGATATTTTCAAAATGTTATACAATGCAGCCTGCTTCCAACCTATATAAGATGAATAGCTACTCCTGGAAGTTTCCAGGAGAAGCAATTCATCCTTCCCTCCCCCCACTGGAAAAAAGGAGCAGTCTTGGATCCCACATAAACAGTCTGGGGGGGCACCAGCAGCTCCAGAGCTGGACTTTGTACACCCTGCTCTATTCTCCAATGATACTTCTTCTCCCAATCCCATTTCACCAGGCCTACTGAAAAGACTATTTGCCTCTCGTCCTCTTTTCATTTTCCATCATGTCTTTTTAGATTTTAAGTCTACGGGAAGGAAGGGCATTTTATTGATTATATATAAGCTGCTCTGGTCTGGGTTTTTGTCTCAGGAGCAGGATAAAAATATTTTAAATGAATCAATAAATGTGTGAATGCTCCGCAGCAGACTTGCCTTCTCTTTCCCAGGCTAAAGTATGAGGTGATATGGTTTACTTTTTAAAATTCTTCACAAAGTTTGGTAGTTTGTTTAGTCTCATATTGAATCTTCCATTTTTAAAATCAAGATTTTATCTTTTTTAATGGAAAAGTCCAGTGGGCTCTTCCTGCACAGTTCCTTTAAAAATATATATAGGCAGTTTTAAATATAGACAGGCGTTGTTGTGTGCCTTCAAGTCATTTCTGACTTATGACAAACCTAAAACAAATCTATCGCAGGGTTTTCTGGGGCTGAAAGTGTGTGACTCACCCAAGGTTACCCCATGAGTTTCCATGGCTAAGCAGTGAACTGAACCCTAGTCTCCAATGCTCAAACTACTGAACCATGTTGGTTCTCTTAATAAGGTCAAAATATCCTAAAGGCATCAGATCCCGCTGGATCTTGAAAGATAAGCACAGTCAGCCCTAGCAAGTACTTGGATGGGAGACTGTCAACAAATACCGGGTGCTGGAGTCTATATTTCAGAGGAAGGCACTGACAAAGCCACCTCTGAGTGTTTCTTGTCTAAGAAAACCTTATGAAATTCATGAGGTCACCAAAGGCAGTGTGAAGGCACAAACACACAACATTGCTCACCATTGAAGGCTAACTGGAAGGTGCTTATTAGTATTGCAGTGCCATCTTGCGGCAAAAAAGAATGAAAAAATATTTTCTGTTTTCCAATGCCTTGTACTTATGGAGCAAGCTGTAAAGTCTTTTTGACTCCTTTGTAAAGAGACAGACTTTGTATTTCAAAAGGTGGCTAACTCCCTCTTATTTAATTTTGTTACTTGTCAGTTCTTCCAAATGCTCTACATCTGCCTCTTGGATTTGTGAAACCACCACCTAGCGTGATTTACGAGAGTGGTATATTTTGATCTATTGGTAGGTGTTAAATGTAGCATACCCTCCAGCTGTCCCAATATGCTGGAACAGTCTAAATTAATCCTTTATCATACCACATTCTCAGCTGCTTTTAAAATGTCTCAGTTTCCCTCTTCTCCTTGCACTTCCTCCATTTGCCCTCAGCTTACTTCAGTTGTTGCAACCTGAATTCAAAGTGCAAAAGTAGTTTCCACTCAACTAACTTAGAGGAGGAAGAAGAGAAGTGGAGGTAGAATTGTCCTTTCCAGTGGACTCAAGCAAGAGCAAACTGCTGCAGTCTCTCCTAGTTTATGTGTTCATCCTCATTAAGAACTTTTGCCAAATTGATCACACTCTGATGTCGCTTGGCCATATGTGTCCCCAATTTAATATGCGAATAACAATAATAGCTATTATTATTTTTATTATTACTACCATTAATTTCTATCACACCTTTTCTATTATTTTCTTTTCTATTATTATTAATTTCTATCACACCCTTTTGGGACAGCTCACAACAATTTTAAAAACATTTCACTAAAATTTTAAAACAGCTCACAACAATTTTAAAAACATTTCACTAAAAATTCAGAAGATACAAAAGTTAAAACAAGATGTATATTAAAATATACAATCAGTAAATGTGCATGCTCACACACAGACACACCAGCACAGCAATGAGTGAATCTAGCATATTGTTTAGATAACACAGGCCATATACAGTCACTCATCAAATGCCGATCAGAACAGAAAAGTCTTTGCATGTCTGCAAAAAGAAAGTAGGGAGGGTGCCAGTCTAACTTCTGGGAGTTCCAGAGCCTGGGGGCAGCCAGTGAGAAATGTTGGAGGACATGGTATAGGTGTCTCCAGTTCTCTCATCATCCTCTCAGTTTTGCCTGTTTTCAGTTATGTTTCTGGTTTGCAGTCTTCACAATCCTCTTTGTGGCCCAAAGACTCCTTACAATGTTTGTTAAACTCTCTGTAAGAAGATCACTCCCACCAATGGCACCGCTTTTCTATGGGATTGCATGCTCCTATGATGCTAAGCTGATGGTAGTGTTGCTGCTAGGAGAGTCTCCCGGGTCAGGCAGACTTTTGCTGAGGAGCAGGACTAAATGTGCCAAACAGTTACTGGGCACCAGCAGTAGTGTACGGGTAACACTGGCAGAGGATCTCTCAAAGACATTAAGAACATTAAGAAAACAAAAATAATAACAACAAATGACTTAAAGAACTTTAAAGCAGATGATGAAGACATTGAAATAGTTCTAGATTTTCCAAAATTTAGTCCAGTCACTGACCAGAATGGATACTACAGTCAAGAAATCAGAACAAGACTAAGGCTTAGAAAGGCGGCCATGAAGAAACTAGATAAGAACCTCTGTTTTAAAGATACACCATTAAAATGTTCATTTTCCAGACTGTAGTACTTCTGATTTCTATGTATAGTTCTGAAAGCTGGTCAGTGAAGGAAGCTGATAGGAAGAAAGCCAACTCATTTGAAATGTGGTGCTGAAGAAGATTTCTATGGGTACTGTGACTTATAAAAAGACAAATACGGTAAAAAAACTGAGGTATGCTAAAAAAGTGCTCTTCCCACAAGAAGAGCAATACACTGCCTGAGGATGCCACGGAGCCCCCATTGTGGATTTCCTTCTCTTGGAAACCTGAGTTGTATCTTCTTTTTAGCACCAGATTAAACTATTTAGCAAAACCTTTGAAGTTAAGCAATTTTGCTGTAGTTTGTAAAGATTTTAAGATCTTACATGTTACGTTTTAATTATGAAATTATTTAATATATTTTTGGATTGTTTAAATTATTCATCACTTTGGTAAATTTAAATTGTTCTGAAGGACTTTACATTAACTTTATCTTGTATACTACCCTGAAATCCTGTGATAAAGGGACAAATATAAACATTATAAATAAAAATAGAGCCAGCATGGAGTAGTGATCTGAGAGCTGGACTACGATTCTGGAGAGCGGAGTTCAAATCGTCTCTTGGCCGTGGAAACCCAATGGATGATCCTGGGCAAGTCACTCTCTCTCAGCCCTCAGAGGAAGGCAGAGGCACCAATGTTGCCAAGAAAACCTTATGATAGGTCGCCTTAGGATAGGCTGGAAACGACCTGAAGAGACACCACAGCGAATAATAAAAGCAAAGGATGTTTCTGGTTCTTTTCCAAGGAGCTTCTGCTATTGGAAAACGGAATGCTAAACAAATCTGGTCTTTGAAGTCCTCTCCTCTTGTTTATTTCTAATGGGGCTCGAGCCATTTCTGCACTAGCCTGTGATAGTGCTATGATTCTACTTTCAACATCCTATGGAATCTTGGGGTTTGCAGTTTAGGGCTTCAAAGGCCCCTCCCTAAACTGCAAACCCCAGATTCCATGGGATGTTGAAAGTGGAATCATAGCACTATCACAGGCTAGTGCGGAAATGGTTTAGTGCAGTGGTTCTCAACCTGTGGGTCCCCAGATGTTCGTGGACTTCAGCTCCCAGAAGCCCTGAGCATTGACCATAGTGGCTGGGGCTTCTGGGAGCTGAAGTCCACGAACATCTGGGGACCCACAGGTTGAGAACCACTGGTTTAGTGTGTTTTGTCAGACTAATTCGTAATTAAAGCACCGTCAATCAGGACAGCAAGCGCTGCTGTTTAAAAAACAAGCTAACCAAAAGGCCAAGTCTTGATGGCGAGGGGGAGGTCTTCAGTGACAAATCCCTCCCCTCTTCTCCCAAAAACAATGCAGGGAGATCAGGAGAAATGAAACTGATGGGCGCGCCAGGACTGGGACATTCAGTTTCAGCTCCCAATAGCTGGTTTTCCAAGTTTCAGTTTCCATTTACGAGCCCGAAGCAAAGAAACGCTCGGGTTTGTTGGACGGGGCATTAATTATAAAAAGGACAGAGAGGCAACGGCAGAGGTGAACCCTTGAAGGAAACGGTGTCCGTACGTCCTTCCAGGGGATCCGATTGCTTTCCGTTACAGCTCAGTGAACGACTGAAATCATGAGGTGAGTGCCGCGAAAGACGAAGTAATTGACCACAGTACAATCTGTCTTGTGTACCTTACATCACTTGGCACCACATTAAAGTTGGGTTTTTTTTGAGCTCATTGAAGTAATTCTCCCATTTTACAACTATTTTACAGAGTAAAGCCCATTTATTGGTGGGATTGTGTTTAACGATAACCTAATTTGAAGGGTAGGGCAGGATTCAATTGTTTTATTGCCTGTTTTGCTTTTCTTACAGTTTTCCCACACATTCAAAGGAATGCAGATTCTTTTTATACCTGTATTCAGTTGTGCATATTGATTCTGTATTATGTATGTAACCAATTTGGAGACAAAATTAGATGGGTTAATTAAAAAAAAAAGTTTGTGCCTTCAAGGTGGTTGGTGAGTCCTGGCGATCCCATGAATTTCTTAGGCAAGGAATACTCAGAAGAGGTTTGCCAATTTCTTCCTCGGAAGAAGAGCCTGGGGCACCAGGTATTCCACAGCAGCCTGTATTCCAGGGGCTGACCCTGCTTAGCTTTCCTAATGGAAACAGGAGGTGGTGCCTTTAGGATTCAAGGCATATGTGGTTGTTACTTATAGGAATGCAGTGAGTGCGTTTTGTTTTTTTCTATACAAACAGCAACTCCAAGGGAGGCCTGGGCATTCTTTGGGAGTTGGGAGAAGGAATTTTGCCTCTTAAATACTTGAGTCATTTTTCAAACGCCATGTCTTTATTATGGCCATTTCTGCACGACACTGTTATAGTGCTATTATTCCACTTTCAACATCCTGTGGAATTCTGGGGTTTGTGGTTTACGGAGGCCAAAGAGCTCGCTGGCTGAGAATTCTAAATGGCCCTCCCTGAACTGCAAACCCCAGGACTCCATAGGACAGTGGTTCTCAACCTTCCTAATGCCGCGACCCTTTAATACAGTTCCTCATGTTGTGGTGACCCCCAACCATAAAATTATTTATTTATTATTTACAATGCCTCCCCCCCCCCGGCAAAGGCCGCTTCGCTGGCCAGGAATGGGGGGGTGGGCAGGGAGGGAAAGGGGAGCCGTGCATCTCCCCCGGGGAAAAACTCCGAGAACCCCCTCGTGGACTCTCCTTCCGCTTCGCTCTCGTATCCGCTGGGGGGGCACTGTGGGAAAAGTTTCCAGAGTGTTGACCCTGACCAGGGGCAGGGAGGAATCCCAGCGCCTTTGTCTTTTGCACCGGGCGCAGCTCGCCCCCCGGAAAAGCATCACCTTGCGGCCCCCCGGCTCTTCCGCAGCGCCCCCTCCCATGGTGAGTGGGGCAGGGGCTGTGGCGAGGAGGGGGCCTGCCTCCCGTGCTGCCACCACCCCCCCAAGCTGGCCTGTCAGACAGGAGGTTCTCCTGGTAGCGGAGAAGGGTAGCAATTTCAGTCCCTTCTGAACAGGCGGCAGGAGGACATGAGCACGTGGCTCATGCTTGCACACCACCACTCCTGGGCCTTTTCCGCACGTTACCTTATCGCAGAGGTTGGGGGGTGCCGTTCGCGCAAGCAGGTTCTTGCACTAGGTGCTCTCTTTGCTGCTCCTTCATCCTGCAGCTGGCTTCCTGGTCATGCAACCACCCTGCCCCTTCCTCCCCCAGCGCAGCCTACAGCTCCCAGGCTGCACTGCGGAAGGAAGGGTCAGGGTGGTCGTGCGACCAGGAAGCCAGCTGCAGGATGAAGGAGCAGCAAAGAGTGGGCACCCCCCACCTCCGCGATAAGGTAACGTGTGGAAAAGGCCCAGGAGTGGTGGTGCACAAGCGCAAGCCACGTGCTCGCGTCCTCCTGCCCCCTTTGGCGGGGGTGCGTGCAGCTGCACGCACTCCCACCAAAGGGGGCAGGAGGACACGAGCGCATGGCTCATGCTTGCACACCACCACCAAGGAGGAAATGGAGGATAAGACCATCAGAAATATGTATTTTCCGATGGTCTTAGGCGACCCCTGTGAAAGGGTCGTTCGACCCCCAAAGGGGTCACAACCCCCAGGTTGAGAACCGCTGCCATAGGATGTTGAAAGTGGAATAATAGCACTATAACAGTGTCGTGCGGAAATGGCCTGTTTCTCAGATTGGTGCCTTACCTTTTCTTCTAGGAGGATATGTGGTCTTCCTCTCAATTTTTCTCTTCACAACAACCCTGTGAGGTAGGTTAGACTGAGAAAGGGGCAAACTCAAGGTTACACAGAGTGTTTTTTGGTCAAGAGGGGATATGAATCTGCCTCCCTTCAGTCCTAGTCCATAACTCTAAACCAAGGGTAGGAATCTACACTCACTTCCACCATCCCACAGATCCCTGCAGGCAACCCCTGGCTTTATGAAACAATGCCAGTTTTCCAAAGTAGTAAAAAACTGCATGAGTTCTTGAGTTTTGCTTATTGTTGCCACTATGTCCATTTCTTCTGGGGTTGTTTGCTTAGAAAAAGATTTTCTAGAATTATAATGCTATAGTACAACAATACCTTTTTACAGATGCACTATAGCACTAAGTTCTAGTGTTATAACTATAGGGTTGTTTTTTTTAAAGGAAGATAAGGCTTCTTGTTGTGTTATATACCAGAATTAAAGAGAAATCCTGTTGAGAGTAGAAATAAAATGTTGCTGTTGATGCAACTGGGAATTCTCAAAAAATTAATCCAGGACAATACAGTTTTCTCTGCACGTTTGCAGGTTTGATGTTTGTTAATTTGATTATTCAGGAGGTGCATGCATGCCTTCCCCACATTCTCCTTCTTCCTTTCCCTTGCCTGTTCACACATGCCTTCCTTCTGCACGCCTGGGCAAAAGGCAAGGGGGAAGGGGAAGGGGAGTGGAGAGCACCACATGTGGAGAAGGAAAGGATATGCACCAAGGCAAAAGACAAGGGAATGGGGGGTCCTGGAAGGGAATGGGAGTGGGAGCATGGGGGAGTTGTCCCAACTCCCTGTTTTTCCACTTTTGCAGGGGTTCTGTGCCCCATACCCTCACAAAAGTAGAGGATTCACTATAGTAGTGTTGTTTGGATTTTTTTTGAAGGAATCATAGCAACAAGTACTATTAAGATATGAAATATTTGCCCATCTAGAAGAGGTCCAGAAGTGACCAAAAGTACTCTTGTTCTTTGGGAGGCTAAATAAATTGTGGAGCCCCACTCCCCTAACCGGCATTGAAATGGACGTTCCTGCCTTCACAAAATCTCTAGCGATACAGCTATTTCCCTGGTGATGAGGTGGATTTGCCATTTATAAGTGATTTAAAGGAAGCAAACGTTTTAAAATTCCATGAATTATATTTTAAATTACTGTAATGTCTCTTCATTTTTTTTTAGGGGTCTAAAGTTCCTTTCCTTGCCCAATGCCTACTTGAATCTTCTGGAGCTGAGAGGACCTGGTACAGATCTAAGGCAGATCCCAAAGTATAGGCAGTTTTATACACATCTAGGGTGGGAGTTGTATGGCCCTCTTGGTCTTACTAGAATGCAACTTGCAGCATTCCTTTCCATTAACTGTGCTGGCAAGGGCTGCTAAGAGCTGCAGTCCAATAACACTTGAAAGGCTACACATAAGGCAGAAGGAAGTTGAAAGGTGCTTTACTCCTTTGCCTTCAGGCCTCTCTGCCACTGACAAATCAGCTTGATCCTTCCTATCAATCAGATTTTGAGACACATTACCTGTTTCTTTCCTGTTCCTGTTCCACTGTACAAAACAATGGCTCCAGTTGTTCTTGTGGGGTGGGAGGGGAAAATACAATGGGCTTAAAGGCATCTTGTGGTTTCTCCCCAGAAATTGAGTTCTTTCGCCCTTATCTTTGCCCGTGGTACCCACACGTCTTAAAGCTGCCCCCATGCAATGTATGTCAGTGATCTATATTCAGAGCTGCTAGACCTAATGTTAGGCAGGGTTTGAAGCAGCTGCCTCAGGCAGCAGAATTCTTGTGTCAATAAAGCCAAACAAACTGCTACTTCTATATTTGTAAGGCCAGAAAAAGGGGGAACTCTTTATTAGATCTTCTGCTTCCAAGGCCAAAATACTTTGGTTCGCTCTGGGCACTATGTGCCTTGACTTGGAGTGGAGATGCAGTTAATTGCTCTGCTTCAGGTGACGAAGTATCTTCTGATACTGAACTGCACAAGAACAATACTAATTTTTTTGAGCATCTTTAGCTGCCAAAGTGTTTGTTTTGTCTCGATTGTGCAAAGACTTGATCAGTCAGGAAATCAACAATATTGGCTGGAGTAAGAGAATTGTAGCATCAGGGTGGGGTTTAGAAACTTACTTTTTGTTTGTGAAGGCTTTTACATGTCTTTTTCAGCTCTGCCAGCATTTTTAGAGTGCTGTCCTAACTCAAAGATGCTCTGACTATGGAGCATTAAAAGTAAACAAAAGCTTGTTCTGTTGGTTAATATGATATGCAAGGCAGAAGAGCACCAAAAGGGTCAAAAGGAGTGGAGCAGTGAAACAGCTAAGTTAAACCAGATTCAACCCATTTCCAGCTGAGAGGTGCAGCTATCGTGCTAGCACACAGTTGAATCAGTGAGGTTCTAATCTTAAATATTTTGCCCGAGGCTGGGAACAGTCTGAATTCTGTACAGCATCCTGGCCAAATGTCAGTCCAGCTAGTTTGCCATTCAGCAGGATATTCTTAGTTGGAAACAACACATTAGACTCAACAGATGCTTACTCCCATCTACTATTAATGTTCTTCCATTTTTTTAAAAAAAGGGAAGATTTATTTCATCTATGAAAATTATTTTTTTTAAAATCCCTACAGAGCAATTTTCAGATAGCTTTGTAAGCATATAGAGATATATCTTGTATCTCTGTTTGGCTTACTATACTAGTTTTTATAGATGTTGCTTCACATGAAAGGTAGGAAGCAAATAAATAACAACAACAACAACATAATAATAATAATAGTAATTGTATTTGTTACGCACCTCTCCCCAAGTCTCAAGGTGGGGCACAGAATAGATAGAACTAAAAAAATCATAGTTAAAATACACTAAAGCATAGACTGATTAATACAAATATACAAATATACTTAAAATGTATCATAATTAAAATATAATTAAAAGAACAATTAAAAATAGATTGGGTAGATCTGCACGTATGCACACATGCAGCATTTCTAGTTTCTTAGTGTATTTCCTGTTCCAAATTGTTCATACATATTGTCCTTTTGTTTTAAAGATTCAAAAGACGGTCATATAAATATCTGTTGGCCAAAATTTGTTGGGGCTCTTTCTTGAAATAAAGCCTTCTTTTTTAAAAACATCTTGAAATACCATCTGTCTTCCATGCCAATGTTTCCAGTTTCTTCTGCTTCCTTGTGACCTAAAGGGGATGAAAAACAAGGAAAGGAGGGAGGGATTTAGACTTCCTACTGGGTAGGAATACAACCCTTCTGGAATCAGATCCAGCTCCACCTAGATTTGCACAGGAGCTAATATTTGCTGTGCTCTTTGCTTTGCTTTGCTTTCTTCTCTGCTGTTTATCTTTTCCTTTTGCTATCTGTTGAAGAGTTCAGGGTTAATCTGTTTCTTTCTCTCCCCAGTTTCTTCAGAGCAAGATCCAACATAAAATCCATAGTACTAGCTATACTTTTGCTATATGTGTAAGAAATTCAGGTAAAGGTGTGATTAAAATCATTTTCCAAGGGTACCCATGTTAGCCTGTTGTAACGAAAGTAGTGTGACACCCTAAAGACTGCGACAGTGTATTTGGCACAGATTATTATGGACTGTAATCCATAATAATCTCAACAGTTAAAGTCTCAGTAGTTAATTGAAATACTTCATCATGAGGGAGTATGTGCTTGAATTTGCCCTTCATTGTGAATTTTTCAAATGTGCTTTTCCCTTCCTTTGTTTGCTAGTGCTATTGCCGAGAATTCCTTAAAGAAGATCCTCCTGAGGCTAGACTGCCATTTCACTTGGGCGCTACTGAAGGAGGACATTGATCCCGATGAACTGGAGGAAAGAATTGTTGAACAAATTGAGTTTTTACCCTCCAGATCCAAAGCTCATAATTATAACCTGCTGGCCTATGTAAAATACTTGAATGGCAAGAAGGAAGAAGCTCTGGAAAACTTACAAAATGCTGAAGAGGCTGCTAAAACAGAGCACCCCGGAGACACTGAAAAGCAAAGCCTTGTTATCTGGAGTAATTACGCTTGGCTGTACTACCACATGGACAGACTGACAGAGGCACAAACCTACATAGACAAGGTAGAAGCGATCTGCAAACAACATGGAAGCCCCTCATCTCATAAGATGAAACTCCCTCAGATCTTCTGTGAAAAGGGGTGGGCCCTTCTCAAATTTGGGGGGAAATATTATGAAAAAGCCAAGGAGAGCTTTGCAAAGGCCCTGGAAGAAGAACCTGACAACCCAGAATTCAATGCTGGCTATGCAATCACTGTGTACCGCCTGGAAGATTATTATGGGAAAAAGTGTGCAGCAGAACAGTCATCACTGGGACCCTTGAGGCGGGCAGTGCAGCTGAATCCAGATGATGCCTTTGTTGTGCCTCTCCTTGCATTAAAGCTGCAGGAAAGCAAGAATGCTCAAGAAGGGGAAAAGTACATTGAAAAAGCCCTTGCGAAACATCCAGGCATTCCTTATGTGCTGAGGTATGCTGCCAAATTTTATAGGAAAAAAGGTGATGTGCAAACAGCCCTGAAGTATTTGACAGAGGCATTGGGCCTGACACCAAACTCAGGCTTCCTACATCACCAGGTAGGGATTTGCTATAGAATACAATATTATAAGCTTAAAAAAGCAAATGGGAGACGCCAACCCACTAAAAAGATGGAAGAACTGATGAAACTTTGTATTTCTTATTTCAAGACAGTGGTGGAACGCAAATCCAAATTTGTTTTTGCACATCTGGATCTCGCAAACATGTATGCAGAAGGGGCTCAGTTTCCAGAAGCAGAAGAAATGTTCCAGAGAGTGTTTGCAATGAACAAACTGACCTGTCCTGAAAAGCAACAGCTGCACCTCAATTATGGGAACTTTCTGAAGTTTCACAGAAAATCAGAATCCGAAGCTCTGAATCATTTTTTGGAAGCAGTGAAAATTGAACATGAATCATATGTGAGAAATAAGTCTAAACTCCAATTGATGAGGTTAGTAGAAGAGAGAATTGAGAAGGGCATTGCTGATGCAAAGAGTTTTGCCACTCTTGGGTTCGTACACCAACTCAATGGGGAAAAGAAGCAAGCGATTGAGTGCTATGAGCAAGCCCTGAAATTGGATCCTGGAAATGAAGAATATCTCAGTGCTATTTTGGATCTGAGGTTGTCTTTACAAAGCTAAACTTTCCTGTGCTGCTCATAACGTTCTTCCTATTCAGTTAACATTATTTCAACATGAATAGCAATATTCATAATCTCTTTAATTCACCTTTACTTCAATATAGAGTATGAGTTTTCATTGAAGTGATTGTGCATTTCACAATTTTGCAGCTTTTGATAGTATTGTGTGGCCACTATATTATAAGCACAGAGGTTAACTTCTGTACTTGATTTTTTAAGAAAAACACACAAAAAAAACCTTACATTGTGTTAGTTGTGGAGTATATTTCCTGAGCCAAGTGTATTGAGGGGTATAAAAATTCTCAAATGTGTTTGTGTGTGTACCATCAAGTGTCTTCAATCCTTAAAGTATGTTCCATTCCAAAAAGCACAAGGTGGAATGGACATAAAATCAGGTAGAATTTGACACAATAAAATATACATATCTTGTATTTAGAGATATTTCATCACCCTGAAGAAATCCAGTGTTGACCCACTGGAAGAATTTCCCATCAGTTCCCCTTAACTACTTCACTGTTTTCCTTGAAAAATATACTCACAGCAGTTTGACATAAAACAGATAAAAGTTTACAGGCACATCCTAGCAGAGCAGTTAGCAGAATTGGTATTTTAATGATTTAGCAGTTGTGGCTAAAGTACATGAAGAGCAAAAGAAGCTTAACTTTCTAGGACTGAAGCAGTTCAGCAAATGCAGCTGAGAAATTCTAACATTGTTATGGTTCTTCATTTGAAAAGTTCTCAATCTGAGGAAAACTAGCATAGGAAATGTTCTCAACTGGGATGACTGGTTGAACATGATAGAGTTCCTTCTTTCTGCATGTTGCAAATGAACATAATGGGGGAAAGTACAGTCGAGATAAGTGTTTCTCAACCTGGGGTACCTTGGGGGTCTGTGAAGCCTTCAGAGGGGGTCCATATAAGTTTGTTATTCATCCTGGAAAAAGGGGAAATCCTTTAAGGAACTTAAGGGACTTTTTAAGATTTAAGGGACTAAAACATGTCCTGGCTGGGTGTGGCAGGTTGATGCCCCAGACTCCTCAAAAGTGGTAGGGCCAGGCAGCATAGTGGAGTTGTGCTTCCAAGCAGCCACAGGGACAGATGGGAGTTCCTTTACTCTTATGGCTGCTCAGAAGCAAAGTGGTGGGGATCTCAGTGCTCCTTTGGGGGAAAGGGGGAAAGAAATGCCACTTCCCTCTGAAGGAGCACTGAGAAACTAGAGAGGGTAGGTGCTTTCAAAATACATAATACTGGACCAAAGTTACCTACAACGTCAGCTTGGAACAAAAGTCAACCATAACCAGAGAAGTTCCAAAACCTAGGTACGACACAGAAGTCATGTCACACACATGTTTAATACCAGGGATAGGAATCTTGTGGTCTTCAAGATGTTTGACAGCACCTCCAAGCATTCCTCACAATATGTTATGCTGGTTAAGGCTGCTGGGAATTGCAGTCCAACAGCTTCTGAACAGTCATGGAATTAAGTGGTCAGAAAATAAACATCCATTGGAAACTGATAACAATCTAAAGTTTAGATTCTGAAAGATAACCAAATAGTCCATGGCAGAGAAGTCCAACAGGCATAAGAGAAAACTCAAGAAAGGGGCCAATTTGCATGCCCAGGTCCAGTGGCAAAGAACATTTTTTTCAGCAGTAGGAAGCTGTGAGCCTCTAGATCAGGGGCAGGAATTCTAGGGCTTTTCAGATTTTGTCAGTCTACAGTTCCTGGCAATTCTAGCCAGGTTAGCGAATGATGAGGAATGCTGAGTTGTAGTTGCACCAATATCTGGAGAGCTAGGTAATTCCCACCTCCAGCTCTAGATGTTTTTAGACTACAGCTCATATCAACCATAGCCAATGGTGAAGAATTATGAACACTGCAGTCACTTATATGTTCAAACAAACAGTCTCATTTGCAGTTTCTTTCTCTCTAGTGCATGCATGAGGGTGTGCACACACAGAGAGAAGACACAGGCCTTTCACCATGGAAACCACAAACCCTTACCATCTCAGAACAGGCAGGCCAACTGTTCCTCCTCCAATGTGACCTGACTATGGCTGTCCAGAGGGAAGAAGTGTGCGGCAGTCATCTAATAAAGTGGGTTTTGACCTCCAGTCCTCCAGGTATCTTGGACTTCAACTCCTAGAAGCACAAGCCAATGGTCAAGGATTCTGGGAGTTGTAGCCCAAAGCAAATACCAATTAAAGGTTGGGAATGATTGATTTAGTTGTTCTCACAGACCTTTTGGATTGCCCCTGAGCTAAAAGAACTGTTCAAAAGATTTGCTAGATCTGGCAGCAAAAGAATTGCTCTTTGGTTGCCGAGAAGCTACAGGGAGATATTCAAGAATGTGGAATCTGTTAGTAGCTTTTTGATAACTATGATGTGATTCTGTTTTAGTATTGCATTTTCTTTAAACTTCTTTAAATTAAAATGAAGTTTTAAATATATGTGTGTGTGTGTGTGTAGTCAAGTACTGTGTGCCCCCATATGCTTTCATCTTCCCCAACTAGGGTGCATATTGTAAAGAAATGACAATCACCCACAGAGTTTCATGAGAAACAAGGCCAAAAGTAAATGGGAATGGACTAACTAATACAGAGCCTGGAAAACTGGTTCTGCAATATAATGTTATACATCCTAGACAGAGTTTGGCAAGATTGCTTTTGGGTACTACAATACCCAGAATTCTCCAGCCAATATGGTCAGTGGTCATTCTGGCTCAGGGATTCAGTCAATCTGGCTCCAAAAAAAAGGAATTATTATAGCGCTCTGATCATGTCTCAGAAGTAAAGCCCACTGTGTGAAAAACTGGCTAGTGGCAGGGGTTGTTTAAGAGTTTGATTTTTAACCTTTCAGCTCAGGGTTTGGCAGTTCCAGTGTGCCATCTGTAGGAGAGGAAGAATACCAAGACAGGGTTGCCTCATGCTGAAAAGACACCTTGCACTGAAAAGAATGTAAAGGATGGGGCCTAAATACTCTAAAGGCACCAGATCCTTTCTTATCTTGGAAGCTAAGCAGGGTCAGCTCTAGTACTTGGATGGGAGACCACCAAGAAATACCAAGTGCTGTAGGTTATATTTCAGAGAAAGGAACTGTCATAACTTCCTCTGAGTAGTCCTCGCCTCAGAAAACCCTGTGAATTCATGGCAACGCCATAAGTCAACAGACAACATGTATGTGCCTTCAAGTTGTCTGTTCACTTATGGCGTTGCCTGAATTTCACAATAATCTACATTATGTAGATTACTCTTTGATCTGTCCTTCTCCATTCCTGTCACCAACCAGTTTGTTTTCTGGCTATTTGATTTAGTGTCCGTACACTGAATACACTATACAGTGTACATTGTCCGTACACTGAATTTTAAAAGAAAATCAGCCTGTGCTTCATAGATAATAGCAAAGACTTTTGATCGTCTAGATCACGAGACACTCTGGACCACTCTTAAAGAAATATGTGTGCCACAACATTTGACTGTCCTTAGGGATCAGGTGTACACAAGACAAGGGGCTACTATTAGGAAAGAATATGGAAAAACAGAATGGTTTCCCATTGGCAAGGGGGTCTGGCAAAGCTCCATTTGATCACCCTAGCTGTTTAACTTGGATGGTAAACATATACCAAAAGCAGGAGTGGGCTTAGAGGAAGGAGATGTGACAATTGGAAGAAGAAACATCAATAATTTAAGATATGCAGATGACATCATACTACTAGCAGAAGACAGCAAAGATTTGGAACTATTACTGAAGAAAGTCAAGGCAGAAAGTGCAAAGACAGGTTTACAGGTGAGCATTAAGAAAACAAAAATAATAGCTACTGATGATTTACATAACCTTAAAGCAGACAACGAAGACATTGAAATATTTCAAGATTTTCCATAATTTGGCGCAGTCATTAATCAAACTGGAGACTGCAATCAAGAAATCAGAAGAAGACTAGGACTTGGAAGGGCAGCTATGGAAGAACTAGACAAGATCCTGAAGTCTAAAGATGCATCATTGAATACTAAAATTATCCATGCCATTGTATTTTCCATTTTTTTGTATGGTGATGATACTGGACACTGAAGAAAGGTAAGAAAGAAAACCAACTAATTCATACCTTATCCGAATCTACCACTGCTGAAATGACAAATGAATGGGCCCTAGAGCAAATCAAGCCTGAATTCTCTCTAGAAGCCAAGATGACTACTTTGGGGCTGTCCTCCTGACGATATTATGAGAAAACATGACTCACTAGAAAAGACAATGTAATGTGTGGTAAGGTAGAGGGCAGTAGGAAAAGAGGAGGACCTCAATAGAGATTGATAGACTCAATGAAGGAAGACACGTCCCTGTATCTGGAAGACCTGAGCATGGCAGCTGATGATACAGTGGCCTGGCAGTCTCCCATCCATAGGGCTGCCTTTGGTTGCGGTCAACCTTAGGGCCATCAATAATAACCTTCCTCAGGTTGTTTCATAAAAAACTGCAGCCACTCAACATGATTAGCTTTTCTGTTCAAAACCATGGATCAAATACATAAACAAAAGTTGGTCCTCATTTCCACACTGCACTGTTATAGTGCTATTATTCCACTTCAACACCCTGTGGAATTTGTAGTTTACTGTGGCCAGAGCGCTGTCTGGCTGAGAATTCTAAACATCCCTCTCTAAACTGCAAACCCCAGGATTCCACAGGATGTTGAAAGTAGAAGAATAGCACTATAACAGTGCAGTGAGAAAACCGCCTTGACAGTCCCCTGAAATCAATGCGAGATCTTGGGGCGGAAAAGGAAAGCCAAGCCGGTTCAACAGAGCAAGTTCAGTTTCGTTTCCCACGAAGGCTTTCTCCTCTAAGTTTCGCTTTCCCCTGCCCAGCTGGAAGAGGCAAGAAACGCCCAAGAGTGAGGAGGACTGGAGGGGCGATCTTCACAAAGCAGCAGGAACAACAGCAGATGCCGGAGCTTCTTTGGCAATGGTTGTCCAGTTGTTCCTTTGGATTGCAAAATTACTGCGTTTCCTTTACAACTGGTTTAATGCAGATAAAATCATGAGGTAAGGGGCGGTGCACATTACGAGCCAGTTTGGGGGATTCTGGCGACGGTGGTCGTAAGCTTTGTCACTTGCGCACTACCTTTTTAAAAAATCGCCTTAGTGCTGAACGATCCCACCGTGCAGTTGTCCAATGTTTACTTGGAAATCAAACCCAATGATTAACTCCCACCGAAGTACATAAGATTTCCGTCTCCTGTGGCTATGCTGGATGTAATTTATACGGGGTGCACATTTTCACAAACTCGACATACAGAATAAACCAAACAGAATGCAGATTTAGTTCGAAAGGAAACGGGAACGGGATGTTGTTATAAATGCTGCGATTGTTAATTGAAATGGGTGAAAAGGACCTCTGTGTATCTGTGGCAGACGGTTTATGCTGACGCTAGATGGAGACAGAGAGCCGACTTTAAGCTCTCCAGGAACTCTTGCAAGATGGGATTTACTGAGGCCTCTGATGCGCCTGGGTTTCCTGGACCTTCATCTAATGCTCAGCTAAACTGTGTGTGGGATTTATTATTTCCCCATATATTATATTATTTAGAAATATATATATATATATTCTCCTATAGTTATATAACTTCATAAGCTAAGTTTGGAGCATCTTTGTTTCCAAGGAAGCATAATGTTCAGGCCTCTGAAACTTTTCACTGTCCACGAGTAGGGTGTATGTGTGGTAACAACAATCGTGTTTGCTCATTTATTTATCAAGTAAAGGTGTTTCGTATGGCTTTCCAAGGAGACTACTCCCAGTTTCTGGGGAGAGGGTTCCTAGGGGCTCATTCTTTGTTCATCCCCAACCTGAATTTCTGGAGGGGGACACCTAAGGAGGTTAAGCTGCTTCTTTCTAGCACTTTATATATTCACTTGGCATTGCACAGAGCCAGTTTTAACAGGTTTGTGCATTATCTTGACTCCCAAAGTGCCCAGGATCCATGACAAACAAAGGTTTTATTCAGCCTCTGCAAAGCAAGTTGTCAGTTGAGAAAGTGAATAGTTTCCCCCCATACACACACAAATATACACACCTGGATTTCAGTCCAGCAGAATCTTGAAATAGATACCCATCCTTTTCTGATCTGTTCTTTGAGGTCAGTCTAGGACCATCTAATCAGGGAAAACACACACAGGAGATATATACAAAATATAATTTGAATATATTCAGCTGTCCACATTCGCTAGGGTTATGGACACAGGCCCCTTGCAAAAGTGAAAAATTCACAAATAAGAAAATTTGTGCGTCTGTGGGAAGGAGGCTGAGGCACAGGTGGGGCAAGTGGGCATCTAGGGTCTAAACCAGGTCAGGGAAAGGAGATGGTTGGCATGGTGGTCCTGTACTTTCTCTCTCTTGCCCATCTCCTTCCTTGGGTGTGTGTGGACATGGGTACAGGGTTTGTGGTGCTGAAAATTTGGGCAGAGAGCCATCCTTAGCTGGCCAGGCAGAGACTGGCAGAGGAAGATCAGAGGTGGGTTTTTAAAGGGCTGTGCAGCCTGATTGGAGCCACCAAGAGGGAAGGTTTCCCCAAAAAAGACGCACATGAGGTGGGAGGGCAGGGGTTGGAGAAACTCGCAGATAATCAAATCTGTGAATGTTAAACCAGCAGATGTGGAGGGCAGTCTGTACTGTACATGAACATGAGAGAAGCCTGATTCAGGTCAAATTTGCCGGCATCCAATTTGGAAACAAGGTGTTAGACAAAATGGAAATTTTCTGATATCTAGTAGGGCTCTTTTCAATAACTAATATCAGTAGATGAAAAGCTCTGTGTGCCTTTTCCCCCCAGAAAAGTGGTTGTAAAGTCAGCATGGTATGTACAGCCAGCATGGTGTAGTAGTTTGACTGTTGGACTAAGATTCTGAAGACCAGGGTTCGAATTCATGCTCAGCCATGGAAATTCACTGGGTGACCCTGGCCAAGTCACATACTCTCAGCCCCAGAGGAAGGCTGTGGCAAATCTTGCAAAGAAAATCCCATGATAGGTTCACCTTAGGGATGTGATGAGTTGGAACTGACTTGAAGGCACACAACAACCTGTAGATAAAAAGTTCTTTGTGTTTTCCTTTTCCAGAAAAGGTAAAAAGAACACAACAGGAGTCTATCTGTGTAAGATCATCCATGATAAAAGGTGATAGACTTAAGCGTATTCTTTCAGTCTCCAGAATTTAAATCTGCTTTTCTCTCTTTCTCTCTTTTCTCAGTTATATTGCTGGGGATGACTTAGAAAAGATTCTCCTTCAACTTGAATGCCATTTCACATGGGCACTGCTGAAAGAAGACATTGATCCTGATGAACTGGAGGAAAGAATTGTTGAACAAATTGAGTTTTTACCCTCCAGATCCAAAGCTCATAATTATAACCTGCTGGCCTATGTGAAATACTTGAATGGCAAGAAGGAAGAAGCTCTGGAAAACTTACAAAATGCTGAAGAGGCTGCTAAAACAGAGCACCCCGGAGACACTGAAAAGCAAAGCCTTGTTATCCTGGGTAATTATGCTTGGCTGTATTACCACATGGACAGACTGACAGAGGCACAAACCTACGTAAAAAAGGTAGAAAGGATCCGCAAGCAACACGGAAGTCCCTCACCTCGTAAGATGAAACTCCCTCAGATCTTCTGTGAAAAGGGGTGGGCCCTTCTCAAATTTGGGGGGAAATATTATGAAAAAGCCAAGGAGAGCTTTGCAAAGGCCCTGGAAGAAGAACCTGACAACCCAGAATTCAATGCTGGCTATGCAATCACTGTGTACCGCCTGGAAGATTATTATGGGAAAAAGTGTGCAGCAGAACAGTCATCACTGGGACCCTTGAGGCGGGCAGTGCAGCTGAATCCAGATGATGCCTTTGTTGTGCCTCTCCTTGCATTAAAGCTGCAGGAAACTAATAAAATTCATGAAGGGGAAAAATATATTGAAAAGGCCCTTGCGAGACACATAGATGTTCCTCATGTGCTGCGATATGCTGCCAAATTTTATAGGAAAAAAGGTGATGTGCAAACAGCCCTAAAATATTTGACAGAGGCATTGGGCCTGACACCAAATTCAGGCTTTGTACATCATCAGATGGGGATTTGCTACCGAACACAGTATTTTGAAATGAAAAAAGAAGCAGCAAAGGGTCGAGTCCTAACAAATCTGAAAGAAATGATCGAAGCATTGTGCCATTGCATTTTTCATTTTGAGAAGGTGGTGGAGCACAAACCCAAATTTGTCTATGCTTATATGGACCTTGCAAACATGTATGTAGAAGAGGCCCAGATATGGAAAGCAGAGGCAATGTTCCAGAAGGTATTTGCAATGGGCAGCCTGACCGATGTTGAAAAGCAGCAGCTGCACTTCAATTACGGACGCTTTCAGGAATTCCACAAAAAATCAGAATCTCAGGCAAGGAAGCATTATCTGGAAGGGCTAAAAATTGAACATAAATCATTTGAGAGAAATAAGTGCAAACGTAATCTAAATAGATTGATAAATAAGAGAATCAACAAAGGCAGAGGGGATGCTAAAGATTTAGGCAACCTTGGATTCGTTGCTCAACTAGATGGGCTAAAGGAATCTGCCCTTAAGTGCTATGAACTAGCCCTGAAATGGGAACCTAAAAATGAAGAATATCTCAGTGCTGTTTTGAAGTTAAGACTTTCTTTACAAAACTAAGCACAGTAGCCTCTCCACATTCACAAGGGATCAGGGCACAGAACCCTCCTGGAAGTGGAAAAACCACAAATAACTCCCCTCTTGCAATTCCCCTCCCATTCTCCTCCAGAGCTTCCCCCTACTATTCCTTTGCCTCTGGTCCTGGCATTGAGGAGTGGAGAAAGACAACCTAAAAGGCTTACCAGTACTTTCCCTTCAGACAGAAGAGGAGAGTTTTTGAGTTCTAATTATTTCTGGTGGCCAGCTTGAGAAAGGAGGAATAGGAGCAAAGAGGCCAATCAGCAGTTAATACTATAGCTAAATGTGGAACCACATGGCAGAGAGGCCGTGCCTTCAGCAGTGAGAGGGCTTTGCTCACCCAAAAGGGGAAAAAATCCATTTTAAACAAAAGCCTGGCAAACCAGGGGTGAGGAATGTAAGGGATAGGAAGAGGAAAATGGGGGGGTGGAGGCAAGCACATGCCTTGCAAATAATAAAATTTGTGACATTTAAACCTGTGAATGTGGAGGAAGGACTGTATTCCCATGGGTTTTTTTTTCTTTTAGCTACTTAAAACAGTGAAAACTAACATTTTAGAAATTTCCATATGGATGTTTTTCCAATATACTTTGGCTTTTTTACAATCCTACCAACAATGATAAAATATCCCTCTTTCAGCCTTACATTTCCAACATTTATCATTGTTGCCTTTATAGATCTTTGCCAATTTTGCTAGTGTTAAGTAATATCTGTTGAACAGTTCATTTTATGTATTTTATATTGGTATTGGGGATACTTATCAATGAGAAAGGAATAATTGTATGTAAATGTAATCGTATTTGTAACTGTATGTAATGCTTTTAGAATTTTCCTTTTTTCAGAATTCTTTTTTTCTTTTTCACCTGTTTATTTGTTGTATGCAAGTTGAGAATAAAATAAAATAACATTTAAAAAAACAACAATGAAAACTAACGATATCCTTATTTCAGCAGAGTCCATGAAATTTCTCTGAAGTAATTAAGCAGAATGTGATAGCTTTCCAATATTACTTATTATTAGTTCATTAATTACATTTATATCTTACTTTTCCTCCTGTCAGTTCAAGGCCACATACCTGAGTCTCTACTTCCACACTTCATGCTGAAAACAACCCTGTGAGGTAAACCAGGTTGAAAGAGAGTCACTAACATATTCTCTCTCATGACTCAGTAGGAATTTGAACTGGGGTCTTCTAAGTCCCAATCTAGCTTTTTACCGGCTATGCCGGTGAATGACCTGAAGCTACTTTTGCAGCTTTAGACTGGGTTCCTCTGTCACTATATTACAATACACATGTTTTTACTTTAGGAAATTGTTGAACTGATTTAGAAACTCACAGGACTGATTTGAAAAAAAAAATACACCAAGAATAAAGAGGTTTGAACCATTTTTTTTAATGGGAAAATATAATTTCCGTAAACCTATCTGCAAAAATTCCCTCACTTTCTTCCAGTGTAAATCAAGTCTATACACACAGTTGGTCATTCGTGTCAATTTCCAGCAGTTTTCCTATAGCAATAATAAGAGGGAACATTAGATTTGAAATCACAAGAATGCCTCAGCTTCTCAGGTGTTGGCCTGGTTAGTAGTTCAGTGAGACTTTTTCTAACAAACTAATTTAAACATAAAATGGAAGAAGGTGTTAAAACAGACTAACATGGCTATCTCTTTGAAAATCTCACGTAAAGGCATGCTACATTATCCAAGACAAAGGATATTCTTACGTGTCAGTAGCATCTCATGGTGGGGAAGGAAGAAGTACATTTGACTGTGGTGCATTGAAGATATGTGTCAGTTGCTTCCTGGACAATGGGCTTTGCTAACGCTAATTCTGATAACATGACCTAATTGTATATGGAAGTAACATGAAATAAAAACCATCTGTGCACCTATAATCTGTGGATTTGTTACTTATCTTTGTGGTAAATGCTGCCTGTTAATTATCTATATATCTCTACTGATAATATGAACCTAACCAATTCATTGTGTGAATTAAGTCCCTCTGTGCTTAAGCAATCTGTACACAAGAGGTAGGAATCATACAGGCTTCCAGATGCTGCTGGACTGCATTTTCTGTCAGTCAAAACCTCCATAGACAATGGTGAAAAATAGTGGGAGCTATAGTCAAGTGATTCCCTGCTCTACCATGCCCAGACAACCTCTAACCTATATTTAGGTTGTAATAGTTTGCACAGTTAACTGGGAGTAAGTCTCACTGAAATTGGTGAGAACTCTATCAGAGATGAGTTGTCTTTAACAAATTGTTACCACCGTGTTCTGGCCTGGCCTTTGGTGAACCAAAGATATCATTTTGATATCATAATTCGGCCCTACTCTGCCACCAGCCAAGCGTTTGTGAGGCCCGCCGAACAAGCGTGAAGCTAGGCATGGCTACTACTTGCTGCTCCCACCAAACCAAGCCAGATATTCCCAGATCTGCTTTAGGGGACCTCCCGAAACAAACACCTTCATTACATATGCACGCTACCACAAAGGGACCCTCTGCCCTGAGAGGACACCCTGGCGAGCTAGGTACTTAACTGCCGAGCTAGCTGCATTTACATACCGGCCATACCATTGTCAATTTGGACTCTAACTCAATCATGCAAATTCTGACCTTTCGGAGGCTTTGTCTCCAACCCAAAACCTATTGTTTTTGCCCAAGACCAGACTAGCCTGCAGTTGTTCTTTCCCCTATAAAAATCCCCTACTTTGAGAGCTCTTTGGAACTCTTGCTGGATCGTCTGAACTTCACTTTGCCTTGCTGCCGCTCAGTTCAGCAGATTCCCCTCGGTCGCCATACCGGGTTTCTTCCTCTTCAATCAGGCTTCTTCAAGACTACAGGACAGGTGGCGTATCACCCATTTCCCTTAAACTCTATTTCCTTTTTCTAGTTAGGAGTGTGTTTGTGCTTTTCTTTAATAACTGTTTAATAAATCTTAATTGTTGTTTGAACTATTTGCCTCCTCACTGACCTGACGCTGTAGACATAGGGTAAAAGATCGTGTTGCGTTGCCCTGCCTCTCGTTAGCCAAGAGAGTGCTCCAGCTAATTTCCCCATCTTTGCTTAGGTTTGGTTTGTTATTTGGGCGCCCCTCCCGGGACCCCCAATTCACAGGGTAACAAAATGTTCCTGTGAGTTGTTTCTGAACTGTTCGAAACCAAAGATTATGACTAGTGATTCTGTCCTGGGAATTACTTTTCCCTTAATGTGGTATTCAGTTGTGTATGTGTGTTTTTTTAATTAAATTGTAACACTTTTTGAGAAACTTTTGAGGCTTTGGGCCAGTCTGGAACAGATACAGATAAATTTATATCGGCATTTCCCATCCCATGAAGGATGCGCATGGAACTTCCTAAGGCTGTTGAGGGAATTATGAATTTCACCTTCCACATTGCCAGGAAAACTAAAACAGGTCACCTTCTCTCTGCTACTTTCAGTTGGAATTAAGATCTTCTAACACAAAAACCTGTGCAGCAGTGAAAGAGGCTGCCTTGAAAGATGGTGGGCTCTCCGAGGGTTAGTTTGTTCATCTTTTAAGGAGTTGGATGGCTGTCAGTCAGGGATGTTTTAGTTGTAGATTCCTTCACTGGAAGAGGTTAAACTAGATGACAGTTGTGGTGCCCACAAACTGCATAGCTCTGTGATTCTGTGAATATGCAAAAGGAATTGGAATGTGTTTTCCCAGCCAATGCACCACAAAGGTAACCGGGGCTCAGGGCAAAGCATGATCTTGGGCTCCTGTAGCCCTATAAATACTTACATTAGATATCTCATCCCAGGAGTTAATTCATCAGAATTGCAATAGAATGTAGAACGTACTTGCAGAATTTCACAGAAGTTTCTGATCAGGTGCAAAGCACATGAGAAGTATGCAGAAACCTAGGAGTGCAGAACTAAGTGGAAATGGAAAATTATATATAATTGAATGTTCCATTTTGACCAAAAACTATACAAAACTTTCTTTCCAAGGAAAGCTAGTATATCACAAGAATGGGTTCCCAACAGCTGAGGAAGGTTGCTTTTCAAACTCCAAAAGACCCCTATGAGACTGACTTCTGGTCATGCAGGGAGTTTTCATCTTTCAAGGATTTTAAGAGCCTAGACCTTTGCAGTGGAGTGCCTTTAAGCAGTATGGTACACCATCTGGCCTCCCCAGGATGTGTTATAAAATAAAGATTATTCTGTATATTACAGAGTATATGTTAAATATAGTGTGGCAAAGAATATATGAAAACTATCAGTTTCAGTTCAACAGTTCAGCTGCAAGTAGGACAGTTGCATAACTAGTAAAATATAATAGCATGTGTATAGTGTGGTTTCAACTGTAGCATAAATATCCTCATATAGACCCCATGCTACACTGAGGATCAAGGAAACATCTGGCTACCTCCCTCTAGGCAATGCACAAGGATTACAGGAGCGCAAGACCTTGAGAGGACCCTCTGTGGATCTCAAGATTGATGTCATAACTGTGCATCTGCCTATGTCCCCATAGCCAGCCACTTTTCCAACCCTGCCTTCTTGCTACGAAGCATAGAGTGGCCATGGGGCAGTTTCAAGGCAAGTTGGTAGGGGGAGTTCTGGGCACAGGGGAGGGAGGGAGGTCCTCTCAAACCCTGAAGCTCCCAATAAAGGACGTTTGCACATGTTAAGGACAGTTATGTGTGTGTATGTCCCTAACAGAATTCCAGCCTGAATGTTTTAAATTGTAAAATTCATAAATCACACTGTTTCTTATTAATGTCAGTCTTCTGGAAAATTTAAAGCCATTAGCTTTCATCCTGCCCTGTCCCTTTTTATCTGTGTAAACAGTAATAATTCCTTGACAGTACAGATGTAAATCATGTTGCATTGCAGAAGGTGACAAAGAGAGGCACAAAACACTTCCCACTATACATGTTAATTCTCAGGAGGAGGTGCTCTTGTCCAGGTAGTGTTAATAAGCATCATAACGTCTGTTCTTCAGCTTCCTTCATTAGAAGTTAGCACATAGCTGTATCTGTTGTTTTCAGTTTCATGTCTTAGATCACAACGAGAAGAACTACATGGACCTTAGTACAGGAGCACAGAGGGACTTGAGCTCTCTCTCTGACTAAGCTGGGGGACAGAGCTCCTTCAGAAATGATTCACCAAAATTAGACCACCAACACTTCTTGGTAGATGAGCTTCCTCAGGAATTTCAATCAGAAGTGTATTAAATGGTCAACCACTAAGCCAGCTGTTGTCTTTAAGCCCTCCCAGGAATAATAAAGCCCCCTGCCATCTATCCTATGAACACTTTCTCAGGAGTAGGCTACCATGGACACACGAGGGCATATAGATCATGCTTGTAGGAGTTATTGTATTTAAGGATATTTCCATGATAGGAGATGGGAAAGGTGTGGTAAATATGCCTCTCCCCTACAAGTACCAGCAATAAGGAGGCAAAATTAGCTACCAGTGGTAAAAGTTCCTGTGGCACTGTATTGAGATATTTGGACCACAGCATCTTGGCTCTGCCAGAAAGCTCACTGAGTAAATTGGTAGTGTTCCATCTCAATATTCCTCTGAGCTTAACTCTCACAGAATTGTTGTGTAGATTAGCTTTGAATTTCTGTAGAGTAACTTGGAAGTAGCAAGTTACAAGTAACGGCAATCTGTAACCACCACCGTTCCCGCCCCCTACTGCCTGATTCTTTTTCCAATTATTTGTAAAAGTTATTTCAGAGGCATTTTAAGTGGAATTTTCCAAGTTTTTTGACCATTCTCCTAGAAGTTGGTGCTGGTTTTCCAAAAAAGTAACAAGCAACAAAATGAGTTGCTGAAATTTTTTTAGAGGGAACAGTAAGAAATTGCAAGATTGTGGCATTGCAATTAGTTACATATTTCATCACTTTTAACAAGTAACTTTCTAAGCTCTGATGTTACCTTAGTATTTTTAAAGATTATATTGGCTAAATAGTATATGGAATTAATCAATCTTCTCTTCCCTTACATCTGTGACCAAGATTTTAACCACCTCCCCATGATAGCCAGTATATAATTAAAGACCAGTTAATTTTCTTTTGGGGAATGTCTTAATAATCATTCAGGAATATCAATAAATATCCAGTTTCCAATATGCCAGCTAGATCCCCTACCATTGCATAGATTTGCTTCTGAATGGACATACTTTGGAGGTATTTTGAAAACTGTCTTGTGTTTCCAGTTATCAATGTTGGGGTGGGATTGTACTGGTACCAGAGACCAGATTGTCCATCCTTAGACCAGCTCAGTGGATTGGATGACATCTTGAAGAAGCTTTATGCCATGTGGATGTCCCCTATTTTTGCTTTCCTTTTATTCCATGAAAAGAGAATCACAATGTACATAGATCTCTCTAGGTGGAGAATGCCCTTATTATTTCTGATCACTGACTGGAGATAACAGCAGGGCTTCCCCATGCACTGCTTATTGTGTGCAGGCAACACACAGAGAAACACATGGGCAGGCACCACAGGGAGAAATCTCCCCTAGTTCAAGGGATAAAGGAGGCCTCTGGACCATCCACAGTTTGGATCTAGACAGGCACATCCTGAGTTGCATTAACTTCATTGGCTGAGAGGTTCTTATTCCCTGAAATAGGGAATAGTTGTTAGCCCTAAGACTGCAATGCCAGTTTGACCATGCAATGGCACACGTCTGTAGCTGGAACTCTCTCCTCTGACTTTATTCTGAAACTTCTTTCCAGTGGTGGCTGGGGACTCTTCTATCAGTGGGACAGGGAATCTGCTCTCTGTTTTAGTCTGAACGTGAAAGGAGCTACCCAAGACACTTGGACCTATTTGGAGAACAGGGTTTGGATATCTCATTTAAAGTTTGAACTAAAACACAGAGTAGTTTTAACACCTCATTGACTAGGAAGCCACAGTCCTATCATCTGTCTAGTGATCCCTTTTCTCCTGATAACTGGTGGTCCAGCTTCTTTTACATGACGTGTCTAAAATCCTTGTCTGAATCTTATTGGTAGTCTCAACTAGGCTGGCCCATTGCATAAATTGTTGGGTCGTGAGTCAGCACTGATGTCAGTGCAATTGATTCCAGGAGTAGTTGGAACTAGCCATAGGACTTAGGCTGCTGTGTCTGGGAACCTGGAGAGTGTTGTACATCTTGCATGAATGCAGTCATTCTTGCTAGCAGTTGTGCATGTGACCATGAAACCCTATGATTCATGAAACTATGTGCCAGCCGTGCCATCATATTCTCATGCTCACTCTTGTGTGTCACGTACAGAGAATCAGAAGCATAATGAAGAGTCTGGATCCAATTGTGGTAGACAAGATATTAACCACTGTTGTTACTCCTGCATTCATTTCACACCATGATCTTTCTCTTCCCATTTCTAGGCCTTACAAGTTCTTACATAAGATAGTTGATATCCTACATCAGCTCGATCCCCTAATATGACCCCAAAATCTACCTTCTCATCTAGACAGTTCTACCAAGGCACTAATATCTACAGTGCTAGTAGGTGGGGTGCTGAAGGGTGACACATCCAGTTCCTTTCTGTGAGCAAGCAGTGGTTTGACTAGTAGAAGCAGGGGTCCTGTAGGATCCTGTCGGAATTCCTCTTTACATGTCCACTTACTGGCAGCAGAGGGCCACCTACATTTTAAGGTGGGATTTGAGAGCATTTGCCATTGTGGCAATGGTGCCATGATTGTTACTAGCCTGCATACTGCCCCCCCCCCGCCGATTTAATATGGTTTAATTGGCAAAATATGATTTGATTGGCAAAATATATTAATTGATATTAACATAAAAGATAATGTTTGTGTTTCAAAATTTACCTATATTACTGAATGATGGGGTGATTAGTAAGTGGGAGAAGGAAATAAATAGGTTTATTTGGAATGGGAAAAAACCAAGAATTAAAAGTAAATATTTAAAGGATATAAAAGAAAATGGAGATCTAAGCTTGCCAGATTTGAAACACTATTATGAAGCCTCAACGTTAATTTGGTTAAAGGAATGGATTACGCTGAAAGAAACAAAATTATTGAATTTCGAAAGTTTCAATTTATATTATGGGTGGCATGCATACCTTTGGTACGACAAATTTAAAAGTAACAAAGTATTCGTAGATCATTTTATAAGGAAGGCTATATTAAGAATTTGGTTAAGAGTGAGGAAGAAAATATATTTGAAACTCCCTTATTGGACTTCTGTGCATGAAGCATTTTACAGATTAGAGAAAGTTCAAATAAGGGAGTGGTTAACATATAAAGATATACTTAGAAAGGAAGAGAATATGATTAGATTAAAAAATAGAGAAGAATTAATGAGGGAAGGCCACTCATCGCATTGGCTGTTATATTTACAATTGGCGGGGAAATTTAGGGAAGATATGAAAAACAATGGGATTTCTTTAGAAGATACAGAGTTGGATGTTATATTGAAACCAGGGGTGGAGAAACCATTAAGTAAAATATATAAGTTGCTTTTGAAGTTAGAAATGGAAAAAGAGAGTATTAAAGAGAATATGATAAAGTGGGCACAGGATTTTGGACATACAATAACAATAGAGCAATGGCAACAAGCTTGGAAAATAAACCAAGATTTTACAAGAAGCTATTATTTAAAGGAAAATTTCTTTAAAATGTTTTACAGGTGGTATCTAACCCCGATTCAAATATCTAAAATGTATAAAAGTAAAAAGCTTGGGAAATGTTGGAAGTGTCAGGGGGTGGGAACTTTTTACCACATGTGGTGGAAATGTAAGAAAGCAAAGGTATTTTGGACGCGAGTGCATGAGTTAATTGAAAAAACATTTAACACAAGATTTGGTATGCTTCTGGAAATATATTTATTGAATATTTTGGAGGGGATCGACTTAAAGATTAGAATTAAATATTCAAGAATCTTATGTTACATTATATATGCAGCGAGGATTGTTTACGCAAGATATTGGAAAGACAAGAATATACCCCCCCAAGAAGAAATTATATATAAAGTTTACGAACTGGCTGAAATGGATAAGCTAACATGGATGTTGCAAGATAAGTCGAAAGAAAGCTTTCAACATGAATGGGAAATCTTGAATCAATGGTGGATGAAGAATTGGAGTGAACATGCCCTGACAGGATTGTATTATTAATTTCATACGTTAAGAGATTTAATGAGGATGATAGTAGATATAAAGAACACAAAGAGAATAATTATAAAAATATAATTATGTTTAAATAATATCAAGATATTAAGATAAGCAAGATTAGGGAAAGAAAGTGAAAATTTGAACGATAAGATAAAGCAATCTCTAATTCCCTCCAATTGAAATAGTCAATAATCAATGAGTTATATATAAACATAGATATAGAAGGTAAAAATAAAGAAATGTTGATTTAGTGATGGAAAGAAGTTAATTTTAGATATTATTAATATTACTAAAATAAAGATAAGAAAGAAGGATAAGACGAGTAGATAGGTAAAAAATAGTCTAAGTGATAATATTGTATTAAGTAATAATGGGTCCAAGTGGAGTTGATATTTCAGATAGTGTAGACCCTAGATTCATTTAGAGTGTTTTTTTCCCCTCTTTTTTTTAAAGATATAGACATAAGAACGAGGTTTATATTATTATGGTAGGAGAAATATACACTGTTTGCCGAATAGAGGTGGTTTTATTTGCTGTGAAATTTAGGTGAAAATGAGTGAGCAGGATAGATAAAAAGGAATAAAGGTAAAATAACACCCCCCGGTGGTATTAAATGAAGTCAAAGGATGAAAGTAGAGAGAATGTGAAATTTTGTAAGTATGAATGTGATTATTAGTGTAAAATGTGGTATTAAATGTAATATAATGTTGTGGGTTTTTTTTCTTTTGTTTTTGTTTAGTTTTGTTTGTCAGATTTGTTAGTTATATTAGTTTGTCTTTGTTATTTGTAGAATGAATGTGTCTTGTAGTATGTTGTCATGGATGTTTGTATATTTTTTATGTTTTTTTCTTTATGTTTTTTTTTCTTGTCTTTTTTTGTGCAATTAATAATAAAATTTATATTTTAATAATAAAAAAAATTTAAAAAAAGATATTAACATAAAATGGTCCTTGAAGTGACTGTAAGGTCAAGTAGGCAGAGGAAAATTACTGACTGAACATGTGTACTGCAAATAAAGTCAAAATATCCCCTCAAGGCATAGCCAAGGTCACTGTCAGGCACATTACCAGGTAACTTGGGAGATACTAGGCTTAAGCTGAAGCTGTAATGTCTCTAAGTTCACATAATAGGAAAGGGAAGTTCCCACTAAAACACTGATTGTTTCAGCCCTTCTTCCTTACACATGGATGTTTCCCTGTATTGTTCCCTTAACCATTCTCCATTACAGAGGCATTATGACAGCTGTTAACTCTTTGTCACCTAACAGTAAGACCATTAACTCTTTGTCACCTAACAGTAAGACCCCATTGTCTATGTTACAACCTCCATTGTTTGCTTGGCTATTCATACCCATGCCCTCCAGGTAGATTTTGGGTATTGAAAACCCTCTGTTTTAAGCAGCTTGATGCAGTATCTCACTTGCTGAATGCCATGCTGTCACTCTGATTTCCGAATGAGTACTATCCTTAGGTGCATGTCTAAGCCACATCACTGTTTTCTTCATTGCTCTCCAGATCAGTAAGTATTACCCATTTGCTAAAATTCCACTATCAACAACTTTCCTCCCTTTATCCTTTGGTCGGCTCTCATGCAAATGTGTGAGTGCTTGGATCTTTTGCATGTATAATTCAACCTTTTTCAGTAAAACACGTTTTAACTTACCTTGGAGTCTCTGGGTGGTTCATTGCTGCTAGGACCCCATAAACATTGGTGCCAAAGTTCTCATTAGGTTATCCCCCTCTCACATGCCTCCCAATTGAGCTGATTAGTTCCTCACTGTTATGTGGAGGTACTGGCATTGCAGGTGGACCTCTGAGTCATCCACATTTTGGGGTAACAATGATCATAAATGTGAGTAGGAAAAGGTATAGTGTTAGGCCTAGCTTGCAACAACTGCCTAACAGGATGGCAACCAGTGTTTAACATTTATTGTTAATACCTGTATTGCCTGTTATCCATGGTACCAACAATTAATAGCAGCAGCTCATGGGGACTAATTTGGTTCAGATGTGTGCCATAAGGAAAGAGGCAGTCTGTCTTATACTGTTGTACGACAAACAGTGAACATGCCTGTAAAGGAAAATATGTACATTTCATATGGATAACCACGTGAAGCAGACAGCAGGTTGGGATAGATCAATGTAATCAAGAAAAGCGCCTGGTGGGAAAGGGTTTCAAATCACTTCCTGATAATACAATCTCTATTTGATTCAGGGTAGTCACAGCTACTATTAACACTTCTAAAAACCCAGGAAGTAGCACAAGGCATATTTTATGGAGTTCCTTTCCTTAGGGCCCCCAAGGAAATGTATAATTATTCTGCTCTTTTCTTCCTCAATCTCCTCCTCTATATTTAAGGCAACTAATACTGTATAAAAATTATGTAAACCCGTACAAGACTATCCTGGTGATCGTTCCTTGGCTGTGGAATTCTCTTCTTTTGCAGGTCAACAAGGCACTCTCTCTCTTTCTTATCCTTTCAACAGCAAAGTGTTTTTGATTTAGAGGGGCTTTTGGCAAATGACTGGCTACTGAGAAATGGTTTTAGAAAATGGGTACTGTTTTATTGATGTGTTTTAAATTGGATTTTTAATCCAATAGTGTTTCAAAAGTATAATTTAACAATGTTTTAACATGATAGGCCAAATCCTATTGTTAGTCCCAGTTGGACTAACAATGTTGTGAGCTGCCTTCTTTCCCAATTCTCTGATGTATTTTCTAAAAAAAAAAGTAAAAAGTAAAATAAATAAAATTCTGGGATTTAATTAGAATATAAACCCAACAAAAATAAATAAATAAATAATCTTGTCAATAGCTTACAACCACAGCAGAAATAAAGGAGAATGTTACCACCGTGAACTGGCCTGGCCTTTGGTAACCTTTAGATATCATTTTGATATCACAATTGTTAGTTAGGGACTGCTCTTTGCTAGATAGAAATGTTGCAAAATCCCTTTGCCCGAGGTGTGATACGACTCCGGAATCTGTAGACTTCTATTCGGCTCCAAATTCATTTTGAAATATTTTTGATTGGAAAATGATCAATTTGTGTCAAGTTGCCCATTTTCGGGGGGGGGTGATTGTTACCACCGTGAACTGGCCTGGCCTTTGGTAACCTTTAGATATCATTTTGATATCACAATTCGGCCCTGCTCTGCCACCAGCCAAGTGTTTGTGAGGTCACCGAACAAGTACGACGCTAGGCATGGCTATTATATGCTGACTCATACTTGTTTACACCAAAGCAAGCCAGAAACTGCCAGATCTGCTTTAGGAGACCTCCTGAGACAAACACCTTCATTACAAATGCGTGTTAAAACAAAGAGACCTCTGCCCCGAGAGAGCACCCTAGTGAGCTGAGTGCTTAACTGCCAAGCTAGCTGTATTTACATACTGGCCATACTATTGTCAATTTGGACCTTAACTCAATCATGTAAATTCTGACCTTTCGGAGACATTGTCTCCAGCCCAAAACTCATTGTTTTTGCCCAAGACCGGACTAGCCCACGGTCATTCATTCCCTGATAAAAATCCCCAGTTCCGAGAGCTCTTCGGACTTGCATTCGGAATGCTCGGACCACTCCAGAGTGCCATCCAGCCCTGCCGCCGCTTCGTTCTGTGAGCTCCCCTCGGCCGCCACGCCGAGTTTCCTTCTCTTTAATTGGACTTCTTCAGGACTGCGAGAAAGGTGACGTATCACCCATTCCCCGAAAACTCTTATTTCCTATTTCTTAGTTAGCTGTGAGATTGTGTTTTCTTAATATTTGCTATCTGTTTAATAAATATTATTGTTGCTAGTTTAAACTGACTGCTCACTGACCTGAACCTGTATACATAGGGTAAAAGATTCCCGCTAAGTTACCCTGCCTCTCGTTAGCTTAAGAGAGTGCTCGAGTTAATTTCCCCATCTTGTTTGGTTTGTTTGGTTGTTTGGGCGCCCCTCCTGGGACCCCCAAGTTACAAGGTAACAAGAAGGAATAATTATAGCAATTAAATATTTTCAAAAGTATGATATTAATTAAATGAGACTTTAGATTGAGAAAATGGGCTTGTTACCTTCGTGATGTTGTTGTGTGGCAACTCACAACGCCCCTCTCCTTTTGCTGTGCACATGTGGGACAGGAAACATGTTTTCAATGGGATGGGTATGATAGATCTGAAAGGAATTAAAATTTGCCTGCACTGCCATAGAATAAACTATAAAGTGGTCCTCTGGTTCTACAGTACATGGAGAATATGAGTGTCTGTGGGCATCATTCGGAAGGAAGTTGGAGGGAGGTTCTTGTGGATGCGTGGAAGACAAACGCCCTTCAAGGATTACAAACAACCTTGAAATTTCCTCTTGTGTGGGATAGGATTAGGTCAGATCAGATTAGATTAGGGTTGAGGAATGTGTGGTCCTCAGCTGTTATCAGCCTGCAGCTCCTATCAGTCCTAACCAACATAGCCAATGATGAATGAGGGATGATGGGAAGTGAAGCCACATCTGGAAGGCAATATTTGGATTAAATAGATGTTTGGGACTTATATCAATGAGCATGTTCCACTGTGGTTGCCAGAACAGTACTTCAAGACAAATCTGCATTTTAAAATATTTTGGCTCTCTTTCCTTTTTGGTTCAAATTGTCATCATCACAAACACCACTAGTGCCACCACCATAATTGTTATTAAAAGAAGGGGAGTATCACGAGAGGAAGGAATATTGAGGTGCCTTTTAGACAATGTGATTTATTTTAGCATGCTTTGTGATTTTCAGTCGCCTTCTTCAGAAGAATTGATGGAATGCAATATTCATACCATAAGTATGTAAGCACAGTTTTGAGAATGAGATCAGATTGAAATGGGTACCAAAAAAGACTGTTATAACTGTGGTCACTGACTTTCAAAGGACTGTTTCAATATAAACATTCTGAAGTTTATGGGCTAAGACACAGGGTTGCTGGGTAGTTAATTATCTCCAAAGTGTTATATAAATGCATTCTGCTTTCAGGAAAGCTAGTTCCTTTGAAAGCAGAAAGGTTTTCTGAAGAAGATTTTAGTCATCATTACACAGACAACTGTAATGAAAATCAGCTTGCTAACCTACACCATGCGCTCAGAAGCTGTTGTCTCTGTTTAAGTTTCTGCTTAACAGGTTGGAATTTATAAGTGTATCTCAATTCATCTCTCTTCTTTTCCAGTCTTCCCTTGAAATGCCTTTGTTTGACAGTGACCACTCTGAAGTCAGTGGCTGAGTGCCCTTGCAAACTGAAGTGTTCTGATACTGGGTTATGGTGGGTTGACATTTCTAATGCCACAGTTGGGTTCATTTAGTCTGCTGTGTAGAGACAGTCCCATCAGCCTTCACATTTAGAGACATTTGGGATGTATAGCTGTCCATTCAAAAATACTACAGCAGTTGTTCTGGAGGGAAGGGCACTTCTTACAATTGCATAAGTCTATATGGACATATTTCCAGAACTTCTGGGATAGGTCTTCCTAGCATTAGGTCTGTTAGTCCTGCCTTGGTGACTCTGGAAAAGCAGCTCACTTTTCAGAGGTCTCTTTTCAGCTCTAAGTATCCTCTCAGTGTCCATGCTGGTTGGGATTCTGTGAGCTGTTTTCCAAAAAAGTAACTTTTCCAAGGTTGGGAGTTATCCAAAATTATATGCCTTGTAAGTGAGTTGATCCTACATAGAATAGCAACTATTTCTCAAAAGAAAGGTGTGCATTCTCCCAGATGAGAAGATATGAGATACAATCTTCAGAGGTGTATACTTGAATAAAAACCAGTCCAACTGAATACTTCTTCCCCATGTATTGTTGTTGAGCTATTCTGCTTCTCTTTTTAAATCATTTTAAAGCTGGCCTCTATCTTGTTATCTTTGTGGTCTCCTCCTGTGTCACTTAAAAGGGTGTTTTCCTAAGCAATCTTACGTCACATAAGAAAAACATTGCAGCATGGTGCTATGTGACATGTCTTCTATCCTGACCCACATTATCCTTTGATTGAAGGCAGGGAAAGAGGAAGAAAGAGTCTTGCATTCCTATGGAGAGGCTGTGAAGCAGAAGTATACAGTATGGAAGAATTACTAGCAGAGGCCAACTGTGGCCCTTACTTGTTTAGGCTGGGGGCTGCAAAATGTCCCCACCTGCCTAAGGGAATGGTCCAATTAATAGGTCCAGATGATCAAAAACAGGAGTCATAATACTTTCCAGGCTGCTCAGGGGAAAGAGAGACATTTTTTTTTCAGAAGGGAAAGGATGAAAGGGCTGCGAGAGAGAGAGAGAGAGAGAGAGAGAGAAGAAGAAGAAGAAGAAGAGAGGAAAGAGTGAGGGGCATAGCTCATCTCTCCCAGACTATCTAGCAGTAGATGGCTGCCAGCAAGACTCGTGATTATAAGTACAGCAAGGGTGCAGATGGATAGACTCAATTAAGGAGGACACAGCTCTGAATCTGCAAGACCTGAGCAGGGTGGTTATTGATAGAATGAGTTGGTGGTCTCCCATCTATAGGGTTACCCTAAATCAAAGTTGACTTGACATCAGTTAACAACAACATATAGCAAGGCAATCCACTGAGCAGGGAGAAGCCACTCCCTTGCTTTAGGGAAGCTTTACTTTATTTCTAAATAAAAGGCACTTGGCAATCAGCTTTCACTCTTAGAGGGAATAATACCTGGTGTGATCCTTTTGAATGCAAATAGAAAGAAATCAGTGACAGTGCCAACTATTTTCCATGCCCTAACAAAAGCTGCACATGAATCAGCTTTCTTCCATCATACCTGTATGCGTATTTGTATTGTTTTTAGATGATGAACAAATATTAAGGCATTATAACTGTTATATTTTAGAACCTTTGGGTGATTCTCCTAAGCATGTCTCTAAAGCAAACCTAAGTTCACAGGTTATTTGGAAAGACACTTTTAGAGGAATTTTGACAGGAATCGTGAAGTTTTATGCCATTCTGTTAGAATTCTAAAATCTTTTCATCAAATAACAAAATGATGAAGAGACAACAAGGAGAGCAACAAGTAATGCAGCAAGTTACTTTTTCATACTCGTATGACTAGTGACAATAGATTGCACTTTGAACACTACAGTAAGGAAATTAATTACTTGGGGGTTGACAACTTTCCAATCTTTGCCTTACAGCCAGACCTTTGGGTCTGCCCAAGCTCTCTGGAGCAATGCCAGTCCACAATCCAGCAGCTGCTGGATCCTGGAAAGAAAGAAACAATGGGGATAAATGTGGCAGTGGTCCCTGGCACATTGGGGAAAAAATAATAACCAGCCTTCCACTTCAGGTAGCTTCAGAAGCACTGCCCTGGAGAACCACATCAGTGTGATTCTTTGGAGAGCCTAGTAATCATATGCCTTGTTTCAAGGGGTTTTCAGGATGAGACCTCTAGAGCAGTGCTACTCATAGTGGTGGTCCTTGGAGCAATGCCAATCCATGAGCCATTGGCTGCCAGTCCACAGAATATTTCCAGGTAAGAAAGAAACAGCTGTAGCAAATGGCCACAATTATGACACCAGTCTCTGGCATATTAGGAAAAAAATACTGTTGGTCTCCCACATCTGTACCCATGAAGGTCTGCTCCACAAAGTTTGTCTGTACCCCCTCCAGAGCAAAACAGGAAGAATGGGACTACTTCAGGAAGCTCCACCAACTGCTCTTCTGCTAGGGCATTTACCGCAGTAGAAACATGGGGTGTCATACGGGGCCAACTTCCAGCCCCTCCCCCCGCAAGACTGAATTCTGCCCCAGCGTTCATTAATTTTCATTAATTTCACAGCGTTCATTAATTTTTGCAGGAAATTCCCCAGCGTTCATTAATTTTCACTGCCACTACCCACTGGATTCTGAATTACCTCATATTTGAGCAGTATAGTGGGACTCTGCTCTGAGAATTGCCAATCTCTATGTTTAAGAGATTCCCTTCCCTCACCTCCCTCTTCTGAGTGAGAGAAATCCTATCTACATGTGTGCCAAGGAATGACATGGCAATGGAGAGGAAACAGAGGTGTGACAGACAAGTATTTATTCTAAGGCATGCAAGTAAACAAGGAGATAATACTCATGAGAGGCTCTCCCTTCTCAGGTATGCTCAAGTTACAAGTAGTTATAAAAACAGGTGCCTCCCAAGTCAATCTTGGGGGGGGGCTGGAAGTTGGCCCAGCATGACATGGGGTCCATGGGCCTCTACAGAGCACCTGTTGTAGTGTGGCATTGCTCCAGTGAGGCAGCAGTGAGGGACCCTAAGGTGATGGGGGAAACTGTATTATTCTGTCGTCTGAAGCAGGATGATTTACTCCACCTTCCAGAAACCTTGAATGTTCGTTGTCGAAAAACTTCATGCCAGTATCCTGCCCTTCTGTTTACATAGCCTGTAATTAATCCAAACAATATTGATTTGCATTTAACAAGGCTAGGCCAAAACAAACCTATATGAAACCTAAATCATGTTTGTCGCAATGCTTAAGCATGTGAGAAGGATGGAATTTGTTTCTTGAGGTATGAGTAAAACGGATAACTGTAGGCCCGAGCTGCAGTCTTGCATTTCAAAGCTGGATGAACATCATGAATGTAATCCGCTTGCTGCTCTGATAGCTACTCAAGGCAAAAACAGCTTCAAACCCATGATGCTTTAAACAAAAAACTTCTTTTTATTTTTAACTGCTTTATATTATTCATGCTGGCTCCAAACATATTTTGGAATTGTTGTCCCTCCCAAAATAGGCAGTTACAAGTTACAAAACTTTACCAAACAAAAGAAGACAGGAAGCATCTTAGTTAAAAGTGTAGAACTCACTCATGTAGGAACAGGGAGGGGGATGGTGGCGGTGTCCCCCTGCTGGCAACTTTTGGGGGTGGTGTGGCTCCTTGCTTGCCCTCCCCCATCCACCGTAGCCCCGTCCACCATGCATTGGAGCCCAACCCCATCTGTCGTAGACCCACCCCCTGTGCCGTAGGAGCTCCTTTGATGCATTTATTTTAGTATAAGCTTTCATTTCGATCTAGTTCCTCAGAAGCACTGACTGAGTTAATATTAAAGCACCTGGTATACACCAATGACATAGTTGTGAGGATGGGATCTGAGAGTCAGTGGCAGAGCTTGAAGCGTGTGGGGGGGCAGGAAGGGTGTGGTCACTGTGTGGGGGCGTGGCCAGGGCATTGTTACCCTGTTTTCTGGGGGTCCCAGGAGGGACACCTAAATTATACAAGTTGGAGGAAATTAGCCAAGAGCACAGGCTAGCAATGCGAGAGGCAGGGCAACGGAGCAAGATCTTTCACCCAATGTCTACGGGGTCAGGCCAAGTCAAGGAGCAAACAGAATTGAAATAATAATTGTGGTTTTTATTAAAATACAATCAAACAGTGTATGCAACACACTCATGCAGAGAACTAAAGAAATAAAGGCCCTTTTCACACGGAGTTAATAAAACGGTGTAGGGCGACCTCGACCGGAGGTCATCCACACCTTGGAGTGTGCAGGGTCAGTTTTAATTTTGAGGTTCTATACCTCAAACCGCCCTGAAGTGGCCAGAGGTGGTGGCACCACGTGTTTTTTAAAAACCACTTTCCAAGTGGTTTTTATTAAACACAAGCATGCAGCCCCGTACCACCCCATCGCAGCGCCTCGGTGTAGATTTGCAGGTGCGCACAAGTGCGTGCCTGCAGATCTGCCAGGGGCGGGCTTCCAGCTGGCAAGCTTCTCCGATTGGTGGAGAGCCTCTGCCAGTCGTAAGCTGCCATTTTGGATGCCGCCAGACGCCGCTGGACGCCGCAGGAGTGTGGAGTAGCGAACGCGTGCTTCTCCTCGCAGCGACGGACTTACCTAGCTTCAGGTAAGCTCCGTTTCTGCATGCTTTGCCCCGTTTCTCCCTCCACGTGTGGAAAGGGCCAAAGATTGGAGTGGGATATAGGGATTTTTAGAGGAGTTGTTGGTTTCGGTGGTACTACACCTGTCCTGAAGCCCGGATAGTCTGCAGCAGAAGTTCGGAGATATGGAGTCTCAGTACGTGGGAGTGAGGGGAAGGCTCGCCAAGCAACGCAGCAGCAAGGCTGGATGGAAATTGGGAGCAATCCAAGGAAGCTCACAAAATCAGGGGTTTTTAAAGGGGGAAATGTAGCCACAGGCTAGTCCATACTTGGGAAAAACAATGAGTTTCAGGCTGGAGACAAAGCCTCCGAAAGGTCAGAATTTAGCATAATTGAGTTAGGTCTGAATTGACAATGGAGTAGACAGTATGCAAACGCGGAGTGCTTGACAGATGAGGATTCTTCTAATCAAGCTGCCTGCTCAGGGCAGGAAGTTCTTTGTACATTTGCATGCATACATGATGAGAGTACTTGCCGTGAGGTCTCTTGAAGTGGCAGTTTGGCCATTTCTGGCCAGCCTGTATTTGTTTTGAATATTCCAGCAATTAACGACTGAGCCTGTTTGTGTGCTTGTCCGGGGGCCTTGCAAGCACATGGGAAGGAAAGGGTGAGGAAGGCCAAATTATTGATATCAAAGCGATATCTAATGTCATCCCAAGTGCGGCTTAGGAACTGCAGCAACAGCATGTGGGGGCATAGCTATGGGCCAGGATGCCCCAAAACATTGCTGCCCTGGGGCAAACTGCCCTCTCCACACACACCCATCCCTATGCGACTGCTGAGAGTAATAGGATGTGTCCCTGCTGTGAATCTTCAAAGCTTTGTGTGGCATGACATAGATCTCCCAAGTTGGTAGTAATCTTGAAGTGTGAAGTAACTTTTTGAGGGAGAATTCCCATGTCACAAGTGTGGCTGTGAGTACATCTGCATTAATATATTTAGCGTGCCAAGAAACCATTATCTCCATTCATAACATCCAAAAGTTACTTTTCCATTTTCTATGCCTGTGTTTCCATAAGCAAAGGAGAAGAACTACCTTCAAATCTCCCTACCAAAACAAAGCCATGTTGGAAGACCAAGATACTTAAAAAGTATAAATCATCTTTTTAAACCTTAGAATCCACCTTGCTTCCCTTTTGCAAAGAACCCCGCCTCTCAGTTTTTAATTTTTCTCTATTGCTCCATCAGAGATCTCTCACTACTGGTGTTGTCTTCTCAGTGTTCTAGCAATCATACTCTTGCATTTTGACATTTGATATTGTTAGTATTAATTATCTAACATTAATATTCTAATCACCACTCCTGGGTATGAATGAAGAGGGGGGTGTTTGAGTCTGTGAGAGGCCAGTGCTCCACTGTCCAACCCAGCCTGGGCCTATCCTTATTTTAATCTCTGTAGCAGTTTTTGCCTTCATACAGTTTACCTAGATGAATAATGTATGTCACATACTGCAAACTCATCATTCCATGTTATAAAATGTCTCACTGTATCCTCATTTTCATCAGTAAGATTCACAAACTGTAAATCATCCTCAAACAGTTAAGAACGTATTTGCCTCAAACAATTATCATAATAACATTAAATGTAGATGGAGAATCCTTCTGGAATCTTATTCTTGTAATCTACGATATGAAAGTCAAAGTTTATACGTTTGTTTGTCTCTCTGTGTCAGGTGAAGACCCCATTGATTGGCTGCCTGAGAAGGTTCTATGGAATCCTGGGGTTTGCAGTTTAGGGAGGGGCCTTTAGAATTCTCAGCTGGAGAGTTCTTGGGCCTGGCTGGTTGTGATGGAGATGAGGCCTAGCAGCAAGAAGGAGGGCAGTGTATTCCCTCAGGAACCCAACCTCTCTATGTTAATAACTCTGAATACAGAGTGGATAGGAGAGTATGGGGAAAAGTTACAGGTACTGGACAAGACAGTTTGGAGAATTAGAGACACAGGATCTCAAATCTTTCTAACAAGTATTACCTATGAGAAAATAAAATCCCAGCCAACACTTGAAATATACACTAGTTGTTTATAAATTGATTCTTTAGAAATTGCAGTTGGCCCTCCACATTTTGCAGATTTGACTTTCACAGATTTGATTATTTGCAAGTTTCTTTAACTCCTGCTCTCTCCCAGGTGCTTCTTTTTCTGGAGGAACTTTCCCTCTCGGCAATTCTGACTAGGCTGCACAACCCTTTAAAAACTCACCTCTGGTTTTCCTACTCTTCCACCAGCTGCTAGCTAGCCCACAAAGTATGGCTCACAGCCCAGTTTCTCAGCACTACAAACTGTTTCCTGATACCTCTGTTGCCCCCTTGGTAAACCCTGTCCCGGGGTCTACAACTTTGATATAAAATTAATCTAACCCACCAGAGAGGTCACTCAAATGTTCACGTAGGCAATGACGGTCGTACGATCAAACGAACCAAATCAGGCCAGTAAAATCCCCAGTCACGTAGCCACAGGAGGCCTCATGTTGTGATATCCCATGGTGGACAAAAGGTCCTTAACCTTTAAGGAATCCACTTGAAGGGAGTAAAAGTGTTCCCGGAAAGTTGGGCACTGGAAGCCATGAAACCTTACCAAACCCATATCCAGAAACTCACACTGCAGCCCCAATGAAGAGGAAGATCCTGTTATTTAGATGGCAACTTGTTATCTTCCGACAAATGCCAGGTGTGGAGTTGTTTTTCTTTTCTGTCCCTGTTTGTTCTCCCCAGGAGAGGATTTGCCTTCAGAGCAAATTTTTCCCTGTTTTTGGGCTAGTTATGAGAGAAAGGCGAGGCAAGGAGAAGTATGATGCCTCCCAGTCATACCAACTGACCGGTCCCCCCTCCCAACAGCTGCGCCATCTCCTCAGCATCTCTTCACTGAGCTGCTGTTTGATTGCTGCTTCCTGGACCAAGGACTTCAGGAAGAGGTGCCGTATAACCCAAGTTGCGAATCCTTCAACAATCCCTCTATCTTATTTCCACTCTTTATTTCTATTAGCCCTTGGATGCATGTTTGTGTTAGTGCGAGCTATTACTATTCAATAAAGTCATTCATTGGACCTTTTTGTGTGATTTCTGACTGAGCCTGATCCCGTAAACATTGGTTGAAAGATCCTTAATTACCCTGCCCTCTTTGCATTGCTAAAGCAGTGTTCATAGCTAATTTTCCCTACAAGTGATAATTTTGATAGGCGTTGGGAATCCCCCAAGGGACCCCCATACACCTCCCCCATACACTGAAGGAAGAAGACGTGCAACAGATGGGAAACAGAGAGCCACCATTCCAACTCACACTTCTTCCTTCTCCTTTTCCTCACCTGCTTTGAACCCTGGGTGCCTGTTGTCCCTCCCCCCATGCCACAGCCCGCTTTTCACAGATACATGCACACATTTTGATACTTGCAATTTTTCCACTTTTGTAGGGGTCCTGAGCTCCAACCTTAGCAAATGTGGAGGGCCAACTATAGATCAATGTTTTAGATTTGTCACTTCTGACTGACTAACCACTTATATTTCTGTCATGTGCTGGTTAACTTGCTCCCCAAAAAACGTTCAGAATGTAGCAGCAATGTTTATTGAGGTAAAACAAGCAACATAGCAGCTTGCAAAAGTTGCTAAGACTGAGGTGCATGGGTTAGTAACAAGGTTTTATACTAGAATATACCAATTCAGTTGCAAATGGCATTGATTGCTGAAAGACATAAATGTCACATTACTCCACCAGGCCCTCGTGGTGTTTACATACGTTCATCTTGGGAACCTAGACACTTCCTGTGTTCTTATCTCACCCCTTCTTGTTGTTCTTACACTGTCTTCCTGTGATTTCACACTCTATTCCTCAAATCCCCCCTCTCTTGCTGGATGCCTTCAGGCATTCTCTGTGGAGACCTTGAAGCCTTTGAACCCATGCTTAGATAAAGGTTACATACAGCAATTGATATTCAATACATTGTGGCAAGCCATAATTAGCACTGGATACATTGTTGCAATATCAAACTCTATTCTTTCATCTAGTGGCTAAGCTATGCCAATTTTCCATGCCAAACATGACAGGAGCATGACTATTTCTGCCTCTTTTGTTAGCTAAATGTGGTTTTGATTTGCATCAGTCAATTTTCTGGCTGCAAGGCTTTTAAATGTTGTTCCTGTTGAACACAACTCAACCTAGAACATAGCTTCTAATGTTGTAATAACAGTGTGGCCTAGGGTTGGGAAACAAGTAAAGTGGCAGTGGATATCTTAAGATGCATCCTGGCTTTCGACAAACAAAATGCTAGGCAGGACTAGAGCCAACAACTCAATAGAATTGCAGAGGCTCTTCGCAGCCAGATCAAGGCCCAGGTAATTTGGTTTTGTGTCCGTCATCTTCTCTAATTGCAATAACAAAACTTAAGCGATGCAGCTTAGTCTCATGAACAGGAAGAAGTTGTTCAGCTGCAGGCAAACCCTAGCATTTCCCCTGTTGGGTTTCATGGCAGACCCCCACCCTTCCTTTCGCTCTACTTGGGCAGAGATCCAGGAGGAGCCTTTGTATTGGGTCATGGTATGAGCACAGCAGCCCAAACACATCTTAACAACCAGAAAACATGTATATATGCCCCACTGTTTTCCTAAGATGGAAGAAAGATGAAAGACTATGGCAGAAATGGATTGGGATAAAATGAAGAAATATGGTTTTACTGGTGTCTGAGGCTGCTGTGGAGCATGGGACTCACAGACAACAGTAAACTTCCATTTGTCTATCACAAAAAATGAACTGCAACAATAATGAGGAACACTGGGAGCTGCAGTCAAACATCACCTGGACGGCCAAGTGATTCCCACTGTTGCCTAGCTGTAGAGGAGATGTAGGAACTTTTAAATACCAACACTCAAATTTGTAATAGTAAGGAAAAGGAGATTCAGTGTGGTATAGTGACTTGTGCATTGGACTATGACTCTGGAGACCACAGTTCAATTCCCCATTTGGCCATGGAAACCCACTGAGTGACCTTAGGCATTTCACACACTCTCAGCCCCAGAAAACCCCATGATAGGTTTGCCTTAGGGTTTCTGTAATTCAGAAACAATTTGAAGATACACAACAACAACAAGGGGAAGGACAGCCCTCTGTACATCATAACATCTTGATCCTTGAAAAAAAAAAAATTCTGATAGCTTCTTTCTTCCTTAAAAATCCCTTATACTGTCCCCCATGCATGGAGGGCTAATATAACTGGTAGTTCTTTCTTTAAAAACAAAGCAAGGTGCTATTGGAAAATGTGCAGCTTGGGAGAGGGGGATGGGATGTTGTTAATTTCCACCTCCTTTATGGAAATTCAAGCAAGATTCCCGCTTTGTAGCAACCCAGTCATTTCACTATAGCCATTTCCACACTAGCCTGTTATAGTGCTATTCTTCCACTTTCAACATCCTATGGAATTCTGGGGTTTGCAGTTTAGGGAGGGGCACTTAGAATTCTCAGTCAGAGAGCTCTTTGGCTTCAGTAAACTACAAACCCCAGAATTCCACAGGATGTTAAAAGTGGAAGAATAGCAGTATAATAGTGGAATGCGGAAATGGCCAAGGAGAGAGCTTCCCTAGGAAAGGAGTTCCACAACTTGGGAGCAGCTACTGAGAAGACTTTCTTCCACATCTCCACCAGATGTGTTTCTGAAGTTGGCAAGACTAAGGGAAGGACCTGTCGTCAAGATCTCAAGGCCCTAGCAGGCTCATAGAGGAGGATACCGTCCTTCAGCTAGTCTGAGCCCAAGGTAGTTATGGGCCATGAACAGGACTCTGAACTGTTCTCTGAAAGAAACAGTACATTGGCACTTAAAATGAAAAGGAGCACATGAACAGACAAAAAAAAAGCTGTCAACAGAAACCGGTTGAACTGGTACAGTAAAGTAAATGTTCTGTTTATGCAGTGATGCTGTTACTAATGTAGTAGTCTCCTGATTTCTCAGTGAAGGAAGCTGCCGATGCTGTATTCAGAGATGTGGTATGGGGCGGGGGGTGCTCTTGCATTTCCATGGTTTTATCACATTGCTTTATGTCTTTTAAAACACACACATAGACAAGTTTAAATATTTATTTATTTTTCCATTTATTTATTTACTTATTGAAACATTTATCACCCCATCCTATATCCAAAGGTTTCAGGGCAACGTATAGAAAAATCAATTAAAAAACAACAACAACAACAATGAGAATAGTTTTTTTTTAAAAAAGACTAGAAGTGTATTAAACCATTTAACACTTACACCAAGGAGATTTTTAAATAAGTTAAAACAATTTAAAATAACTTCAGCCTCTAACACCTGGACAAATTGGATAAAATTGGATAAAATCATTTAGGCCTAGAAAGGTTTTTAAAAAGCTCTGGTTTTGACTTCATGTTGGAATGATATCACTGTCAGCACCAATTGGGCCTCTAAGGGGAGGGTCTTCCACAACCAGGGTGCCACAGCAGAGGAAGCCTTCTGAGGGGACACAGGGAAAGGCCTCTCCAGCAGATCTCAGTTCTCAGGTAGGTGCATAGACAGAAGTCAAGCAACATTCTAGCTATAATCCTATGCGCACCCATTTGATTAGGTGGGGAGATAATGTCTTGCTTCCCAGTCAAAGCTCTGGGTTTCTTTCTCTCTTTTTTTTCAATGAGCAGCTCTTACTTCTGCCCCAGGGAAGAGGGCACAAAGGGGAGTCCATACCTTTGAACTGTCCCAGTTTCGTGGGAACAGTACTGATCACTCCTCTGTGTTTCCACTTCCACAGCTGCTCTTAAAATGTCTCAGTGGCTTTCTTCTCCTTCTACTTTCTTCCTTTGTTCTCAGCTTATAATTGCTGTAACCGAGTTAAGTGAAAAGTAATTTGCATTTAATTAACTCAGCAGGGGTGAGGGAAGAACTGGGAGTAGAATAAGTTGCCCTTATCAGCGGGGTTCCTAAAAATGATGCAGGGCTTATAACACCCAACCTGGTGTCCTCTAGATCTGTTTGATGATTACTGTTCCCATCCATCATCTCTGATCAATAGCCATGTTGGTTACAGAGATGGGAACTGCAATATCTAGAGGGCAGCATCTAGAGGGTTCCTGGCTTATAGGTTAACCTGATGTCAAATCTCTGTTGTAGTTTCACATACCAGACAGCAGAATGTTACAGCAGCTTTTCTTAACCTGGTGTCCATGGACCTCCAAGGGTCTATGATGCCCTCACAGGGGGTCCACGAAGGCCTGAAGAAACATTATGAGCTTTTACAGTTAAGGAAGGAAGGAAAGAATAAGATTCTTTTGCTGGTGATAGGCATCATTTGTACAAAGTTTCATTACAATATCTCAAACCATTCAAAAGTTATGAAGCTGGCAGCAAAAAATGTACTCAGTACTTGCTACTTCTGTACACAGTGAGAACTTGGAAATGAATGATGCTGAGTGGCTGACCGAAAGCATACAACATTTCTTGCTAGAGACATACATCCAGAAGCCTCTTAGAGTTAAGTCTTGGTGGTCAACGGGGGGGGGGGGGATAAAAATTATAGGGTGTCCATGATAAAGGAATGGTTGAGAATCACTGTGTTAGAGGAAGATATCAAGCAAGTAGTCATTTGTACTTTTCACAGAGGAAAATAAAAACACGAATAAAACAAAAACAACTCTATAATCTTATTTTTCTTTATGGGAAAACAGACTCAGAATCAGCCTCATAATTCATCCTTCTTGGGGTAAAAAACTCAATATATTAATATATAGATTCAGTCAGCGGATTAATCAACAGACAGTGCAATCCCACACATGTCTATTCAAATTAATTTTTTCTCTGACATTAAAGAGTACACATATGTAGCTAGAGGTTAGCAATTCTTTAATCAGATTCCAGCTTTAGAATTACAGTGGCCTCTCCACATTTGCAAGGGTTCAGGGTGCAGAACCCTTGTGAAAATGGAAAACTGCAAATAATCCCCCTCATTCCCCTCCGGAGCTTCCCCATCCTATTCCCTTGCCTCTGACCCTAGCAATCCAGGTGGGAGGGAGGAGAAGAAAAAAGACAAAGTAAAGGGCTTATTGGTACCTTCCCCTCAGACAAAGAAGAGCAGAGTGCTGAGTTCTAGTGTTCACTACTTCTGGTCACCATCTTGAGAAAGGAGATTCCTTTCAGAGGGGAAGGGTAGGAGCAAAGAGAGCACCTGACCAATAAATGGCCATTACACAGTAGAATGTTCAGCCATGTGGCAGAGAAGACGTGCCTCCAGCAGTGGTGGTGAGGTTTTGCTCACCCAAAAGGAAAAAAATGTCTATTTGAAACACAAGCCTCACAAGCCTGGGGTGAGGAATGCAAGGTAACCAGAGGAAGAGAATGGGAGGGTGCCAAGCAAGTGCCTTATGGATAATCATATTTGCGAAGGTCAAACTCGTGAAGGTGGAGGGAGGATGGTAATTAATATTGCTACTACTCTTACTATTAATGGTAGTTATGTGTTTTTTGTCCTTCAGAAAAGCTGGTATAATCAGTTTATGAGGTGCTACAACTCTACCAATGGCATTGCTTTTCCATGGTGGTGAGATTGCTCTCTCCTGTAAGGCAAGAGGAGGCTATGTTGATGGGAGCAGTGCTGCTGGCAGGGTCTCCCATGTCAGACAGCCTTTTGCTAAGGAGCCAGACTAAATGTGCCAAACATCCAGCAGGCAGCAAAGTAGTGGGAAGTAACAATGGCAGATAATAAGTCAACAATTTAAGATATGCAGATGTCACTATACAACTGCAGAAAAAAGCAAAGACTTGGAATGATTACTGAAGAAGGTCAAGGCAGAAAATGGAAAGGCAGGTTTACAGCTGAACATTAAGAAAACAAAAATAATGACAACAGATGACTTACATAACCTTAAAAGCAGATGATGAAGACACTGAAATAGTTCATTTTCCATACCTTGGCTTGGTCATTAATCAGAACGGAGACTGCAGTCAAGAAATCAGAAGAAAACTAGGACTAGGAAAGGCAAATATGAAGGAACTAGACAAGATCTTGAAATGTCAAGATATATAATTGAATAATATAGGATTGCCCATGCCATTGTATTTCCCATTTCTATGTAAGGCTGTGGACGCTGGACAATGAAGAAAGCTGATAGGAAGAAAATCATCTTCTTTGAAATGTGATTCTGAAGAAGCGCTTTATGGATACCATGGACTGCTAAAAAGACAAATGAATGGGTCCTAAAGCAAATCAAGGTTAAACTCTCCCTAGAAGCCAAGATGACTAAACTGAGGCTGTTGTACTTTGACCATATCATGAGAAGACATAACTCACTAGAAAAGACAGTAATTCTTGGTAAGATACAAGGAAGTAAGAAGAAAGGAAGACTCCATCAAGGAAAATACATCATCTCTGAATCCGCAAGACCTGAGCAGGGCTGTTAATGGTAATTTGGAGATGTCTCAGCAACAACAAAGAGTGAGTATCAAGTGCAAAGTGCCATCTTTATTGTCTTCCTGTGTTAAGCGGACAGTGGGAAGAGAGTGGATCTGGTAGTAGACTATTAAAACGCGGGTTTTTTTCCACGTATCAATGAACATACATTTGTGTGCACAAACGTAGCAACACAGAAATGTGTTAAAAATGTGTGTGTTTTTTTTAAAAAACAGACCAATCAGCGATGGTGGGGCAGGATGAGGGAGGGGAATGAGAGTGGCCAACGACTTGCTGTTGTGGATGCACCAGCTGGTGTTCTCTGTAGTAGTACGATGTAAATGGTGTGTGTATTTGTGTGTGTGCGTGTGTGCAGACAGCACAGTTTCTGAATTCAGTTTCTGAATCAGAGTATAAACACACTGCTCTTGACACACAATGAACCGTTCCTCTCCTCTCTTGCAGAAATGGCCAGTTTTTCCTACACTTTGTTAAAGCAACAATTTACTTTCATTCCAGGTACAGTTGTTTCTTGGGGCCATGGGTTTTGCTATCACATGATCTCTCTTTCCTTTGTTTCCCTCACCTATTGATTATATTCTGCCAAGTATTTAACCCAAATTACACTGGATCCTGTCTGTTCTTGGAAGCTAAGCAGAGTCAGCCCTGGTTAGTATTTGGATGGGAGACAACTAACAAGTACCAGGTACTGTAGACTGTATTTCAAAGGAAGGAACTGGCAAAACCACCTCCGAGTATTCTTTGCCTATGAAAACCCTATGAAATTCATGGGATCACTACACATTTGTAGGCGACTTGAAGGCACACATGCACACACACACCTGTAAGAACTGTAGCAGAATATATGCTTAATATTTTAAATCTGAGAAACTTGCTGCTCTGTTATTGCTGCCCTCAGCTTGTTTGTTCAATGTATAAGATAAATACTGTCGGTAACTTATGGATCAGCCTGTCCTGTGGATTGTACAGCATTATATTATGCAAATTCTTCCTGTGTCAGAAATTACAGGAGCAGCCAGCCTTGTATTTGAAGTTCTGGTAACTCCAGCTCTGGCAGAAACTATAGCAGTAGAAGCAACCTACATACAGGAGGCCATTCTTTGATAGCATTAGTCATTAAAGCCAGTATGTTTCACTGGCTGTTTATAAGTAAGAGGAATCCTCATAAGTGTCACATACAGTCAAACACTAAGTACAAAAGAGGGAAAGGAGACAGCATCATCTACTCCAGTGTTTGCTTATTAGACAGAAGATGAGATATAAATACATGCAATAAATACAAAAAATGAAATCCAAATTTGCCTAAGTACCCAGGTAATACAATGTGGCAAAAGTAAATGGCTCTAGGGGACTATGCTTTGCCTATAGATATTCTTCTTCTTTCTCTTCGGTAATAAGTATGTTTTTAAAAATCACATCGTAAATCCTGGCTAGAGTAGACCCATTAAATAAATGGGATTTACCTGTATGTTGACTCACTAGTTAACTATTGATTGAATAGGTCTGTTCTAGTTCGGAATAAGAAACAGGATTCCAGCCCACATTTAAACTGTAGCATGACTAAAGGATGTTCCTTCTTGTTCAACAGGTTGTGTTTTCTATTTACATTTTTAAAAAACTTTCTAAGGGCATTTTTGGAGGCATTCTGCACAGAATTATTTATATTTTATGACATTCCCTTACCATTCCTAAAGTATTTGTTGTTGTTTAATGAAAAGTTAACTTAGGAATAAAAACAAATGGAATTACTGTGTTTTAAAACGTAAAGTTCACAATAGTCAATTAATTTGGGGGCTATGCATTGAATTACATATGTAATGGTTTTTATTTTATTTTTTGATTCAAACTTCCCAAGTTCTGGGCAGATTACTGGCTAATAGCCCAGGATAGTTGATGAACAATTATTTAAGGAGGCTATATGACGTAAGGTTTGCTCCATTGCCCAGGACAACATAAATTCCTCTCCCAAACATTAAGCAGGATCTAGGCCAGGCTGTAGTTTGACAACAATTCCTGTGAGTCAATGAGTTTGGTGTGCCTGATTGGCTCTCTGCTTCAGCAAGCCTAGTCTGAAGACAGCCAGGCAGGAAAAAAACCCCCAGTGGAAATTAGTAAATTTTTTCTTACTAAGACCCACTAGTCAGTTGATCAAATCAAATATTCAAGAGTTCCTGGAATACAGGATAATACTTCTGCTATTGGTCAGCAGGGCCACCTTATCCATTAGGTGCTTTAGGCACAGTGCCTAGGATCTACAAAAAATTTAGGGCCCATGGAAACAGGTTTTTAGGCCCTACAAAAACACCCCTAGCAGTACATCAAGGCAAGGTGGGAAATCGACTATAAGAGTGCCTAGGACTACGAAACCCTTAATGAAGCTCTGTCAGCCAGTCCCTATTCTGGTATGCAGCAGAGGTGGACAATCGCGAGGTGTTCTGAAGGCAATGTTTTGCCCCTACATGGCCCACACATACTACCTGAAATGCCTCCCAAAAGGCACAAAAGTGGCCAGATATCGATTTGTATATTTTAATGTTAAACAGTGCAGCAGGTCCTGCAACCTAATTAAACGATGAATTAAATGTTTTCCATAAAAAACAACTCCTACCCTCTTTTTTGGCAGAGAAAGAGTGACTGAGACATTTAAGAGGAGCTGAGGACCACAAAAACAGCTGTGGAGAAGATGTATAGCCCAGGGACCACACTTGGCCTCCCTCACCCCATACCCGCAGTGAAGGTGTTACTCCACTGGCATATCCTATCCCGAGGACTATAAATTTGATATCCAATATGTCCCCCATGTCAGAGAGGTTGCCCGGATGGGCACGTAGGCAAAGAGGTCGAACAGCTGAAAACAGGTCAAGACCAGAAAAATCCCCAGTCACATAGCCCAAGGAGACCTCAAGCTGTGCAAATCCACGAAGACAAAGGGTCCTCAGCCAAGAGTAGCCAACTTGAGGGGATTAGCGTGTTTTCCTCAAGTTGAGCATCTGTGATTCCAGAAAAATTCCTACAAGGCAAGGTCCGTCTACATAAACTTACACTGCAACCAAAACCCTGAACCATTTGCAACACAGCACAGCAACCAAGTTGCCATTGTTTGGCATTCCTTCCTTTGCTGTGATCATTGTTCTCCCTGGGAGAGGGTCTGCCCTCAAGGTACGTTCTGCCCTATAAGTAGTCCTAGTTTTTGAGGGTCTCTTCAGAGAACTCCCCACCATGCTAGCAGACCGGCAGTCTGTTAGTTGAGTAATCCCCTCAGCCATCTCTTTGCTGAGCTCCGTTCATCTTGCCGCTTTCTGAACTGAAGATTTCAGGCTAGGTGCAGTATCATTGTCTCTACAATCCCTTGCTATATCTCCTATCCATTTTCACCTCTTTTGTGATAACTGAAGCCCCTGTCAGAGCTGCCGATGACGAGCAGCAGCTGTTGGTCCCTGTGGCTCCGGCTGGAGATGAGTCCTGCAGCTCAAGAGCTCCCCCTGCTGCCATGGACCAAGCAAGCACGGACATCCCTCTGCCTGCTCCTTTAGAGTAACAGGGATCCGATTCTGTGCCTGCTCCTTTGGAGCAACAGGGATCCGATTCTGAAGAGGCTCTGGGGCCTGGTTCAATAAGCCCCCAATCAAGGTGAAGACTCAAGAGGGCTATGCAAAGGGAGGCTTCCGTGGCAAAGTTTAAGAAGCGGTGACCGGACACACCTGTGCCTGGGGCTATATAAATGCCTGCCTGGAAGCTTCCCTTTGCTTGTGGCAAACTTCTTACAAGCCCTCCTCTTGCCTGTACCTTACTCCCAGCTCCTGCTACCTTGAATTGATCTCTGGACTCTTGCCCCTTGGCTTTGGAACTCTGACTATGGCTTTGCTTGGCGCTCTGGTAAATGAACTTCCTTGAGTAAATGCTTGCTTGTCTCCTCCCAGCTGTACTTTGCTGACTCTCCCACTCTCTTCTCCGGGCTGGCTCGCCACCCAGGTCTCTGACCTTGACATCTTTTCCTTCTCAATAGGCCTTGTGTGCATGAGTTAGTGAATGTGTTGGTGTGTGAAAACATTTTCATTCAACAAAATCCATTTATTCAATACATTTGTCTGGCTTTTTGGCTTGGCCTGACCCTGTAAAAGTTGGGTAAAAGATCCTGCTGGGTTATCCTGTCCCTTGTTTTGCTATTGCCAGTGCTCTGCTAATTTCCCCAAGCTTTATAACTTGGAGCAAATCAAGGTGTCTTCCATGGGACCCCCAGAAGTCAGGGTAACAAAGGCCTCTGTTTCTCAGGCAGCATAGTCATCACTGTTGCCTCTTAAAAGAAAGAAAAATAGGGTAAAGACATGATCTTGTATCTATACTGAAGAAGGAATAAATGGAGCCATATGGAAGTAAGACCTTAGCTTGGAACTATAATTATACACTTGAAACTCAGCACAAAAATAAGAATTATTTCCATCAAGCAGACTTTGTTTTGGCTTTGTACCTTGGAGCCTATTTGGAAATCAGACAAGAAGACAACTCCTAGCCTATCAAATTAAGAACACATCAGTTATTACAGCCCTCAAGGACTCACACAGCAAGTGTCACAGAACACTCACACAGCAATTCTGCATATATTTGCCTGGAAATAAACCACACTGTTTTTGATAGACATTACTGTGGGCATGGGAATGCAGCCCAACAATGCAATCCTTATATATATTCACCTGGAAGCAAGCCACCCAGAATTTAATTGTACATGAAACCATGGATAGATAGGGTTTTGTTTTCGAGATTATCAACCCTGATGCCAAGTAACTATTGCAAACTGTACATCACCTGAGTTGGAACTTGTGCTAGAAAGCTTTGTAGGCAAAGACGTCAGTGTTACCATCCCACTGTTGTGTTGATAATGCCTACAGTTAATGGTAACAATAATTGTTTGTACATGTTGCATTTCAATTACTGCATTTTAATGCAGCCCATGGAAGCTTAGAATAATGGAATCATAGAGTTGGAAGAGACCACAATGGCCATCGAGTCCAACCCCTTGCCATGCAGGAATACACCATCAAAGCATTCCTGACAGATGGCCACCTAGCCTCTGTTTCAAAACCTACAAAGGAGACTCCATCACACTCTGAGGCAGCACATTCCACTTTCATCAGGAAGTTCTTCCTAATGTTTAGGTTGAATCTCTTTTCCCGAAGTTTGAAGCCACTGCTCTGTATCCTAGTTTCCAGAGCAGCAGAAAACTGGCTTTTCCCATCCTCCATATGACATCCCTTCAAAAGCTTGTGCAAAATAAAACATGTTAGTCTGAAAGTGCCACAAGATTCTCTAGTGCTTTTGAAATTCATAGACGGCTTTGGAATACAAGGTTGTTTTCTCTTTCTTTATGTGCAAGTGGAGGAGATGAGGATAATCTTAAACCAAAAAAGCTCATGCAAGAAACACAGATGTTAAAGAAAAATTGGTTAAAAACTCAAGCTAAAAATAATTAATATAGATTAGCAACATATGGGACTGATGCAAAAGGGGGAAAAACTAATAAGTATCTGTATACAACAAAGATAAGTCTCTTTCACACTATATAGTCTTATTAGTTTCCTACTATTTTAAGTGCCACGGTATCCTATGGAATGCTGGGATTTGTAGTTTGATGTGGAACTTAGTATTTTCTACTAGAATGCTGTAGTGCCTCAAGAAACTAGAAGGTCCAAGATTCTGTGGGCCACAGCCTTGACTGTTAAAGTGGCAGCAAAGTGCTATAATTATGTATTGTGAAAGAGACCACAAATTATTAGCTGAGCAATAGAATATGGGTGTGGATTTGTACCCAGTGCTGTCTCTTCTTCAACAGAACAAAAATCGTTGGCAGAACAGAACTGTCTTCACAACAACAGGAGTGACAGTAAAGTCCATTCTGATTATCTGGTAGGGATCCAATGCAGAATGTTATTTCTACATGATGAGTCCTCCTCAGCTGTAGAACAAAAATATTTCATATTTTCTAACTACCAGATTTGAGAATCAGATATGAAATAAATGTAATAATCACGATGATTATGATGACGGTGGTGGTGGTGATGATGATATAAAATCTAAGCAGTGGCAGGACCAAAAAATGCATTGAAAAATATTTTACTTACAACTCCAGAACAAACAGAAGCTCAATCATAAGTAACTGCAAATCGCACACTCACCAAAATATTGCAGACATAATACCCTCTTTCAAAAATCCATTTAAAGGAAGCTAAACTCCTAGGGATGATGGTACAAAGCTTATAGCACTACAATGGGGGGACACTTGCCATATATATATATATGTTGCCAGCTCCAAAACAATAACACATACCATGCCCATAATTTATTGTTAGACAGCCCAGCTTATTATTCAAACCTGTAGAGCTAGCTGTTGCTGTTTGGCTCCCAATACTGCTAATCTGTCTTACATATTTGCCTTTTTGGAAATGTCTGCATAAGTTACTTTGGATAGTAACTCTCAGAACTCTCTAGCCTTGATGACCGCTAGAAGTTGTTTTTTACCCCTCACCATGATTCTCTAAGTTCTTTTGTTTGTTGCGCTGGAAGAAAAATGGCCAATGTCTAGTTCAGATACTACAAATGGCAGGGAGATTTGGGTATAGCATCAAGGCAAGACCTTGGGCAAATCACACTCTCTCAGCCTCAGAAGAAGGCAACAAATCTTGCCAAGAAAACCTTGAGATAGTTTCACCTTAAGGTCACCGTAAATCTGAGACAACCTGAAGAAATGTGACAACAACTGTGAGTAATAAAACAGTGACATGTTTATTCACAGTGATGAATACTAAAACAAGACCTATACATTACAACATACAACATAATAAAATACAAACTGTAGGGCTGTATGTTGCCAGAGGAGGATTGATTGGTCTTCAGGGAGGAAGACAGATGCCAGGGCAAGCAATGCTGAAAAAAGAGAGAATTTGATTTTTGTGTGTGAGGTGGCTTTAAAGCATGGAGGCCAATCATTCTTATTTGGCAACCAACTGACATGCTCAGCAAAAATATATTTGTATATGTGTTGAATCGGAGTACACATTGGCCCATGAAGGCGAAAATCCCGTTGATATTTTGGACATATAAATATTTCTTTGTGGAAGGGGTTGGACATTTTTGACTGATGTGCAATGCCCAAGTTTAGATCAACATTGCAGGTGTGGAGCTGTGCATGTGGTGCCCTCACACATGTGTGTGTGTGTGTGTGTGCTTCTTCAGCCAGTGCATATCATACTGCCCAAGCTGAAATTGGGAGTAAGACTCCTTTGGTTGCACATTTGGTGGTGCATTCAATAGTTCATTGAGCTGCACAATGCTGGCAATCAACAAAAGGAGTACGTAGCACAAACATAATATAAATCTGCATACAAAGATTCATGCTACAGAACTCCTAGGTAACATCTCAACCCAGAAAGCCAGCTGTGTTGGGGAGATGAAGAAGTCTGAGGAGACAAGAGTTGAATCTGCCCCCAGGATCATTCTGCCATTTGGAGCAAGGCAAAGGGTGGAAGGAGAGCACCATGATATATGAGTGTTCCTGACCCACAAACCTTGGCAACAGCAGTTTGTGGCCAGAATTAAAAAAAAAAGTGAGCCTTCCACATGCCACAGCATCAACACATAGCCTGCATGAACTCCACATCCGTTGTGTGCACTTTTGATAAAGCTATATAGTACATAGACTCAGGTGCCTTGGACAAATGCCCAACAATACCCCCTCAGAGGCATTTTTACCATATGTTTGGGCTAGGGTTGCCAGTTCAGGATTGTCTCAGGCCCAGAAGTTTCTATGCTGAAACTTGGGGGTCCTAAGGAAGGCCTACCTGGAGACGAAAACTGGAGACTCAAAGCCAGGCCCTGGGGTCTGGCAACCTTAGTCTGGACCTCTCTAGGCCACTTTAGGACCAGGAGAGGCCTTTAAAAAGAACCCACAGAAACTGAACATGAAGTGATTTTCCACTTACCTCCTCTTGTAAAAAGACCCCTCCTGGGCTCAAAATAATGTGGGGGGGAGATGTGGCAAAATGACCCCAATAACCCCTAGAGTTTGGTGGGGGCCCTTTGCTGCAAAAAAAAAAAAATGATTTTTTGAGAGGGAGAGGATGTAGTAGAGGATGCAATCTTCCAAGGTGTTCCTTCCTTCTTCCTTAAACTGCCTACAACAGGGCCTCGGTATCTTCTAGGGCAGAGCTTTCCAAACTTTTCATGTTGGTGACACACTTTTCAGACATGCATCATTTCACGACACAGTAATTCAGAGTAACCAGAGGTTAAACTAACCCTGCATAAGAGATACAGACACATAACATAAATTGCAATAACAAAATGTATTGGGACACAGCATATCCCATGAAAACCTTTCATATATTTTTAAGCATATATGATTTATAAATAACAACATACATTTCCAAGATTGTAGGCCACACACCTACATACTTCAGGTGACACACTAACATGTTGTAGCACACCGTTTGGAAAGTCCTGCTCTAGGGCTTGGTGCCAGGACTCCCCCCCCCCCGGTGTGGATAGCAAAATTTGTGGATGCTCAAGCCCCATTGTGTACAATGGCATAGTAAAATGGCCCAAATCAAAGTTTACTTTTTGGTTGTTGTTTTTTTCCTTTTGGAATATTGTCAAACCATGGTTTGGATGCAGAATCTTCAAATACAGACGGCCAACTGCAATTTGTAAACTCTTGACATAGAGTTGCAGTTTTACTTCCATGCAACAGGAAGCTGACTCAACTTATGGCTACTGTAATTTTGGCCTAAGGAGTACAATTTGACATTACATCCAAGGGCTGGAACGCAGCAGTGGTGATGGCAGCAGGAAGAAAAAGGTCGGGGCATGTTCGTCTTAGAGAGACACCGGCACCAGAGGCTGCTTGAACTAGCAGTGTTTGCCTCCCTTCCCTCACCCCTAGTGTAAGATTCCTAAGGGGAAAAAATTGCAAGCACCTCAGTCTGTAGTAGCTGCAGTGGCTATTGCCTTGTGTAAAGTGGTACACATGGACTTGAATCTGATATGTTGTCCAAACTGGAATAAAAACCATTGAATGAATGGATTTTATGTGCTTAACTCATCATTTCACAGGAGATGCAGTACGTATACTCCAGGTGAGAATAAAAAAACAGGATTCAAACCTATATGTCCTACTTAACACAGTGGACAGTTTTGCATCTGAAGGCATCTACTATCTAATGCCATCTGAGTCCAGTTTAACAATAGCAAACTGTATAAAGGCAGAGCTGTGGATTTAAAGTGCCTATCCATAGGAAGCACCAGAACAGTGAGCTAACAGCCTCCTGCCCACAGTTTCCTCACCTATGCTGCTATTTAAATTAGCGTAGTTATTTCTACAGAGAGCCAACATGGTGTAGTGGTCTGAGCTACAACTCTGGAGACCAGGGTTTGAATCCATGGAAATTTATTGGGTGAACTCAGGCAAGTCACACTCTTTCAGCCTCAGATAACCCTCTTCTGAACAAATCTTACCAGGAAAAACCTGCAATAGGTTTGCCTTAGGGTTGCCATAAGTCAGAAACAATGTGAAGGCATGCACACAACAACTACAACAACAACATATTTGTATTTTATTCAGCTCTATATACAACTCAGCACATGGAGAAAAAAACAGAATGCCTCCCTGTGGGGTGGGACTGATACATCTGCTCTGTTTTTGCCATGTGAGACTGTCTACCTTAAACCTATCATGCCAAAAAGAAAGAGCCTGGGCTAGAATTCACCACTAGTCAGGGTAGGTCAAGCTGAATATTTGAGTATGAGTGTGTGTGTGTGTGTGTGAGTGAGATTGAGAGAGAGAGAGAGACAGAATGAGCGTGAATGTGTCACTCTTCAATAGTCAGGAATTCTGCCCAGGTCAGGCTGAGAACGTGAGAATGTTAAAACCTGCTATGGAGGTTTTAAAATAGAAGTATACAAATATATTGTTACCACTTAAGGGTTTTTGTTTTGTTTGTTTGCTCTGGATTCCTGCAACTGGCAGGAGATTGGGTTGCACAGCCCTTAGGATCCTTTCAAATCTTAGGATTCTATGAAGAGTTCTGTTATGTCTCCTGTCGATGGGCCTCACTTTAACTGTTGAGGCACAGGTTTACCACTTCAATGCAGTCTAGACTTTAGTCTTTTGGAATGCTGTCCTGGGAAGCAATGAGTCATGGAGAAGGCCACTCACTTTGCATAAAGGGCTGGGAGGGTCAGAGTCCTTATAATAGCTACTTATAGTAGCAAGCAGCCAAATCCTTATGAGAAGGCAGGAGGCAACTCACAAGGAGCACTGACTTACCCAGGAGGATACACCAATATGTGAGTATGCCTGATTACTGCTTCATTTTTAACTAAAACCAAGCAGATGCCCAGAAAAGCAACTGTAATGCAACCTTTTATAGGGAAAAAAGAAGAAAAATGCCTTGAAGCAAAGGAGGTGCTTGCTGAATACTAGAGTTCTAGATTCTAAAGTTTTCATTTGGATCTAGCCACTCTTGAAACAGGGCGGAAGAACTGTTGAAGTAGGGAAGAAATCCTTCGAGTTAGTTTTGCGGCAATAATCCAGAGATGGAGAGATTAGGCTCACCTGAAAGGAAGCACTTCAGCAGATTGACACAATACTTCCTATGCAAAGGGCAGACTTATTTCCAAAAGCAGATGCAAGTTTTCTCTTGATATACATTTCCTAAATAATAATGCAGATATGACCATCAGAACCAAATGAATTTACATAAGAAGACAGTATTATTATTTACATTGTGGTTTTATTCTTGCAAGTAGGCCTCTAATTGCCTCCCTGCCCTTCTCTATTTAAATTATGCATACTTCCTTTCTACTTAGCCTGTAAAGGAAATGTGCTTCCAATGTTCACATCTAGGATCTTTCTTATAAACTGGGTATGGTAACATTTGGTGAACTTAAGTATAGAAACCTGCACCTTGGACAATTTTTGTCTTCCCATATCACTCTTTTCTACTTCATTCTGCCTTGTACTCCTCAACACTCATGAATACAACATGACAAACAGAAATAAACACTCATTACAATATGTCAAAGCAAAATCCAATAGATATTTCTCAATTACAAACACTTCTGTTTCCATGAATGGCTAGTTTGGGAGGTAAAGGGTACACAAGGCTTGTTAAAAAAAATTTCTTAAGACTACAAATTCCCCAGCAAGCCAACTGGAATTGTGGGAACTACAAGTCCCCAAAATGCAAAGCTATAAATGTAAATATTTGCATTTGAGAAATTTTCAGGTTGTTTCTTGGCATATGTAAGAGGCATGGGACAGACTCAATTCCTTCTTCAAAAAATGAAACCAGGTGCTTTAATACTATAAATACGAATTCAGTGTATCTGGGAGAAAGCTTTGATTCCCTTTAGATGTTAATGGTATAGCTAACATGTTCATGTTCAGAATATATTTATGTTTTCTGCTTTGTTGTTTTGCTGCTTTGTTTTCAAGTTGTTTCTGACTTATGGTGACTCTATGGCAAACCTATCACAGAGTTTTCTTCACAAGATTTGTTCAGAGGGGGATTTGCTTTTGCCTTCCTTCCCTGAGGCTGAGAAACTGTGACTTGCCCAAGATCACCCAGTGGGTTTCCATGGCTGAGCAGAGATTCAAACCCTAGTTTGCAGAGTCATAGGCCATTTCTGCACTAGACTGTTATAGCACTATTATTCCCTTCCCTAAACCACAAACCCCAGGATTCCATAGGATGTTGAAAGTAGAATAATAGTGCTATAACAGTCTAGTGCAGAAATGGCCATAGTCCAGCGCTCAAATCACAACATGACACCATATGTGCCTTCAAGTCTCCTCTCAACTTATGGCAACCCCATGAATGTTACAGGGTTTTCTTAGGCAAGGAATAGCCAGGGGTGGTTTTGCCAGTTCCTTCCTCTGAAATGTAGCACCTGGTGTTTATATTAGCACCATCCAAGTACTAACCAGAGCTGACCCTGCTTAGCTTCCAAGATCAGACAGAATCTGGCGCCTTTAGAGTAATTAGTCCCTCTCATATTCAGCGTATTTATCAAGAGTTCCATCCTAACCACCTGATTTTGATGGGTGAGAGGGATAAGAGTTGCTGTCAGTGGCCCTTCTTCACAGGCCTCCACCAATCAAATAGAAAAACTACCATTTTCAACTACACCTGGCAGCCGCCAATGGAAAATCCTGACACAGAGTGTACAAGGAATGAGGCCAGGGAGGAGAGGAGTTTGCTTTGGATCTGGTGGATTGAAAGCCACAGAACCATATACAAACCATAGGCCTCATTTGAACCCTGGAACTCACATAGCTAATTTCCCTCAGTTCTCAGTCTTTTACAAGAGGGAGGGAGATTTGTGAATGCAAAATCTCTTCTGCTAAAAAGTCAGGTGGGAAGAATCTCTCTCATCCATGTGTTTTGTCAGGGTTTTATTCAGAATGCAACTGCTCTGTTCCTTCCCACATTTTTGTAATCATCCTGCTGATTTTAAACATTGATTTTTATCCTCACTGCTTGTGTGTCTCAAGAATGTCCCATGACAGTGGTTCTTAACTTGGGGTCCACAGCCCCTGGGGGTCTACAGAGCCGTGACAGGGGGTCCCTGAAGCTTTGCTGCTGGACACCAACAGCAACAAATCTTGCCAAGAAAAAAAAACATGATAAGTTCACGTTAGAGTAACCATAAGTTAGTTTTCAAAAGGGAGAGAGGTGCTGGCTAGAAGGAACCTCCCCCTGTCAGTTGCACTTTGTTGTCACTTCTGAGTTATGGCAAACCTTGGGTGAATTTAACAAGGTTTTTTGGCAAGATTGGTTCAGAGGGGATCTGCCTTTGCTTTCCTCTGAGGCTGAGAGAATGTGCCTTACCGAAGGTCAACCTGTGTCTGGGTGGGGATTTGAATCCTACTCTCTAGAAGCCATAAATAAATAAATATTTGAATATTTAAATCAAAATTTAATTATCTGAACCTTGAGTTAAGTCTTCAGGGTCCCAAGCAACAAATTATATTTATAGGGGGTCCCTGATAAAGAAAAGTTAAGAACCACTGTCGTATGATATTAAGCCATTCCCCTGTTGAAACAGTACTACCACCTGAGCTTTTCTAGAGCTATGGGAGTTTAAAGGAAGACTCTGACTGACTGAATCAATGTGGTGAAGGGTTCACTCTCAAGTGGAAAATCATTTTTACAGTCCTTTAGCAGAAACAAGATATGGGCAAAGAGCTTTAATCAGAATGACAGGAGGTGTCACGTTTGGGATTATGCCCAGCAAGCAAAACGCCCAAGGAAGTAGCAATCATGCTGGAGATTGTTATGGTAATAAGCAGCTACATGTCAGAAATTTGAAATGATGTCTTGGCACAAGCATATCATGCTGTTAAACATCCTGTTTTATTGGGAGGCATTTAGGAGATGTGGAAAAGTGGAGAGTAGATCAAAATTTGAATCTCCTAGTCCCAAAGAGGCACGGTGGTATGTATTACAGTCACACTTTCTCGCCACATTGCTTTTGTCACTTGGGTAGGGTTGCCATATTCCAGTTTCTCACTTCCCATGAAGCTTAAGTTAATTCATCAAAAGGTTTGATTGGCCTCGAAATGGCAAAGCAATATCCATCTACACATGTGCACACAGATGTCAGCTGATTTCCTGTTCCAACACATCTCTTCCTGCTTTACAGAAAGGAAATATGATTGAGTTTTTGTTGTTATTTTTGCTTGTACTGGCTTATTTGAATCCTCTAAGGATAAATACAAGTTAGCACAATTCTGCAGTAATAGAAATCTTAAGGCTGAAATAATCTGTACAAAGTGGCCCTTATTTTTTACTGAATGTGTATTTGTGAGATTAGTCTAGCTCTGTCTGGGTGATCTTGAACACATTCACCTCAAGTTATTACTGGTGACCAATGTCATTTTGGTAATAGCAGTCCTGGACATCAGGAAAAGTTGCCAGTAGAGTCAAAATGGCATCATTGAACTCAGGGGGATATTTTATGTTTAGTGTTAACTGGGTTTCACAGTTTCCCTCATCTTGGCATTCCATGAGATATGAGCAAAAGGTCACCTGCTTTCCTGAGAGAACATCAAAAATGTCCATGCCTTTGCCCTAGGTAGGAAGAGAGAGTGTGTTGAGAGAGGGATTTTCTGTTAGCTGGTTGTAGGTTTTTGTTTTTTTGCGAATTTTCACCATAACCTCAATAGCTAGGATGGGCAAAGTGTGGCCCATAGGTTGCATGGAAGCCTCCAGGAAAGGTCCTCTGGGTGACTGTTGTCAGTCTAGTCCTGGCTGGTTTAAGCAAATGGCTCCCAGAGGACCTGAGTGTACCAATCAGATTGTTTTGAACGCTGACCCAGGAAACTGGAAATTGGAATTGGGAGATGATGAGAATTAGGTTCAATTCCAGCTCAGAACAGTCATACCACGTACCTCCTCTGCCCACTATAATGAATGATATGTCAACCTGTCTCCTGTGGTTTCTAGGGGGCACTCTGCACTCCCTGATTTTATGGGAGGATATACATGTTCAAAGATACCCAAGAATGTCTTCTATCAAGTAACTAAATTCCCAAAAGTGACAAGAGCCTTCATAATTTGTCCTTCCTTTTCTTGTGCCTGAAAATTCTTTGCTTGATTTCTCTCTGTGTGTGGCTTGGTGTTTTGCTATGTTTTGCCAGAATGCTTTTAGGTGAATCATTTATATCTGTTTCTGATACCACTGTACACCTGCTCTCATTGTAACATTTTTTTCAAATGCCTTTGAAACATAAACTACTATTCCTCTTCATTCATACAATTTACACTGTACTTAGGCTCTAAGAGCAGCATGTGGGAGGTGAGAGGGATTTGTTTTTGCTGTTGTTAAAAAAAGAAGAAGAAGAAGAAAGCCAGGGATTATGACCAACTTCCTGCATGAGGAGATGTACAGGTTTCATGCTACATCTGTAGCAACATCAATGATAAAAAAAAAAATCATAATGTAAGCTACATCCACCCCACCCCCCACCCCCCGCAATATGGCTATTTCCATGTTGTTGGAGAGTCAAGAGATGAGTGGAAGCATATCCAACTATTTCCCTTTAGCTGGACGTGCAGTTACAGGTATCACTAGAGACCTCTCGGGGTTCTTGGGAGGTCTTTGCAGATGACATCCTTGCAGTGTATCTTGCTACAAGAAAATAACTATAAGAGAATAGCATCCATTCACTTTCTCCCATTCTCTGACAAGAAGGAAATGACTGTGTTGGGGAGTCTGCACTGCTTATGAGGTGTGTTTTTGGAAGGGAAATTTGATGGTTGTATGGTTGGAACAGAATTCCAACCTATGCAAATACCATAAGAGTGATTTGTGATGCCATACTTCCAGCCTGTAGCTCTTGCTGTTGTTGTATGCCTTCAAGTCATAGCCAACTTATGGCTACCCATTAAAAAAAGCCTGAAAGCCTTCCATGGGGTTTTCTGGGGCTAAGAGTATATGGCATGCCCAAGGTAACCCAGTGGATTTCCCTGGCTGCACAGTGAATCAAAACCTGGTCCAACCACGCTGACTGCAACTTACACCATTGCAATTCACTAAAATCACTTCAGTCTAAGGTCATTTCTTCACTACGCTCTTATAGCGCCACTATTCCACTTTCAACATCCTATGGAATCCTGGGGTTTGCAGTTTAGGGAGGTGCATTTAGAATTCTCAGCCAGAGAGCTCTTTGACCTTAGTAAACTACAAACCCCAGAATTCCACAGGATGCTGAAAGTAGAATAATAGCACTATAACAGGGTAGTGCATAAATGCCCTAAGAGAAGAGAATGAATAGCCCAAGATCACTCATTGAGTTCCATGGTTCAGTAAGGACTAAGAAGCAGATCTCTGAAGTTCCACCCCAATACTCTATGTACCATCCTGTCCCTAAATGGGAAGCGTGAGTCCTAAAATATGTGGTTTTGGTCATGAACCTGTGGATGCAGTTGGAACAAATTAGTCTGAATGTTAACAGTGTGAACACACAAATGGTTTGCTTTTGTTCATTTGTTTACCGAGGAGGATTTTGGATTTTTTAAAAATCTGAGTCCTCCTCAAGTTTTCTACAGCTTAAAACATATTGAAGATTAATAACTATGATGATCTTAAACACAATGAAAGCCAAGGATCACTCCTCTGGATCACCTATTATTAAGGCATTGTTTTAGGACACATAGTGTTTAAAGTCTTGCATTTGTCATTCCACTTCTGTAACTGAACGTTATATAAAGTGAAATAAATCATACATACTGGGATATATATATTTATGTATTAATGAATCATATAGTCAAATTAGTTGTTTAAATTAACAGAGTCAAAACCACTTTAGACAGTTTCTAAGTCATACTTTCAGGTGACAACATCCAGGAAATGACTATCTGAAGCACAAGTCTTTGGAACACTAACATTAAAATGTATGCATTCAGCCCAACACTCACACACACACACACACTATAAAAATAACTAAAATATAACAGATAAAGTCATGAAATTGTCTCACACTGGCTTAAAACTGTAACTTAGTTGTGCCAGCATTATCAGTAAAAGAACTGATTACAACTATCTAAGTGATTTCAACTAGTTACTTCCACACCGTGGTTTTATCTCAATTTTACAGTTTTACATTGACAATTAAAACTGGGCCTTGCTCGTGAGTTTTCCCAGGGTTTCAAAATAACAGTGAGGAACAGCCAAAATGCATGACACAAAGGTTGACAACCAGGAAGCAGCTCTTGTCAAGTTTGTTTTCTATCTAGACACAAAATGAAAGCATTGATTTTGGTTAACTTAGCCATGTTTTTGTCTGTAAAATTAACTTCCCCCCCACACTGATAAATTGCATAATACAAACATTTCTGTAATTTATGGAAAGCCCACTCCCCAAAATACAGTACTTTTGGCATCTCATGCTGTCTAAATAAAAGAAAAATCCTTCAACTTTTCAAATAGGGGACATCCCTTATAATATGGGACACCTGGCAACTCTACTCTTAGTCAAAGGCCATTTCTGCACTACACTGTTATAGTGCTATTGTTCCACTTTCAACATCCTATGGAATCCTGGGGTTTGGAGTTCAGGGAGGAGCCTATAGAATTCTCAGCCAGAGAGCTCTTTGGCCTCAGGAAACTACAAACTCCAGAATTCCACAGGATGTTGAAAGTGGAATAATAACACTATAACAGTGTAGTGCAGAAATGGCCAAAGCTTTGGGTATTTAATATCCAGAATAAATTAATTCCAACTTCCTGTTGCAGATGATATCTACACATTAAAAACAAATTTCCCTTCTACTTATCTCCCCATTATGATCTGTTAGGTTAGGTTGGAGAGAGCATATTTTAGTGGTTTGAGTATTGGACTGTGATCCTGGAGACTAGTGTTGGATTCTCTGTTCTGCCATGGAGATGCACTGAGTGACCATGGGCACATCAAATATTCTCAGTCCCAGAAAACTCTGCAATATGTTCACCTTACGGTCACTATAAGTGAGGCCATTTCCGCACCAGGCTGTTATAGCACTATTATTCCACTTGCAACATCTTATGGAATCCTGGGGCTTGCAGTTTTGGGAGGGGCCGGCCAGCCCCTCCCGAAACTGCAAACCCCAGGATTCCATAGGATGTTGCAAGTGGAATAATAGCACTATAACAGCCTGGTGCAGAAATGGCCTCAGAAATGACCTGAAGGCACACAACAACAAGTTAAGTTGGAACATTCTACCTCACCTTCTTACACTGCCTGTTTTCTCCATGTCCTATGTAACTCTTTCACCTTCCAAGAATGTTCGACTTGCTTCAGAAATGGAAGAGTAGGGCTGCATCTGCTTGCCTGCCTCTGTTTTTGTGTCCCTTCTGCTTCCACTCTTTGTCCCCAACAGAGGGTAAAGGGAACAGAGACTGGGAAATTTTCTTTCTTTCTTTCTTTCTTTCTTTCTTTCTTTCTTTCTTTCTTTCTTTCTTTCTTTCTTTTTTTTCCCAAGTCATAGAATTTATTTATATTGGCTGGGGGATTCTGAGAACTTTAGTCAAAATAAGATTCCCAAGCTCTGGAGAGGAGGCTAGCTTCCATATGTCTCCATGAAATGAGGACCTGATCACACAGGCTTCCCCCTTCTACCAGCATCCCTGCCCCCATTTTGGGTTGACAGGATGATGTTAGTGGCCGCAGGTCTGATGGGGATGTGGCAGTAGAGGTAGGGGCAGCAACACGCTTGTTTTTGCTCTCTCAATCCACATAATTTTTCATTATATGAGCACAGGGCCTAAACAGGGCCCATGCACTTTCCTGTTGCTTTCCTGGTCTTTTTCCTCTTCACAGTCTCCAACACATGAAACCATCTGTTTTAACTAGGCCAGATGCCAAAAAAGCAAAGGGCAAGGATGATTTTCAGGAACCCACAAAAATATATTAATCACATCCCATGCAATGGGAGGAATGTAAACAATGGTTTGATTTTCATCTTAGGAGGACACCTGAGCACACCACTAATTATGGCCCCAACAAGTGTCAGCCTACTAAAGTTGAAAGCCTGAGCACCATATTCTGGGCATGTTTACTTGAAGGAAAGTTCCTCTGAGTATTTCCCCCCATTTTAATGACACATAATTAAGCCATGCCTAATTCTTATGTAATGCATTCAACTTGGTTAGACCTTCAGCACCATGACAGAAACTCCCCCACTTCCCCACAGGGATAAGGGATAAGATTAATGGTTGGATAGGTCTAAGGGCCTTTCCACACTACATTGTTCTAGTGCTATTATTCCACTTTCAATATCCTATGGTATCCTGGGGACTGCAGTTTAGGGAGGGGTATTTAGAATTCTCAGCCAGTGAGCTCTTTGGCCTCAGTAAACTACAAACTCCAGAATTCCAGAGAATGTTGACAGTGGAATAATAGCACTATAACAGTGTAGTGCAGAAAGGCCATAAGTCTCTGTGATTTTCTCCACATTTCATCCAGCCAGTAAAAAGTAGGGAAAGATCACAAGAACTGGGCCTCTTGATACTGAGGATGAGAGTCTATGAAGGTCTAGTGTAAACTTGGGAATCATTTGTGAGTGTTTCTAAATCAGCTCTTGTGCAACAATTTTCTGAATTTATAAATATTGCAAAAAATATTACAGTACCGATTTGCAAAACCACAATTATCTCAGTCTGTTCTAGCAATAAAAATCAGGATAATGTCTTGTGGCAGCTTGAAGACTGATCTCCCAATCTATTAGTCCAGACAGGACAAATAGATTGGGAGATCATGGTTTTTATTCCTGTAACTGCTACTTCTATTCCTAAGATCCAGACAATACATTGGTAATTCTGGGATGTTTCAGGTTCTCTGCCATCCTTTCCTGAGTGCTTTTGGTCCTACCAACAGGGTGAGTTTTTTTAAAAAAAATCAATACTTTGTAGTCTGTCAGCTTTCTCCTTTCCATTCCCTTTACCTCTCTTCTGCACAGTTAATGTTGGATCTGCATTACTCTGTGTGTGTGTGTGTGTGTGTGTGTGTGTGTGTGGACATCTACATGTGTCTGTATGAGTGGAAGGAAGAGGGAAAAGAGTTTTGCAAAACTACTCTGTGGGATGAGGAAGAAGTGGTGAAAAGAGGAAAAGATCAGCAGGCTCACCTGTTAAATTTAAAGTGCCAGAAGACTCTCCTGTTATGTGTGGAGTGATCTCATTCAACCCAATAATTAACAAGGAAGAGCAGACCATACATTTTATTTGTTTACTTTTAAGAAAAGACTATATGGCTGTGGAAATAGGAAGAAGCAGCCCAAAGTGACATTAATGTAACCCTACAAATTCATGTAACATTTCAGCAGTCTAGCAAAGTTGTCTGTTAGTGTATGGATGTCAGACTGTTCTTACTAAAGAGCCCTTTTAAAGTGTATAACCAAAGTTAATGATACATTTTTTATGTTCCATTTCACTCTGATCTTTCTCTCACAACCATGAATATTGTGGCTCAAACACTCCACACCAAGCCTCTGAGGGAGGTTTTTTCTCATAGATATAGATATCAGAAGAATGTGTGTGTGTATTCTTCTTGAGGAAAATGCAGTCCATGAAGAAGGGCAAGACAATAGCTGCTCAATGCCTTTTCTGCCAAAAGTCCTTTTAGTTCAGTGGTTCTCAAACTGTGGAACAGGACCCTAAGGAGGGGGGCACGATAGCTGCTCAATGAGGGTGCAAAAAAGGTCAGCCTGCAAGTACAACAAATGTGGAAAAAGAAGGGCAGGCCTGTGTGTGCATGTCTGTACGCCATTAAGGATTGACTGGTCTGCAAAAGAGTGATGCAAATCATCTTCTACTGTCATGCCACACAGACCCAGCAAAAATTGGCTTCCTTTTTTTAAAGTGCTTTCCCCACTCAGCTTCTCTGAGCATTCTGTCACTGGCACAGCAGGCACCTGTCTCTTAGTAACCATGAGGCAGTTTCTTCGGTGGGAGAGAAGGGAAGCGAGAAGAGGAGGCAGAGGGTGTGAAAACACAGCCTTAAGATTAGAGAACATGCAGCATGAGGAACCTGTGTGTGTGTGTTTGTGTGTGAGAGAGAGAGAGAAAATGGTGTAGGACAGAACACAGGGGTGTGTGATGTTGTGCCGGGGGGCAAAATGTCCTCATGTAGTTGTAAAGGGGGTCACAGGGATAAAAGTTTGAGAACCACTGTTTTAGTTTATTTCTTGCCTTATTTTACAGGGTGAATGTTCCTGTCCCAAATCAACAAGCTTATCTCTTGTTTACACTTTAATACAGAGTTTTGTACAGGAGTTAAATCTTTATAAACCATGGTGGAATGTACCCAGTAATGAAAGTTCAGTCTGATAACTGTGTTTCTGCAAAGGTCAGAACCACTAATTTGTGATGCTTGACTTTCTTATATTACCTACCTTTAATAGTGCAGATAAAGATTTATTATATCTGTTTAACCTGTCTTGGCAGAAAGTGCCACTCAGACTGAATGAAGACCACATAAATCAGGGAACCACAGAAACCAGGGTTTTTGGTTTCATGTCTTCTGTACTGCATGCTGTTGAAACAGAAAAGAGCCATCTTATTCAAATGAACAATACTCCTGATCCACTCAGCTTCAGTTAATCAGAGTTAATACTGTGCTTGAAAGTAACATGTTAGAAGTGAAGGGGCTATGTTTAAAAGCAATGTAACAAGTATCAGTTTGTAGTTATTTTCAAATGTTACTTTTATAGACTGTTTATCAGGAGGTGTTTGAGTTTTATGAGGTTGCCTTAAATGGCATTTAAAAATAGAATACAATGAAAAAGAAACAAATGGTGGCAACAAGTAACATAGTGAGTTACAGGCTTCCTCCACTTATCTGAGAGGTTAGGGACCAGAGCACTATCAAGAAAACTGAATTGGTTAAGAAGCAGAAGCTATGTACCGTACTGTAGGTAGCAATGAAGGACTTACAGAGCCTCACTTTGGACTGAGCGCATGTGCACTGCTTGCAGAGTCTCTCAGTTGGCTTGGTGCTTTTTACCCCTTAGCTTACTTTGCAAGTAGCACATGTGTGCGAGTTCCAAGTAAGCCTCCGTAGACAAGAAGATCTGATGAAAGAGTGAACTTGTCCTTGATTTGGAAGTGTCAAAACAGTGCGTTATCAGAGAATGGGGTGTCAAAAGCTTCCTGTATCCCTTTTCATCATTGCATTGAGTAACAAGACACGGTTACTTTTTCAAGACAAAGGGATTAATTACTGTGGAAGGGTAACTTTCCAAGCTCAGGACTAACCATCTAATCTTGTGCACATTCAGCTAGCAGTGCACCCAATATAATTCAATTCAATACTCTGAAGAAAGTGTGCACCGGATTGTAGCCCTAGCAGTGTGTGCCAGGACAGTAGAGTAGAGGCAATAAAGGTAGTCAGACAACATAAGGAACTGAATGTAGTTATGTTTAAGTAATAAAGGAGTTGACTGCAAGTCATCCTGTCTTGTTATTGCAATTACTCAAGTTATTATCAATCAGCTTGCCCTAAAGAACAAAGTCTGCCTTGTGTGCACCTTTAAGTGTGAATCTTATCTCTGCACAGGCCTGTACTTGGACAAGCATCATTTACAGAAGAAATTGCCTGATGCAATTTGCATTGCTGAGTCTACAGCTTAGAAGGACAGTATCACTGAATCCACATCCTATTGCCTTGATAGTTTAAGGCATGAGAGGTTTCAGTGCTTTGAGAGAGTTCAGCTCTTAAAAACCAGTGATGTATTTAAGTCTTTTACTCCCAAGTCTCAACCTTCAAGTCTCAAGTCCTTGCAAGATACTTTCAAGTCAAATCTCAAGTCTGGCAGCCAACATTAACAGAAAATACAAGGAGGTGGTGGCAGTTTGTGTGTGCATGGGTAAAGTTTCAATAACTAGAAAATCAAGAAGACATGCACAAAGTGAGGTTCTGAAATGGAGAATAGGGTCCTTCTTACTCTCCATTCCCCAAGGTGAAGGCTTTTGTGTCAGCGGGCATAAAACAGTCATCAGCTTCTGAAGTGGAGAATAGGATCCTTCTTACTCTCCATTACTGAAGCTTCAAAAGTTTCAGAAGGAAGGATCCTTCCTCCTCAAGCCCATTTCCTAACACATTTGCTGTTCCTTTCTGAGAAATGCACCCTCCACTCTGAGAGCAAGCCTTGCCTTCTGGTCTTAGGAAAAGTTATAGAAGGTTCTTCCAATGTGCAGTGAAGACAGGCTGCCAAGCAGACATCAACCCTGCCACAGGCCCACTGCCTGATGTGTTTGCTGTTCCCCTCTGAAAAATGTACCCATGCTTTGGGTTTGAGATGGATTATCATGCAGCCAGTAGGCAGAAAGAAATGGAAGTGTTGTTCAAAATTGTAAGGCTTCTTAATGAATGTGTTATGTGTTACTGAACCAAGAGCAGCAAGTTGGTCACTAAAAATATACAAGTCAAGTCAGTACGTCATTTATCGTGGAGTCCAAGTTGACTCACTGAAGCAACTTGAGACTGACTTGTGTCCAAGTCAGTTGATTCAAGTCTACATAACTGTTAAGGCTAAACTAAAAATAAGAATAATTTTAAATCCATTTAATTATTTACTCATTTTTACATAAATGCATTTGTTCTGCATTTTCTTTTAGCCCCACTCCTCTTGCACAATAGGCTAGTCTTGGTTTATCCCTTTGTTTAAAAGGGGGTTCTTGGTTCTACTCCCCTTATCTGTGTCTTGTGTGGTGACTTTGTTGTCATTGTGTGCCTTTAAGTCATTTCTGACTTATGGTGACCCTATCACAGGATTTTCTGGGGCTTGGATTGTGTGATGCACCCAAGGTCAATGGGTTTCCATGGCCAAGTGAGGAATCAAACCCTGGTCTCCAGAGTCATAGTCCAGTGCTCAAACCAGTACACCATGCTGGGAGACCGCAAACTAGCTCTTAAAATGTCATTCTGATGTCTCCTCTCAGCTTAAGCCAATGGGAGCTACAATTTACTCTAGACTGTACTGAGATTCTGATTATCAGAGGCTGATTTTTACCCACAGAAATACATTGCAAAGAGGCAAAGCAAAATAATAAATCTAAGTCTCTAGTTACACATACCATATACACAGGCAAGGTGTTCAGTTCACAGGAATAGGAGTTCAGTACTTTCCATGAACTATGCCAAGTGTATTAGTTAAAAGAAGGCATAACACACACCATACAAAATTTCACAGTTGAAAACTGGGACACACGTGGCCAAGCAACATCAGAGTGTGGCCAAGATGGCAAAATTATTAATGAGGAAGAACACACAAGCTTAGCAGAGGTTGCGAAAGTTTCCTTTTCCCTGATCCTCCTGCTGAGTTAATTGAGAGCAAACTAGTTTTGCACTTACGAGTTTGCAGGAGTGGAAGTAAGCTGAGGATAAAGAGGGAATGTGGCAGGAGGAGAAACTGGGACTTTTTAGAAATAGTTTGAAAGTGGGATGACAGAAGATTAATTGGGATAATCCCTGCTGAATTTGGACAGTTGGAGGGCACATGCACACATGCCTCAAGTAAGCCATGCAGGAAAACCATGGGCAAAAGAGAGCCCTTTAATCTTCTTTGGCCCAGAGATGACCATGTGGGGATAACAGAGGCCCTAAGCCTAGTAGCATGTAGTTGTAAAACATGACCATACCATTTTTTATGATGCTGCTCACAGCCAGGCTAAGTTTATATGGGGATCTCATTATGTTGTGTTCTCCTGTGACTTCACATGACTCCCACCCCAAACACCCTGCCTAATGTTTCTTGATGTACAGAATTTATTGCAAAACAACCATTGATTTCATCTGGCTTGAGCTCCTGATGTTCCCAAGTTTGGTTTATTCTTTAAGTTGTACACTATTGTGATCTTGCCAGAAAACAACAACAACCAAATACAAAACCGAAACCTATCTAGCTTTGCCTAAGGCGTCTTGATATTACAAAACTCATTTTTGTAAAGGATATTCATTTCTTATCTTGACTTTGGTCCCTAGTGTTGCCAAGTTTGATTCACTTCTCATGCTGTATGTTACTATAACCTTGCAGCATACACACACAAACATATATAACCAGCTCACTTTACCCAAGGCATCTCAGTATTACAAAACTGATTCCACAAAAGATATTAATTTCTTCTCCTGGGTTTGTTTCCAAGTCTGGCTTTTTTTAAAAAAAAATCATTATGTCGTGTGGTGTTGTGATGTTTTCTTTTCTGATTTGTCATGTTGTAACTCACCTCAAAGCTTGTCTTCATCAACCTCTCCAAAGCCACAGAGGCAGCCTCACCCACACTACATTGTTTATGGCACTGGACTAATTGAAATTGCAGTTTTCCTAAACACAGGTGGGTGAAATTTCAGCTGCCTAACAAAAGAGACAAGTCCAGGCCCTGTGCTTAGCAAGGCAGTATTTACATTCACAGGACTAGCTGTTCCTACCCTTATCTTCTTCAAGTCACAAAGCTTTCACACAGCATTATCTACCTCTGCAGAGTAATTGGTCCACGTTCATCACACCTCACCACTGAATCATCAGATTGACAAAACCCAGGGAGAAAGGGTGGCACCTGAATAAGCTGAGAGCCAATAAGGATGCCCTGATCTTTATGTCACTGGGCTCAACTGTGCTTCTTGTTCACCATGAAGTCATTTTCATGAGCCCCAAGCTCTGTTAGGCCATTTCCGCACTAGACTGTTACAGCGCTATTATTCCACTTTCAACAACCCATGGAATGCTGGGGTTTGCAGTTTAGGGGAGGGCTGGTTGGCAGAAATGGCCTTAGTTCAGTAGCAAAGTGCTTGTATCCCATAGAAATATACCAAAGTGGAGGATCGGGGTTTTTGTAAGAGGAGGTGGAAACCACATGCCTTTTCCCTCAGCCCAGCACAACACAGAGGTGACTTGGAGAGCACACAGTCCTTCATAGGCTTAATCCACAAACTCAGAAGTGGGGCAAGAAAACAAAATACGGGATTACTACAGGAAGACAGAAGAGAAAAGATAAGAAATGGCCCCATTCAAATGAATAGATGTGAATAAAGATCTTGATGGATAGGCAAGAAGTCAGTTTCTTTTTGGAGGAAATGTGAGGGACATTCTTTTCCTGCCATCTCTAAAGTATCTTCACGTGTATGCTCAGCCAATCTCTGTAGAAGATTAGGCCTCCAGGGTCCCAGACACAGGGCTGACAGACTGAAAACTGGACCTTTAACAGTTACATAGAGTGAATTTCACCAGGTGTTGGTTGTTATCTGAATGTGTTACAAGCAACACATGATGAAATTCCTTCATCTATAAAACAAGGATATAAGAGCTATCTCCAGTTTTCACTCTGATAAGCCAACAGTGCCTGAGGCTAGGCTAGTTCAGGGCAAGACCCAAGAAGCAGAAAGATGAGTGAGCAGGTGGTTGAAGGTTCCTTTACATATTCTAAGTAATGAAAAACTGCAATACAATGGCCGGGGCATATTGTCTGTTCAAAAATATTTAATCTTGACAAGTTAACCTAACCATACAGTGACACTGATAATGTATTTCATCTGCTCTAACACCTTCAAAAGTGATTTGATTGCTTCTTCACACATTATTTGATTGTACAATTATACAGCACAATTAAAATAGTGTGTACTTGTATCCACCTTCAAGTCATTTGTGACTTATGGAACCCTAAGGTGAACTTATCATGGGGTTCTCTTGGCAAGATTTGTTCAGAGAGGGTTTGCCTTGGCCTTCCTCTGAGGCTGAGAGAGTGTGGCTTGCCCAAGGTCATTCAGTGGGTTTCCATGGCCAACAGAGTTTTGAACACTAGTTTCAAGAGTCATAGTCCAATGCTCAAACCATTACACCATGCTGGATCTGTTATTAAGTAATAATTTAGCATTCATGTTTTGTTTCACACACAAGTGTTTTATGGTACTTCTTGCAGACACAAGGGCTCAGAACAATTGCCTTGTACTCTTCAGAATGGGTTGGAGCTGAACCAGTTGGGAAGCATTCTGGGCTCATGATAGCATGCTGCTGAAAATTCCTAGCCCACTTTCACAGAACTACAAATGCAACTACAAAATCAAGCTGGTCACATCTCAGAATGGGCTTGAAGAGTATATTGTAGGTTTAGTCACTAGAGTTTTTCACCTCACATGCTTGTTAAAAATAATTCATCACATCTAACTTTTCCCATGCAAGTATGCAACATAGACTGTGAATTTTACTAGCAGAGCAAAACCATCAGGATCAGCTGCTGGCCTACAAACCCTTTGTGGAACAGAGGTAATGTTGTTATATAGTTATATCCCCTGTAATTCAGAGGGATGTCTACTGTACCAACAGTTTTTGCATGTCTGTTGTTATTCACACATACACATTGTTACCTGCCCATTCTCACCTTCCCAGCCTCTGACAGGGCTTGTTGCAGTTTGGCACCACAGAAATATAGCAGAGGTCTCTCTGTCGTGTATTATGGACAGAAAAGAAACTCCTAGTGGGTGCCAAGAAGCTCAGATATTTGATTGTCTTTTCAAATGTCCTACGGCTGGGGGCCTAACTACCCTAAAGGCACTAGATCCCACCTGATCTTGGAAGCGAAGAAAGGTCAGCTCTGGTTAACACTTGGATGGGAGACTTCCAGGGAATACCAGGTGCTGCAGGCTATATTTCAGAGGAAGGAATTGAAAAAAAAATACCTCTGAGTATTCTTGGACTTAGAAAACCATATGAAATTAATGGGGTCACTGTAGATCAACAGATGACTTGAGGGTACACACATGGATGGCTGGGACACATGCATGGCTAGCAGCTATTGATGCTTCAACCAGAAAAATATTTGGCTTCATAAAGTATGCATAAACATCTTCAGACAACTGCAGGCCACTGCTGAGTGTGCTTCTCTAGGTGCCTGCAGGCCTAGCAGGCAGTGTTCTTCCACAGTTCTTGATGCATCACTGAAGCTGGGACTGTCTGCTTTGACTCAGTGTCTCAAAAAGGCCTTTCTTGTAGCACTGTTAAGACTTCTGTCTTTGTAGTATGCTGCTAACTATAACTAAATCCAAGCCCAATCTTGATTAGTTGTGGATGCATTTGTTCCAACTGTCAGGAGACATGGATAAAAATAATGTGAGTTTGCTGTCTGATTACAGCTCTGTCATAGTGGTTTTGGCTTGGTATATCAGAGCTTTGGATGTAGAAAGAATGCCGCTTAAGAGCCCAGGGTAGCCACTGTTGCCTGATGGGAACTTATTGTTAGAAGATAACTGGAAATTGCTGGGGGTATCCTTTTAAAAAACACTTCCTTATTTACAAAGCGTAAAGTAATGTAAAGTCTGCATGTGTATGAGTGCATGAGTGTTGATGTATGAAGAAATAGCCATTTTTCACACAGAACAAAACAAAACATTGAGAGTTATCTGAAGATACTGGAATAATTTTGAGGAACAGTGAATCATTCTGGGGATCTGATATAAAACAGCAGTCAGGGGCCAGTCTTGCCATTAAAGAAAAGGGGCAAAAGGTTCCTCAGGGAGCTGATGCTTAAGAGCAGGGAGTGGCCAGAACCTAGAAAAATGCCTTCTCCTTTTTTTTTTTTTTTGGACTAGAACTTGGCTATGCTGGCTGAGGAATTTGGAATATTGCAGTCCAAAAAGCAAGTTTCCCAGGCTCTGGGATTGCTCTGTGTATCATGTGTAGATGTGGGATGTTGAACCATTGCCAGTGCTGAAGTAAGATTCATTTGAAAGTCTGGCAGGCTTCTCTATGTAGAATTGACAGCAAGGGTACCATCTTGTCCTTTACTGTGGTAGGACCGAATGCTGTTTATTGTTTGCTCCACATATATGTTCGTAAAGAAAGCAATATTTCCCATCCCCAAATGGGGAAAGCTGCAATGCTCTATGCCCAACCAAGGCTACCCCTGTTCTGGGAACTTCTCAGCATTTGAAGGATGTTCAGTGGCAAGGAAAAAGAAATACAAAGGCCCTACTGAATGCTTTAAGAAGTTGCAGTGAAAAGTCAGAGTAAGTGATGTGTTTAAAATCATTGCTGTACTTGATTTATAAAAGGCTAAAGAACAGTCAATATCTATATGTTGCTGAACTTTGCAACCTAAATGCTGTAAATATCAGAAACTGACAAGTTCAAGGGCAAGATGAGATGTGATTATGATTAGCTATCTCTTGCCTTTAGCTGATAGAGCACAATTTATCAAGGGATCCTCTGAAATATGCAGTTCCTGATAGCCAGGATATGCTTTGGAATGAGGGCCATGCGAATTTATATAAGCCTTTCTTATCCAGCCTTGGAGATATTCCAAGGGGAAAAAAGGACACCACTGAGATGCCTTTGATCCATAGGAAGGGCCACAGGAAATCCTTACAACAGTTAAGGAACCATTTCCAAACCAAAACGCTCATCATACATAAACATTAGTTGTTTTCAGGCACCATCTCCAAATCAACAGCTGGAGGTCTTTAGGAAACACAGTTGATTGAGAATGTAATTGTACAGTCAAAACTTTCTGCATTTAACTTCACTCTGACAGGGTCTAAAATCCTATTCCCAAAGAAGTATAATCATAGCATGGAAAAATAAAACAAAATCCAAAATCCACAAAAGAACAATATCTTTATTGACCAACCAAAATGCAAAACACACATCATGCAAGCTTCTAAAGCTCCACTGGCTTCTTCACCAGGCAATAAATATTAAAAAAAAAACAAACACAGGAGGAAAAAAAAGAAAAGTAGCAACGCTAGAGTCACAGGTCTACATTTTGTATCAGATGTTGTTTCTGTGGTTGTTCTGTTCCCTCTTGGCCATGTGGGAACAGAGACAAAGGACAGTAAAATTTAATGTCCATTAGCAGCAGTAAAGTAACTCCTCTTGGGATCCAGGGTGGCCATTTCCACACTACATTGTTACACTGTTATTATTATTGCACTTTCAACATCCTGTGGAATCCTGGGCCTTGCAATTTAGGGAGAGGCCTTTAGAATTCTCAGCCAGAGAGCTCTTTGGCCTCAGTAAACTACAAACCCCAGAATTCCACAGGATGTTGAAAGTGGAATAATAGCCCTGTAATAATGTAGTGCAGAAATGGCCAGTGTCTTTGTCTTTTGTGAAGCCACAGGCCCCTTCTCAGGCAAAGAACACTGAATTTCACAAGAGGTCTCTGTATTGCTTTATCTGTAAAAACTTTTAGGTGCTGTGTAGGTAAAACTCAGCCAATTCTACTCCAGAAGAAACAAAATTTAGCATGGAAACTTTTGCAGCATGGGATGTTACTTTAAAAGAGTCCCCAGTAATTAGCTTGTATTATAGTTATGATTTTATAAAGTAAGTATTTGGTTTCTTGTTATTCAAAAGTCACTTAAAACCACTAGACTGGTACAAGCTACAGCCTTGTGGCACAAAACACACTGAGGTTGTGAGGACACTAATCCTATAATTACTCAACTAGATAAAACACTGTGCGAAAGAACTGATGTTAGCCTTGCAGTATTCTAATTGTAATGTAATATAGTTATGTCTTAGTCACTGGAAAACTGTAATAATTACCAGTAACTCATTACTTCCAAATTCTGTGTGTGGCAAATATGTACTTAAAATTCTGGATGGCCATTGAGTCACTCAAGTGAGTCAGAGACTTGGTTAGGGGAATTGCTAGGAGCTCCTAGTTCTTCATATAGCTGCACCCTAGGCCCAGACCATGGCAAACAGGAGCTCAGCTAACAGGCAAGCCCAATATGATGTCTCTCATGATAGACAGCCCAGACTCCCGAGTCCCAGAAATTTCTTTGGGAGAGTTTGTTGAGTTAAGGCTGTTGTGTCTGTTGCTCATTTGTGTGATCTGGAAGGACGTTTGCTTGTCTGCTCTATTGTTCTACTCTGTTGGGTTAAGGCTGACTGTGTGAGCTGAGTGGAAGCTTGCTTGTGTGCTTGTTAGTGTTCTGTTGTTCTTTTGTGTATACACCCAGGTCCCCTGCCTGAGCACTTAGTCTGTGGGGAGAGGCAGGGCAACTGCTGAGAGAAAGTGACTCAGAGAGACTTGGTTGGGGGAGGAGATAGCAGCCACTAGTTCTCTATCCAGCTGCAGCCCTCTCCCTAGAGCTTGGCTAATAGACAAAGTCAACAGCCTTTCACGTAGGGGCTCAATGGGGGAGTTTTGAGGGGGAAGCCCAGAGTTCTGTTTCAGTGCCTGCTTAAGACTACTGAATATAGGTTGCCCTATTGGACAAGAAGTTCCAGCAACTTGAGGCCTATGTATCTGCTCTTCAGCATACTAGGGAGGATGAAGTTTTCTTGGAAAAAGTGGAGCAGACTGTCCTGGATGAGGAACACACATGGGATGCCTCTGAGGAGGAGATCAGTTCCCAAACACAGAAGACAGACATTGGAGGAGTGTGACACACAAACTGGGGATCATTCTGTGAGTTTGGATCTACAGAATCAGTTTGAACTCTCTCTTCCTTAGCAGAGATGTTAAGGAACAGGACCACGAGTAACAGTGGCAGAAAATGTGCAGGTGACCTTGGAAGATTTGGCATATGGAATGGCCCTTGCCAATCTCCAGAGGAGATAGGTGGTGATAATAGGGGATTCCCTGCTGAGGGGAACAGAAGCAGTGGTTCACAAGTCTGACAGCATGTTTCAAGAGACGTACTTCCTCCCATCCTCCATGATGTAACAGAGAAGCCAACAAGACTCAGCAAAAACACTGACTGTTACCCCTTCCTTTTGGTCCACATGGGAACCAATAATACTGCAAGGCATAGCTTTCAGGATATCACCAGAAATTGTGAGGATCTGGGTAGGAAGCTGAAGGACCTTGATGAACACGTTATCATTTTATCTCCTCCTCCCAGTTGAAGGACATGGCCTAGGCAGGGAGAGGAGAATAGTGAACAACTGGCCCTGCAGATGGTTCTTTTGGGAATTATTTGGCTTCTTGGACCATGGTCTGTAGTTTCATGAAGATGGACTTCTGGCAAATGATGGCTTGCACCTCAAAGCATTTGGCAGGAATGTTTTTGCTAAGTTTCACAAACCTGATTGGGAGGGCTTTAAACTGAGTTATGTGAGAGAGGGAGGGAGACAGTATTCTTGAGGGCACAAATTCATCAGGTGCTAGAGATAATAGCCCAAATGTTGTAGCGAATCTTATAGTGTGAATAATACAACCCAAGAGTGGGAGAAGAAAGCCTCAAATAAGCAGCTGTGGGGATGACCTATGGTCTTAGATGTCTCTACACTAATATTCAGAGCATGAGCAATAAACAAGATGGACTTGAATTTTTAACACAGCAAAGAAAATATAATAGCATGAAACCTGATGGGAAGACTCCCATGATTGTAATGTAGTAATAGTGTATAGTTGGCTTTCCAGATTTCTGGGTTTGACTTTCCCAAATTTGATTATTTGCCAGTTTCTCCAACCCCTGCCCTCCCATCTCAGGCACTCCCCCCCCCCCCAGAAGACCTTCTCTCTTGGCAGCTCTGATCAGGTTATGCAGTTCTTTAAAAACCCACCTCCGGTCCTCCTCTTCCTCCTCCTCCTCCAGCAGCTACCTGGCCAGTTAAAGATGGCAGCCGATTTCTCAGCACCACAAATTCTCTCCTGATGTCCCCCACACACACACCTAAGGAAGGAGATAGGCAAGGGAGAGGAATTATAGAGCCAACATGCTGACTCACTCCCTTCCCTTTCCTTGCTCTGGCCTGGTTTTGACCCTGGATGTCCATTCTCTCCATCATGCCTTGGCCCCTTTCCCCTTCACATGCATTTTGATATTTGCAATTTTTCTACTTTTGCAGGAGTGCTGTGCCCCTAACCCTAGTGAATGTGGAGGGCTGACTGTATATAGAGTATAACCTATTTCAAACAAATAGACTAAACAGGAAAGGGGAAGAATATATCAACGATGTTTACACCTGTGAAGAGATCCATAACTTAAATTCTGGTTAAGAGCATCTGAGTAAAAATCAAAGGGGATTAAAATGCCAGGGATGTCATTGTGGGGATCTGCTACTGACCCACAAGCCAGACTGAAGACTTGGATGATACCTTCCTGGAACAGATGACTATATATTCAGAAATAAACTCTGCCAAGAATATAAAGTATGACAGTTTTGAGAAAGACGGGGTTCTGTCCTGGGCCCAGTGTTATTCAACATCTTTATCAATGACTTGAATGATAGAATAGAGGGTATACTTATCAAATTTGTAGGTAACACCAAATTAGGAGGGGTAGCTAATGCCCCAGAGGATAAGAATTCTGAATGACCTTAAGACCTTAAGAGATTAGAGTGCTGGGCCAATACTAACAAAATGAATTTCAAGTGGGAGAAATGTAGGGTTAGGCAGAAAAAAAAATGAAATGCACAAGTATAGGATGAATGAAACCTGGCTTGATCACAGTACATGTGAAAGGGATCTAGGGGTCTTAGTAGACCACTAGCTGAACATGAATCAGTAGTGTGATGTGATCTAAAGCTGGATCAATAAGAATAATAATAAGTAATAATAATTAATCAATAACAGTATAGGGAAATTATAGTACCACTCTATTCTACTCTGATCAGACCTCACCTGGAGTATTGTGTCCACTTCTGGCCACTGCAATTCAAGAAGGGTATTGACAAGCTAGAATGTGCCCAGAAGAGGGCAAACAAAATGGTGAAAGGCTTAGAAACCATGTGCTGTGAAGATGACCTTAGGGAGCTGGGTATGAGAAGGTTAAGAGGTGACATGATGGCCTTGTTTAAATATTTGAAATGATATCATATGGAAAATGATGCAAGCTTGGGTTCTGCTGCTCCAGAGTTTAGGTCATGAAGCAAAGGCTTCAAATTGAGGAAAAAGAGATTCTGCCTATGCATTAGGAGAAACTTGCTTACAATGAGAGCTATTCAACAGTGGAATATGGTGCCTTGGAGTGTGGTAGAGTCTCCTCCTTTGGAGTTTTTTAAACAGCGGCTGGATGGACATCTGTCAGGAGTGCTTCGACTGTGTGTTCCTGCACAGCAGGAAGTTGGAATGGATGGCCCTGTGGTCTTTTCCAACTCTCTGATTCTATGATTCGATGACCATAGATAATCCCAGAGTATAGCCTAGGAAAAACTCATGCTGTAATTAATTTGTTAGTCTTTAAGATGCCACAGGACTTTATGCTGTTTATGTTGTTACACAGAAGATTCTATGAGTCATCTGCAAACTTGGGAAACAGCAATGAAATATAGTAAACCAAAGGTGACTGTAAACTTACAGGCTTGTTTTTTGGCAACATCTTCAACTGGACCAAACTCAAATATGTCCCTCAAATTTCTTGGAATAATTTAAAATGTTTGAATACCTCCCCCCTGACCCCACTTCTCCAAACAAATATTCTTCAGAATGTTTTGGATCTTGGAAACAGCCTGGAAAAGTTCAGGCTACAACTCTAATATCCTCCATGCAGGTCCTGCTGGCTGCATTCTGGGAGTTGCAGTTCAACATAAGAGGAAGTAAATTTTCTAAGCTCTGCTAAAGACCAGGCTATGATTTGATTTATTACATTTGAATGGTTTTGGTGATGGAAAAATGATCCCCGAGATCTGCAGTGTCAGTGATAATCAAATGTGTTTTCTAAAGACTTATTTGCAAATAAATATGTTGATTTGTAG